>JAWHQI010000278.1:1215000-2415000 GCA_033032865.1 Dactylorhiza incarnata | reverse complement strand
CAAGTCGTCTCACTGTTATTTGTATTAATCCCGGTTGAGGGTATTTGGGACTTTTTCTGTTTTTTGGTTTCTCCCTCACTCATGATATGTATGAGTAAGGGTTCAATTAGATCATTATCAAAGCATTATTTCATTTCTACTTGGTATCAGAGCAAATGACCTAATCCAGCGCTCGACCCTTCCGCCGCTCGCCTGTTCCGATCGATCGACTGCGTCGTTCGATCGCCTGCATCCACCGCTCGCCTGCTTCTGACGCTCGACGCTTCCTGCAGGTTCATCCCGCGCTCGACACCGACGCTCGACGCTTCTTGCGGGTTCATCGTTGTCGATCCCGTATGATGTCGAGCGGCTCCTAGACAGGTGTTTCCCGTCGGGCAGCTGCTGAAGAAGACGATGTCGCCGCCTTCTGATGAAGTTGTTGTCTTCTGTCCTCCTCCAGCCCTCTCTTCTTGCTGTCGAGGCCTCTCCTATGGCCATACTTCTAGTGAGTCCCTGCTACCAGCCCCCCCCCCCCCCCCCCCCGCCGCTGCTTCTGATCTTTGTTTCGCATCTTCTGCGTGCTTATGCCTTCTTCGCCGATATGGGTGATCCTGATTAATCCGTGTCTTCTCCAGGGGTGATCCAACCTCAGATGAGTGACCCTCAGCAGCCCCATGGCCACTCTGGCTCCTTGAAGATTACCACAGTTCCCTTAGATGATACAAATTATCTTGAATGGTCTCGTGCTGCTCAACATGTTATTTGCAGTCAGCAGATGTTCAGATATATCGATGGGACGATTAAGGAGCCCCTCAAGACTGATCCCTCCTAGAAGCGTTGGGATTCTGACAACTCACTTGTGGTCTCATGGCTCCTACATTCGATGTCTCTCAAGGTCTACCGGAGCTATATGTTGATGGATTCTGCATCTGAGATCTGGACCCGTGCTCGGGAAACATACTCACAGATCGGTAGTTCCACTCAGGTGTATGAGCTCACTCGCCGTATTTTGGAATTGCGGTAAGGTACGATGACCGTTTCGACATTCTTCTCTGAGTTTGAGCGTCTTTACCAAGAGTTGGACTACTTTGCTCACTTCACTCCTGCATGTACTACTGATACTTTTCAGATAAAGCAAAATGAGGATCGTTTTCGTCTCCATGTTTTCTTGATGGGCTTGAACATGAAATCTGATATGGTGCGGACGCATATTCTTCACCGCTCTCCGCTTCCCTCCCTTCGTGAGGCCTTCAGTATGGTTATGGGTGATGAAGACCGACGCAAGTCCCTCGGTGTTATGGCGTCGCCTGATCGTTCTGCCTTGACGATTGTTGGTCGTGGTCTTATTCCCACTCTTGGATCTCTTGTGCCCACTTGTGACTACTGTGGTCGAAGGGGACATTCTCGGGAGATGTGTTTCAAGCTTCATCCACATCTCGCTCCTACTGGTCCTAGTCGTGGTCGTGGCCGTGGTGACCAGAGACATAGTGTTCATCGCTCTCATGATGTTGCTTACACTACAGATGTCTATGATGAGTCTCATTGTTCCCCTCTTGGATCTCTTACAGCTCAGGAAGTGGATGTCTTCCGTCGTCTGCTCTCCTCTCAATCTGATCCTGTTAGGGGAGGCTCTACTTCCCTGGCCATTATTGTGATGCCCAGTGCTCATGCTGCCACAGCCTCTTCCTCGGAATGGGTGCTTGACTCCGGCGCAACACACCACATGACTGGGTCTTCCTCAGGTTTCCTCTCTTATACCCCCTTGTCTGGTAAGGACAAGGTCATTTCTGCAAATGGATCTTTATCCTCTATTGCGGGCAAAGGCAACATCTCATATTCCCCGTCTATTTCTCTTCCTTTTGTTCTTCATGTCCCTTTTTTTTCCTCGCAATTTACTTTCCATCAGCAACATTACTAGATCCGTGAACTGCTCCGTAACTTTTTTTCCTGATTTTTGTGTTTTTCAGGAACTGGGTACGAAGCGGAACATTGGCAGTGGTAGGAATCGTCGTGGCTTGTACTACCTGAACCCCCAGATACCCTCTCAGGCTCTTTCTTGTTCCGTCGCCACAGCTGATGATGTTCGTCGTTGGCATGTGCGCCTAGGACATCCGTCCTCCACTTATCTGCAAAAATTGTTTCCTGCTTTTTACCTTTTCTTCATAATTTTACTTGTGATGTATGTGATGAGTCTAAACACGTGCAACATACTTCTTCGCATCTTTCTTTTCTCAGTATTGTCCCTTTTGATGTGATATATTCTGATGTGTGGGGGCGTCCCTTATTTTATCTTTAACTGGTTTTCGATGATTTTTTACTTTTATTGACTGCTTCTCTCATACTACATGGGTTTATCTTTTGAAGAAAAAAAATGAAGTTTTTTCTTGTTTTCAAATATTTCATAAAATGGTGCAAACCCAATTTGATGCTTCTATTCGTGTTCTTAGAAGTGATAATGGCGGGGAGTATGACGATCGTGGTGCCTTCGGTTCTTATCTCACCACTCATGGTATTATCCACTAGAAAACGTGTCCACACATCTACTCAAAATGGTGTGGCCGAACGTAAAAATCGGCACCTCCTTGAGGTTGCTCGCTGCTTTCTATCCACCATGCACCTTCCCAAAACCAATTGGGGGGATGCAGTTCTCACTGTCGCTCATCTTATCAATCGTCTTCCTTCTCGTGTCCTTTCTTATACTACTCCTCTAGCTCGTCTTTCCACTACCTGTGTGGTTCATACTTCCCATTTGGTACCATGTATCTTTGGGTGTGTTTGCTTTGTGCATATCCACCAACCCAATTGTGACAAACTTGACCCTCGGGCTCTCCGTTGTGACTTCCTTGGCTATTCTTCTGCCACCAAAGGGTATCGTCACCCTCCTTCCCGGCGTATGTTCTGTACCATGGACGTTACTTTCCGGGAGCGGGAATCTTATTTTTTGTCTTCGACTCATTCTCTTCGTCAGGGGGGGAGTGATGGTGATACAGCTACTACTCCTATCCCTCTTCCTCTCCTTCCTTCCATGACCTCCACTTTCCCACAGCTACCTACTCCGGTGGCTACTGCTCCTATCCAGGTACCTTTGATCTCCACCCCGATCTCTCCACTTCCCCACATATATCACGTCGTTCAGGTACACAGGCTACTAGAGTTCCTCCTTTATCTGTGTCTACTTCGGCCTCAGATTCTGATGATGCGGATATGCATATTCCTCTTGCATTGCTGAAAGGTAAAGCCACGAATACGCAACACCCTATTTCTAACCATGTGGCTTATCAACATCTCACCCTGGCTCATCAGGCCTTTGTTTCATCTCTTTTCTTGGTTGTTATTCCTAAATCGTTATAGGAAGCCTTGCAGATGCCTGTATGGACACAGGCTATGCACGATGACATGTCTGTCCTGGACAAGAATCATACTTGGGAAGTCTCCTCTCTTCCTCCTGGGAAGAAAGTTATAGGCTCGCGGTGGGTCTTCGCTGTTAAACAAAACCAAGACGGTAAAATGGAACGGTACAAAGCACGTCTGGTTGCTCAAGAATACACTCAGACGCAGGGAGTTGATTACCAAGAGACATTTGCTCCTGTTGCAAAGATGGACTCTATTCGGGTGTTATTATCCTGTGCGGCTTGCCTGGATTGGGACCTTCATCAACTGGATGTGAAGAACGCGTTCCTTCACGGTGAGCTCGATGAAGAGGTGTACATAAAGTTTCCTCTTGGTTTTGTGAGGAAAGGAGCCGAAAGGCTTGTCTGCTGCTCAAAGAAATCTTTAAATGTCCTGAAGCAATCTCCTAGGGCCTGGTTTGAAAGGTTTCTCACAGTCATGCTCAAGTTTGGGTACAAGCAAGCTCACTCTGATCATACCATGTTTATCTGGATATGTGAACAGAAGGTAGTGGTTCTCATTGTCTATGTGGATGACATTGTGATTACAGGAAATGACATAGAGGAGATTGTTAGTCTTAAAACTCTCTTAGCTACTGAATTTGAGGTAAAGGACTTAGGAAGGTTACGATACTTTCTGGGTATCGAGGTGGCTAGATCTGACCAGGGTATATTCATATCCCAACGAAAGTATGTATTGGATCTCCTAAAGGAGACAGGTATGCTTGGGTGTGCTCCTGCAAACACTCCCTTGGAGGAGAACCATAAGATTGATGGTGATAGTGATGGTGACCATGCTGATGTATCACGTTATCAAAGACTGGTTGGGAAACTTATATACTTATCCCATACTCGGCCTGACATTATATTTATGGTAAGGATTCTGAGCAGGTATATGCATTCTCCCAGGATCAGACATCAAGATGTTGCGTATCGTGTGCTAAGATACTTGAAGAAAGCACCTGGCCGCGGTCTATTGTTCTCCAAAAACGATAACTTGAAGATTGAGGTTTTTACCGACGATGATTGGGCTGGATGTCAAGATGACAGAAAGTCCACAACTGGTTATTGTTCTTTCATTGGTGGAAACCTTGTAACATTGCGTTGCAAGAAGCAGAATGTGGTGGCCAGATCAAGTGCTGAGGCTGAATTCTGTGATATGTCTCAGGGCCTATGTGAGGGACTGTGGTTGTGTACTGTGTTACAAGATCTAGATTTCACTGAGACAGCTCCCTTCTCCTTATTTTGCAACAATAAGGCCGATATTAGCATAGCACATAATCTAGTCCAACATGACAGGACAAAGCATGTTGAGGTTAATCGATATTTTATTAAAGATCACTCGGATAAAAAGACTGTGGTAACTCCTTTCGCTCATTCCAAAGATCAACTGGCCGATGTGTTCAACAAAAGCTTGGGATGTGATATGTTTACTGATGGTATACAGAAGCAAGGGATGACTGACATCTTCCGTCCGACTTGAGGGAGAGAGTTGTAATTCATATTATTTCAAGTCGTCCTGTTGTTATTTGTATTAATCCCGGTTGAGGGTATTTTGGTCTTTTTCTGTTTTTAGGTTTCTCACTCACTCATGTATATGTATGAGTAAGGGTTCAATTAGATCATTATCAAAGCATTATTTCCTTTCTACTAATACAACGCGTGTTTGAGAATGTTATCCTTATCATTCTTGAGTTTGGTTTCCGAATATTTTATCAGTAAGTAGAGATAAGAATGTTAGATTCCTTCAAGGGCAGACTCATTCATCCGGTTTGATTACTACATAAGTTCATTTAAGTAATCTTACTACCTATATTTCATCTACCTCGTGAACTTGAATCAACTCCTCGGGCTCCTCAAACCATATTGTTGGAATGTATGAGTTTTATATTAATATATCGATCTATTATAGTCTTTAGGACTAGTTGGGTTTAGTCACACATCTTGTGTCGTTCTTTGTGAGTTCATGTATTTCTTATATAAAGCCCCTATGAGGATGAATAAAATCATTCCTTCTGTTTCTTTTCTTCTCTTCCAACATGGTATCAGAGCTAGAAGTTGACTCTGGGAATTTTTCGTTGCCCTAATTTTTTGGGACGTAAACTTCTCAGCCTTCTATCTGATTTCTGAAAAAAAATTCTCGGCTCGAGCCCGGTTCCCGTCCTCGCAGCTGCTAGGGCTCCGGACGAGCTGCAACCCGCCAGCTCCCGTCGACGGAATGGACGATTGAATCCATCGACGGGGTGGCCATCTCTTCCCCCTACTACGACGGAGGTTCTCAGCCCTATCGTCGACGTGCCCGCCTGCTGCTGCGCTCGATCTCGTCGACGCCGACGACTGCTACTTCCATCAACGTCGACGGATGTTGCTTCCGTCGCTGTCGTTCTCCCCGTTAGCTTCTGATCTCTCTGTGATCGTCGATCGTCGATCCCGTCGTTGACGGCATCGTGTTCTGCCGCTGGTGCTCTCATCCCGTCGAGCATCCCCCTTCCTGTTCTTTGTCGACTGTGCACGAAGACTTTGAATAGCACAGCACCAATAAGCGCATATGGTGATACGATCATCCCATCAAGTATCAACCCTCAAAAAATACAGGGGAAGGGCATTCAAAAACTTTAATATTGATTAGGAAAACTGAACCAACTGTCTTTTTAACTTAATCGATAGCTGCAGTGGAACTAGTTAAACCAAATAGCTTCCGCGAAGATAGAAGCATGCAGGATAACTTTCTCCAGATGTCAAAAATATAGAGTCCAAAGCTACTACAGGCTGTTATCACTGATCTAGAAATCTATATTCATTCTTCTGGCCCTGCTTGCTTGTTCTTAAAACTGTAAGAAATGCTTGAATCTTTTTATTAAACGATCTCTTAGCCCTTCCAATTACCAGAATAAGGCTATTAGGATGGCACTTCATTGAACAACCTCATCCTTTAAGCTAGAAACTCTGAAAAAGTACGCAGTGCTACATACAAAATTGGCTAGGCAGCAGGATCCTATGTTATTACGTAGCAACACTGAGAGGTTTTTAAATTGTTCAAGGACTATCTAAATTATCAATTGTTGTAACCTTTTCTTGATTGAATTAGGGAGAGAGTTTGTTAGAGTTTGCTTGAGCCAATGGCACTCTTGTTATTCAACCTCCTGGTTCTATAAATAGACAGTCGGGTGTATGTTAAAAGATATATGATAATGAATAAAATCTAGTTTCCCCACTCTGTAAGTCTTTCTCTGCCTTTTCCCCAGTTTCTTCTCACTAGGAGGTTATCGTTCTTCCTCCCCAAAAATATGGTCAAAGGTTACACCACAGTTCTTGTTCTTTCCGATTTCCTATCTTCGGAGGCTATCATTCTTCCTCCCCAGAAAGATCACAACAATTGGTATCGGAGCAACCGACCCTCCGGAAAGCCATCGTGTTGTGCGAGCCCGGCTTCATGGAGACGCACGACTATCACTATGATGCCCTCGTCTGGAAAGCCATCGTGTTTTGCGATACGGAGATACAAAGGTCACACGAGCAATACAACCACTATAGCCAGCTTCTTGAAGCGTTCCGGCAGCCTATACTAGTGACACTGTCTCCACCGCAACAGATCACCGACTCGCTGGCGATCTGCATGACTCCAAATGCCCCCAATTCATCCATGTTTCGTATACGCCTCCGCCTCACTTCTGCCACCAACATCCAAACGGGGCTCAATGACAACACCATCTTTATCTGCATGATTTTGCAATTGTTGTAATCTTTTGTTGATTTAATTAGTCGGGAGAATTTGTTAGAGTTTGTTTGAGCCAATGGCACTCTAGTAATTCAAATCACCACCTTTTGGCTCTATAAATAGACAGCAGGGTGCATGATAAAAGATAGATGATAATGAATAAAGTCTAGTTTCCCCTTCTGCAAAGTCTTTCTCTGCATTTTTCCTCCGTTTCTTCCCTCTTAGAGTTCTTGTTCTTGCTGATCTCCTATCTCCGGTGGCTGTCATTCTTCGTCTCCAACACAGCTTTGTTCTGGAAAGTAGCATTAATCCACATAGTAAAATTAGTATTAGATGAGAAAATATTAAGCTCCTCATGTCTCCCAGTAAACTTTGTCAAAGTTCTTATATTGGAGGTCATCAAACCAAAACGAACTCAAGAAATTAGTTAACATCATCGGAACCGATGAGAAATTCAATAATAACGTAAATGAATTGTCTGAGATATGGTGTTTGACCTTGACGAGACGAGAGCATGTCTGGTAATTGGAGTCGAGATCATTGGTAGATGTCATCTGGACGGCGCCAACCCTAACAACGTTCGCCATTGAGCAGAAAAATGCGGGGGCACGCCAACTTGATTGCTGCTGTTGCGGGAGAAAGGACTGAAATTTACTTGAGACAGTTTTCGTAATGATATTGAAAGCAAATGCCATCCGAGCTCAGAGTAGGCATAAGCTAAGACGCGAAATTTTAAGATTTCATAGGTAGGCGTGATTTAGATACGCGTAACGTATCTGTAGAAAAAAATTTTGATACCCGTAATGTAACTTTCTCTGCGTGCGAGATTTTATTTTATTTTTTGCTTCACTCACGCTAATTTTTCTCAGACTGCTCGAAAAATTCCTCTCCCGCCAAAGGCACAGAGAAGACGATCATAATCTGCACTTTCACCGTCGGAATCGGGACATCTATAGGTCATCTCCGGCGGAAAACATAGCAGACCTACTATGCATACCAAAAAACTTGTGATTCATCATTAGTTGTTCAGGTACTTCTCCACATCACTTTCCTATGTCATCATATTTACCATGTCTTACTTCGGTGTTCATTATCCGCTTTTCTCTTCGACTAGAGAAGGAAATTGGCGAAAATATGGAGGAATTCTAAGGAGGCAATGGATATTGTAAGCTACTTGCTCTTCTATTCCCTGTGTTCTACTATCTTTGTTGTCGTCTATTGTTCACTACTTGTTCAGTGGTATAGCATGTACAAGTTTGAAATAACGGACGGATTGGTTGCGTAAACAACCGTATTTGTTAAAATAAGGTCGGATTATGGGTTAAATCGGTCGTATTTATATTATACCATGTTGTAATGTACTCGACCTTGAGTTACCAGCAATTGCACCTTCATTTTTCTCAGGCCAACAAGGAGGTTGTTGTTTTCCTCATTGTTCATTCTGATGAAGAGTCATATGCAATGTATTCTGAATATGCTCGCAATAGTGGTATCAATGTTCGAAAATAACATATTCACTATTAGATGCATACAATGATCATCAAAGGAAGTGAGTATTCTTGTGTCAAAGTGCGTCATAAGATTTCCAAACCGGCGACTAATGTGCACAAGAATTTTCATAAATTGGATGCTCGCACCGGATGTTTGGTTTGCATACACTTCACTGTTGATCCAGAGGGGAAGAATTGGGAGGTGTCCAACTTTGTTGAAAAGCACAATCATCCGCTTGCATTACCAAAAGATACACATTGTTGAGATCGCATCAGCATATATCTGATAGCCAGGCATCACTTATCAAGAATATGATGGGAGTAGGAATTAGAGCCGTTAACACAGTTAACTTCTTAGCGGAAGAAGTTGGCGGTGTTCAAAATGTTAGATTCTCCAAGACATATGCATACAACTTTGTACATCGAGAAATAAGAGTGGTGATAGAAAATAGAGACTCGATAAGGTCGTTGGAAATATTTAAAGAGAGACAGTTGGAGGACAACATATTTTCTTTTGATGTGCAGGCAGATGAAATGAATATGCTACGCAGTTTCTTTTGGATTGACAGGCATGAAAAACTAGATTATGATTATTTTGGTGATGTCATTATTTTTTACACCACTTATAAGTTTAACAAGTACAATTTGACTTGTGCTCCCGCAGTAAACCACAAATAGCATAACATTTTTGTCGGCAGGGCATTTGTAGCATAGGAGACAATCGAATCTTTTTGCTGGGTTATTGATACTTTTTTAAATTTTGTTGGTGGTAAACAATTAACCACCATTTTTACGGACTAATAACATGCAATGGCAACGGCTATTGAGAGAGTTTTCACCACTACTCGACATTGTTTGTGTCAATGACATATTTCTTAAAAAGCATTATCTAAGGTACCAACTTTCAACAATGACAAACATACTAGATTCGTGTTCTATGTTTGCATGAGCAAATGTTATAGTGAAAAGGATTTTGAGAGATATTGGAGAGAGATGATAATTAGTGATAACTGTTGGATCTTAAGGCGCCCTTAGAGAGGGGTGAATAAGGGTTTTAGAAAACATTGTAATTTAATAGAAATTTTTTGATATTTTATATGAAATAGATTAGATCAAAAATAAAGTGCTAGAAATTTAACCCGTAAATAGGTTGCCCGACCTTGGCCGGTGGCCCCCTTCCCCGACCGTCGGCCTCGCCGGCTGCTCCTCGATCCCCCCGCAGGAGGAGAGGTTGCTTCTCTGTTGAACCCGTAACTGCCCAGTGATGGTCTCGTAATTTGCGTAAATGTGGTGATTCACGTGCTCTAAATGGAGCGTTCCTATTCGTCCGTCCGGTAGTTATCAGAAGAAATTACCGGGTCGCTCCTCTTGGAATCTATAAATAGACTCTCTCTCCCCTTCATTTAGATCATTTTTTCTCCTCCCTCCTTTCCTCCTAAGTGCAAGAGAGAGTTCTCTTGAAGATCTCTCTTGCCTTCGAAGACCCTTCGAAGATCTTCGAGCACCTTGAAGATCCTTCGAAGGCCTCCTTCCATTCCAAGCGCACCTCTGTGCGCTCCGCTCCTAGCCTGCCTTCGTGCACTCCGCTCTAATCGCGCCTCTGTGCGCTCTGCTCCAAGCGCGCCCCCGTGTGCTTGGCTCCAATCGCGCCCCGTGCACTCCGCTCTTAGTGCGCCTTCATGCGCTCTGCTCCAAGTGCGCCCCTGTATGCTTCGCTCCAAACGCGCCCTGTGCGCTCTGCTCCAGGCGCGCCTCATGCACTCTGCTCTAAGCATGCCTCAGTGCGCTCTGCTCTAAGCGCGCCCTCGTGCGCTCCGCTCCAAGCGTGCCTCAGTGCACTCCGCTCCAAGATTGCCCTCGTGCGCTCCTCTCTAAGCTCCTCTCCAAGCGCGCTCCCGTGCGCTCTGCTCCAAGCGCGCATCCGTGCGCTCCGCTCCAAGCGCGCCTCCATGCACTCCACTGCAAGCGTGCCTCCGTGCACTCCGCTCCAAGCGCTCCTCCGTACACTCCGCTCCAAGCGCGCATCCGTGCGCTCCGCTCCAAGCGCTCCTCCGTACACTCCGCTCCAAGCGCGCCTTTGTGCGCTCCGCTCCGATACAATAAAAATGTTCTTGGTATGTATTCAAATATGATGGACGGGTCGGGAATAAAAGAAGAGAGGGAAATCAATAGTCCAATAGGAATTCCTTTTCAGGACAGCCCAAAAGAAGAAAGAAATTCAAATTCCAATCATGGAGAATAAGTATGCTGAGAGGAGAAAAAAAAAGGGATTGATCACATATTTTTCCATCTGTCGAATAGGGTTTTCTTTTCTTCCTCCTTCAACCCTAAGACAGAAAAGCAGTTATCTCTTTGCACAGGAAAATGTCATAGTTGCTTCTTCTTCATCATACAACAGCAAGTTTACAAGACGTGCTCAGAGAATAAGGATCAAGCCAATAACCCTTGCAATCATCACAATCATAAGCAAGTTTTCATTATATTCAGATCTAGTGATAAACAGAAGCAGCGGTTTAAAAGAAATAGCTTCTGAAGAATTCTGAAAGCAGAATCCTATTCTCCTCTTTCTCTATTTCTTCTTCTTTATTCACCAACTGTAAAAGAGTTTTATTATTCCCTCTTTCAAAGGATTCAGTGGTTCTAAGAGTCTCCTTATCAAAAGACTCAGTGGTTCTAAGAGTCTCTTTATCAAAAGACTTAGTGGTTCTGAGAGTCTCCTTATCAAAAGACTCTGGCACAGTTAGTGCAATCCAACTAGGGAGATAGAAGAGTGGACTACCCACATTTTGGGGAACCACTATAAAAATCATGTGTCTTCTGGATTGAATTTTCTGTGCTTTCTCTCTTTATTGTTTTCTGTATTTACATTTCCTGCATTTACTTTATTCTGTTTTGATAGTGTTGATTGCATACTACTTAGTAGTTTTATTGTGTGTGTACATTTAGGGTAGAAATTATTTAAAACTCTATTCACCCCCCCCCCCCCCCCCTCTAGAGAATACTTAGAGGCACACTGTGCACTTTCAATTGGTATCAGAGGGAGGTTGATCATTAAAAGGTTAACACCTTGATCAAAAGATCTCCTCACTCTCATTTCTTTATTTTAAATTAATTAAAACTATTTTCTAAAGAAAATGAGTTCTAAGGATTATACATAAACAAGACCACCCATGTGTAACCTAAATAAATTTACACTCTGAAAGGCCAGAATAAAGCTTTACATGAACTATATTTATGAATATATCTTTGATGTTATAAATTTTGGTCCCCCAGTTCCAGTCAGACAAGATGACAGTGGATCTTCAACACTGGAAGTTGTTCCAAGGAATGAGTGGACAGATGCTGAGAAGAAGCAGAAGGCACGTGATACCAAGACAATGAACATTCTAGTTTCCACAATGTCAGATGACATTTTATAGAAAGTAGCTGACTGCCAATCAGCAAAAGAGATCTGGGAATCCCTTTCCAGAATTGTAGAAAGGAGCTCTGATGAAATAAAGGACAAGAAGTCCCTTATCATATCCCAATATGAGAACTTTCAAAAGAAAGCTGAAGAAAGTGTTGATGAAATGTATGATAGAATCATCATCATTATCAATGAGCTAAAGAGTCTGGACAAGGAGATATCCTTGACAGAGATCAATGATAAGATCCTCATGTGCTTCCCTAGCTCATGTGACTCAAGGATCTGGGTCATCAGAGAGTCTAGATGCCATAGAGAGATCTCTACTGATGCTTTGCTAGGAAAGCTCAAATCTTATGAGATGCTTCTGAAAAGCAGGGTTGAAACAGAGGCAAAGGAGACAACCTCAACTCCCATCCAAAGGAGCCTTGCTTTGAAGGTTGCTGAAGGAGAGTCCTCCACTCCTGAAGATGAGATGTTCAGTCTCTTAGCAAGGAGATTCAGAAAGTGGGTCAAGACGGAAGACTCAAGAAGAAGACAGAGGGGATCAAAGCCTAGATTTGATAAGACTCCAAAGAAGGAAGTGATTTGCTTCTCCTGCAAGAAGCCAGGGCACATAACCCCTGAGTGCCCACAAGAACAAAGGTATAGGAGCAACAACAAAGATGAGCAGAAGAAGAAGTCTTTTAGGAGGAAAGATGAGAAGAAAGCTAAAGGTTTCATTACTGAAACCTGGAGTGACTCTAAAGCAGAGTTAAGCTCATCTTCATCAGAAAGTGATGAAGAAGCTGTTGAAGCTGCCTGCATGATGGCATTAGAGATCTCCTCAGATGATGAAGAAGAACAAGTATCACTGTTTGATAATTTTGATTTTGACTCAGAAGACTTTTAAATTGTTTTAAAGAATTTTGCAATGATTACCTCAAAATACAAAAAGAATTAGAAACATATGGGGAAAAATTAGAAAACTTCAAGAAAGATGAATTATATTCAATAAATATTGATTTGAGAAATAAAATTCAGGATAAAGAAATCAAATTGATTGAGATAAGAAATGAAAATAAAAAAATTAAAAGAAGAGTTAACAAAGGCAAAAGCCTTTGAGGACTCTCTCAATGGAAGGAGTCAAAAGCTCAAAGATATTACACAAAATCTCTCCATGAGATTTAAGCATCTAGGTTTAGGAGCAGACCCATGCACTAGCACTTAAGTCACAAGTAGACCAGCCTGGAAAAATCCAATTAGATTTATTAGACCTAGTGATTATCAAACAAGTGAGAAGAGTGCAATTACTAAGGATCGGGATATTAATAATCCAGAAAAAATAATTGTATTTAATAGAGCAAATTCAAACAAGAAAAATAAATCTCTAGGCAAGAGTAATTCAGAGAAATTAATCAACAACAATCAAAAGGCCAAAGCCAAAAGTAGAGTAATTAGACACTCTGCTGATTTATTATATTTGGATACATTTTATACACATTTCAAGTACCAAAATAATAAGCATAGGTTTGAGAGACCCATTCTCTGTCATCCTAAAGAATATCATGAAAGACCCTTCTACTCTTTCATAGAACCTTATAATGGTTAAAGCAATGGGCTCAAGGTAACCTGGGTTCCTTCTAATGTTTGAGCTACTTGTGCAGGATTAGGTAGGATCCCTCCTAAGAGATAATGGAAGGGGAAGGATGATCTAGGGCCTTAATAAAGAACTAAATCCAACAATGGAGTGATTTCTTCTCTGAATCCCATTATTCATCTTCTTTAGTTCATGAAAATAATCGTATAAATACTATTTTCAATAAAAATCATTGCTGGGAAAAACAGCAAGAACTTTCTAAGATAATAGAACTATTTATTCAGAGTTGCATCGAATAGAATTCGACTTACCGTCTAATTCTACTCGATGCCTGCTTCGAGAGCAATTTGTAATAGATAATTCCAAAAGAATTCGACGCAACGTTGACTTCATATCGGCGCATCCGTCGATTTAATAGTTGCTCATCAAATTAGAAGATGCATCGAGTTCTAATCGACGCAACGACGACATGACAAGCGCGCTCAGTTTCACGTCTAGAAGTTGCTTCAACACATTTTGGCGCTCTGACTATTTGTCTCTGTCGACGGTGCTTCGAATAAAACCTTATGTTGCGATGAATCATCTTCTTTTAAGCAACATAGGCGTCGAATTCATTACGCTTTAGAATTCTCTCTTTCTTGCTCTCGCGCTCTTCCTCCCTCCAGCTCTCTTGCATCTCTTTCTCGTCTATCTCTCTCTCTTTTCTCCTTTGCAGGTACTTCACCACAGAGTCAATGGCTCCTCCTAAGATCAACTCAGGTTTGATGTTGATGTGGACTCCTTCAATGCAGCCTCTGATAATTTTAAGGCCATTCTTGGCTTGTTTTAGTCTGCCGGGTTGACAAAGCTAATCTCCACAAGGTGCAAGATCCTTAATGTTGAACTGACGGAGTTTAAAAACAATCTTCAAATAGGAGAGGATGGATCCCTCAATGGGAAAATATCTGGAACTTATATTAACATTACAGAGGAAATGCTATCTCACACCTTTGATCTACCAACAGGTGATGAGCCTGATGAATTGACAGGGGAAGAGACAAAGAAGGCTTTAGAAATCATGCAGTTTAGGAAAGAGAAGGCCATCAATCTGAAGAAGATTGATCTTGCAGAAGAATACAGATTCCTTGCTGATATAGTGGGGAAGGTGCTCCTATGCAAAATCTCAGCTCATGATTCATCCCCAAGCAGCAGCACCAGATAATGGGAGCTTTGGTTCTAAATAAGAAGATCAACTGGGGGAGGTGCCTTCTAAGACTGATTGTCCATAAATACTCTCATAAGGAGAATGCTTATCTGAGAATAATGAGCCAAGTTTTGTTCCACCAATATCCAAGTGTGTGCAAGTCAAACATCTATACATATTCATATTTAATACTCTATATGTCACACTCTCCTTAGAGTGTCAAGACCAGGTCAAGATAAGCACAAATTCAGTTGAGCTAAAACTTGCGTCGAATAGAAGTCGATGCAACTTCGACTAGATGTCGGCGTAACTTTGACTGAAAGTTGAAGCAACTCAATCATCATGTTGAAGTATAAGCCAAGTCGATGTAACATAGAATGGAACTCGACGCAGAAGGAAGAGCACGTCGAAGCCATCTTAGAAGTCGCCGTAACTTCGACTTCAATTCGACGCAGAAGATGAAGTTCAAGTCCAACCTTCAACTCGATGGATACGTCGATAAGTAATCGATGCAACGTCGACATCTGAGTTTAGCCAGAGCTAAGAAGGAATTCGAAGCTACTCCCATAAGAACTCAGAGGTGCGTCGATATGAAGAATGATGAAGTCGACGCAGCGTCGAATACAATCTGAAATAGAAGCTTTTCTACTATCCTCTTAATACCTTTTCAGAAGGTCCACTAAGGTGAGGACAGCTCTCCAACGGCTCGTTTATTGTCAAGAATGGAATGGAGTATTCCAAGACACAACAAAAATGTTCTTGGAATGTATTCAAATCTGATGGACAGGTCGGGAACAAAAGAAGAGAGGGAAATCAACTGTCCAATAGGAATTCCTTTTCATGACATCCCAAAAGAAGAAAGAAATTCAAATTCCAATCATGGAGAATAAGTATGCTGAGAGGAGAAAAAAAGAAAGGATTGATCACATATTTTTTCATCTGTCGAATAGGGTTTTCTTTTCTTCCTCCTTCAACCCTAAGACAGAAAAGAAGTTATCTCTCTGCACAGCAAAACATCATAGCTTCTTCTTCATCATCACACAACATCAAGTTTACAAGTGCTCAGAGAATAAGGATCAAGCCAATAACCTTTGCAATCATCACAATCATAAGCATGGGTTCATTATATTCAGATTCAGTGATAAAAAGAAGCGATAGTTTAGAAAAAATAGCTTCTGAAGAATTCTGAAAATAGAATCTTATTCTGCTCTTTCTCTCTTTATTCTTCTTTATTCTTCTTTATTCACCAAGTGTAAAAGAGTTTTATTAATCCCTCTTTCAAAAGATTCAGTGGTTCTAAGAGTCTCCTTATCAAAAGACTCAGTGGTTCTAAGAGTCTCCTTATCAAAAGACTCAGTGGTTCTGAGAGTCTCCTTATCAAAAGACTCAAGCACAATTAGTGCAATCCTACCAGGGAGGTAGAAGAGTGGACTACCCATATTTTGGGGAACCACTATAAAAATCATGTGTCTTCTGGATTGAATTTTCTGTGTTGTCCCTCTTTACTGTTTTCTGTATTTACATTTCTGTATTTACTTTATTCTGTTTTGGTAGTGTTGATTGCATACTAATTAGTACTTTTATTGTGTGTGTACATTTAGTGTAGAAAATATTTAAAACTATATTTACCCCCCCCCCCCTCCTCTAGAGAATACTCAGAGGCACACTGTGCACTTTCAAGCTTTCCCTTTTTTGTGACTATTTGCACGCTCGAGCGCTCCCGAACTAAGACGGTTCAATTTAGTCCGGTCTACCGGAGCCTCGAGTGGTACGTAACAGGCGTTAAGGCAAACACTGGCATTAGGACAAATTATTCCCAAAATGCACCTGCAATCACGGCAGCTTCCCTCCATACCATTTTCATACTGGTGAGATTGAGGGTCAACGCCGACATTGGCTCTAACGCCTGGCGTTAGACCTATTCTTTCCTTTCAGCACATTGAGCTAATCCAAACCAACACATAACATCCTGGTGTCATTTTTGTTCAATCCTGCATACTAAAAACACAATGACAAACTAGATCAAATATAAGTAGGATATGTTATTCTCAAACCAAAGGGATGCGGAAAACTGTGTTCCAACAGTCTCCCCATTTTGATAATAACAAATCCAATTAAGATAAAATCAGATTTCAAACGTAAATGATGTGCTTTTATAAAGAGATATGGCATTATGTTACTTAGAGATTTTTATGAGAAATATAGTAATTTAGAAATATGTGCTCCCATATTTAAGTCCCCCCCCCCCCCCCCCCTTAGTGTGTGCTCCCATAGAATAGATTTACGCTCCCCCTTAATCTAGTGAATCCTACTCCTTAATCATTAAGATTTATCATTTTATTATCCCCCTTTTGTTATTAGCAAAATGGGCGAAGTGAAACAAAACAAGGCTAGAGTAAGGTAAAGAGATGAAAGGTGGGACTACCAAGAGAGAGTTAATAGTTTTGTTGTAAAATAGAGGAAGGTATGATCGAGCTTAGAGGGATTAATGCAGTCGAAAAATATATGATAAGCGTGTAAGAAACAAATCCCTTGTATTTTACCAAGCAAGTCTACCACTTGTTGAAAAACAATGAAAAAGTGTTTTGAAACACAAGTGATGAAAAGACCTCAAAATTAAGACTTGAAATAAGCATGATAAAGCATGGTAAAAATACATGATCAAATCAATAATGCAGAAAATAAACCAAGATAAGCATTTTAATTTATAGAGAAAGTTTCTTAATTTTTAGTTTTGAGTTAAAAATGCAAACAATTTTTCTAGAATTTTCACATGTAAGGAGTATTAACCTTGAAAAATTTTCGACAACTAAAGGCAAACATGATATGACATATTCAAAGAGATAATATCTACAATGAAAATAATTTCCATTCCAAGTAAAGAAAAATTTATAGAGATCATGCATTGCAATCTAGTGTTTTTACTTAAGTTTTTTAGAGAATTATGTAGATATGCATTAAAATCCAATTTTCATGAGTAGAAGTTTTATGAAAGATAATTATGTGTGTAAATAGTGTTTTGATTTGTAGATATGGATTACGATCCAATTCTCATGAGTAGAGATTTTATGAAAGATAATGACTCATCTCACGGGGAGAGACTCCTCGACAAAGGGTGGTCGAGAAGAGGATGATGTACTTCTCGAGGTCGAGGAACCCGAATAGAAGTAGGATATATAGTAGGAATATTGTCGTTCAGATAATTCTCTTGGGATATGTACTGATACTTCTGCAACACTATTCGCTGAATAAGTCCTCCCAATGGGAGTGTGTTAAGACGTGATCGTCTCGGATCCTTCAGCTTGTACGTATATCATATCATAGAAAGAAGAAGATCTGCCACATCAAACTCCTCCTACAAAATATGATATGTAACTATACTAAGTTGTGTCGTGATCTTCTTAGTATCTCCGAATTTCAGCATAATAGTGTGGCGCAAAATATCCTGGATAATGTACACATCCTCCCTAAGTGAAAAGATAGCTGTAATTTGATCCCTTCTTTCCCTTCAATGCAAGAATAGGGTTGACCTGTGTCCAGTCCCGCTCAGCCCAATACTTTTCCTCCATTAAGTTCTGTATCTGACGGATCAAACAGATTGTTGTAGAACTCGCGAATGAAATCAGTTGAAAAACAATCGCCAGGGATCACTGACAATATCCCTAATGCAGCCAGGAGATTCTGCACATGAGCAAATTATGGGAGGTCTAGGTGCAACACCATCCCTACACCGATCGACGCTTTTTTATTCTCGAAAATGTTTGATAAGACTCATGTGGTGTACAGGAAGAGATTTTTCGAGCACTAACACCATGGGAACTGGAAGCAACCATCACATGCACATAGAAACATGACAACAATTAAAACAAATACAATCAGGTCAACACCCAACATTAAGTCTAACGCAAGGCGCATGCTGTCAGAGTTTCTTATCATCTCCTTTAAATAATGATGATCTTAAAACACTCTTTGACCTCGAAAAGTTTCATAAAATCTGAGAAAGAAAGGTAGGATAATCTATAGAACTCAAAACTCCTTTAAATCCAAAGCAAAATCTCATCTTTATGAAAGATCTCAAAAACCGAACCCTAAATCTCAAAAACCAAAACCCTAAATATCAAAAACCTAGATCTACAATCTACCATGGTGAAATGCTTCAATACCTTAAATGATTACTTAATAGGGGTAGAGAAATTATTTAAACAAAAATCTAAGGATAAAATCAAGGTTTTTACCAGGATCTGAGAAGGGGTTGACGACGAAAACTGGGAGAAAACCTATTTGGGCTGAAGCAAATGAGGCTAGAACTCAGGATTTGGGCTTTTTTAAAAAGTGGAGTCAGTGCCAGCATTGAGTATAACGAGACGTGCTAAACCTATCTATGGATTTTTTTTTCAATCTCTGATCTCTATACCTCATATTATAGTACTCACTATATCCTCATCCACTCTCAATTCCATTATTTGAATTAACATTGTTCAAAATAATTTTCACCTTATTCATGAAAAAGTATTCAAGGATTTTGAGCCTTCTAATGATCTCTAAAATGTTTGAATTTTCTACACTAAGAAGGTCTTTATACAATAACTCCAAATCAAAGATTTTTTTTCAAAAATGCATGAAATCATCTACTGTCTCGACGTTAAGAGTTAACACCAGTATTAGGCTCCAACGCTAGCGTTAGATCTCAACGCCTGGTGTTAGCCCTTTTTTGGTCTATTTACATTTTTTAAATACTGAAAAATCTCTGATATTCTCTCATGCATATTTTCATATCTGTTTCTCTGTTTTGAAAAATATTAATTTCCTTTAATTTTTGTTCTTCCTTATTCAAAAATCTACAAAAAATTCAAATAATCGAAAATTTTCAAAAACATGTTTTTTGCTTCTGTTTCCAATTCTCAAAAAATTAAACATATGTTTTTTTTTATCTTTGTCTTTTTTATTATTCATCTTTGTTTTTTCTTTATTCAAAATCCACAAAAAAAGTAAAATAATAAAAAATCTTCAAAATTATGTTTTGTGATTTTTTTTTTCAAATTTTCAAATATATATATATATATATGTGTGTGTGTGTGTGTGTGTGTGTGTTTTGTTATTTGACTATAAGATTTCACATGAGCAAAAATCTTGTTATTTTCTTCAAAATGGTCAAAAATGTTTAGACATGCTCTTAAAGATTTTCATCAATGTTTAATTTTCAATTCAAATTTCCTAAACATTATTTTGTCTGGTCATGCCTTGACCTTAATCTTGTTATGTGCAATGAAATAGAATATAGAAAATTGTGTAAGATTGCCTAGCATGCCTCTAAGTATGAGTAATATTTATATGTTAAATAATGATTCATTCACTCACTCTATTGGTAATCTACATGTGATCATAATCTTAGTCTTGCATGATTGTAGTGTAAAGGTTTAATATGTTAAGTTGTATGTCTACATTACCTACACTTTTTCAAACATAAATTTCTTGCACATATAGAAGTGTGATTTCAAATTTTTGTTGTTTGCAAAGAAATAAGTGAATTCAGAGACCTTTGTCCTAAATAAAAAATATATGAATAAAATGACAAAGATAACTGTGCTAAGCACTACTTAGCCTCCTGATAAATCTTAATGAGCATTATGAGGTTGAGCACCTTAGAAAGAATTGTAAATTATCTTGTGTAAACACATCTTTTTATATCTTCTATTTTGTACACTGAATCACTCAAAATAAAAAAAAATATCAAATGCTTATGTGATCACCGAAGCAATACTTCGCTATCTGATAAGTCTTAATGAGTATTGTGTGGGTGAAGCACCTTGGTAGTTGTACTCTTCTATGTGCTTTGAAACATAATTCTAGAATTGATTTGTGGATGTAGTTCTAAGACTACACTTTTAATATTGTTTTACTACTTCATTACATATGTTTTGTGTTTTGATTATATCACTTGTATACTTTTATCATAATACTCTTTGCACACATCATTATCTTTCATAAAGCTTCTTCTCATGAGAATTTGATCCTAATGCATATCTATATAATTCTCTAAAAAACTTAAATAAAAGCACTAGAGTGCAATGCATGATCTCTACAATGTTTTCTTTACTTGGAATGAGAATGAGTTACATTATAGTTATTATCTCTTTGAATATGTCAAATCATGTTTGCCTTTAGTTGTTGAAATTTTTTTTAAATACTCCTTATATGTGAAACTTCTTAACAAATTGCTTGCATTTTTTTCAAAATCAAAACTAAAAAACAAGAAACTTTCTCTAAAAATTAAAACAATTATCATGGTTACTTTGTTTTCCGCACAATTGATTTAATCATGTATTTTTACCATGCTTTATCATGCTTTTTTCAACTCTTAACTTTGAGGTCCTTTCATCACTCGTGTTTTAAAACTCTTTTTCATTTTTTTTCAAAAAGTGGTAGACTTGCTTGGTAAAGTACAAGGAATTTTATTTCTTACACGCTTATCATATTTTTCCGCTGCACCAATCCATCTAGGCTTGATCATGACTTTCTCTATTTTCCAACAAAACTCTTAACCCTCTCTTTGTATTCCTATCATTCACCTCTTTACCTTATTCTAGTCTTATTTTGTTTCACTCCACCCACTTTTGCTAACAACAAAAGGGGAAAATTAAATGTTAAATCTTAATGATTAAAGAGTAGGCTTCACTAGATTAAGGGGGAGTATAAATATATTATATGGGAGAATACAAAGCATTTATATAGGGGGAGCACATATCTCTAAATATAATATTTGTCATAAAAATCTCTAAGTAGCATAGTGTCATATCTCTTTATAAAAACACATCATTTACCTTTTGACATCTGATTTATCTTAATTGGATTTGTTATTATCAAAAGGGCAGATTGTTGGAACACGTTTTCCACATCCCTTTGGTTTGAAAATAACAAATCCTACTTGTATTTGATCTAGTTTGTCATTGTGTTTTCAGTATGCGGGATTGAGCAAAGATGACACTAGGATGTTATGTGTTTGGTCTGGACTAGCTCAAGTACTGAAAAGAAAAGATGTGGTCTAACACCAAGCGTTAGAGCCAACGCCAGTGTTGACCCTCGATCTCACAAGTATGAAAATGGTATGGTGGGAAGTTGCCGTGATTGCAGGTTGTTGGAACAACCCTATTACTGATTTGGGCTAGGATCACTATCTATTGACTAGGACTAAGTTGACCCCATTGTATAGTCTAAGGGTCAAGGTTTTAGGCTGTTAGAACTTAAGGATAAGATCAAGTTTCTACGTTCGACGAACTCCATACTGCGTTCGACGAACTCCATCCTGCGTTCAACGAACGGCATGCTCCAGTTCGACGAACTTGCCAAGGTTCTGTGTTCGATGAACTTCTCTCTGCGTTCGACGAACTTGCTCTCCAGCTCGACGCACTCAGTTCTCCAGCCAGTCCAGCAGTTTATCTCTTCAGTTCGACGAACTTCATTCTGCGTTCGACGAACTCAGCTTTGCGCTCGAAGAATAA
The DNA here is from genome assembly GCA_033032865.1 of Dactylorhiza incarnata. Classification (NCBI taxonomy): domain Eukaryota; kingdom Viridiplantae; phylum Streptophyta; class Magnoliopsida; order Asparagales; family Orchidaceae; genus Dactylorhiza; species Dactylorhiza incarnata. Next base: position 2,392,760 of record JAWHQI010000278.1, on the reverse strand, counting down.
TTATCAAGATGTTCAGATCGACAAAAGTTTCTCTTCAGCTTCATTATTTCAGAAGGATCAGTTTTATTCTATTCTCCGAAATCAGATCATCAGCAACAGATCTATTCCTATCAGATAAGTCGAGGATTTAATCCTTTCCTTTTATTATTCTCTTATTTCGAGAAAGTAGTTGTTGACATATATTGGAAAAGGACACTTTCATGGAAAAGGAAAAGAAATAAAGCGTATCAGTTTGCAGTTCCAAGATATATTCTATTCATAATATTTTATTCCTTAAATTAAAAGATTTAAATTTCAAATCAGTCATATACAAAAAGTAAAGAAAGAAGAGCATTACAGCAATATAGCAGTACATCAAGAGAGGAAGAAGAGAGGAAGAAACGGTCGGGAAAAGAAATACAGAAAGAAAAGGCTTTCAGATCTTCATCTTTCTCAAGCAGCAGCTCTCTCAATCTCTGAGAACATCAATATTATTCTCTCAGTATTCTACTGCAAGTTCAAAATCTTCAAGAGCAACAATAATCTGAGAAACCTTTGTCTCTCAGATTCATCGGCTATCAAGGAAGATTTACATTCAAGAGAAATATCCATCCTCAACTGTCAACTATTTTCTATCAGACAGGGGGAGCTTTACAACAACAAATCCACTAGTCTTCTCTAAGATTATTGACAGAGAAGAACTTCATAACCCTCTTTATCCCATCTTGTACAGGGTTCTAACTCCCTTCAAAAGTTAACCGCTTGGTGGCATGGCACCTGATCAAAAACCTGTGGTTGGTTTGAGCACCTGATCAAAAGCTCATTGGTGTTTGGACACCTGATCAAAAATCCATTGGTGATAGGGCACCTGATCAAAAACCTAGTGGAATCCTACCAAGGGTGGTAGAAGAGTAGATGTACCCAGGTTTATTGGGGAACTACTATAAATCCTTGTGTTTTCTGTGTTTGTGTGGTTTTCTGTACTGTGATGTGTGATCTCTTTATTTGTTTTCATAATCACTCTATTATACACATATAAATATCACTATTTTAACTTCGCTATAAAAATAAGTGAAAAACTTTTTAATACTCTATTCACCCCCCTAGAGTAAATCTAAGATCTAAACCTCCTTTCAACTTCTATCAGAGGTTACTTTCACAGGTGCATTTTGGGAATGATTTGACCTAACACCAACGTTAGCCTTAACGCCAGCATTAGGGTTGGCTAAAATAAGATGTTTCCAAACATGCAATATGTCCTTCCTGGATTGTGGATTTGAGCCATCAAAATATTTCTATACAGAGTCAACGCCTGACATTAGCCTAACGCCGTTGTTAGCTTCCTCTCCTATTAATAGGTGGCATTCGTTCTCTTCAACTTTATAACTCAAGGAGCCCTATTCCAGCACTTTGAATTCTCTACGAGGGTCGTATTTTCAGACCACAAAGGATCTCTCATTCAATTTCAAGAGAAGGAATCAAAGGAGGCTTAGATCAATGCTAACTCAATGCGAAGAATGCACGCTTAGACTTCAACGATCTTCAGCAATTCTTCGTCATCTCCTCCAGATTTTTTCATATGGAGTTTTCAATTTGTCTTTCATATTTTGTAATACTTTTATCTTTGTGATTGTTTCATGAATTTGTCGTGGTTGTTGGCGACTAGGTCCATGTGCGGCTTAGGTGGAATTCGTCGCAAGGTGACTAGGTATAGGGCTTAGATCTAGTGGGTGCTCGAGGCCTTTTTGGGGATAGAATGTTGGAGTTTCCGAAGTGATCTCAAAGCAATCAAGCTGTTAGTATTACTGCCAACGCAATATGATCCTATAGGGTCGCACATAAAAGTGTTTGGAGAAGTTGGAGAAAGGATTGTGTTGGCCTTACTCATATTGGATATGAGTGGAGGACCAATCCTATGACTGCTCGGAATTAAATTGAGAATGTCTTAAACACGAAATAAGGACTCTTGAAGAATCATCGAAATGGTTTCAACGAATTCTATAGGACTTAGCAAATTCGTCGAAAGGGTATCAACGAATGGATTTATACTAGACAATCGTTGAAAGGGTTTCGACGATTTGTGTCAATTCGTCCAATTGGAATCGTCAAAAGTGTTTCGGTGAATTAGATATAAATTCGCTGAAAAGTGTTTTGACGAAATTGTATCGACGAAATCATCGAAAGTGTTTCGATGAATTTATGATGATTCGTCGAAAGTGTTCAGACAAATTATATCATATTCGACGAATTTAAAATCATGACGGAATTGTTCCTTTTTCTTGGGTCTGCGGATAACTCGTTTTATGCCCTGGGTATAAAAGAGGAAGTGATTAGGTCTTCAAGTGAGTCGATCCCTTTTGCGACCTTGAAGAGCCTGAAGACGAAAGCGTTCTGACTCCTCGTCCCTGTCCACCGACCTAGATTTCGCTGACCGTCGCTTCCTCCCCTTCAACGGACCTAGCAGTTCATGGGGACGTAGAGGACTATTCTTCTCCGACCCATCCCTTGTATGACAAGGCATTGGGGTTCTCCTTCACTTGTGTGGATCACTATAGAGGGGCCGATCCATTTCGGTGCCTGGAACTCAAAGTTCATTCCGGATTTCATTCTTGGAGCACCTTGGTTGAGTATTGACTCAATCCCCTTCAGGTACTGCAATGTGTTTCTTTCCTTATTTCTTGATTCATGAAATCGCAAGATCCGTAACTCTTTTGGGTTGTTCTTATTTTGTTTCTTTCGCTGCGCATATTTGATATGCTTTTATCATTATGAATGGTATGTAGAAAACCCAACATAGAAAGGCTAGAGCGGCTTGAGGTCGTATCTTGGGATAGATCAGTTAAAGCCAATTGGTTCTTAAGGAAAACAGTCGGTATAGAAAACAAAAAGAGTTTTTCATATTTGCCTTGATTTCTAGCGTCATAGAAATCCAATTTCGTCATCAATTTTATAAATGATAATCATGTTTTTATTTGTTCAATAAAATTGATTTGATTTTCAATTTTTAGCACTTTACAGATTTAATCTATTTCATATAAAATATCAAAAAAAATCTATTAAATTATAAAGTTTTCTAAAACCCTTATTCACCCCCCCCCCCCCTTTAAGGGCGCCTTAAGATCCAATAAGAAGCTCCAACAAACCAAGATATGATCAAACTCCTAACAAGGAGATTACATGCAATGCATGTAAGAAGCTATGGCACATTGCAACTGAGTGCCCTGATCTTTATAAGGATAAGCCCTATAAAAAGGATCACAAGAAACAGACATTCAAAAGGAAGGATAAGAAGATAGGGAGAGGATTGGATGCTGAAACTTGGAGTGATACTGAATCCAGCTCCGTAGCTCCTCGAAAAGTGAGGAGGAAACAAAGACTGAAGACCCTTGCCTGATGGCTCTTGAAGATTGCTCTGAAGAGGAGAAAGTATATTTCTTTGATGACTGTGATTTTTCATCAGATGAATTTTAAAACTGTTTTAAAGAATTTTGTAATGATCATCTAGAGGCTCATAATGAAATTAAGTTCCTTAGAAAAGAATTAGAAGAACTTAAAGAAGAAGATGCATGTTATAATAACTATGAATTAAGGGTTGAGATATATAAGATGGAAAAGGAAATAGATAAATTAACTTTTGAAAATCAAACACTTAAGGAAGAGCTTATAAAGGTAAAAACCTTTGAAGATTCACAAAATGGGAGAAGTCAAAAACTAAAAGAAATCTCAGAGAATCTCATTAAGAGGTTTAGATATCTTGGATTAGGAGCAGATCCTTCAATTAATAATGTAATTTCCAACAAACCCGCATAGGAAAGACCAGTAGCATTTGTTAGATCTAGTGAGAGACAATTAAATCAATGCATTGAAACTTATGAAGAATTGCATAATCATCATGATAGAATTACAATATTTAATAGGGTGAACATAAATAATCAACAAGGAATACTAAGCAAACATCATATAGAAAAATCCATGAAGAACAATCAATCTTTTAATAAAAGGAATTATGCTTCGAATAGAACTCGACGCAACTTTAAAGATGCATCGAATGCAATTCAACAGTGTTTTGCAAGTGCTTCGACCTCAATTCGAAGTAGGTATGAAGGTGTGTCAAATCATACTCAATGCATCCAGCATCCTGCATCGACCTTTTATCGACGCAACTATGCAGACATGTCGAATTACTTTCGACGCAACCCTAAAGATGCATCGATTTCTTCTCAGCGTATGTTTCCAGAAAATGTTTTAATTAATTCTAGTTTCCCTTCTGCAAGTTCTCACTTCAACTTTAAATGTTATTATTATTCTAAATTTGGTCACAAATCAAAACATTGTTGGAATAATAAACCAGCACTTCATCAACTTAAGGGGTACTATGAAAGACCGACCTATTCTTGTATATCTCCTTATGATGGTAGAAGAAAGGGACCCCAGCAAGTGAGGGTCCATGCTAATGATTAAATTTATGTGCAGAGAAGAGTCTGTCATACCACAAACTAGCAGTGGTACTTGGATAGTGGATGCTCTGTGCATATGACTGGAGCAAAAGATGTGCTGGAAAACTACAAGGCTAAGGAAGACCCTAAGGTAATTTTTGGTAACTCTCACTCTGGTCAGACCAGAGGATATGTTGTGCTCAGAGTTGGAGAAATCTCCTTCTCTAAGGTAGCTTATGTTGAAGGTCTTCAACATAACCTAATTAGCATTAGCCAATTGTGTGATGGTGAATACTAGGTTGTGTTCACTAAATCACTATGTCATATTGTTAATTCATTAACCAACCAAATAGTATTAACTGAGATTAGAAAAGGTAATTTATATATAGTGGATTTCAATTATTCTACATCTGAAATTTGCTTGTTTAACTATATATAACTTAGAAAATAATGAATTATGGCATAAGAGATTAAGTCATATAAATCTCAAAACAATAGTTAAACTATCTAAACACAAACTTGTAAGTGACTTACCAATTGGTAAGTACAAAAAGGATCATCCTTGTAGAGCCTACCAATTAGGAAAACAAACAAAATCCTCATTCAAACCAATTGGTACTAATGATTCCCCTAGAATCCTTTACTATTGCACATGGATCTCTTTGGTCCAATCTCCACTCAAAGCTTACCAGACAAGTCTTATACCTTAATTATTGTAGATAACTTTTCTAGATTCAGTTAGGTGTTCTTTCTAAGAGCTAAGTCTAGAACTTTCAAGATCATCTCAAGATTCATTAAACATATTCAGGGTCTACTTGGGAGAGTTGTTGCTGATTGAACAAAGCCCTTTAAACAGAACTCTTTTAGAAGCTATTTTGAAAAGTTGCAGACTGTTTGGAGAGTCTGTGTATAAGCGCTGATGGAACAGAGCTTTTTCAAATAAAACGGTTTGGTAGAACAACTTTTTTGAGAGCTGTTTTTCTCTAAACAAAATTACTGAAATATAAATAAAATAAAAATATTACAAAACATTTAAACATATGAATAAAAATATAAATTGTTCTCAAACATAACTAGGCCTAAAAAGTAAGTTTTTCGGTGTGGTCATTCCACATCTTCAAATCTTTTTTGTTCACCTGCGTGATAAATTTTTTTGATATTAATTATACTTTTGAATATGATGATTTCTACAGTTTGTTAGAAAGATGCCGGGAAATTTTACCTAGGGCGCTATACAATTCTTCAGCAATATTATCTCATATTGTAGACATATGATCAGATCCCTTGACATCAAACATTTCAATCTCAATATCATCCTCTGTTGTAAGTTCATCATCCTCTGGTGGTGTGAATGAGTCATCAGCATCGCAAGCATTAAATTTTGGGTCCCATCAAGATGAATGTCTACGAATGAAGTTATGTAATGTCATGGTCGCTAGCACAATTGAACGTTGTTTCTTGAAATTGTACTGAGGCATTTTTGAAGAATGTGCCAATTTTTCTTCCAAACTCCAAGCGTCTGCTCTATCACACTTCGAAGAGATGAATGTGCCTTATTAAAATGTTCATGTCTGTCATGGACGGGACGACTCCTGCGTGCAAAATCTGCCAAATGATATCTTGTTTCTGGATATGGTTTTAAATAGCCCTTCTTTAATAGATATCCAGCATCCACTAAATAATATTTACCTGTAATTAGTTGATATGTTAAACATAATAACATGGTAGTAAATGATTAAAGCATATATGATCATTTATTGAACAATTTACCTTGAAGGGGATGCAGGAAATGTAGCCTATCGTCTGACAATGCACGTGCGAAGATATGACTATCATGAGTGGATCCTTCCCACCCAGCAAGTGCAAATGTGAAGCACATATTAAATTCGCAAACAACCATCATACTTTGCTTTGTTGTACCATGACGTCCAATATATCTAACTTGATCTTCAACGGGTATCCTCAAATCTACATGTGTACCGTCAATTGCACCAACACGGTCCTTAAAGAATGGTATGTAACAGGCATCATACCTTATTTCCGCAGGTATATCTTTAAAATGACGATCAATTGGTTTTATAACATCAACTGACAGTAGCAATAGTGATTTAATACCTTTCGAAAAATATCTACTTAGAGTTTCAGTCGAGTGTTGGAATCACTCTTTTGTTAATCTCATAGAGCATCCATGTGCTAAGATGTACAATGTAATTCCCAGGATTTCTCTTGAGGTTGTGCATTGTGATCCTTGTAATTCATGATCTTTTGTTAATCTCTCTTGAGGTTGTGCGTTCTTTTCACAACTTCCAGTCTTTCTTGAAATGATTCCATTTATTCTTCATTTGCATTCGATCATAGCTTTTTTCCGATGCCTTGTTTAAAAGCTAAGTTCAAGTTTTTCCAACCATCCTTGCTGAAGTGGTTGGTAGGTCGATTACCAAGCCCGATTTCTTTAATGCAAATATCACAAAAAATCATGACTTCATTTGACTCCCAACTCGCTGCAATTCCTCCCTCCTTTGGTTTCTCCATTGTACTATAAACCCAAACATAACAATTAAATAATTGTTCTATAGTAAAAAAGACCAACCAAAACACACACACACACACACACACATACACACATCCACACATACACACTCATCACTTGTTAAACACAAAAATACACCCACATACACACACATCCACGCATATACACTCATCACTTGTTAAACACAAAAAATACACTCACACACACACACATACACACGCACACACATACACACACACATACATACACATCCACACATATACACTCATCACTTGTTAAACACTGTGAGAACTTGAAAATAACGGGAATTTTTATTTCCAAAAAATCTAAGTATTACAAGTGTATTGCCTCCTTTATATAGACTAGGAGGGAAACAGTAAAATACAAAAATACGATGTGGGACTAAATACAAATACACAGTACACAAGAGAGCTGGGTGGTCTGGGCGATCAGGAATATTGAGACCGCAACGACCTCTACGATCTGGAGTGAGGTCGGGCGGTCACACGACAGGAGGAAGGTCGTGTGACAGAGGAGACCGTCGGACGGTTAGATCGTTCTGGCGAACACTCCCCCATAAGGGAGAGATTGGGAGGGCAAGACCGCTTCTCTCCATAAGAAACGATCTGGTATATTCGAGATGAACCGGCAGTCTTGTACTTGGAGACCGGTGAGACCGCTGGCTCTCGACCGCTTGGAGAGGCAGAATGTTGCTGACCTTCACAAAACGCGACCTCGCATACTTGAGGAGAAGTGGCGTTCTGATGCTGGGAGACCGCACAGACCGCGGTTATCAAACAGTTGTCTGATAGAGTTGGAGATCGCTGACCTTCATCTGGCACGATCTCGCATATCTGAGGAGGAGCAGCGGTCTGATTTTGGGAGACCGCACAGACCGCTGACTCGAGACCGCGCAGCTTCAACCCATCTTTATCCGGCGCGATCTGGTACATCAGAGGAGAAGCCGCAGTCTGATTATTGGAGACCGCACAGACCGCTGGCTTCAGATCGCGCGGCTTCAATCCTTCGAGACCGCTCGACTTCAACACTCCCCCGCAAGCTGGAGCATATATATCAATCATGCCTAGCTTGTTACACACATCGGAGAAGGATGAAGATATAGGTTTGGTGAAGATATCAGCCAGCTCTTTATTCGAAGTTACGAAGGGAGTGCAGATTTATTTCTTCAAGATTTCTTCCCTGATGAAATGACAGTCCACTTCAATGTGTTTGGTTCTCTCATGAAAGACTGGGTTCTGAGATATATAGATTGCAGCTTTGTTGTTACAGAACATTGGCAATGGATGGTTGTAAACTTCTCCTAAGTCTAGAAGGAGAGTTCGTAACCATTTCAACTCGCATGTAGTTTGGGCCATGCTCCTGTACTCGGCCTCAGCACTTGATCTGGATACTACTGCTTGTTTCTTGCTCTTCCACCTCACCATATTTCCTCACACGAAGGTACAGAAACCAGATGTGGATTTCCTGTCTCCTTTATCATCAGCGTAGCTAGCATCTGAATAGGCTTCTATCTTGAGATGGTTGTTTCTTTGGAACAGAAGTCCCTTCCCTGGAGTTCCCTTAACGTATTCTAATATCCTTAAAGCAGCTTGAAGATGACATTCCTTCGGAGCTTACATGAATTGGCTGACCTTCCCAACAGCATAGCAGATATCAGGTCTTGTTACAGTTAGGTAGATGAGCTTGCCTACAAGACGACGATATCTAGTGCTATCAAGTAGAGGAGGAGAGTTGTCAGTCCAGAGTTTGTCATCTCCAATTGCCATTGGATATTTAGCAGGTTTAGCACCCAGAAGACATGTTTCTTTTAGAAGGTCAATAGCATACTTACGTTGTGAGAGAACAATGGAGCTATGCTTCCTTGAGATTTCAATGCCCAGAAAGTACTTGGGAGTCCCCATATCTTTGGTCACAAAGTGTTGGAGGAGATGTTTCTTTGTAAGAGAGACACCTTTAACATCATCACCTGTGAGAAGGATGTCATCAACGTATACAGTCAGAACAACCATTCCATGAGATGTCTTGCGAATGAAGAGAGAGTGATCCGCAGAACTACGGACAAATCCAATGATCTTGATAACTTCGTTAAATTTTTCGAACCAGGCGCGAGGACTTTGCTTAAGCCCGTAGATGGCCTTCTTTAGCTTACATACACGAGTCTCCCCCGGAGCAACATACCCTGGAGGTTGCTCCATGAAAACAACCTCTTGAAGATCACCATAGAGAAAGGCATTCTTGACATCCAATTGAGAGAGTTGCCAACCTTTGTTGACGACCACAGAGAAGAGGACCCTGATGGTTGTAAGACGAGCGACATGTGAGAAAGTGTCAAAGAAGTCTACTCCATATGTCTGAGTAAAACCTTTGGCAACCAAGCGAGCTTTGTAGCGGTCAACAGAGCCATCAGCACGATATTTTATCACAAAGACCCATCTACACCCAACAACATCTATCCCAATAGGTGGAGGAACAAGAGTCCAAGTGCCACGGTCCTGAAGGGTGGAGATTTCATCATCCATGACAGCCTTCCACTGTGGGATGGCAAGAGCCTCCTGATAACTGGTTGGGGTGGCAGTATCTGTAATAGCAATAGCAAATGCCCTAGCAGAGGGGGTAAGTTGAGCATAAGTTACAACATCGTGAATAGAATGTTGCGTACATGAGCGAACTCCCTTTCGAAGAGCAATAGGGAGGTCTTCAGTGGTGACTGTATCTGCAGGAGAGTCATCATCGAAAGAAGATAGTGTTGGCCCAAGAGTCGGGAGAAAATGCCCCGGAGTAGGAGTACAGGTGGAAGGAGATGCTGGAGGTGGTGGAGGGAAAGGAAGAGGTGGTGGAGTTGGGAGAGTAGGTGGTGGTGGCGGAGAGTAAATGAGCAGTATTGTTGGACTAGGCGCAGGAGGCAGAGAGGTGGAAAAGTTAGAAAAGTATGGAATAGTTTCAAAGAAGGTGACATCAGCGGAAACATATTGTTTGCGAAGAAGGGGATCATAGCATCAGTACCCTTTCTGAGTTGGAGAATAACCAACAAAGATGCATTTAAATGCCCGAGGAGAGAGTTTGTCCCGACCCGGGGAAGGAGTGTGGACAAACGCAATACAACCGAACACCTTGAGAGGTAATGAGAAGGGTTGTAAGGTGGGATATAGTAGAGAGAAGGGGGTGGAGCCTTGAAGAAGGGTGGATGGAATACAGTTAATGAGATAGTAGGAGATGAGGATGGCATGACCCCAATAGGTTTTGTGCATATTCATCTGGAAGAGTAAGGTGCGAGCCATGTCGAGGAGGTGACGATTCTTACATTCCGCTATCCCATTTTATTGAGAAGTATAAGGGCAACTAGTCTGATGTATAAGGCCATGATTCTTGCAAAACTCAGAAAATTGATGAGAAATATACTCTTTAGCATTATCAGTGCGAATAGCCTTGATAGACACTCCAAACTGAGTGGAAATTTCATTATAGAAAGTTTTGAAAACAGAAAAAAGTTCTGAGCGTTCTTTTAACAGATACACCCAAGTACATCGAGATAAGTCTTCAATAAAAGTAACAAAATACAAACTACTCCCACCGACAGTATTGGTAGGAGAAGGACCCCAGATATCCGAGTGGAGGAGATCAAAGGGACGAGTCGAGCTACGTTTATGTTTGGCAGGGTAGGAAGTCTGATGGTGCTTTCCTAGTTGACAAGCTTCACAGTTGAGAGGAGAGGTATCTTTGGTGAGGTGAGGTAGAAGTTGATACAACAGCCAAGGTGGAGGGTGACCAAGACGGAGGTGCCATTGATGGAGAGAATCAGAGACGGTAGAAGCAGAGTGAGCAGCAAGAACGTCAAGGGTGTAGAGGCCTCCACTCTCAGTCCCAGTTGCAACTGTCTCCTTCGTATGAAGATCCTGAAAATAACAATTAGTCGGAGTAAACATAATAGAGCATTGTAATTGTTGAGAGAGTGCCTTGACTTATAGTAATTTGCATGGAAAAGTAGGCACATAAAGAGTGTTCTGAAGAGAGATAGTCGGAGTGACTTGAACTATTCCAGTCCCACACACATGTGAGGGAGAACCATCTGCTGTTAGAACCGGAGGTAAATTCTTGTGCTCTAGTAACTGGGAGAAAAGGTGAGGGTTCCCTATCATATGATTTGTTGCTCCAGAATCAATAAGCCATTTACCTTCAGTAACCACGTGCACGCTACCTGAGGAGGTAGCAACAGAAGCAGACGGTGATCTAGTATCCGGTTGAGAAGCAATAGCCAGAGGGCGAAGGTGAGGATGCTTGAGATATCAACGATCAATTGTGTGACCCTTTCGACCACAATGAGAATAGATGTACCGCGGAGGTCCACGACCACCAAGAGATCCACCATGGCCACCGGGGTGACCACGTTCAGCCCCGTGAGCAAAGCTCTCTGGAGGAGGAGGGGAAGACAACAAGGGTCATTGGAGAAGGGAGGTAACAACATTCTCAGATGGGGTACCCATGAGAAGAGAGATCGCACGGTCTCATAAAGACAATTGAGATCGCGCGGTCAGGAGGAGAAAGGCCGGTCGAAGAGAGAGATGGGAGATCACACGGATTGTGCGGTCAGAAAAGAGAGACCGGCAGAAGAGATCGATAGCTCTGATACCATGTGAGAACTTGAAAATAACAGGAATTTTCATTTCCAAAAAATCTAAGCATTACAAGTGTATTGCCTCCTTTATATAGACTAGGAGGGAAACAGTAAAATACAAAAATACGATGTGGGACTAAATACAAATACACAGTACACAAGAGAGTTGGGCGATCAGGAATATTGAGACCGCAGCGACCTCTGCGTCTGGAGTGAGGTCGGGCGATCACATGACAGGAGGAAGGTCGTGTGACAGAGGAGACCGTCGGACGGTTAGATTGTTCTGGTGAACACTCCCCCATAAGGGAGAGACCGGGAGGGCCAGACCGCTTCTCTCCATAAGAAGCGATCTGGTATATCCGAGATGAACTGGCAGTCTTGTACTTGGAGACCGCTGAGACCGCTGGCTCTAGATCGCTTGGAGAGGCGGAATGTTGCTGACCTTCACAAGACGCGACCTCGCATACTTGAGGAGAAGTGGCGGTCTGATGCTGGTAGACCACACAGACCGCGGTTATCAAACAGTTGTCTGATAGAGCTGGAGATCGCCAACCTTCATCTGGCACGATCTCGCATATCTGAGGAGGAGCAGTGGTCTGATTCTGGGAGACCGCACAGACCGCTGACTCGAGACCGCGCAGCTTCAACCCATCTTTATCCGGCGCGATCTGGTACATCAGAGGAGAAGTCGCGGTCTGATTATTGGAGACCGCACAGACCGCTGGCTTCAGATCGCGCGACTTCAATCCTTCGAGACCGCTTGGCTTCAACACAAAAACAAACTCACACATGCACAAATCCACACACACACACACGCACACACATCCACATACACATCCAAAACACACACACACACATCCACATCCACACACACATCCATACACATAAATCCACATACACACACATCCACACACACATACTGATAGTTTATTCATTTTCCCAACACATACACATACACATCCACATACACATCCAAAACACACACACAAATCCAAAACACACACAAATCCACATCCACACACACACATCCACACACACATACACATACACATCGACATACACATCCAAAACACACATCCAAAATACACACAAATCCAAAACACACACGCATCCACATCCACACACACAAATCCACACACATCCACACACACATAAACATACACATAATATCCACATCCAAAACACAACCCCCCCCCCCCCCCCCCCCCCCCCACACACACACACACACATCCACAAAAATACAATCCAAAACACACATCCACACACATATCCACATACACATCCATATACACATCCAAAACACACATCCAAAACACACACACACACACTTCCATATACACACAAACACACATCCATACATAAATTTTGCAACAATGCATTGGGATCAAACTTGTTCCAAAAAAAATTAAGCCAAAATAAACACAAGCAGAAAAACAGATAAAAGAGGGGGAAGAACATTATTGTCACCTGTATGAGGAAGAGAATGGGAATCGTTCACAGCCGATGGAGGATAAAGGGAGATCCGGAGGAAGAGAGATCCAGAGTAGTTCGTCACTGCTATCACCGGAGATATGGAAGACGACATGATGTCACCGGAGAAGTCATCAAAAATGGGGAGATCATGCGGGATCGCAGTGTCTCGCACGCTAGGGATATCTGGAGAAGTCGTCGTTGTCGCCGATGATTTGGAGGAGGTCGTCGTTGTCGCCGGAGAATTAGAATAGGTAGCCGTTGTCGCTGGAGAATGGGAGGAAGATGCGCGTAGGGAAGCGATTGTCGTGCTTGCCAGAGATCAAAAATGAAAAATGAAATGAGAAGCAATTTTTAGGGCGCTATATGCAGGGTCTCATCCGCTTCCCAGAAATAGCCAAAAATGTGGGCTTAGAATCTGCGCTTTTTAGAAAGCAGTGCATTCAAACAATTACAAAACAGCTCCAGCGGTTAGAAAATAGCTTTTCCATCCGCTGGAGCTGTCCCAAACAGACCCTCAATCTAAATTCAATACTCAGGTTGCTATGATCAGAAGTGATCATGGTACAGAGTTTGAGAATCAATTAATTTGTAGATTCTGCGAGGATGAAGAGATAAGACAGAGCTTTTCATCTCCTAGAACCCCCCAACAAAATGGGGTGACTGAAAGGAAAAATATAACCTTAATTGAATCAGGAAGAACATTATTGACTGAGTCCAATTTGCCAAAGTCCTTTTGGGTTGATGCAGTGAACACAGCTAACTATGTTTTGAATAAAAGTATCATCCACAAGACTAAGTTAAAAACTCCATATGAGTTGTTGAAAGGAAAGACACTTATAGTCGCATACTTTAGGATATTTGGGTATACTTGCTTCATTCTAAACAATGGAAAGAGACAACTTGCCAAATTTGACAAGAAGGTTGATGATGGAATATTCATGGGATATTCCTCATCAAGCAAGACCTATATGTGTTATAATAAAGGGCCCTCACAAAATTGAGGAGTCCATGCATGTTATATTTGATTAAACTAATATGTTTTCCAGGGGGAAGGAAACTTCCACCAAAGATATTTTGTAGGAAGAAGATCAACTTGCAGATCAAATTGAAAGACTTAGTATTCTGAATCATTCATTATGATGTTATGAAGAAGCAAAACAACAAACTGATAATGAATCAGATGAAGATATTGTTGAAAATGATGAGGAAATCAAGGAACCTATCCTACAAGAGCAGGAAACTATTCAACAGTAAGAAAATGTTGCTTCCTCAGCCAATGAAGAAGGAGAGATTAATGTGGATATGAATCCACTAAACAATTTACCAAGAACTAGGGCAACTCTAAAGAATCTCCCTCCATCTCAAGTTATAGGAGACATGACTGAGGGTGTGAAGACCAGAAATCAACTCACAAACGAGTCCATGTTGCAGTGTTTCCTATCTTAATATGAACCAAAGAAGTTTGAAAAGGCAGACAATGATCCCCACTGGATAGCTGTCATGCAAGAAGAACTTGGGCAATTTGAAAGGAACAAGGTCTGGACTTTAGTGGAAATACCAAGTAACTACCCAATCATTAGAACAAAATGGGTGTATAGAAACAAGATGGATTCAAATGGAGTAATAATAAGAAATAAAGCTAGACTAGTGTAACATCTGAAGAGGCAATTCTATTCTAGCACACAGGCATAAGATATTCATATTATTCTTTATCAAATATTACTTCATAACATACAAATACGTAATGAATCCATACCCCATGAACACAAAGAGCCAACTATTACAACTTTTATTATCATAAAATACGTTTTACAAACATAAGCTTACATTACTTAATTAAACGTTATTACAACTTACAACTTGGCTCGTAGGCCAACAAAAGAAAACTTTAAGTTAACACATACTTCCGCTTGGGACGTTGGAAGATTTAGATCATCACCAGCTTCAGGGACACCTCCTAAGCCTGAAAAAAATGTAGAACGAAAGGGTGAGTATAACACATACCCAATGAGAATTCCTTCTTAGTCTAATTTCTATAATATTTTAGAATTACGTTTTCACATTTAATTCTTTTTTATTTTACATTAAGCTCTTATTTTGCTTTTTATTGTATTCTTATTCGCAATTAATGATTTAAACATTACTTGAAACACTTCTCACAATTTCATGTTTGATGAAATACCTTAGAAGTAAAGTCCAAGATTTAACCCTTGCAGTTAAATGAGAGCTCTATTATCTTTAGCATGACTACTAAACTATGGTAAGGTGACCCTTACCTCATTTGTTGGGCAATAACTATGGTGGGTAAAAGCCTCACCGCCCGAGGGTTTAACCCCTCTGAAATAGTCATAACATGCTATAAACTAAGGTGGAACTCCACCTACTTTGACATGGTAAAACCATGTCCTTATAGACTCACTTCTAAGTGCCTTCACCGGTAAGCTTACCTCTTAGATTACTAACACTTAGTTTCATTTAATAGACTAGTTGTTGATTTCTTATTATAACGTAAGCAAAAGAGTCTTTGAGGGCTCTTTAACAATTTACATTACATTTATATTGTTGGTGGTTCTTTGTACACCTTAAGTAGTTATCAAAATATTATTTTAAGGTGTTTTTGAGACTTATAATATTTCAAACAGCAATAAAGGTTGCTGGTTGGGTTTTAATTGTATGATTACTCCATAACAAATTGTTACCATTGTTGGTTGGCCTTTAGAATATGTATTTAACACTTCAATATATATGAATAATGAGTTTTTTTAAGACTTAAAACTTCCAAACAGTGATAGGGTTGCTAAATGGCTTTCATATTGTAGGAAATTTACTTTTAGCGACCAATTTCAAGCTTAGGAACTTACCAAACAGCAATAATGTTTGCTGATTTGGACTTTAAATATATATATATATATAATTTACAATATTTCGATCATTTACGTGTTATTTGAACGCAAACAACACTATATATGATTGGTTAATTTTGTAACCGAATATTTCACTTTAATCATATGCTTAATGTGTTTTTAAGATATGGAATACTTCCAAACAGCAATATAAATTGCTGGTTGGTCTTTGGATTTCTTCAATATCGTATTAGATGAGTTCTCTAAAATTTAAGAAACTCCCAATATTTCTTTCTAAAAATTTTAACTATTATAAACAAGCATTCCAATAATTAAGGAGAGGCTTTAATTTCAATCTAACATTTCAGGACATGTTCATTTAAACACAAGAATTTATAAGGACATGTCCATAGAAATAAATAAAAGTCACTATATTCGATTTTCACTTGCAGGTTTTTTATCCAAAATATCACAACCCTAAAATAGAACATAGCATTTCAAAAGTATTCTCTATCATATCGTGCAGTTAGGGTTTCCGATTTTTGCTTTGATACCAAGTAGAAAGGAGGAAAATAATGTATTGAAATCAACTAAGCACGCTACTCTTACATATATATATATATATATATATAAACACTTTGAAAACAAGGACTTATCAACTTTAGGTTTCATATAATTTTCTAAATACATTTAGAAATTAGGGCAAATAATGTTATTCCTCATATTATGAATCAAACATAAAAAGATAAAATGAGAAAAACCTTCATAATTTCACTAGATTTGAGTTTCATATAGGTTCCTAAAATACTTAGAAATTAGGGCAAGAAAAGAATCTCAGCTCATTAGCCATGGAAGTCTTCCCTCTCCTTGAATAAGCCCTAGAAACCATGGAAGAAACTTTGGATTGAAGAAGAAGCAAGGAGGTTTCGGAATCTGGTTAGGGCAAGAAGGAACTCACGGATTTTGAGTAAGAAACTGACCTAGAGGGAGGGGGACCTAAAATACCATGGGGAGGCTTAGAGAAGCTCGTCCACCGCTCGAATGGAGGTCTCCAGGCGTCGTCGAGCACGAAGAAGAGGCGGAAGATGCTTATATGCAAACGACGGGTCACACGCAGGGTGTCGGGGGTCTTCCACGCATAAGCCGACGGGAATGGGGTTTGGCGTGAATCAACTGGGCTTGGACCGGCTGGGGGGTTTTAGTTATAAGGGAGAAGGGTTTATTAGGGGAGGAGTGTTTAGGTTTATTAAGTATTTGTTAGTTAATGAATTATGTTACAATAATTAATGAAATTGAAATTCATTACTTATATTAGTCTTCTCTTTAATATATAATCTACTACATATGTGTAACTCCAAATATGTTTTTTAAAATCTCCGATTACATTTAATTACGTATACACATATAATAAATTACTACATATAGGATTTACCTGATGTGACGTTGTTTTCAGGATGTCACAACTAGTGGCTCAAGGATATTAACAAGAAGAAGGAATTGACTACAACTAGATTTTCTCTCCAGTGGATAGACTGGAAGCAATCAAAATGTTTCTTGCTTATGCTGCTTACATGAAAATCAAGGTATATCAGATGGATGTGAAGAAGCATTTTTGAATGGAACTCTTCAAGAAGAAGTATATGTGGAGCATTCACCAAGTTTTTTCAATCCAACTCATCCCTCTTTTGTTTATAGGTTAGATAAAGCACTATATGGTCTCAAGCAAGCTCCAAGAGCTTGGTATGAGACCTTGTCTACCTTTCTTCTAGAACACTCCTTTGTAAGAGGGAAGATGGCTAAAATACTTTTCACTAGAGCACATAAGAATCAACTACTTCTAGGACAAATATATATTGATGACATCATATTTGGCTCCACAGACCAAAAACTTTGCAAAAGGTTTGCTAACCTAATGCAGTCTAAGTTTAAGATGAGTAGCATGGGAGAATTATCCTACTTTCTTGGACATCAAATAAAGCAAAGTGCAGATGACATTTTCATATCCCAATCCAAATACACTAAAGAGCTTCTCAAGAAATTTGAGATGGAAAATGCCTCTATCTTGAAAACCCCATGACTACCAATATTGTACTTGATAGAGACGAAAAGGGTAAGTCATTTGCTCAAAAGACTTACAGAGCAGTCATTGGCTCACTCCTCTATCTTACTGCTAGCATGCCAGATATAATGTTTGCTACTTGTATATATGCTAGATTTTAGGTTAACCCTAAGGAATCCCATATGAGTTCTGTAAAAGAATACTTTGATATCTAAAGAGTACACTTGAACTTGGCTTATAGTATCCCACGGAGTCTGAATTTGAGCTAGTAGGTTACTCATATGCTGATTATGCTGAGTGCGGGCTTGATTGAAAAAGCACCTCAAGAACTTGTCAATTCCTGGGTGCTAGTCTAATTTCTTGGTCTAGCAAAAAGCGAACCTCAGTCTCCACTTCTACAACTAAAACTGAGTATATAGCTGCAAGAAGTTGTTGTTCACAAATATTGTGGATGCAGAATCAGTTGTTGGATTACAACTTGACTTTTGAGAACTCCATAATATTTTGTGACAGTTCTAGTGCTATTTATATAGTTTCAAATCATGTTCTCCACAGTAGAACTAAGAACATAGAGATAAGACACAACTTTCTCAGAGATAATGTAAAGAAGGGTAAGATCTCTCTTCATTACATTCCCACTGATAATCAAAGGGCTGATATATTCACTAATCCACTTGATGAAAGCAAGCACAATTTCTTTATCAATGCATTGAGAATGCTTGATGGAGCTCCTCTAGGTCACATATATTATCTAGTAAAATATATTTTCCATATAGAGTTATTGCTGGGAAAAACAGCAAAATTTTTGAGAAAAATATAAATGTTCATTCAGAGTTGTGTCAAATAAAAATTGACGCACCGTTGATTTCTACTCAACGCCAGCTTCGAGATCTATCTGGGATAATTAATTCGAATAGAACTCGACGTATGCATCGACTCAATAAATGTTGCATTTATTTGAAGTCACATCAATTGCCACTCGATGCAATGTCGACATTTCGAGCGCACACAAAATTTTCTTCTCGAAGCTACTTAGGCCTATGATGAGTAGTATTTAGATATATTTTTAGTATATAATTTGGCTTAATTTTATTATGAATTATTAGTATCTTATGTATTTTTAGCTATTAATTGTTTCTTTTTATAATTATATACTAACACAGCTTTCTTTTCATTTTACAGTATTTTATGCATGTTCTATGAGATTTTGGACAAATTCGGCAGTACACACCCCCGGTCACGGGGATGACTGAGGCAATGTCGATTTAATCAGAGTTCCGGCCATCTACCACCATGCTGGATGAAGTCACTCTACCGCCTGACATTAGTACTAGCGCCGACGATAGCCTTATCTCATCGTTACCACGCCATGCTGACAAAATGTCGCCTTTACTGTTGCTACCGCCTGGCGGTAGTGTTACCACCGGGAGTTAGCTCTGAGTACGATCCGTGGACATGCCCCAGGTCATACCGCGTAATTCCTAAAATAACTACAGGCATTACAGTTGCTACCGCCCCGCGGTAGTGTTACCATCGGGTGTTAGCTCTGAGTCTGATCTGTGGACATGCCCCCAGATCACGCCGCGTAAATGCGTGAAATTACTTCAGTCATTACTACGCTGCCACCCACAGTAGTGTTACCGCTGGGCGGTAGCGCTAATTCTAGCCTCTATAAGGCCAGCTGCTCCAGAACTCAAGACACTCCCGGGGACTCTTCCTCCGTCCCTTTTGGGCAAACCACCTCTTCCTTCGCCCCTTTTGGGAAGAAATGTTCTTCTTTGTATTTTTCATTTTGTAGCTTAGATTTTCGTTCATGCATTTTTTATTCCAAGTCATTTTATTTCATGTAATGTACTAATTTTATGTATTCTCTTTTTATGTAATGTTAATTTAATTTTCTTTTATGAAATGTCTTTTCCCTTCCTTTCACCTTTTTATTTCATATCAAGTCGATTAATATTTAGATCTTGAAAATTGCAAAGTTTGAATGAAATAATATCTCTCTTTTCTTCCTTCGATTTATTTTTAATTATAACGTTATCGAGTTCATATTCCGGTTATGAATTTCAATATATGTTTCCGTATTCTAGTAGCCGAAAGGATCGCTCGTACGAATCGATCACTCAAGAATAAAGAGAGTTGCACGCAACTCTTGAAAGAGGATAATGTAAATCTCATGGATAAGAGTCAAATCCTACAGTGGGATTCACCTAGTAAAGCGAGTTTTAGGGGTTTCGATTATAGAACGAAAGTTCGGTCGATCAACCTAATCTCAGGTGAGCGAACCATCGAAAGAGGTGCGTTCATAATTCGGGAATCTCCACAGTCAATGTTCGGATTAAAAGATATAAATTTATCTTTTCTATTTCATTCGAAGTGCGTTTTAATCAAGTTAGGTTTTCTTATTTCATATTTTAGTTTAAATTTCACTTAAAGTTTTATTCCGATAAAATAATAGTCTGTTTCTCGAAGTAAAAGTACTCGTCAGACCCGAGTTTTAATACAACTTTGATATTCTTTATATCCTATGCTATATTTATATAGGTATACTTGCCTTATCGTTTATAGATTTGATTTATAATCTAAAATTTTCTTATCAACCTATTTTGGCGCGCTGCATCTATTTTTTTCGACGTTGCTTCGAGTAAAACCCTAAGTTACGACGAATCGTCTTCTAAAAGCAACACAGTCGTTAGACTTTATTGTGCTTTCGAATTTTCTCCCTCTTGCTCTCCTACTCTCATCTTCTCTAATTTTTGCAGGTATTCTAGTGATCATCAATGGCCCCTCCGAAGGTCAACTCTGGATTTGATGTTGATATTACTTCCCTCAATGCTGTTGTTGAAAACTTCAAAGGAATTTTAGGCCTCTTAGAAACCTCCATACTCACAAAATAATCTCCACCAGAAGCAAAATATATGATATCGAATTAACTGAGCAGAAACACACCATCTGTATTGAGAAGGATGGGTTTCTACGAGGAAGAAGTTTTGATACAGATATCCACATTACTGAGGAGCTGTTGAATCTCACATTTGACTTACTAGTGGGTGAGGATTCATCTGAATAGTTGGTGTTGGAAACCCAACAAGCCTTGCAGATCATGTACTTCATCAAAGAGAAAATAATCAATTTCAAGAAGAATGATCTCTCTAAAGAATATAGGTTTCTGGCTAACATAGTAGGCAATGTATTACTATGTAAAATCTCTGCTCATGATGTCATTCCCAAACAACAGCTACAGATAATGAGTGTGTTGGTTCTGAACAAACAAATTCACTAGGGGATATGCCTCCTGAAGTTAATCAACCATAAATATGGTCATAAAGAAAACGCATACATGCGAATTATGAGTCAAGTTCTGCATCACAGTTACCCAGCAGTGGGCAAATCCAAAGAAGTGCTTATTCCCCCTGGACAATGAATTAATATTGGGATATTCTCCAAGTGGACTCATCAAATACTGAAACCAGATCAACTTCCACTGTCACCTCCCCCCCTCTCCACCTCCTGAACACCGTACAGACTCTGTACCTAGTACCCCGACCGATAGTTATCCAGCACATATTCCTCCTCTACAACCACAATATACCACTCCTCCAGAATCTAACATTACAGCCATTCTTCCTGTTTCTCTATAATAGGCACATCTTCAACCAACCTCTTCTATTGATATCCCTTCTACCTCACATACAATCCATACTTTTGTAATTGAACAGGCAATCACTAAGGCAGTTGATCTGCCAACTGGAACCTTTTCTGAGTTAATGCAAATACATAGGAAGTTTCAACATAAATATACACAGATGAAAAATGTAATGAAGGCGACAAAGGACTCCATGCAGTCAATCAGGACACTGATTTCTTCCTCCAAGATCATTAAATATTTCTTAACTTCACTATCCAGCAAGGTTCAGAAGGGGGAGATTATCGAAGAGGAGGAAGTGCCTACACAGTCCCAGGGGGAGCTTCCCACACCTGGTGAACAGATTTAAGAGAAAATACATACAATTACTCATGAAGCTGTCCTCACAGTTGAAAATATTGCATCAACTCAGGGGGAGTTTCAAAAGATGCTGACTTGGAAGCAGATAAGGATGCCGACAAAGTAGTTGAAACTATTGCATCAACTGAGGGGGAGCATCAAAAGGATACAGACGAGGATACTGACAAGATTGTTAAGGAGGGGGAGGAGACACTCAAGTTTCTAAGGAGGAATGCGTCAATACAATATGCTTCTAGAAAGAGAAAAGATTCTCCTAAAGACAAAGAGAAATCACAGCCAAGTGAGAAGGGATTATAAAATTATGCTGAGAACAATTATATTTTTGGGTAACTCAATTATGGTGGACATAATTATTCTTTATCATTTAGAAGTTTCAAATTTTATCTCAGAAGACTCTTTATAGTTTATATGTTACCGTCGTTTTCATTATCTGATTGTATTTGTATTCTTTTCATTTTCAATATGTTTGAAATCACTTAAAAGTATGTAAAATTTGCTGAGCTAAATAGGGGGAGATTGTTGGGAAAAACACTCTCATGATTTACCTTATACAGATTATGTAAAAGTGATTTCATTCTCTAGGTATTATTACTCAAGCTATATAGTGAGGGTAAGTTGGTCTTTAGATGTCCTAGGATGTCATATTCCCTAATACATAAATATAGTAATATATGATCAGAGTTGGGAAAACACGTGATGTGATGCCACGTCCAGTAGGGGATAACTACCGACGCTCAGGCCTCTTTAATGCACAGATTTTCTTTCCAAGAAGACATATTTATAGTTTTTGAGTTGAAGTAAGATTATCTTTGAAACTGTGTCTCTCGGCCCAGTGGATTAGCTAGTCCACCCATAAAAGTCTATAAATACGCAGCAGAAAATACTTTCATTTTATCTTACGCAGACAAGCCAACCAAGAAAAGAAACCATAAGGATATGCAATTTCCTGAATTTAATATACATAGAAGGTTTTCGTATACACAGTTTAAAGTAGGTGATATTCGTACAAAACCATGCTATGAATTTGAAATGCAATTTTCTTGATACTTAAATTACCTAGCATGCAACCTAACATAAAGCATTCCCAGAGAGCAAGTACTCATCAGCAAGATGTACCAGCAGAGCAGCAAAAATTAAAAGAATACAACTAGAAACTACTATGGGCATCAACAAGCTGACACGAACCCATAGAGAAAACACGAGAAAGTCTACAAATAAACAAAAGGGCTCCTCACTGAGGAGAGAAGAAGGCACCTCCTACAAGAGCCTGGGAGAAACCTCCTGTCCACCAGCTCAGCTACAACCTGGACCTGAAGCATTTTCAATGAAAGGAATGTCTCAGCCATAAAAAAAGGGGGAGCAAGAAAACCACACAAAAAGCTAGGTAGGATTACTTAGAAAGCAAGAAAAAAAGAGTATAATACATCAATAAAGTCAGCTCAAAAAGCGAGAACAGGGGGAACTAGCACCAAGCGGGCTTAACCAACCACGTGTCCGTCCCTGCGGATCATAGGTGATGGTTAAAATTGATCAAAGCCAACCACTTGTCCATCCATGCGACTCAGAGGTGATGGTGAAACTGATCAAGCCAACCACTTGTCCGTCAGTGCGGCTCAGAGGTGATGGTCAAACTGATCAAAGCCAACCACTTGTCCGTCAGTGCGGCTAAGAGGTGATGATCAAACTGATCAACCGCCCAACAATATTTCGCATTATTATCTTACCATATTGCTCAAGAACTCACCCTCCGGAAACTATTCGATGAATTTCACTTCAATCGACGAATTTAACTTGACTTCACGAGTTCACTCAATGAATGGTCTTGCACACATCAGGTAACACGAGTTCACTCGACGAATTGGCTTGACCACTCGAGATGACTATATGAATTGACTTGCATTTAGAGGGTTACACGAGTTCACTCAACGAATCTACTTGACCACTCGAGAGGACTCGACGAATTAACTTGCACTTAGTGGGTTACACGAGTTCACTCGACGAATCTACTTTACTCGACGAATTTAACTTGACTTCACAAGTTCGCTCGATGAATCGTCTTGCACTCAGCGGGTTACACGAGTTCACTCGACGAATTGGCATGACCACTCGAGAGGACTCGACAAATTTACTTGCACTTAGTGGGTTACACGAGTTCACTCGACGAATCTACTTGACCACTCAAGAGGACTCGGCGAATTTACTTACACTCAGCGGGTTACACGAGTTCACTTGACGAATCTAACTTGATTTCATGAGTTCACTCGACGAATCTACTTATACCTAGAAATTTCTACACATCCCCTAAACCCTTTGAAAAACAGAAAACTCATCAATCAGACCTGGTTTTTCTAAAGAAGAAGAAGAAGAACAAGAAGAAGAAGAAGATGAAGAAGAAGTAGAGGAAGAAGGAGATGAAGAGAAAGAAGAGGAAGAAGAAGATTTCTTTCATTAACCGGAAGCCAACGCCGCAAAGCCTCCTTCACCAAGGAAGAACTCGATAAGAGCTCTCCTACACCATGCTCCGGCGAGAGATCGACCACCTCCTCCACCGACAATCATCTTCGATGAAACCCTAGCCTCCGATCTCCTCTTTCTCTCTACTGGAACTCGCGAAACGAGACAAGAAGACGTCTATCGGAAGAAACGAGAAATCCTATTTATAAACGTTGACGGTGCATTTTATCTGGACTCCACCTTCTCTTGCAAAAGATTTTATAAGGAATTATATTTATATATATATATATATATAATATATAAAGAAATTCTTTATAAACGAATTACACATATATATTTTTATAAGGAAACTTATAAGAAATTCACTATAGGATAAGCTTTTATAGGCTAAGTAAACCTTTTTATAACAAAATAAATAAAGATTTTTATCCAACGTGACCTAGCAAACACTCGAGACGCACAACGGCGACGCACCTAAGATGGTAATGCCCTTTCCACGACTAAATTAACGATTTAAATAAAAATCAAAAATTCTGGGGCGTTACAGCCACCTCTCCTACAAGAAAGTTTCGCCCCGAAACTTTACCACACAAACGCTAAATGAGGAAACAAGAAAAAGATAGACTTTACCAGGAGTAACACTCACCGAAAGGAACTAAACGAACAGATGATGGTAAGATTCCCTCATCGCAGATTCCAGCTCCTAGGTTGCGCTTCTAACGTCCTGATTCCTCCAAAGAACCTTCACCATAGGAATCGTCTTCCTGCGCAAAACCCGATCCTGCGCTTCCAAAATATGGATAGGCTCCTCAACAAAAGACAAATTAGGCTGTAGCTGGGGCACAGTGTCTAGGACATGTTGGATCGGTAGGCGCCCTTAGAGGGGGGGGGTGAATAAGGGTTTTTAAAACTTTAAGTTATATTTTGATTTTCTTTGAAATAATGCGTGAATAAGAAAGTGAGAAATCAAACAAAGACGTTAAAATAAAGTGGAGACAAGTCTTATTAATATGAAATAAGGTTTTACAAAAGTTGATTTCTATAATGCTAGAAATCGGTGGCGAATAATAGTAAACTCTTTTTGTTTTCTATCCCGACTCGCATCCCCATGAACCGGTGGCCCTAGCCTATCCTTCCCCGGATTCGGCCTCAAGCCGCTCTAGCCAATCCAACCCCGGATATGGCCTTGAACACCCCCCGACCTAACCTAGATCTAGTCGCCAACACGAGGCGAATTTCTGCCCTAAGTCCTACCCAGACCTAGTCGCCAACACGAGGCGAATTCTCTAACGGTTTACAAGAAATATGAAATGATAATAATAAAAACTCTCTCTTGAAGAACTTCTAAAGTTGGAGACGAAGATCCACTATAGAATAAGCATTGTAGAAGCGGACGTCGTTTGGATTCTGCGTGAAGAGATTCTCCTTCAGAAATTTGCAGAGCTTTGGTAGGACATCAACTTTCGGCCAAATCAGCCTCTGGAATTCTAGCACTCAATCTCTCTCTCTGATGTCTTAATGAAATGAGAGAAGAGGGTTCCTATTTATAGCCTCATCGCTAGCACCTGCGCTAGCGCTACCGCCGGTGCTATCCCGGATTAGGACATATTCTGCGCGGGGAAATCTTCAATCAGAGGAAACATTTCTCTCTTGCCTTCTGTTCTCCGTGCTACCGCCTGCACTTTTCGCTATCGTCGGGCGCTAGCTCCTTCTATATGTGCTCTGGAATTGCGCTAATCATTGCTAGTGCCAGGCGCTAGGTGTTACCGCCGGCGCTAGTGGGCATGTTGGATTTGTTGGCTCAAATTTGGGGGCAACCTTCTTATGTAATCCTTGAATTGTATGGACTTTGTTTCCTGCACACTTAAACACACAAGATCAAATACACATAGGATTTGTTATTCTCAAACCTAGGAGATGCGGAAGACCATGTTCTAATAAACTCCCCCTTTTGATAATAACAAATCCATTAATGATAAATCAGAGCATTAAAATATAAGCATGATGAAACCTACTTGTGTGTGTGTGAGAGTGATGACTTAGGATAAATATTGATTGTAGAATTTTAGAATTGCTCCCCCTAAATACATGCTCCCCCTAAGTGAATGCTCCCCTAATATGTAAGCTATCATTTTTAATTAATCAAGTTAGTTTTTCATTTTGATAGCGGATTTTATATATCATGTTAGTTCTCCCCCTTTTGTTATTAGCAAAAGTGGGTAAGGAAGCAAAACACAAAAAAAATTGATAATAAGATAAAGGCATGATCGAGCTTTTAGAGAGAAGGAAATGATAAGGAGTTTTAGAATAATTTTTATAGAAATAGATCAGAGTTTTTAGCTGAAAGATGAACAATATAACATTTGCCAAGTAATCAATATTATCATGTTAGTTTTCCCCTTTATATAGGAGTTTTAAGCATAAAAAGGTAATGATTTCCAAGTAACCAATCTACCCAGACAATATGACTACACCCTAGCACCGTACTAAGTGACGGATGGTCATGAGGAGCTGCATACATGTCGTAGGTTGAGGTGTTAGTTCCATATGCAAACACTAGAAAATACTCAACCTAGCACTCTTTCCCCTCAGTACCTTGCAAGGCCCCACTAGAACTCTCCCCGGTTAAGGACAAGACATGACTTAGAGGTTAGGTTATCTGATGTCTACAACCCTACGCCCCCGCTATGGTGAGATATGAAGTCATGGGATAATAATCATTGGAAACATTTAGCGTTTGAATCTAATGATGAGTTCATGGTCTAATTTTATTTGAATTTTTTTTAAAGAAAAGCTCACATAGCTAATTTGAAATCCATTAATAAATCAGAGTGTTAGCATTGCGGAAGACTTAACATTTTGGAATAAATAAGAACATCCTTTTAGCAATTAGGAACTCAAAACACACTTTGATTTGAAATTTAAGATGTTTTTTATAAGCAATATTTCACTTGATGGAGCAGTGTGTAGCACAGATATGATATTCGTGTTGGACCAACCAATATAAATTCTACCAAGCAAGTCTACCATTTGTTGAAAAATGAATTTTGAGATTTAAGACTTTGATATAAGCATGAAAGCGCAAGGTAGAAAATACATGGTGATGATGCGGAAGACTTATAGAAATACAAGAAACACCTTTTTGTAATCATATTGATGATTCATAAGAAGATATATGAGCTAAATTTCAAAAAGAATGATGTTTTTGTAAATCATTTTTCAATTAAAAACTTTAAGATTGATAATAAAGTAACCAAGCATGAAATAATGTTTTCAAAAAGAGATTACTACAATGTTATATTAATTCACAAATTCAAAACATACAAAACATTGTAGAGAGCATGCTAGGTTATCTAGTGCATTTATATAAATAAAGAGAGTATAGAATTTTAGCATTAGGATCTAATACTCATGAGAAGAAGTGTTATGGAAGATAATGATGTGCACATAAGTGTGTTTTGAATAGAGTAAACAAATGATTTAATCAAAAAATACAAGACAAATGTAGAGTAAAGTGCACAATAAAACACAAATAATTTTACTTCCACACACTTCAATGCACATAGAAAAAATGTACAATAACCAAGGTGCTTTGCACACACAATGCTCATTAAGACTTATCAGGGTGCAAAGTAGTGCTTGGGGGGATCACATACTGTATTTTTCAATATTGATTTTTTCTGATCCGGTGTACTTAAGAATAAGTGGTGTAAAAATGAAGATTTGCACAAGACACTTTACTATTCTATTTAAGGTGCTCAACCTCACAACGCTTATTAAGACTTATCAGGAGGTTCAAGTAGTCTTGGTGGAGTTATCTTTGTCAATTTATTTCATGATTATTTTTTATACAAAGTTCTCAGAATATACTTGTTTTGCAAACCAATGTAATTTTGAAAGCACAACCACTTTTCTTAATTTTTAAGAGTGCAAATAAATGTAGTGTAGGTAAGATACTTGTGCAAATTTAATTTGTTGTACAATTACAATACACAAGCAAGCATTCTTGGATTAAAAACAAATGTAGACTTTGCCAAAATAAGTGAGTGAATAAATATCATTATCAATCATAAAACATTTACTCATACTTAGAGGCATGCTAAGCTTAGTTCTACGCAACCTTTTTATTATAATTGGTGCACATATGAGTAGATATATCAAAGCATGATAAAAATAATGTTCAAAGTAATTTGAACTGATGAATTGCAACATTATTGAAGTTCTAAATAGTAGATTAAATCATGCTTGATTTTCACAATAAAGTCCATACAGTATTTTTGATATTTTTTTTAAAAATTTGATTTAAAGTTTGAACTCTTAAAATTGATCTTGGACTTCCCGAGGTCTACCCTGTGAGGGGTTCACCCGGTACTAGGAGATGTGATGGGATGATAACCCAAATCTCCCTTTCGCAAGATACATGTAAATAAAAAAGTTAAGCTCAAAAGATAATTTTTGATACTTGTTTTTGTTTAATATTTTTGTATTTGATTTTTGCATATAGAAATAGAAGTCAAACAAATAACCAAAGAATGGAAGTAAGAAAAATATTTTTTGTAATTTGGCTTTTGTAATTTTGTATTTCAATTTTTCAAAAATCAATTATAGGCATAGATGCAAAAATGAATAGTACATATAAAATAATATATTTTTAGTGATTTTTCAGAATTTTAACATTACAGAAAATCGGACACTCGAGCTAGCGCCGGCGGAAGGTCTTAGCGCCTGCGTTAGCTCACAGAGAGAGCTTATTGTGAGTATTTGGCCCGAATTTTATTCGATTTTATTTCCGATTTCACTTAATTATGACTGAGCAATAAAAGACCTATCTAATACAGTGAAATTTTTTGAAGAAAATGCAAAAAATTTGCGGAAGTTAAATTTTAACTCATGAGGTCAAGACCCAAATTATGATTCGTGTGTTTTAAAGAGCTTTTTGAGAGGATGTCCACACGTTGTTACATGTTAATTCTCCAAATTTGTCGATGAAGGATAAAGTGCTTAATAGCCTAATAACTTGATTTAATTAAAATATCTTATAGCAAATTTATAGTTCAATTTATATGAATACTATATGATATTTATAGGCAATGATTTAAATAGTAATAGATTGGTCATCAAAATAAAATATGATTTTGAATTTTGATTTATTTGATTTACAAACTCATCAAGTTTAGAGATAAGATCATATTTCCATTAATATATAAGATGACCATAACATGATAGCTTAAAAAATAGGAAAACAAAAAGAAAAATAAAGAGACATTAAAGCATATCATGAAGTAGAAAATTTGTATATTTCATTTTTGAAAATATTCTACTTCATGCATTTGGTGATTAATGAATAAGAGATTTAGGTATCCAAAGGGGGCCATGTAAGATCTCTTTTCTCAAAACTCGTTCGGGTACTTGAAAACTTGAACCTCTCCCGCATCGCACGGTTGAGGTGGATCTTCACCCAAAATCGCTGCTTTGCGGTGTCACCAACACTCGGGTCGGCAAACCCCACTCAGCACCAAACCTGCCGGCTATACGATCATAAGTAAAAATATGCCAAAATGAAGTACAGAAATAAAGGCATGTCCACAATCACATCATATATATATATAATGAAACAGAAATGTCCAAAAAGAGAAGTACCGGCAAAAAGGGCATATGCCCGATACATATTCAAAATAGCACTCTCTCACTCTCTACAACATGCAGAAACTACAACAAAACTCTCAAAAGCTGAAATCTAACTATCTCATCATCAACTGCTCAGGTCCTGCCATCTCGTCATGCTGTGCGCGGGACAACTCCGTCTCCACGGACTCCTGCGGTCACACCGACCGTTATTCATAAAGACTAAGTCATTTTGTCTTCGCCTCCCTCCACGACTCCTAGGTACCGAGTGGGAGGAAGAAGTGGAGGACAATAAGGAGTAAACAGAAGAAGAGGTGACATGACACTAATCTAGCAGTTATAGGTAAAGCAGTAAAACTATCTAGCAGTATAGTGCAAGTAAATGACAGTAAAGTAGAGCATGAAGTAAAGCAGTAATAGAAAGAAAAGTGCGGTGCAGTAAGTAAAACTAATCTACCATCACAGATTCGTACCTTAACTTATATGAACACCCATACAACATATAAGTTAAGATGTCCAGGTAACCCATCATATAAAAGAGCCCATACTAATTTATATGATGGGGGTATGCTAATGTGTATGTTATGCTATGCTATGCTTATGATGACTTGATGCGTTTATGCAATGTGACTCACCCACATGACTCTATGCGCACAAACCTTTATAGTTTCCAATTTGTTTGAAAGGAAGCCAACCTTTCGGGTACTGACCATCGTGGCTCACGGTGGCAGTGGATCGGGCACTCCACATCCTAGGCGGGTATGGTCACTACCAAGCCTAGACCTCATGTACGCCTCAACGCTAAGAACACAACAGCGGAGCTCCTACGTACTCTTGCTGGAATCCACCATACTTAAGGTCGGGGTGGGTTATTAGGGATTATCCTCCAGACCGCGGTACTCAAACTTACCGGCCCTTTAAACCTCACCCTCACCCGAGTCAATGTACTACCGTCGGTGACACGACTAGCCTAGTACCGAAGACTCGCCACTATTTGAATAAGTAACAGGTGTTAACAAGTCCACCCGAGCTTCCGGCTCAGGGTCTAACACACAAGCTGATCCAACCCGTCTCCTTCCCAAAGGAGATCCATAATAGTTTACTGACCTAATTAGGCTACTCTTGCCTACAATATTGTTAGCGTTATATTTAGGGTGAATCTTGGACTTCCCGCGGTGTACCCTGTAAAGGGGTTCCCAACGGTACTACGGATTCAATGGGCTCAACCCCACCATCCTCCTCAAGACAATTACTTTAGTTGGTGATTAACATTTGGTTCACCCTTCATTATTTCATATACTTAAGTGACTTAGCTCACACCCGTCCCACCCAATTGGGTTGGACGTACCTCCACAACTCATACACTAACCCTGACACAACCTCACAGCTAACCCTAGGTTTGACCCTCCTTGAATCATCGTGAGTTATCACTCAACTACTGAATGGATATAAGTACTAAACACTAACTAGGGGTCTGAATTGCCTAAAATTCAAAATTCTATTTTTACTAAACGCAGACCACTAAGTTGAACTAACCTCAAACCTCATAAGGGAATCCTTCTAAAAACTCATCACCAAGGTCTGGTATAATTATCCTAGTCTCCCACTGACCTTAATAAGGTATGCTCCAATTTCCATAATTTTCCATATTAATTTGATATTAATTATAATTTTAAGTAGTTCAGGCCTTAAGTCAAATTACACATGAACTACCCTCAAAATGCTTCTACATGCTACATGAAAATTATCAGTAAGGTAATATCCCATAACAAGGTGGTTCACTGAGTTCCATTACCCTAGGATGTCATTTGGCCTACTAAATCATCATAGTTGTGTAATTACCAAAATGGCACCATAATTAGTAAAAATAGTATTTCACATCTGAAAATTCTACAAATATTACCAAGTGTCCAGATGGGGATCTAGAGTCCTCTGCCAAAGGATTGTGTTATTACCATATGATTTGACATTTTAAAAAGATTTAACTTCCAAGTGTTGTAAATACCAATTTTTACATGAGGTACAAGAAATACCAATCTACAGGCTTCCAAATAATTATAATGGGTATATATTAACATCAAATGACAGATAACCAAGTTTCATAATCTTGCCCCATGATTTGACATTTTAAAATGATTTTATACCCAAGTGTTGTAAATTCCAATTTCTACATGAGGTACATGAAATACAAATCTACAAGCTTCCAAACAATTATCATGGGCATATGACAACATAAAATGACAGATATCCAAGTATCATAATTTTACCCAATGATTTGACATTTTTCATAATTAAATTCTTCTAAGCTAGTGAGCACTTAAAAATTCCTACACAAGGTATAATGCTTCAATAAATCATAACAAAATTACTATAGTCCATTTTCATCCCTATTCAGACACTGATAAAGTTTCAAAGCCATACAAGGTTATATGACCATGCATTTTATTTATTTAAGTAAAAAGTTGCAATCTCATTTATTAGGAGAAAAATACTTAAATGACACTAAAAATTCCCATTAAATTACCTAAGTCATTTCATGCCCTTAAAAACATATCTACAAAGTTCTGAGTCAAGGAAAGGACATTTGGTCATATGCCCTTCACAAATCCCAACTTTGCAACCTTAAGGGTTTACCTTTAGGGTTTTAGGTCACACCACCCTAATGGCTCCAAATGGCCCATTAGGGCGTGTCACAAGCATTTGAATATCAATACCTACATAATCATCATGATGGGAGGAGGCTAACTCACTCAACTCCTCAAATGGCCTAAACCCTAATTTGACCCCTTAAGGCCCTCATTAGGGTTTCCCATTTCCCATATCAAAACAACTCCAAATGGAGTGAAAATTTAGGCAGGCACTACACATGTACTAAAGAGCATGCCACCAAAATTTGGTGTCATTTGGACATCATATGCTCCAAAAATCAACATAATTTAAAAATCCTAATTACCACAAAAACCCTAGGTAAAGGTGCTCATCAAGGGCTGTCCTTTGGGCAGGGGGTGCCCCTAGGGTATACCTACCTATGGTTAAAATCTCAGCCTCAAAGCTTGAGGGGTTTGGGCTAGGTAATTAATTTAGTGGACTGACCTAGTGTAGGACCAGTCCTAGTAAAACAGCTCCCTAGGGAGCTGTGTGATCTGAACTCAAGCCCTAATGAAAGTCAAGACCAAGGCCTACAACTTTCATGTTGGGCACTTTTTCTAATTCAGCCATTAAGAGGCCTTAATTAATTGTAGAAGTGGCTGGTTAAATAGGTGCAGAAAATCCAATGTAATGAATTAATAATTCTTATAAATTAAATGCGCGCACGAATCTTGGCGCAGATCTGGAGGCCGCGACATCGTCTTCCTCCTCCAGCCAACGGCTGAGATCCAACCGCGCTGGGTGATGTTTCGATTGAGATTCCCGGCGATCCAGCCACCTCCACCGCCGGCCAACACCACCGACACCTTCGTGGTGGTCGGGGCTACCATCTACCGGCGACTGGTGGCCGGAGGCGGCGGTTTCCGGCGATCCCAGGCGTCCCGATTTGAGCCGATTTCCATGGAATCGAAGAATGGATTCGAGCTCAATTGAGCCCGATCCTTCAACGTTTTGTGATAGGAAGCTAGCATGGGGGGATGGGAGGAGAAACGAACCGTGATTGGGGCGTGGCGGTGGCTCCGGCGACGGTTCACCATAGAAAAGCTTTGCTCCGGTGACCCCGCTCCTGATCTCGATTCTACAGCTCTAGCTTTGCTCCAGATGTCGTTCTTGACTGCTCTCTCCCTTCTGAAGCTAATGACGTGGTTGGATTGGGGTGGGGAGGCCTCTATAGGTTGATTTGAAGTCAAGCCTCCTCGGTTGAGATTCCTTGCTACCACCCTCCTGCCCGACTGGCCTCTTGCTTCCCTCTGGGTCAAGCTCAGACCCCCAGCAATCAGGGGAGGCCCCTAGGCTGATTGGAGATGGAATGTAGAGGGAGGGGTGTTAGCTTTTGCTTTTGCTTTATGCTTTATGCTTTTAAATCAACTTTTGGTCCCCCTCTTATTTGGTTAATCAAACCTAATCTTTGGGTTCAGTCCAAGGTTGATGATGGCATGTCATAGGTCCATGAATAATTGGTTAGATGATGGAGGTTGGGTCCCATTCAAATTAGGCCTGGAATTCCCTTTAATGGGCTATGTTGACCATGGTTGACTTTGGTCAACCAAGGTGAGTGGGTTGACCCCACTTGGGGTCATGAGTCCCTTAACATCACCCAACATTGGTTGGTCCATGGTGGGGCTCCAATTGGTTCAATTTACTCAAAGGGGTGTAGGTTTGACCAAAATTGGGTAAAGTTTGATTTTGGACAATTTCATGAAATTGGGTCCCACCCAAGGGCAATTCCCATCCTATAGGTCTCCCTTAGTGGTTAGGGTATCATATGTGAGGTCAATTTGGACAATTGGGGGTCAATTGACCTAGTTGAGGGGCTTAGGGTTAGGTTAGTTTTTGAGCTTTGGTGTGCACTTAGCAATTTCTACCCTAGCCTATGGCCCTTGTGGCCACTCATCTCACCACTATGCCCTAACATTTCCAAAGGGTCTAGAAGGATTGGGGATGTTACAGACCAAGTGTGGTGGTTCCTTTGGGTACCTAAATATAACGTGTAGGTTTGTGGGTAGATATTGATGAATGGGTCCTTTCATGTGAAGTTAATGTTTCAGTTTTAATTTTGGGCCTCCATTCAAATCTTGGTTTATTGTTATTCTTATGCATCAAATCTCTATTGTGAGTATCTTTATTTTGAAAATTATAATTGGAAGTATCGTACATAGGAAATTTGTGTAGTTTTATTTTTAAGTTGGGAGAAACATGATTTTGTAAATAATGGTGATTTTGATTTACAAATCCTTTGCGTTCCTTACTCCCATTATTAAACTTAGTTAAGATGTTCATATTCATATCAACTTATTTTTAGATATAGTTTGATATTGTGAATTTGTATTTATAATTTTCATAAGCAAGTTGATTTTTTATTTTAATTCATCATTCTTGATCTTTAGATTATGCCTAGCTTTATTATAAGCTATTGTGCTATTTTTAAGAGTAGAAACAATAGAGTTAATATGATTTTGATAGTCATTTCTAAATTCCTCAAATGTTTCTTCCAACTCTTTGATTTCAATTTTATAACTTTTGCATGTAGTACAATCACTTTTCAAAGATGAATTTTCTAAAGACAATTTTTTATTTTGTTCTTTTACAATTAATAGTTCTTTTTCAAAATCCTTGAATTTTTCTTTAATATTATTACAATCAAAACACGGTTTTATATGTTCAATTAAAGTGCAAGGTGGAGAATAATCAAACACATCAATCTTTGTTTCGTCCATCTCTTTGATTTCAATTTGATCGTAATATGATTTTGATAGTCATTTCTAAATTCCTCAAATGTTTCGTCCATCTCTTTGGTTTCAATTTTATAACTTTTGCATGTAGTACAATCACTTTTCAAAGATGAATTTTCTAAAGACAATTTTTAATTTTGTTCTTTTACAATTAATAGTTCTTTTTCAAAATCCTTGATTTTTTCTTTAATATTATTACAATCAAAACACAGTTTTATATTTTCAATTAAAGTGCAAGGTGGAGAATAATCAAACACATCAATCTTTGTTTCTGCATTAATTTTAGCTTTTAAGTTTTTATTTTCTAAACGTAATTTTGAATTTAAATTTGTTAATTTGTTAATTTTATGCTTATAAGTTTGTAGCAATTGTAATGCAGAAATAGAATTGCAAAAGATGGAATTTGATTTCCTTACAATGCTTTTGGATGCGATGAGATTTGAGCATAGAGTTCCTTTGTTATCTTTATCTTTTTGGCATTCGTCTTCCAAAGACACGATTTCTTCTTTTCCACTTGATGTGCTCTCCATTGATTCATCATGAGAGGAGCTTTCTTGAACATCTTTGTAAGCTTTTATGTTATCCAATTCTTGCGTTTGTTTTATACCTGTAGATGGAGAATCATAAGTTATCTCAAGAAAATTCCACATCTCGTATGCAGTAGGAAAAGTATGAATGAGTTTGGAAATATTTTGATCTAACAGACAAAATAGACTATTCATAGATTTTGCATTTAAAACTATTTTGTTTTTATTTAATACACTAGGTGGCTTTTTAATAGTAATATTCCAAACTTTTTCATCTAAAGCTTTAAGAAAATTTTCCATTACTATTTTCCATCCTTTATAATTTCTTCCTTCAAATAAAGGTGCTTTAAGAGATTTTTATTCTTCATAAAAATTTACCCCACTAGTATAAGCGAGATCATGAGACATCATTATTCCCGGTTGTTAAGCCGATTAGAATAAACCCGCTCTGGTACCACCTGTTGGATCAGTAGGCGCCCTTAGAGGGGGGTGAATAAGGGTTTTTAAAAATTAAGTTATATTTTGATTTTCTTTGAAATAATGCATGAATAAGAAAGTGAGAAATCAAACAAAGCAGTTAAAATAAAGTGGAGACATGTCTTATTAATATGAAATAAGGTTTTACAAAAGTTGATTTCTATAATGCTAGAAATCAGTGGCGAAGAATAGTAAACTCTTTTTTTTCTATTCCGACTTGCATCTCCATGAACAGTTGGCCCTAGCCTATCCTTCCCCGGATTCTGCCTCAAGCCGCTCTAGCCAATCCAACCCCGGATATGGCCTTGAGCACCCCCAGACCTAACCTAGATCTAGTCGCCAACACGAGGTGAATTACTGCTTTAAGTCCTTCCCAGACCTAGTCGCCAACACGAGGCGAATTCTCTAACGGTTTACAAGAAATATGAAATGATTATAATAAAAACTCCCTCTTGAAGAACTTCTGAAGTTGGAGATGAAGCGTTGTAGAAGCGGGCGTCATTTGGATCCGGCGTGAAGAGATTCTCCTTCAGAAATCCGCAGAGCTTTGGTAGGACATCAACTTTCAGCCAAATTAGCCTCTGGAATTCTAGCACTCAATCTCTCTCTCTCTGATGTCTCAATAAAACAAGAGAAGAGGGGTCCTATTTATAGCCTCAGCGCTAGCGACTGCGCTAGCGCTACCGCCGGCGCTATCCCGGATTAGGACATATTCTGCGCGGAGAAATCTTCAATCCGAGGAAACATTTCTCTCTTGCCTTCTATGCTCCACGCTATCGCCTGCGCTATCCGCTACCGCCGGGCGCTAGCTCCTTCTATATGTGCTCCGAAATTGCGCTAATCATCGTTAGCGCCAGGCGCTAGGTGCTACCGTCGGTGCTAGTGGGCATGTTGGATTTGTTGGCTCAAATTTGGGGCAACCTTCTTATGTAATCCTTGAGTCGTATGGACTTTGTTTCCTGCACACTTAAACACACAAGATCAAATACACATAGGATTTGTTATTCTCAAACCTGGGAGATGCAGAAAACCATGTTCCAACAGGACATGCCTATCACTAAGCACGCACTTTTGCATTTGGCTCACATGAAACACATCGTGAACACCAGGAAATGAAGCAGGCAAATCCAGTCTATACGCAGGCACACCGATGCGGTCAACAATCTTGAAAGGTCCCACATACCTGGAATCCAACTTACGGTTCTTCCCAAATTTCTTAACACCATGCATCGGAGAAACCTTGAAGAAAACCATGTCCCCGACTGAAAACTCCAGGTCAGCCCTTCACTGATTAGCGTATTTTTCAAAGCGCTCCTGCGCCATACGAAGCTACTCACGAACCTGAGCCACATCAATGCTCATCTCCTCCAGGGCCTCTGGACCTAACAATGACATTTCACCCACTTCATCCCAAAACAGGGGAGTCTGGCAATGCCTCCCATACAGAGCTTCAAAAGGGTCCATCTGCAAGCTCTCTTAATAGCTATTATTGTAAGCAAACTCCATGAGCCCAAGACGCTCATCTCATGCCCCTCCATGATCCAGAACATAACATCTAATCATATCCTCCACGATTTGATTCACCCTTTCTTTCTGCCCATTAGTCTGCGGATGATAAGCGGTAGAATATCTGAGATTGGTGCCTAAGGCTCCTTGCAAACTCTGCCAAAAATGGGGCATATACCTGGAATCCCGATCTGACATAATGCTTACTGGCACACCATGCAATCTAATAACTTCTTGCAAATAAAGTGAGGCAATCTTTTCCATAGAATAGCCAATCTTTTAAGGCACGAAATGGGCACACTTGGTCAACCTATCAACGATCACCCACACAGCTTCATGCCCTCGGGGAGACTTCGGTAGACCGGTAATGAAATCCATAGAGATACTCTCCCACATCCAAGTTGGAATATCCAGAGGTGTCAACTTACCTCTAGGTCTCTTACGATCTACCTTGACGCGCTGACAGGTATAACATTTAGACATGAACTTCGCAATATCAATCTTCATACCTGACCACCAAACAATTTTCTTCAGGTCGCGGTACAGTTTCATAGAACCGGGGTGGTAGGCAAGGCTAGAATCATGAGCTTCATCACAAATCTTTGCCCAAATCTCATCAACAGCGGGAATGCAAAATCTACCACGATACCTTAAGGTACCATCTTCATCAATCGAGAAATCTGGCAACTCTCCCTTTTTGGTCCTACCTCGAAGATGTTGCAGGTCTGGATCATCATTCTGATGTAACCTCGTAAGAGTAATCCAAGAAGGATCTTCAACTCTCACACTAGACGGCCCAACCGCAGGCTTCACAGTTATATCCATCAAATAAAACTCCTCCACTAGAGACTGCATAGAGAGATTAAAGACATAAGCCGACTTCCTACTCCAAGCATCCGCTACCACAATCGCCTTTCCTGGATGATAAAAAAATTCCAATTCATAATCCACAACATACTCCATCCATCTGCGCTGACGCAAGTTAAGATCCTTCTGAGAGAAAACATAAATCAAGCTCTTATGGTCTGAATGGATCTTGCAAGACACTCCATACAACAGATGCCTCCACAACTTCAAAACATAGATCACAGATGCAAATTCCAAGTCATGCATAGGGTAATTTCTTTCATGAACCTTCAATTGCCTAGACCCGTACGCAATCACTCTCCCTTCATGCATCAAAACACAACCGAGACTAACTCGAGATGCATCCACATAAACTGCAAATTCTACATTTTTAGTAGGCAGAGCCAAGACAGGGGCAGAACACAACTTTCGCTTCAATTCTTGTAAAGCTTCTTCAAACTTATCACTCCAAACAAAAGCTGAGTTCTTCTGAGTAAGCTTAGTCAACGACGCAGATAGAATGGAAAATCCTTGCACAAACCTTCAATAATACCTCGCTAACCCCATGAAACTTCTTATTTCCTTCGGCGAGGCCGGTCTCTTCCATTCCAAGACCGCATAAATCTTTGTCTGGTCCAAAGAAATCCCCTCTTTACTCACCACATGGCCCAGAAAAGATACCTGAGAAAACCAGAATTCGCACTTGCTCAACTTGGCATACAACTTATGCTCTATCAAAGTTCTAGAACCAAATGCAGATGCAGAGCATGATCTTCAGCGCTTCACAAGAACACTAGCACATCATCGATAAACACCACAACAAACTGATCCAGAAAGTCCTTGAATACTCTGTTCATCAAATCCATGAAGGCAGAGGGCGCATTTGTCAACCCAAAAGACATTACCAAGAACTCAAAATGTCCATACCGGGATCGAAAAGCAGTACGCGACACATTTGACTCTCGAATCCTCAATTGGTGATATCCCGAACAGAGATTAATCTTCGAGTAAACAAATCTACCCCGCAACTGATCGAACAGATCATCAATTCACGACGACGGGTATTTGTTCTTGATTGTCACTTTATTCAACTCCCGATAGTCAATGCACAACCTCATCGATCCATCCTTCTTCTTTACAAACAGAACAGGATCACCCCAAGGCGAAAAACTGGGCCTAATGAAGCCACACTGTAAAAGCTCATCCAACTGGGTACGCAGCTCCTCTAATTCACGCGGCGCCATACGATAGGGTGCATTTGCAATCAGACGAGCACCGGGCTCAAGTTCTATAATAAACTCTACCTCACGCTCAGGATGAAGACCAAGAAGACTGGCGGGAAATACATCTGGAAACTCTTGCACCACTGAAATACCCTCAACCTGAGGTACTCTACACGTAGATTCTAAAAGTGAAACAAGGTAGGCACAACCACCGGAGTCCAAATATCTCCGAGCACACATGGAGGAGATTATCAGGGAATCCTGACGTGGAGATCCATACACACTCAGGGGTTGTCCATTATCCATCAGAAGATTCAAGAGCTTAGCGTTGCACTGGATGACAGCATTATTTTTGGATAACCAATCCATGCCCAAAATTACGTCGAAGTCTTCTAACTCTAACACCTTGAGATCGGCTACAGCTAGGAACCCTCCTTACAGAATCGGACACCTCTCGACACTCTGGTTTGCTACCACAGAATCACCAGACAGAAAATGGACGCAGAGCGGCTCGCCGACTTGATCAACGGTCCAACGATGTTGGTCAATGAACTTTTTCGCCACAAAAGAATGGGTGGCACCCGAATCAAAGAGAACATGCGCCCATCGATTCCTTGCCTTAAAATAGCCTAAAGAACCATCACAACACAATGCTAACGCAAAATCAAAAGAATCCAACAAGAGAATCTAACGACTAGACCGAAAACTAACCTGAGATTACTTGGGTAGAACATTGGGCTTCTTCCTTAGTCACGACATTCAACACAGCTTTTTCCCGATCCATCTGATGTTGTTGCGGCGGTGGCAATGCCTGAAGAGGAACAGTCTAGCTAGTTGGCTGGAACTGCGGGCATTGAGACTTCATATGCCCTTTTTGACCGCACTGGAAGCACGATCTATCCTTTGCCCGGCAGCGGGCAGCCTCATGCCCCTTTTGACCGCAATGCAAGCACACCTTCTCTTTAGACCAGCAGTGGGCCGCATTAAGCCCCTTATGCTTGCATGACCTACAAGTCACTTCACCTTTCGACTCACCTTGGATGGCTAGCACTTGAACTTGCCTCTGCGCGGCCAACCGCTTAAAGCACTTCTCGAATGGGTGACCCAGGCGGCCACAAAAACTACACACTGGCCCGCCCTTTTGCTTGGAGCTGGGCTACTGCTCTCCTCACCTTTTCGCTTTGCTTTCCTTAACTCTTTTCCATGGTTCTTGGCGTTATCAATTGCCTCAACTTTCAAGGCAGCTTCTACCGCATCCAAAAAGGTCTCAGATCGGTAAGCGAAAGCTAGCTGCTGAATTTCGCTACGCAGACCTCCCAAAAACTGCTTCACCCTGCCATCTTCCATGGCCACTAACTCTGGAGAAAACCTGCTCAACTTGCTGAATTCAATCTCATATTCACCAACTGTGAGCTGTCTTTGCTTTAAGTGCAGAAAATTATTCATCAATCTGTCCCGCTCAACAGTCTTCCGAAACTTCTTCGACAACATCCCCTTGAACCGATCCCACAAACAACCATCAGTAAGACCTTCCTTTTCCCTAATCCACCAGCCCTTCGCAAGGCCCTTCAACTGGAAGGCAGCGACCATAACCTTTGGTCGGCTGAAATTCCTGAGCAGGAAAACATCTCCTCCATTGTTATAATCCAATCGTCTAGAGCCATAAAGTCGGCTCTTCGATTATAGGTCAGGGGTCCTAATCGTTGGAAGTGCGAAATAAAGTTCATCTCCGATGGCAATGAAATAGGAGGCACCAGAGGAGAGAGAGGAACCGGTATAGGCTGGCCTACCGTAGGATTCTGCACCCTTGGCTGCTGCCCAGCGGCGGCAGTCAAACGTCTGAATCTGAGATTGCATTGCAACCAACTGCCTTGATAGAGCCTCATTACTATGTCGCAGACTTTCGATCACAGACTCACTCTGCGCACCCGAAGACTCGCCCTCAGATTGGGGAGTCAACCTTGTTGCAACACTCTTCTGCGGCATATCTATACATACAAACAAACAACTCATCATAACCCTAACTTAGAACCAGAACTACTCCACTTAGATCAGACCATACAAATAAAGACACCTACTCTTGTTGCTACATTGCTCTGGGAATTTTGATAAATGATGTTATTCTCTAATTATAAGATGATATGCGATCATCCTTTGACTCTTGTGCATATCATATGTTTGCATGAATATTTAAATTCCCATTTCAAATCATGTGTGTACGAGTGTCATCATGTAAATCCTTAGCTTGGCACGGGTGCTTATGCGATGTTATGATGTGCATGCAGTGTTATGCTTTCTAAGAAAGACTTAATGCATGTCATGAGCGGTGCACACATGAAATATTATACATCCCATACTACATAATATCGCATATAATAAAAGGAAAAATCTAAGGGAACATCCATGTGATGATTGTTATGCATCTCATACTACATAACAGTCACATGTTGCTATGCCTATGAGAATCCATATACAAACACATATTATGCATCCTATACTACATAATATGTCATGTATACTTCTATCATGCTTATGAGTTTAGTGTTCATGATTCAGCCAAGATGCATAAATGACACTTTGGTGTGTGTATGCAATGAATCAAAATTCTAAGAAGAAAATAAATGGTCGTTCGACTACACCGTCTAACGAACCAAATGAGAAAAACCAACCTCCATATGATACCAACAGTCACAACCCGCATTTTCCCTCATACATAAATATATCAATATATGATCAGAGTCGGGAAAATACGCGATGTGATGCCACGTCTGGTAGGGGACAACTACCGACGCTCAGGCCTCTTTAATGCACAGATTTTCTTTCCAAGAAGACATATTTAAAGTTTTAGAGTTGAAGTAAGATTATCTTTGAAACTGTGTCCCTCTGCCCAGTGGATCAGCTAGTCCACCCGTAAAAGTCTATAAATGCACAGCAAAAAATTCTTTTATTTTATCTTAAGCGGGCAAGCCAACCAAGAAAAGAAACCCTAAGGATATGCAATTTCCTGAGTTTAGTATACATAAAAGGTTTTCGTATACGCGGTTTAAAGTAGGTGATATTCGTATAAAACCATGTTATGAATTTGAAATGCAATTTTCTTGATACTTAAAATACCTAGCATGCAACCTAACATAAAGCATTCCCAGAGAGCAAGTACTCATCAGCAAGATGTACCAGCAGAGCAGCAAAAATTAATAGAATACAACTAGAAACTACTATGGGCGTCAACAAGCTGACACGAACCCATAGAGAAAACACGAGAAAGTCTACAAATAAACAAAAGGGCTCCTCACCGAGGAGAGAAGAAGGCACCTCCTACAAGAGCCTAGGAGAAACCTCCTGTCCACCAGCTCCGCTACAACCTGGACCTGAGGCATTTTCAATGAAAGAAATGCCTCAGCCGTAAAAAAAGGGGAGCAAGAAAACCACACAAAAAGCTAGGTAGGATTACTTAGAAAGCAAGAAAAAAAAAGAGTATAATACATCAATAAAGTCAGCTCGAATAGCGAGAACAAGGGGGAACTAGCACCAAGCGCTTAACCAACCACGTGACCGTCCCTGCGGATCAGAGGTGATGGTTAAAACTGATCAAAGCCAACCACTTGTCCGTCCATGCAGCTCAGAGGTGATGGTCAAACTGATCAAGCCAACCACTTGTTCGTCAGTACGGCTTAGAGGTGATGGTCAAACTGATCAAAGCCAACCACTTGTCTGCCAGTGCGGC
This sequence comes from Dactylorhiza incarnata, assembly GCA_033032865.1. Lineage (NCBI taxonomy): Eukaryota > Viridiplantae > Streptophyta > Magnoliopsida > Asparagales > Orchidaceae > Dactylorhiza > Dactylorhiza incarnata. The sequence continues at coordinate 2,349,038 of JAWHQI010000278.1, read as the reverse complement.
TATGAGGCGATGGTCAAACTGATCATTTGCCCAACAATTTTTAGCATTACCATCTTACCATATTGCTCAAGAACTCACCCTCTGAATACTATTCGACGAATTTCACTTCAATCGACGAATTTAAGATGACTTCAAGAGTTCACTCGAAGAATCTACTTCACTCGACAAATTTAACTTGACTTCACGAGTTCACTCGACGAATCGTCTTGCACTCAGCCGGTTACACGAGTTCTCTCGACGAATTGGCTTGACCACTCGAGATGACTCAACGAATTGACTTGCATTTAGCGGGTTACACGAGTTCACTCGACGAATCTACATGACCACTCGAGAGGAATCGACGAATTGACTTGCACTTAGCAGGTTACACGAGTCCACTCGACGAATTTAACTTGACTTCACGAGTTCACTCGACGAATCGTCGCTTTGCACTCAGCGGGTTACACGAGTTCACTCGATGAATTGGCTTGACCACTCGAGAGTACTCAACGAATTGACTTGCACTTAGCGGGTTACACGAGTTCACTAGACGAATCTACTTGACCACTCGAGAGGACTCAACGAATTTACTTACACTCAGCGGGTTACACGAGTTCACTCGACGAATCTAACTTGATTTTACGAGTTCACTCGATGAACCTACTTATACCCAGAAATTTCTACACAGCCCCCAAACCCTTTAAAACCCCGAAAACTCATCAATCAGACCTAATTTTCCTAAAAAGAAGAAGAAGAACAAGAAGAAGATGATGAAGAAGAAGTAGAGGAAGAAGGAGATGAAGAGGAAGAAGAGGAAGAAGATTTCTTGCCTTAACGAGAAGCCAACGCCGCAAAGCCTCATTCACCAAGGAAGAATTCGACGAGAGCTCTCCTAAACCATGCTCCAACGAGAGATCGACCACCTCCTCCATCGGCAATCACCTCCGATGAAACCCTAGCGTCCGACCTCCTCTTTCTCTCGACTGGCACTCGTGTTATGATGTGCACGCAGTGTTATGCTTTCTAAGAAAGCCTTAATGCATGTCATGAGCGGTGCACACATGAAATATTATACATCCCATACTACATAATATCGCATATAACAAAAGGAAAAATCTAAGGGAACATCCATGTGATGATTGTTATGCATCCCATACTACATAACAGTCACATGTTGTTATGCCTATGAGAATCCATATATAAACATATATTATGCATCCTATACTACATAATATGCCATGTATACTTCTGTCATGCTTATGAGTGTAGTGTTCATGCTTCAGCCAAGACACACAAATGACACTTTGGTGTGTGTATGCAATGAATCAAAATTCTAAAAAGAAAATGAATGGTCGTTCGACTACACCGTCTAATGAACCAAACGAACAAAACCAACCTCCATCTGATACCAACAGTCACAACCCGCATTTTCCCTCATACATAAATATATCAATATATGATCAGAGTCGGGAAAACACGCGATGTGATGCCACGTCTGGTAGGGGACAACTACCGACGCTCAGGCCTCTTTAATGCACAGATTTTCTTTCCAAGAAGACATATTTAAAGTTTTAGAGTTGAAGTAAGATTATCTTTGAAACTGTGTCCCTCTGCCCAGTGGATCAGCTAGTACACCCTTAAAAGTCTATAAATACACAGCAAAAAATTCTTTTATTTTATCTTAAGCGGGCAAGCCAACCAAGAAAAGAAACCCTAAGGATATGCAATTTCCTGAGTTTAGTATACATAAAAGGTTTTCTTATACGCAGTTTAAAGTAGGTGATATTCGTATAAAACCATGTTATGAATTTGAAATGCAATTTTCTTGATACTTAAAATACCTAGCATGCAACCTAACATAAAGCATTCCCAGAGAGCAAGTACTCATCAGCAAGATGTACCAGCAGAGCAGCAAAAATTAATAGAATACAACTAGAAACTACTATGGGCGTCAACAAGCTAACACGAACCCATAGAGAAAACACGAGAAAGTTTACAAATAAACAAAAGGGCTCCTCACCGAGGAGAGAAGAAGGCACCTCTTACAAGAGCCTAGGAGAAACCTCCTGTCTACCAGCTCTGCTACAACCTGGACCTGAGGCATTTTCAAAGAAAGAAATGCCTCAGCCGTAAAAAAAAGGGAGCAAGAAAACCACACAAAAAGCTAGGTAGGATTACTTAGAAAGCAAGAAAAATAGAGTATAATACATCAATAAAGTTTGCTCGAATAGCGAGAACAAGGGGGAACTAGCACCAAGCGCTTAACCAACCACGTGTCTGTCCCTGCGGATCAGAGGTGATGGTTAAAACTGATCAAAGACAACCACTTGTCCGTCCATGCAGCTCAGAGGTGATGGTCAAACTGATCAAGCCAACCACTTGTCCGTCAGTGCGGCTTAGAGGTGATGGTCAAACTGATCAAAGCCAACCACTTGTCCATCAGTGCGGCTACGAGGTGATGGTCAAACTGATCATTCGCCCAACAATATTTAGCATTACCATCTTACCATATTGCTCAAGAACTCACCCTCCGAAAACTATTCGACGAATTTCACTTCAATCGACGAATTTAACTTGACTTCAAGAGTTCACTCGACGAATCTACTTCACTCGACAAATTTAACTTGACTTCACGAGTTCACTCGACGAATCGTCTTGCACTCAGAGGGTTACACGAGTTCACTCGATGAATTGGCTTGACCACTCGAGATGACTCGACGAATTGACATGCAGTTAGTGGGTTACACGAGTTCACTCGACGAATCTACTTGACCACTCGAGAGGAACCGACAAATTGACTTGCACTTAGCGGGTTACACGAGTCCACTCGATGAATTTAACTTGACTTCACGAGTTCACTCGACGAATCGTCGCCTTACACTCAGCGGTTTACACGAGTTCACTCGATGAATTGGCTTGACCACTCGAGAGTACTCAATGAATTGACTTGCACTTAGCGGGTTACACGAGTTCACTCGACGAATCTACTTGACCACTCGAGAGGACTCGACGAATTTACTTACACTTAGCGGGTTTTTGTGCTTGGGTGAGTTCTTAGCCGATCCATAGCTTTTGGAGAGGAGAACTTTGAGTTTGGAAGGTTTAAGGCAAGTGGCAGTTTCTCCTCCTCTTTTGTTGATTGAAGTGTTGTTTTTCTTGCTTGAGTTCTTACTACAATGTTTAGCTCTTGATTTTGGAGTGTTACTTGGTTAGTTTAACTCTTGATCTCTCTTTTGATCTCACCCTAAATGTCTAAAATTTCCCCCAGAAAAAAATTTGTCGGCTACCTAGAAATGTCTGCCAGTACTCGAGAAATTCAAGTATTTCTCGAGAAATCCTTGCATTTCTCGATAAATCCTTGTATTACTCGAGAGATTCTTGTGTTCACTACTCGAGAAATCTCCTTTGCTTCTCAAGAAATCTTCTTTGCTTCTCGAGAAATCCAGCCATCTCTCGGGAAATCTCCATTGCTTCTCGAGAAAACTCCTTGATCTCTCGAGAAATCGCCTTTGTCTCACGAGAAATCCCTGCAGTAAACTCCTTTGTTTTTCGAGAAATCTTCTTTGTTTCTCGAGAAATCCCTGAAGACCTTCTTCCTATTTTCTCGAGAAACGCCTTCCTGTTTTCTAGAGAAATGTCTTCTGTTTCTCGAGAAATGCCTTCTATTTCTCGAGAAATGCCTTCGACTTCTCGAGAAATGCCAGTCCATTTCGAAGTCCTTGAGTTATGCCTTAGACTTCTTCTCTCTCTTGGAATCTTGCGTCTTCTAAGGTGTACAGGGATGTTGCCAATGTCTGTATTGTGCCCTTGATCATGGTTACCTCCTACCTGAGTTCTTATACCTGCTGCGGTTATGCAAATTTCTGGGTTTCCTTTATGATCATTTTGAGAGGTGTTTTTCTCATTTGTAACCTTGTCCTTAGGATCTTTCTGGCTTTGTTCCCCGGGCTAAGTCTCGTGTGGTAACTAAAATTAATTAATGGGGACTATTGCCTTTAGCCTTGCACGGTGGCCATTGTAAGGGACATGAACAGCAGGCTTGGCATGTGGTCCCGTGGGCCGTGTTTGGGGGGGGGGGGGCAGTGGGGATTCTTTTATAGCCTTGCACGGTAGCCATTCTAAGGGGCATGAACAGCAGGCTTGGCATGTGGCCCCGTGGGCCGTGTTTGGGTGGCAGTGGATAAAGGACCACCACTTGGTTTTGGGCTTTGGGTGGCAGAGGATAAAGGACCGCCCCCGTTTAATTGAGCTGATCAGTCTCATAAATAAAATTAACAAGATAAATGAATTTTGCTTGTATTTCTAAAAGTTGTTGGTGCACTCGGTGCGTTGTCTAGCTCTATGCTTTGGAGCTTCTTTTTCTGAAAGTTTGGCTTAGGTTGGTAGCCCTTATGCCTTATTATTGCCTTGTTTCGTATGACTTTTATGTTTTTTTGTCGCTTGTGCTTTCCTTGCTGAGGAGTTCTTTGTTTTATTTGAATGCCTCAGGTTTAGAGCTGTAGCAGTTAGAGGTGTAGTTCGGAGACCTTGGGAGTTGTCACTGCTGTCTTACCCACTGCTGCGAGGTAGAGGTAGTTAGTTTTCTTCTTGTGTTCAGACATGCTAGTTTGAAGCCAATGGGTTGGTGTCAGGTTGTTGACGCCCATTGTGTCTTTTTTTGTTACATTGTAGCTTACTTGCTAGTTATTGCCACAACTTTTCGATCTCGTGTATCTTGCTCTCTGGGAATGATTTATGCCTAGGTGCATTATAGTTATAAAATGATTTTCTTTCATTCTCATTGCATCTTTTATAGGTCAAATCCTTATATTTAAGTCACGTACAAGTATCTTCATACCCAATTTAAATCTAGATATGTGCATATCATTTCCTTTATGTCCATACATCACGTGCATATAGGACCTTAATTGAACTATACCAAGTATTTTTCCGCTACAATTACATATATACTTTCTTCTGTGGACTAGTTGATCCACGAACTGAGAGACACAGTTTTTACCCCAAACCTAATGAGTGATTTCAAGTAATGAGTCATCATGTAAACCTATTTTGTAATGAACAAGAGTTAGGTTCCCACCTGAGCATCTGCAGTTATCTCCTGCATGACGTGGCATCATGACGCGTATTTTCTCTACTCTGATATTCTTAAATGCTGAGAAAATGCAGGTTGTGACAGTTGGTATCAGAGGTAGGTTCGTTCGTTTGATAAGTTGGTCGAACGACTACTTTTCTGATATGGTGATAGTCGTCTCGCCTCATTTCATACACACATCGAAGTGTCATATATACGTCTTGGCTGAAGCATGAACACTACACTCATAAGCATGATAAGAAGTACACAAGGCATATTATGTAGTATGGGATGCATAATATGTGTTTGTATATGGATCATCATAGGTGATAACATGTGACTGTTATGTAGTATGGGATGCATAACACCAGTCCCATGGATGTCCATTAGCTCGATTTTTATTTTTCGTTGCATGCGATATTATGTATTATGGGGTGCATAATATTTCATGTGTACGCCGCTCATAACATGCATTAAGGCTTTTCTTAGAATGCATAGCACAACATGCAAATCATAACATCGCATAAAGCACCCGTGCCAAGCTGAAGATTTATATAATGACACACGTACACCCATGATTTCAAAATGAACACAAGAAAATTCATGCATTCATGACCTTTGCATATGAGTCAAGAGGGATGATGTAGTATCATCCCAAGATTTAGCCTAACATCAAAAAAAAATCCCAGAGCAAGGTGGTAGCAATAACAAGTATTTGTACATGTATGTTCTGAACCAAGCAGAGTAGTTTTAGTGTAAGGTTAAGTTTTGATTAGAGGTTTATGCGTATTAGCAGAAATGGCGCCTAAGCGAGTCGCGACTAGATTGACTCCTCAGTCGGAAGGCGAGTCGTCCGGAGCGCAGAGTGAAGCCTTGATCGAGAGTCTACGCTAGAGCAATGAGGCTCTGACGAGACAAATGGTTAGGATGTAGTCGCAAGTTGAGGCGTTGTTGTCTGCCGGTGCAAGGAAACAAACTGCGATGCATGCCCCCGTAGTAGGACAGACCTTACCTACCCCTCCTGCTCCCCTGGTACCCCCAGTAGCGATACTGTCGGAAATGAACTTCATTTCGCACTTTCAGAGGTTGGGACCTCCATCGTATGACGGACGAGCTGACTTCGTGGCCTTGGACGATTGGCTTATAACCATTGAGGAGATGTTCTCGTATTCAGGGATCACCGTGGATCAGAAGGTGATGGTCACCGCATACTATCTAAAGGGTCTCGCAAAGAACTGGTGGTTGAGGGAGAAGGAAGACCTTACTGGAGGATGTACGTGGGAAACCATCAAAAGGATGCTGATAAGGAAGTTCCTGCCATCAGTAGAATGAGACCGATTAATGAATGACTTCTTGCATCTGAAGTAGAGGCAGCTCTCGGTGGGTGAGTACGAAATTGTGTTTTGCAAGCTGAGCAGGTTTGCTCCATCCCTGGTAGCCTCGGAAGAAGGTAGGTGAAGAGGTTTCTAGGTGGTCTCCTTAGTGACATCCAGCAGCTGGCCAGCGTGTACAGGTCGGAGAAGTACGCCGAGGTAGTAGAGGCAGCGCTGAAGGTTGAGGCGATTGATAATGACAAGAACCGAGGATCGACGATGAAGAAGGGAAAGAGGAAGGCTGGAGAAGAAGGGAGATCTGGTGCACCGGGCACTGCCCCGAAGAAAGGAAGCGGTGAGGCATGCAGTTTCTGTGGCCGCCCTGGCCATCCATTTGAGAAATGTTTCAAGAGAAAGGGAGTTCAGAAGCAGCAGCGAGTGCCGGCAATCCAGGGTGCTCCGAAAGGAGAGGTGCTTTGTCCGATATGCAAGCAGAAGGGGCATGATGCGGCCCAGTGTTGGACCAAGGAGAAAGTCTGCTTCCAGTGCAAACAGAAAGGGCACATGAAGTTTCAATGCCCGCGATTCCAACCCCCGTTGCAGCCAGTTCCACTTCGAACCTTGCCTCCGCCGCAGCATCAAGACAAAGGGAGAGGAAAGCTAAACGTGTTAACCCAGGAGCAAGCGCAACCCTCGACCCAAGTGATCTCAGGTTAGACTTCAATCTAGCTATTAAGTTTCGGTTTTAGTTTCGTTGTGTTAGACTACTTTTTCGCACTTGTAGGGAGATTTAAGGTAAAGAGTCGTTGGGCGCGTGTTCTATTCGATTCTGGTGCTACCCATTCGTTCGTGGCTAGGACTTTCGTTGAGTGCCATCGTTTGACCCCTGAGTTGGGCAACGATTCGGTCCTCGTTAAGTTTCCTTCCGGTGATTTGGTAACCTCGAACCAGCGCATCCGGAGATGCCCCGTCCTCTTAGGAGTTTTCTTGGCACTTGCTGATCTCAAAGTGCTGGACCTAGAAGACTTTGACGTGATATTGGGTATGGACTAATTGTCCCGTTATGATAATGTCATCCGATGCAAGGAAAAGCGTCTGGACTTTGTGATGGACAACAGTCATCCCATGAGCATTTTTGGATCTCCGTGCCAAAGTTCCCCGATAATTTCTGCGGTATGTGCTCGAAAACTGTTAAATTCTAGTTGATTGGCTTACCTTGTTTCTATGTTAGAAGTTGTTACTGGTTTTTCGTGCATCGAGAGTGTTCCGGTGGTGCGTGAGTTTCCTGATGTCTTCCCTATTAGTCTTCCTGGTCTTTCGCCTGATAGAGACGTGGAGTTCATTATTGATCTTGAGCCTGGTACTTGTCCTATCGCTAAGGCACCGTACCGCATGGCCCTGTGTGAGCTAGAAGAGTTGCGTACCCAATTAGACGAATTGTTGCAATGTGGATTTATTAGACCAAGTTCTTCGCCCTGGGGTGCTCCAATTTTGTTCGTGAAAAAGAAGGATGATTCTATGAGGTTGTGTATAGACTATAGGGAGATGAATAAGGTAACCATCAAGAACAGATATCCGTTGCCGCGAATCGATGATCTGTTTGATCAGTTGCGTGGTAGTTCAGTATTTTCAAAGATTGATCTTCGATCAGGTTACCATCAGTTGAGGATCCGTGAGTCAGACGTCCCTCGAACTTCCTTTCGTTCTCGTTATGGTCATTTTGAATTTATGGTAATGTCATTTAGTTTGACAAATGCACACTCTGCCTTTATGGACATGATGAACCGCGTGTTCAAAGATTTTCTGGATCATTTTGTTGTAGTTTTCATCGACGATGTGTTGGTGTATTCCAGAAGTGCTGAGGAGTATGTTACACGTTTGCGCTTAGTATTGTCTACTCTAAGAGAGCACAAGTTGTATGTGAAGCTGAGTAAGTATGAGTTCTGGCTTCCTCAGGTGTCCTTTCTAGGTCATATAGTGAACAAGGATGAAATTACTGTAGACCCAGCAAAGATTCCTGTCGTGTTGGATTGAAAGACGCCTACAACGCCAAAGGAGATAAGGAGTTTCTTAGGGCTGGCAGGATACTATAGGCGGTTTGTTCAAGTATTCTCAGTACTATCAGCAACTCTGACTAAGCTTACCCAGAAGAATGCAGCTTTTGTGTGGAGTGATTCCTGTGAAGAAGCCTTCCAGGAATTAAAGAGGCATTTGTGCAGTGCTCCTGTCCTGGCCTTACCGATCAAGGGAGTAGAGTATGCAGTTTATGTAGACGCATCTCACATTGGACTGGAGTGTGTTTTGATTCAAGAAGGAAAGGTGATCACTTATGGGTCTAGACAACTGAAAGTTCATGAAAGGAATTACACTACGCATAACTTAGAATTTGCGGCAGTGATTTATGCCTTAAAGCTTTGGAGACACCTTCTTTATGGAGTGACATGCAAGATTTTTACGGATCACAAGAGTCTGAAGTATGTCTTCACCCAGAAAGAACCGAATTTGCGCCAGCGTAGAGTATGTTGCGGATTATGAAGTTGACATCCTCTATCATTCGGGTAAGGCTAATGTGGTGGCCGATGCCCTTAGCAGAAAGACCGCGCATGCCTTCAACCTTTCTGTGCAGTCCTTAGTGGAGGAGTTTATGCTGATGGATATCTTAGGCGGTAGTAGTACCGCACCTTCGAGTTTAGGAGCTGAGGAGCCTTCTTGGATTACCCTTATGAGACTGCATCAGAAGGAAGATCCTGACTTGCAGCATCTCCAGAACATGACTGAGAAAGGGGAATTGCCAGACTTTTCTATTGATAGTAAAGATACCTTGAAGTATCGAGGTAGATATTGTATTCCCGCATTGGAAGATATTCGAACAAAGATCTGTAGTGAAGCGCATGACTCAAGTGTTTCCTATCATCCTGGTTCCACGAAAATGTACAAAGACCTGAAACAAATTGTTTGGTGGTCAGGTATGAAGAATGACATAGCTAAATATGTTTCTGAATGTTTTATTTGCCAGCGCGTTAAGGCAGATCATAAGAGGCCTTGAGGTAAACTGAACCCTTTGGATATTCCAAGCTGGAAGTGGGAGAGTATTTCAATGGACTTCATTACCGGTTTACCGAGATCCCCCGGAGGACATGATTCAGTATGGGTCACAGTTGACAAATTGACAAAGTGTGCTCACTTTGTGCCTTTTAAGACCGGCTATTCTATGGAGAAAATACCAGAACTTTATTTGGATGAAGTCATCAGATTGCATGGTGTGCCCAAGAGCATTGTGTCGGATCGGGATTCCAGGTATATGTCTCATTTCTGGCGGAGTTTGCAGGGAGCTTTGGGCACTGACCTTAGATACGCTACCGCTTACCACCCTCAGACCAATGGTCAGACGGAGAGAGTGAGTCAAATTTTGGAAGATATGATTAGATGTTATATTTTAGATCATGGTGGGGCTAGGGATAAGCATCTTGGGCTGATAGAATCTGCTTATAATAACAGTTATCAGGAGAGCTTGCAAATGACCCCCTTTGAGGCTCTGTATGGGAGGCATTGCCGAACTCCCTTATTTTGGGTCGAGGTTGGTGAGAGTTCATTGTTAGGCCCAAAAGCTTTGGAAGAAATGAATGTTGTCGTAACTCATATCTGTGAGAAGCTTCGCATTGCTCAGGAGCGGTATGAGAAGTATGTTAATCGGAGAATGGTGGATCTGGAGTTCGCTGTTGGGGACATGGTGTTCTTGAAAGTTTCTCCGATACTGGGTGTTAAGAGATTTGGAAGGAACCACAAGTTGGATCCCCGGTATGTGGGACCTTTCCAGGTTGTTGAGCACATCAGAGCGTCAGCTTATAGGCTAGATTTGACTGCTTCTTTTCTAGATGTTCACGATGTGTTTCACGTGAGCCAGTTGAGGAAGTGTGTGCGTAGTGACCGGCTTATTCTTGCTTCGGTGCCCCAATTGCAACCCAATCTTTCCTATGTTTAAGAGCCTATCCGAATTTTGGAGACTCAGGAGCGGGTGTTGCGGAATAAGACGATCCCAATGGTTAAAGTTCCTTGGAGAAATCAGTGCCTCGAGAGCGCAACTTGGGAGCTGGAGTCTGCCACGAGAGAGACTCGTCCTGGTCTCTTCTCCTAGATTTAGGGTAAATCTTCCGTCTGGTAATCTTTGGATTTTCTGTACCTTTCGTGATCGTTGGATTTCAAGTTTCGGGACGAAACTTCCTTTTAGGGGGAGTGACTGTAACGCTCCTGGTGACGTAATTTTGGCGTAAGGGCATTACGGCAACTCGTCGGGATTAGTTTTGAGCCTTAACTTAGTTAATGTATTTAATTTAGGTCACACGTGCGAGATTTCGCGTTATTTCGAGTTAAAGGGAAAACTTTGGGGTATTTTGAGTAATTATTGAGATTTCAGCTTCAGGAATTTTAATCCCAAGTTTGGCTCGTCGGAATTGAATTCTGACTTCGTCGTTGGATTCGTAGTGCCGATTTTCAGTTTATGAGCGAATTTCATGAAAATCCGAGGTGATTTAGTCGCCCTTGTATTTTCAATAGAATGGGAAAATTATTAGTTTAATTAAACAAGGAATTAAGGTTTTATATAAATACCAAGATTTCCAAAGAACCATATTCTTCTTCTTCTTCTCCAAAGAGCCGATCTAGATTTCGTGCGAGAGCGGGAGAGGCGTGATGGGAATTTCTTCCGGTCGGTGATTCGGGAGTTGTAGTGGACGAAATCGTAATCGGAGAGTAGAATCGGAAAGCTCTCGGCGAGATCTTCGTTCTAGTGGTAAGAGTTTCTTGTCTCTTGGGATTTTTGGAGTCAAGATAGTGACCTAAATCCTCTTTTTGGCCCGGAACGTTTCGGGTTTTTGTGCTTGGGTGAGTTCTTAGCCGATCCATAGCTTTTGGAGCCAAGAACTTTGAGTTTGGAAGGTTTAAGGCAAGTGACATTTTCTCCTCCTCTTTTGTTGATTGAAGTGTTGTTTTTCTTGCTTGAGTTCTTACTGCAATGTTTAGCTCTTGATTTTGGAGTGTTACTTGGTTAGTTTAACTCTTGATCTCTCTTTTGATCTCACCATAAATGTCTAAAATTTCCCCTAGAAAAAAATATGTTTGTTGCCTAAAAATGTCTGCCAGTACTCGAGAAATTCAAGTATTTCTCGAGAAATCCTTGCATTTCTCGAGAAATCCTTGTATTACTCGAGAGATTCTTGTGTTCATTACTCGAGAAATCTCCTTTGCTTCGAAAGAAATCCTCTTTGCTTCTCGAGAAATCCAGCCATCTCTCGGGGAATCTCCTTTGCTTCTCGAGAAAACTCTTTGATCTCTCGAGAAATCGTTTTTTTTTTTCTCTCGAGAAATCCTTGCAGAAAACTCCTTTGTTTCTCGAGAAATCATCTTTGTTTCTCGAGAAATCCCTGAAGACCTTCTTCCTGTTTTCTCGAGAAACGCCTTCCTGTTTTCTCGAGAACTGCCTTCTATTTCTCGAGAAAAGCCTTCTGTTTCTCGAGAAATCCCTTCTATTTCTCGAAAAATGCCTTCTACTTCTCGAGAAATGCCAGTCCATTTCTAAGTCCTTGAGCTATGCCTCAGACTTCTTCTCTCTCTTGGAATCTTGCGTCTTCTAAGGTGTACAGGGATGTTGCCAATGTCTGTATTGTGCCCTTGATCAAGATTACCTCCTTCCTGAGTTCTTATACTTGCTGTGGTTATGCAAATTTCTGGGTTTCCTTTATGATCATTTTGAGAGGTGTTTTTCTCATTTGTAACCTTGTCCTTAGAATCTTTCTGGCTTTTTTCCCCGGGCTAAGTCTCGTGTGGTAACTAAAATTAATTAATGGGGACTATTGCCTTTAGCCTTGCAGGGTGGCCATTGTAAGGGACATGAACAGTAGGATTGGCCTGTGGTCTCATGGGTCGTGTTTGGGGGGCAGTGGGGATTCTTTTATAGCCTTGCACGGTAGCCATTCTATGGGGCATGAATAGTAGGCTTGGCCTATGGCCTCGTGAGCCATGTTTGGGTGGCAGTGGATAAAGGACCACCACCTAGTTTTAGGCTTTGGGTGGCAGAGGATAAAGGACCGCCCCCGTTTAATTGAGCTGATCAGTCTCATAAATAAAATTAACAAGATAAATGAACTTTGCTTGTATTTCTAAAAGGTGTTGATGCACTCGGTGCGTTGAATAGCTCTATGCTTTGGAGCTTCTTTTTCTGTAAGTTTGGCTTGGGTTGGTACCCCTTATGCCTTATTATTGCCTTATTTCGCAGGACTTTTATGTTTTTCTGCCGCTTGTGTTTTCCTTGCTGATGCGTTCTTTGTTTTATTTGAATGCCTCAGGTTCAGAGCTGTAGCAATTAGAGGTATAGTTCGGAGACCTTGGGAGTTGTAGCTGCTGTCTTACCCACTGTTGCGAGGTAGTGGTAGTTAGTTTTCTTCTTGTGTTCAGACGTACTAGTTTGAAGCCAATGGGTTGGTGTCAGGTTGTTGACGCCCATTGTGCCTCTTTTTGTTGCATTGTAGCTTACTTGCTAGTTATTGCCACAACTTTTCGATCTCATGTATCTTGCTCTCTGGGAATGATTTATGCCTAGGTGCATTATAGTTATAAAATGATTTTCTTTCATCCTCATTGCATCTTTTATAGGTCAAATCCTTATATTTAAGTCACGTATAAGTATCTTCATACCCAATTTAAATCTAGATATGTGCATATAATTTCCTTTATGTCCAGACATCATGTGCATATAGGACCTTAATTGAACTATACCAAGTATTTTTCCGCTGCAATTACATATATACTTTCTTCTGTGGACTAGTTGATCCACGAACTGAGAGACACGGTTTTTACCCCAAAACCTAATAAGTGATTTCAAGTAATGAGTCATCATGTAAACCTGTTTTGTAATGAACAAGAGTTAGGTTCCCTCCTGAGCGTCTGATGTTGTCTCCTGCGTGACGTGGCATCATGACGCGTATTTTCTCTACTCTGATATTCCTAAATGCTGAGAAAATTCGGGTTGTGACAAAGCTCGCCGGAGAAATCGAAATCCATGGTCGGTCGGAGGAATACCCAACGACAAGCTCTATTAAGGTCCAGTTTCTCCTCCCCTCCCTTTGTGCTAGCTTCTTAGATCAATTAGGAAGAGAATCGAGCTCAATTGAGCTTGATTCCATTGGGAATCCATGGAGATTTCCGATTTTTAAATCTCGGCGGAAAACACCATTCCGGCCACCCCAGGCCGTCAGACCACCACCCATCGATGGCCCTTGCCGAGAGGAAAGAGGTGTTGTGGTTGATTGGTCATGTAGGTGCTTGGGTTACTGTAGGGAGGACAAAATATGATCTCAGGTCGGGCAAATCACAGCCACTGGCTGGAGGTTCATGATATTCTTAAAAGATTTGGATTTTAAAACCTAAAACAAGCTAATACACCAATGAGTGCATTACTAAAGTTAGGAAAAGATGAAGCCGGTATTTCTATTGATCAAACATTATATAGAGGAATGATAGGCTCATTGTTATATTTATGCGCATCTAGACCCGATATTATGTTTTCCATTTGTTTATGTGCTAGATTTCAAGCTAACCCAAGCGAATCACATTTAAAAGCGGTTAAACGTATTTTTAGATATCTAATCGGAACATCTAGATTAGGCTTATGGTATCCTCATAATTATTATTTTATTTTACACGGTTTTTCTGATTCAGACTATCACTACAAGAAAATTGTTCTTTAGTGACAAAAATTTTGTGACAGAATACATTTCGTCACTAAAGACGTATCTTTAGTGACGAAATAATTTTAATCACTAGAGACATGAATTTAGTGGCGAAATATATGTTCGGTCACTAAATACACAAATTTAGTGACAAAATAAAGCTTGGTCACTAAAATTATGTGTTTTTGTAACGCAATGTAAATTCGGTCACTATAACTAATTTTTAGTGACAAAAACTAATTTGGTCACTAGTTATAAAAATTAGAACTTTTCCTCCTAAATAAAGAATATTTTTATAATAAAATTATTAAATATAAGAGAAAATCTAATTACCTTTGGCTAGGTCATTTATATAAATACTCAAAAAAATTCATTAAGGCTTCATTTGGTTTGGCTTTACACGCCAGTCCGTTTAAGGCAAACGCACCGCTCCTTCATTTTTTTGTTTGTATTTCCTCTTCCTTTTCGAATCGAGTGTAAACTCTCCGGCGTAAAAAAATTCGCGTCCCCAATCCGCAGAGTGAGCTCCAGTTTGTCGCGTTTAGGGAGGAGGAAGAAATTTCTGGGGCTCTTCTCCGAGGGCATCAGGCAGAGCGACTCCTCTGGCGTCTCTCCCGTCGCGAGGAGGATCTGCATCCTGCTGCATCTTCTCCAATGACATCCAAGGCTCTCCGCATCCACGACTCCTCTTCTCCGACGGCATCCACAACTTGCTTCTCCGACGGCATCCACGATAGCCAAGGATCTGCATGGCTCATCTTCTCCGACTGCATCTACGGCTCCCGTTAACTTCCCCGCCTTGTTTCTTACGGGGTCTACATAGACGACAGCAGGTACATTTTTTTGCATTTTTTACATAGACGACAACATCCTCCCCCTTTTTTCTGCGTCTCATAGACGATCGCATCCTTCATTTTTTCTGCGTTTTCTGTGTTTTCTGCATCTTCTCTGACATTCAAAGCTCACCTTTCTACCCAATTTTGCACAGAGCTCAGTCCTCTTCCCGATTTTGCAAAGAGCTCCCACCTGCACACCACCTTGAGGCTTGATCCCTGATCTGCAGCAATAAAAGTCAGCAGGTATATCTTCTTCCCCTTTCAAAGCTATGATGAGTATGTGTTGATTATTGTGTATGTGTTTGTGTAGATTTGTGTAGACTTGTGAGTATATGAGTGAGTGTGTGTGTGTGTGTGTGTGTGTGTGTGTGTGTGTGCATTTGAGTGTGGGTGTATGTGATTATTTTTGTGTATGTGTAGTTAAGTGTGTGTGTGTGTGTGTGTGATTGTGTATGTGAATGTGTATGAGTATATGAGTGTGTGTGTGTGTGTGTGTGCAGTTGAGTGTGTGTGTGTGTGTGTGCAGTTGAGTGTGGGTGTGTGTGTAGGTGTAGGTGATTATTTATGTGTACATGTAGTTGAGTGTGTGTGTGTGTGATTATTTATGTTTGGCTGTATGTGATTGTGTATGTGAATGTGTGTGAGTATGTGTTGATTTATTATGTGTAGACTTATGAGTATATGAGTGTATTTGTGTATGTGTATGTAGTTGAGTGCATATGTGTGTATGTGATTGTGTATGTGAATGTGTGTGAGTATGTTGTGTGTGTGTGTTAAGTGTTTTTGTGTGTGTTAAGTGTGTATGTGTGTGTGTGTGTGTGTGTTGTTTTATTGTGTGTCTTGTATATGTTGTGTGTTTGTGTATATGTGTTGTGTTTGTGTATATGTGTTGTGTTTGTTTTGTATGTGTGTATTTGCTTTATGTGGATATGTGATTATTTGGTTTTATTTTTCCTTACATACAGTATATACATTATGGGTATTCATAAGGAAGGTGGTGTTAGCGCAAATTGGGAGGCCAATGATGTTTTGATTTTTTGTGACATGTGCTTGAAAGAAATAGAGTTTGGTAATCTCCCAACCACACACTTTAGTAGGGATGAGTGGGCAAACCTAACAACAAATTTCTTTGCTCGCACGGGAAAGATGTATGATCGAAATCAAATGAAGAACAAGTGAGATCAACTAAAGAAAGATTGAAAGTTATGGAGAGAGCTAAAGGGCCGTGAGACGGGTTTGGGCTGGGATCCAATTCGTAAAACTATTGCCGCTTCAGAAAATTGGTGGAAAGAATGCCTCCAAGTATGTATTTTTTTTAAAGATTCTTGTTTTTCTTGTAAATATTATTTTCATCCTGTTAATACATATTTATTAATTCTATCCCAGGTTGTTCCGACAGCAATAAAGTTTCAGTTCACTGGCATATCCCCTGATTTAGAAGAGAAGCTAATTATGATGTTCAGCCAGGTCTTGGCAGCAGGAGATCTTGCTTGGGCTCCCAATTCAAGAAACTTTGAGCATGAGTCGATTGACGAACATGACCTGTTTGCTGAAGATGACACGCAGAACATGAATGAGACACCTTCTTCTGCTGATGCAAGGAATAAACGGACGGCTAACGGAAAAAGCAAGATGAGTAATAAAAAGACAAGGAGTTCGGCGATGGAAGACAGCTGAAACATCGTGCATTATTGGGAAGTGCATGTTGGAGCCTACACACATTCAGATATCTTCATCCTTGTACACCATTCTTGAGACTGTTTCAGAGCTCGAGACCATTACGGAGGTTATGGTTGATTCAAACTTGGACTTATACCACTACTGCCTCATGTTTCTGAGACAGAAACTGAATTGAGAAACTTTTATGAGCATTCGGCGGGATCGACGTCTAATATGGCTGCATGATTGTTTTGAGAAAAAATTAGAGTAGTTAGTTCTATGTTTTTCCTGTGATCGGATCGGACACCTTTTTCTTATGATGTTTTTATATGTTTTTTTTGTTTTCCTGTGGTTTGCTTGCTTCGTTGTTGAACATTTATGCATTGTTGGACATTTATAATAGTGGAGTTATATTACTATATATGTTGGACTTTATGCATTGTTGGATATTTATATTATTTGGAAAATAATGTAGTCTACTTGTCGCAGATTTACAACATCCTCTTCGGATCATAATAGTTATGATGAGGAGACACATCAGCAAGTAGCTGGCTGGTTTTATCGTAATAGAGCACTCGGTGGACAACAATTTTTTTTAGCAGCAAGCAGCCAATTAACCGGCTCTAGTGGTTTCTCCAATACACCTTGCATGACATCAAGCCAAACAGGGGCTAGATGGATTGGTGAGCTACTCGATGGACACCCTCTAAGATTTTTCAGTGCGTTTAGAATGTCCAAGGTAATATTTGTAGATTTGCTAACACTCCTCACACAACAATATGGATTGCAAAGATCCAGGAGAACTCTACCACGAGAAGTGCTTGCAGTTACATCATATTTTAGGTCATAATATACCAGTGCAAATAACAGGCGAACGATTTCAACACTCCACAGAAACTATAAGTAGATTTTTTGCAAATGGTATCACTGCTATTAAGAGATTATCTTCTGATGTCATCACCCCAGTAGACCTCCTTTTCAATGATATTCCCCCTAAATACTGAAGGATGCTCGATACATGTCGTTCTTTAAAGACTGTGTTGGAGCTATTGATGGAACATATGTGGATGCTCGAGTTCCTGTTGATCAACAGGCTTCCTACATTGGTCGGCATGGCACAACAACACAGAATGTTATGGCGGTTTGTGATTTCAATATGTGTTTCACCTTCGCATTAGCTGGTTGGGAGGGTTCTACTCATGATAGCCGTATATTTCAGCGTGCTCTTATGGACCTCAGTTATAATTTCCCGTATCTGCCACCTGGTGAGCCTTTTACCTCTTGAGACCCCTTTTTTAAAGAAATTTTTAAGATTATTAGTTATGATCGCTATTACTCACACATAGATTGCAATGTATAATTATGCAGGCAAATATTACGTAGTAGATGCTGGATATCCACTACAACGTGGTTTTTTAAAACTGTATTCAGGTACACAGTATCATTTACCAGATTTTAGAAGGAGCAGTAGGCCTATACATGGGCGCCGGGAAATATTCAACCAGGCTCACTCGTCATTGCGCAGCGTCATAGAACGTTCATTCGGAGTATGGAAAAAGAAGTGGAAAATACTGAGAGATATGCCCTCATACAGTTTGACAAAGCAACGAGACATTGTGATTGCAATAATGACTTTGCATAATTATATTCGCGGACACCCATCCCGCTCAGACACTCATTTTCATGCTTGTGATGAAGACGAGCATTTCATTTACCCGGCGGGCCTTCAGAGAAGAATAGGACAGAGTAATGATCAAGTGGAGACCATGTTAGAGGGATTCAGGTGATGGTGGATGAGATGGTGGCATTGCGTGACTCCATTGCCGATCAACTACACAGAGCTTGAACGTGTTTGCACTATCTGCATAGTCGCTCGTCAGAGATTTCGAGTTTTCAATATTTTGAGGTTTACAAGAATTGTGGAGTATTTTGAGTTCCTGTATGTGTTTGAACTGAGCCTCACGATCACAGCCACCGCCGGAAGTTAATTATTAAAAAAAATTCTTTCCAAATAATTATTTTCAACAAATATATATACAAATAATCTTAGAAAATAATTTAAAAAATCTCTAATAAATTTTTTTATAATAATAAATAATTATCAACGCCGCTGCAGTTTTGTCAAACGGTTCTCTGTTTTGAACAGCTCTGCAAACACAGAAATATCCAAACAGAACTCCATTTTCAGCAACAAGTTTCCAACAACTTCACACAAACCTGCATTTACAATAACTCCGTTTAGAACCGCAACCGCTCAACCAAATAAAACCTAAACCATTTTCTATATTGTTGGAATAAATTTTAATTAGTAATAAAATTTATGTATACTAAAAAATTTAGATCTTTTAAATGACAATATTATTTTATATATAGCCAATTGTTTTAGAATTTTGGCACTTTGCACCCTCTAAAAGAGGCTCCTTGGCACTTTGCACCCTAATTTTTTATTTTTGGCACTTTGCACCCCCTAAACTCTTTAAGGTGGCACATTGCACCCTCACGCCATTTCCCTTTTAAATTAAATCTGATAATTAAAAGATGAGGGGTATTTTGGTCCCCAATATATTGAAATAATTTAGTGCCTAGAAATAATGACTACACCAAAAATATTATAGCGGCCCATTACTTTTTACAGACCAACCAAATTTTTTTGATCACATTCAAATATTGAATGTTATGTACAGACCAACCGAAATTTTTGTTATTTGCAGCCATCCGAAATTTATGCTAATTGCAAGCAATCCGAAATTTATATTATTTGTAGACCAACCAAAATTTATGCAAGAAAATGACTAGTAAATGATGATTTTATTTTTCAAATGTAACAGAGATGGCGATTCTCCTCTAATTGCAGACCAAAAAATGAGCTTTTTTTATCTAACTAGCAAAAATTACTAGAATTTTTATCTCTCGCACTCTCGTAGACATGAATTAAGTAGCGCGCATGAATTAAGTAGCGTACATCGAGTCTCCCATTTATTTTGACAAGCAACGATATTTTCATTAATGGAGCTGTATCGGCGAGAGAGATGATCCAAAGTTTCTATGTGCGATATGTAGAGTAATGCTTGAGACTTTTTTTCAACATTTTTGATAATAAAAGGAATAGTTGCGGAAGTAGATAACAACTTAACGTTTTTTGAGGAATAAATTCATAGTGTAACAAAAAATTATTTAGTGCGACCACTAAATAGTTGCGGAAGTAGATAGCTACTTAACATTTTTTTAATATTAAACTAAAGCAAACAAAAGTACATAGTATCTTAGACAAAATCAGTAAAGAAATTTAGCGAATAAAACTTCGGCTCTCTTTATTCAATGTCATCCCAAACATCTTCAACGCCTGCAAAATACCAAACAATTTATAATTTATTTTATTATATTAAAAACTACCAAATAGAAATCATGAGATAACTCGTACCGTGACTATAGGGCCCACAAAATGATTCCCGTGTTCCAACAATATTTGTTCTTGCATTTGAACTACCATCATTCTTCTTTACTTACATGAAAGTGGAAAATTATTTTAATGACAATTGTTCAAAGAGAATAAATTTAAAGCTAGTAATCTAAGCGTTACTAACCGATAATTTATATCTGAATGTTGATGTTGTGGGCATTGTCCTTGATGATTGACCACAACTTTTTTTGTTATGTCCACTCATTCCACAATTAGAGCATGTATATTTTATACCGGATCTTTTTAAACCATACCTTTGACTCTCCAACTCATCTGCCACCTTTCTTCTTGATTGCATCGAGGGTCTTCCGGCCTTTTTGGCTTTACAGTGCCACGGGACCACGGGACTTAAACAGAACGCGGCCACTCTCTTTGCCCTTTAATGGGATTCAATAAATGTTCATAGGCTCTTAAAAATGTGCTTTTCCCTTACCAGTAGTCAACGTAATCTTCAACCCGTTCTCTTTTGTAGAATATACATGCTATGGAATGCACACAAGGAATTCCACTTAGATCTCATTTGTTGCAACTACAATTGTTTGTTGCTAAGTCCACTGTCCATTTATCACCGGCCCACCCTTTGACCTCAAATTTCTCATGTCCATTCCATTCCAGAATATAGTCATGAACCGCTCTCTTATTCTTCTCTAAATTTTTTTGAATGTTAGGACAAATATCACCACTATATTTCAACATCTTATCTCTTTGTGTATGTATTCTCCTCGTCATAATTACTCTTATGATCTCAAGCATTGATATGATCGGTTTACCTCTTGCCTTCAATATTACAGTGTTGAAACATTCGCACAAGTTGTTAAGTAGCATATCACACTTGGGCCATGTGCTAAAATGAGATCTTGCCCAATTTTTAGGGTCTCTTGCCCTTACCCAATTATAAGCTTGTACATTAAATACTTTTAATTTTTCTATTTCACAATTAAAGTCAACCAATCTTGCACCGGATGCAGCCTTACACAATAAATTTTTTAGTTGCAAACCCTTATGAATTTGTTTGAAATTACCGTACATATGGCATAAACAGAACCTATGTTCCGCATTCGGTGGGAGTTCTTCAACTGCTCGTATCAACCCCTTTTGTTTATCAGATATGATTGTCCAAGCATAATTATTAACAACATTCAAATCTTGTATTAGAAGTCCAATAAACCATTCCCAAGATTTTCTATTTTCCCTAAATACCATTGCATATGCTATTGGGTACATACCATTGTTGCCATCAATACCAACTGCGCATAGTAGAACTCCTCTATTTGAGGTCTTAAGGTGAGTTCATCTAGACCAATAACGGGTCGACAACCGGCAAGAAAACCCATTTTCAAAGCACCCAACATATATATAATCTCTTAAAAACACATGTTTCAGATTCGGGAAGATGTTTGCACTGAACTTTAACAGTTGTGTTAGGATTTGTTCTACGGATTTCTTCACAATAGTCTCATAAACTGACATAATGATCCAACTCTGTGCCATGAATGATCTTGTTAGCATGTTTTTTGGTTCTATACATTTTCCAAATGGACAGTGAAGTTCTATTTTTCATTTGCATCATTTCTTGCATTGAAGTAACCGACCACTCAGGGCTACTCCTAAGGTGGTGTTGGTATTTTTTTTGCTTGGTAATCTGATGTGCAATGTTGAGAACTTGCTGCCCTATAACATGTGTGCTCTTTTTTAAAGGTCTTCACTTGAAATGTAGTATCATTTTTAGATATAAAAGAGGCATACATAACTCAACCACATTCGCAAGTAGCTTGAATTTCGCCAGAATAATTTTTTGTGAATTTAAGAGGTTTTCCTTGCATGTTTGAGTATGTCCTAACTGCCTCTCTAAACTCTTCAACTGTATTAAAGCATAATCCAACTTCAAATTCAAAATGAGAATCATGAGCATTGCCTTGATATATTAGGTAGCGTGATGAAATGATTTTGGTAGAACTAGAAGTGATCGGACTTTTGCCTTTATAAAGCTCTACTTGACTTCTACTTCCTTCAGTGGTATCCTTCAATCCTACCCATTCAATAGCTTCATCAATGTTTTCATCATACTCCAAATCATCGTTCTCAAAGTTATCATCTGCAAAATCATCACTAAAAGTGGAATCTTCCCCGTCTGTGTCCTCTTCTATGCTAAATGAATCACTTTCATTCTCAAGTTCAAGTAGATTACTTTGCACATCCACATTACTTTGAGCTTCAATAGTTTCAATGTAGACATCAACTTCTCTTTCAACATTAATATACCTAATCAAAATTTTGACTTCTTCATCCATGTCTAATACAACAAGATTACTGCAATCTTCAGGCCCGCTTAAACTGACAACAAATTGAACCCAACCCAAATGACCAATTTGTATAGCCATTTCATGAAAATCATGCAAAGTTAAACATGTGTAATCACAGTAGTCAATGTTATTGATTATGTCTGGCCTATATGATTTACTAGTAGAACCAAAAAATGACCCTGAATGGTGCATTCTTATTGTGAACAGTGCATCTTCATATGGCATGTACAATGGCCTCTCTCTATAATCTTTCTCTCGCAAAATCCACACCATTCTATAATAGATAAATAACATGAAATTAATAAAATCTAACTAGCCGAATCAAAAATAGCATCACCTAAATATTTTTTAACAAAACAATTATAACACAAGGAGAACTGAACTAAACATAAATAATTTTAACACAAGAGAACAATCTTTCTCTCGCAAAATCCAAACCATGCTTCTAAGCATGACTAACAAAAGGAGAATTAAACTAAACATAAACTATTTAACACAAACATAGAAATACAAATCCGAATCAAATCATTAACACATATTGCTCTACAATGCATTATTTTCAACTAGATCTTAAGTTATAACCGCCAACATAGAAATACAAAAAGTCCAAAAAAAAAATTGACTGATAGTGAAAACAACTATTCTTCTGAAAACCAAATCAATTCCCATATAAATTCCAAAAAAATGCTATCAAACCCTAATCAAATAATTAACATGTATTACTTTCACTAATTTCTACAAGGTCTTAAGTTATACCTGTCAAGAAGAACTGGGAAAATGTCGGAGAATTAGGGCTTCAAGTAAACAGTTTCGCAAGAGAAGAAACTGGAAATATGTTGTCTGGCCGACAACGCCTACTGCGGAGAAGAAACTGCGAAGTGGAGGAGATCGCCGGCAAGGAGCGGCGCTGGAAGATCGCCGACAAGGAGCGACGTTGGAAGATCGCCGGCAAGAAGCGGCGTTGGAAGATCACTGATAAGGAGCGTACCCGGTAAAGCTGGAAGATCGTGCCGGCGGAGCGTACGCGACAAAACTGGAATATCGTCGGCTCTAAAGCTGCAGGAAGCCCGAAAATAGGAAGGGAGGAAGGGATTTAGGGTTTTATAAATTGTTTTTCCGAAAATACCCTCGCCATTTTTAATTAAAGGCTTTTTAAATTCAGAAATTTGAATATGCATCATTTACAAGGTGCAATGTGCCACCTTAAAGAGTTTAGGGGGTGCAAAGTGCCAAAAATAAAAATCTGGGGTGCAATGTGCCAAGGAGCCTCTTTTAGAGGGTGCAAAGTGTAACACCCCAAATCTGTTGAAGCAGATTTGTGCTGTTGGGAACTAGCGTCAACGATATTAGCTAACGTCTGGCGCTAGCCAGTTCGACAAATGCTAACCAGTTCGACGAACGCTAGCCAGTTCGTCGAACGCTAGCCAGTTCGTCGAACGCTAGCCAGTTCGATGAACGCTAGCCAGTTCGTCGAACGCGAGCCAGTTCGTCGAACGCTAGCCAATTCGTCAGTTCGTCGAACGCTAGCCAGTTCGACGAACGCCAGCCCGTTCGACGAACGCCAACCCGTTCGACGATCGCTAGCCAGTTCGCTGAACGCTAGTCCAGTTCGGCGGTAGCGCGCGTTACAAATCCGTGATTTGAAATCGTGGCTGTCAAATCCTTATGTTTGTAGATCTGATGGCTGGGATATATTCTGGGATTTCTTAAGCCTTGTCCAGAGAAGATATTTCCTGATTACTTTGTCTTATCTCTCTCTCTCTTCCAGCTTGAGAAAGAAGAAGCCAAGGAGGAAGAAGGAGCCATCTTCCACCATTGACGGAGCTCCAAAGCTCCGAATCGCGAGCCGGTTATAGATCCGTGGAGAGCAGCCCGGTGCGGTCCTTTCCATTCAATTGGAATCTTGGATTCTCATGGCGAACAAGAAAACGCCAAGGGTAACGATCTTCTACTTTGGCAAGTAAAGTCCTCCTTTTTATGGCATGTTTGCATGGAAAATCCCTCACTGATTGGTGGAGAAAAGGGAGTTTTCTAGCGGGTTAATCGTTTCGATCCCCTTTGGTTACTTGCATAGCATCCGGAATCGTAGTACGGATATAGGCATTGTGTGTGAAACCCATCCGGGCAGGTTGGTCTGGATTGGTGATGGTTATAGTGTTAATTATGTCGGAGAAGACTCCGTGATTTGTATGCGCTATTTTCGGGTTCTGTGTGCGGTAGTGTACTGCAGGGAGTCCTGGAGTTAACCTCCAGGAAATACCCGAAGTTGTGGGCAGATTCGATGATCTGTCACTACCGCCCGGCGCTAGGGCTAACGTCGGCGGTAGCTTCTAGGGAGCTGTTTTATTGAGGTGTGATACCTCCTTTCGTTGCTCGGGCTGAGGTGAAGTCGTACCCGCGTCGGACGATTGATGCCGACGATTTGAGCACGGGCAAAGCTGATCCAAACCCGCTCCCATACCGAGTCGGTGAAGAGGTAGCTCCTCGGTGCACCGTATGATGTTGGGATTAGTCCGTAAGGCAAGGTAGTCTTGACGGTCAAAGCTCATGTGAACTCTTTGTTTAAGGAGTTGTTAGGTGTAGCTCGGAGAGTACACCGTGAGAGTGTCTTGAGAGCACGAAATGTGTGGTCATGCGTGCCCACATTGGTGTTGATTGCTTATACATGTGGTGCTTGAATGCACCTTATCGATCTATGCATATACTGTATGCCTGCAGGGAAGGAGTACCACCACCCTGGCATTAGGGGTGGGGTCGTTATAATTTTGGTCAGCTTTAGCTGATCGGTTACTTGTTTGCCACGTTTTGGTGGATTGTTGATGCAGGTGCAGGTGAGCCAAGCGAGAAATAGCGGGCGGTGGCCCTTTTTGCTGAGTTGGCCCTCGAAGGCAGCCTCTCTTCTGCTTTTCATGTATTGCCGGCCTGCGTGCCGATGTATGTTTGAGTTTAATACATTGTTCAATGTAAGGCCTTAAAGCCGTAACTCTTTTGTTTCGTTCCTGGGATAGTGGACAGTTCTAAATGATGTTTTAATCAAATGCTTCCTCTTACGCTTTAATTACTCTCGTGTAGTTGTAGTTCTTTTCTTTATCACCTTATGATGCTTAGCTAGTATGTATAGTATGGCGTGGAGTCCCGACCGAACATACTGTTATATTATTCGTACTGACAAGGTATTACACAAAGTGCCAAAATTCCCAAATTTTTTAGTTCCCTTCGCTAACATTTGGTCTCATATTTGCTTTCCATCTCACGGTTACCATTATTCCCGTATAGTGTTCCCCATATATCCAGGGATATTTTTGCTTTTCGCTCGACACACCTGCGCTGAAACGACCCTGATCGTTGTTTCCCCCTTTCTGATTGCCGATTCCACCCTCCACCGCCGACGTGCGGGTGATTTCCATATTTCATTTTATTCTCGACTCCTTTTAGC
The DNA here is from genome assembly GCA_033032865.1 of Dactylorhiza incarnata. Classification (NCBI taxonomy): domain Eukaryota; kingdom Viridiplantae; phylum Streptophyta; class Magnoliopsida; order Asparagales; family Orchidaceae; genus Dactylorhiza; species Dactylorhiza incarnata. The sequence goes on along the minus strand of JAWHQI010000278.1, from coordinate 2,323,257 downwards.
TAAAAGCATCTCTGCTGCTCGCCGTTTCTACGTCTTGCTCGTCGTTTCCACGTCCTACTTGTCGTTTTCGCGTCTTGCTCACGGTTTCCACGTCCTGCTCTCAAAGTGTTGTTCGGATGGAGCATTATCATCAGCAGGTCTCGACTTAGCATCACCGGAGTGTAAGCACTATAAACCCTCGCCCTTTGCCTTCTCTTCTTCATTCCCGATCTTCTTTTCAGTTCTTTATTCCAGATTTCCTATTCGGTTGATTTGCAGGAATTTGTCATATCTCGCACCAAGCATTAGCATTTCATTTCTTTGTCTTTTCCTACTGCAAAGGTGATGCTCTTTGTTATTTAGGTCTACTTCATCATGCATATTGTTCCCGTTTACAACTACACGATTCATTAGCAAGCACGGTAAATTACTGGATCATTGTTTAGGGAATAAAATTCTCGTTTGTTGATTACAGTGATTGGTTTCGGAACAGGTACTACTTGTGCCACTGTCTTAGCTCACGCAATACTCTCTGAAGGGTTTAAATCTATTGCAGCAGGAGTTAATGTCATGGATTTGCGAAATGGAATTAAAATGTCTGTGGATTCTATCATTGCTCATCTTAAAGGCCGAGCATGGATAATTAGTACACCAGAAAGAGATTACACAAGTCAAGCATGTTGTCTTGACGCCGATGCTTTCATTCCATTTTGCTATTTTTCTAAGAAAATTATGTTGACACACACCATTTCACTATGCAATATACTACTTTCATCTGTGGAATTATGGAGATATATTTTGCTCATTGCATTATTTTTTTAGTAGCTTTTAGTTCGTATGAATTTAAATTCTGTCACTACAACAAATTAGACCTACCGCGACGTTTTTCTTGCGGCGCTTTTAAAAACATCGTCGTAGTTGTTTGGCTTTTGCGGCGCTTGTTGTAATAAACCGTGGTTAATGTTTTATATCAGTATTAGCAACGCTTATGAAAGAGAATGCCGCTAAAATTAATACTATCCAAAGTCGCGACCCGCGATGTTATTCCCTCCCATTTTTATTTCCTGGATCTATGATTTTCCTTGCCCTCGTCATTCGCCAAAGCCTCTTCCTCCGCTTTTCCTTGCGTCCTCTAGTGACACGCCTCTCGCTGGACATCTATCACCGGTTCGCTCCATGTCTTCCTGCTCTCGCACGAGATCTCGCTGCAATAGCTAGCTTGAATCTTCTTCCTCTGCCAGCCACGTCTTCTGGTACGTCTACCGACGACATCTCAAACTTTTGCACTCTTACATTTATTTTTTTGACTGAATCCCACCTACATTTTATTTATTGCAAGACTTCCGCATGCCTGGAGATCTACAACCGCTGCCCTCCGCCTCTTCCGACTACTCCACGTCTTCCAGATCTTCCATTCCTGGTATGCCTACCGGGGGCATTTCTTCAACTTCTGCATTTAAGTTTTTGGACTGAACCTGGGATTAGAATCTCTATTTCGCTTATCTCATACACCCTCTCCCTGCAATACCGTGAATCCCCCAAAAGTATATTGACTGAATGGTTGTATCAGGATGTAGAAGCTATATCTTGTTTCTATTTGATATTACCGAACACACCTAAAGACGCAAACAATCCACATTTCTCTAGCAGAGAAATGAAACTTCAAATCCTAAAAGAGGGAAAACCCCATATGTTCATCCTCACAATATTAATCAGCTGGCTATATACTCCATTTTGAGCAAGTACCCTAGATGATTTGATCCTACACCCCTCATTAGCCATGCAATATACCCCATTTGGAGCAAGTACCCTAGATGATTTGATCCTACACACCTCATTAATCAACTAATTGTCAGCAGAGTTACCTACTCACAGTATTATGATAAATTCTGTGTTGTAAATGTCTTAGTATTTCTCTGATGCTCTTCAATAAATAGGATCAATGCCACTCGTCAAATTTATTGCTCAGTACCATACTTTTGACATTCAATGTATCCATCTCGATCGACAAATTATCTACATCATGTTGTCTTCAAAGTTCAAGGTCATCTTCCTCAGGTCATCTTCCTCACGCCTGATCAGTCCCATGGTTGTTATGGGGATGGCCCTTGCTGGAGATGAGTACAAGAATCTTAAGGTTTTTGATTGATACAATCTGAAGAAATAGTGATTTGTGTTGAAGATGACGGAATTTGTTCAACATTTTTTAGCGTTGGTGGGAGCCAGAGCTAGTTTTGTTTGCCACTTTTGTCAGGTTTTGCTTCATCTTCTTCCTCCTTTGCTTCGAGTAATCTATTTGGATTATGAGTATTCTGTACTCAAACTTTGGATTAACTATCCTGGATTTTTCTAATGACGACTAAAAGGGTTTTGAACCCTGGCTTTGGATTTGTGAAACGACCTCTCTTTTTAATACATGTATGCTATATTGCACCGACACTGACACGCGACACGACACGACACGTGACTCGTCAATTCTCAAAAAATACCATATTCCGACACGCTGGGATACGTATATTAAATATTTATTTATTATAATTATGATGGAGTACGTACTCCAAATCCTCTCGGCACATGATGAAGAAGATGGTTGTGCAAGAAACTTTATGGCTAAACTTTGTAGCATAGGTGCACTTGCACCATGAATAACCCACCAAGCCTTAGGATCCATCCAAAATCGACTGTGAACTGAATCAAATTCTCCATTTATATAAGCAAAATTTGCGTACTCTAAATTCACCTTGGTGCGATCCTCAATGTTAGAAAAGTACTTCATAAAGCATTTTTTGGTTTCTTTAATGATTTCACTATCCTTGTATGGAGAAATTCTAGAAGAATCTTCATTGAGTCATTGTTCACTATAGTACCTAAATTATAAAAATAAAACATCACACATTGTGGTCTTTGTAGTGTTATGAAGTGTCGGAGAGTGTCGGAGAGTCTGATGCATGTCGGAGAGTCCGACACGGACACGCTGGGCATTTTGAAGTGTCGGTGCAACATAGCATGTATGTTTTATGCAATTAACCTGTATGTTTTATGCTCGCACATTAAGTTCACATCAGCTTGTATGTTTACATCCTCCTCAGAATTAGCATAATTACTGATGCAGGACGTCGGGGCCCCGCCGCACCCCGTGGCATCACACCAGCTAGCTTACCACGGCCAAGCACGCCTGCCAGAAGGACTGCAGTCCAGGCACCCCAACCCATCTCTGCGCCTGTTCTCAGCGCGGCGGGTTGTTGAGGCTGGGGCTCGATCCCCAGACCTCCTTGATAAGAACCTCTCCTAACATGCCTTATCACCAACTGACCTGCAGCTGTGGGGTGCCTGGACTGCAGTCCTTCTGGCAGGCGTGCTTGGCCGTGGTAAGCTAGCTGGTGTGATGCCACGGGGTGCGGCGGGGCCCCGACGTCCTGCATCAAAAAAAGTGCAGGTCAGTTGGTGATAAGGCCTATTAGGAGAGGTTCTTATCAAGGAGGTCTGGGGATCGAGCCCCAGCCTCAACAACCCGCCGCGCTGAGAACAGGCGCGGAGACGGGTTGGGGTGCCTGGACTGCAGTCCTTCTGGCAGGCGTGCTTGGTCGTGGTCCGCTAGCTGGTGTGATGCCACGGGTGCGGCGGGGCCCCGACGTCCTGCATCAAAAAAAGTGCAGGTCAGTTGGTGATAAGGCCTGTTAGGAGAGGTTCTTATCAAGGAGGTCTGGGGATCGAGCCCCAGCCTCAACAACCCGCCGCGCTAAGAACGGGCGCGGAGACGGGTTGGGGTGCCTGGACTGCAGTCCTTCTAGCAGGCGTGCTTGGCCGTTGTCCGCTAGCTGATGTGATGCCACGGAGTGCGGCGGGGCCCCGACGTCCTGCATCAATTACATATTACATTAAGTTTACATTTCGTAGCATGCATGATTACAGATTATGCATTTTCTGCAGTGAACATGTTAGAAGAATTAATGCATGTATATATCATAAATTGCTTTGGTTTACATTGCAGTGAACAAGTTATAGATTACGCATTTTCTGCTGTTTACATTTCATAGCATGCATGATGTGGTAATGGTTGATGTGAATATATCATAAATAGATGATGATGATGATGTGTGCTCTGGAATGTAATCGGATATTGGAAAATGTCATTTCAGGAGCAATGCTTGAGCTATATATAAATTGCTTTGGTTGATCTGGTTGTCTTCGCCATTTTTTTTAAAAATAAAAATAAAATATTTCGCGGCGCTTTTCATTCCGAACGCCGCCATAGTGTGTATTTTAAAAAAATGCATCCGCGGCGCTTTTATATAGGAAAATGCCGCCAAAATGAAATGATTCCGCGGCGCTTTTAAACTAAACGTCGGAAGGCTTTCCGCGGCGCTTTTAAATATAAACGCCGCCAAGTTTTCCGCGGCGCTTCCTTCCGCGGCAATTTAGCGGCGCTTGGAAAAGCGCCGCCGAAGATACGGCGGCATTTTAAAAGCGCCGCTAAAAGTCTTCAAAAATGTGATGGTATGTCTAATTTGTTGTAGTGTATTGCTTGTTTTTATGTAATATATCTTTGAAGTTAATTTTTGTTTGCATCGACTCATGTAAAACTTGATACACTAGCTGCCATATGTTGACAAATGTGCCGTTTAATCAGGTAGCAACCATATCTACCAATTGTGATAGAAAGATCGGTGAGTTAATAGCAAGAGCCATGAAGAAAGTTGGCAAAGATGGTGTTATCACCGTTTCAGTAGGTTCTTTAAGATTTTCAGATTAAACATTAAACATACTTTATTGTTTCATGTTGTAACAAGGTTGTCTGAATATCTTTTTTGTAACTTGAATGACGGGAAGGAAACACACTGCATAATGAACTTGAGGTGGTTGAGAGAATGAAATTAGTAGAGGTTAGTATCTCCCTAGTTTGCTAATGATGTGAAATCTCAAAAATGTGTGAATACATTTGAACTGTTAGATTATCATTGGTTTTCTGATTCTAAATTTTTTTCCTTGTACTGCTAACCTTCAGTTGTTTATGATTTATTTAATGTTCATCTTGCAAATAAAAAAAACTCTCAGGCTCCGTTCATTTCAGAGGAATTGATACGTAGGAATTGGTATTGACTTCAATTCAAATTCCCATAGGAATTGGAATTGAAGTCAATTCCAATTCTGTCGTTCGCCTAAATTCAGGAATTATGACACGGGAATTGGAATTAGTAATTCCACTGTTTGGCTTCATATTAAAAAAAATTCGTCTGAACGAGAATTTTTCGCCCGAACGCGACTTTTTCGCCCGATAACGAATTTTTTCGCCCGAACGCGAATTTTTCGCCCGAACGCGACTTTTTCTCCCGAACGTGAATTTTTTCGCCCGAACACGAATTTTTCGCCTGATCGAGAATTTTTTCGCCCGAACGCAAATTTTTTGCCCGAACGCGAATTTTTCGCCCGAACACGAATTTTTCGTGCGAAAAAATCGGGTTCGGGCGAAAACATCGCGTTCGGGCGAAAAAATTCGCGTTCGGGCGAAAAATTCGAGTTCGGGCGAAAAATTCGCGTTCGGGCGAAAATTTCGCGTTCGGGCGGAAAAATTCACGATCGGGCGAAAAGTCGCGTTCGGGCGAAAAAATTCGCGTTCGGGCGTAAAATTCGCGTTCGGGCGTAAAATTCGCGTTCGGGCGTAAAATTCGCGTTCGGGCGTAAAATTCGCGTTCGGGCGAAAAATTCGCGTTCGGTCGAAAAATTTGCGTTCGGACGAAAAATTCGCGTTCGGACAAAAAATTCGCGTTCGGGCGAAAAATTCGCGTTTGGGCTAAAAAATTCGCGTTCGGGGGAAAAATTCGCGTTCGGGGGAAAAATTCGCGTTCGGGCGTAAAAATTGCGTTCGGGCGAAAATTTCGCGTTCGGGCGAAAAATCGCGTTCGGGCGAAAAATTCGCGTTCGGGCGAAAAAATTCGCGTTCGGGCGTAAAAATCGCGTTCGGGCGAAAATTTCGCGTTCGGGCAAAAAAATTGCGTTCGGGCGAAAATTCGCGTTCGGGCGAAAAATTCGCGTTCGGGCGAAAAAATTCGCGTTCGAACGAAAAATGCGCGCACGAACGAAAAAATCGTCCGTGGGAATCACGAATGAAGACCTCGTGAGGTAAGAATTGAAGTGGTCGTTTTTCTTCTATAATCAATTCCCACGGGAATTGAAATGAATTCCAATTCCATGATAATTCTATGGCCGCCGAACAGTCACAATCGGAATTGGCAATTGAATGTCAATTCTAAAGCCCCAATTCCAACGAAACGAACGGAGCCTCATGCTTATTTGCGTAACATGTCAATTAGGAACCGGAGAATCCCCTAATTTTGATTAATGAGAAGAAAAATCAGACATCCATTTGGATCATCTCGTTCAAATCTTGGAGATTGCTATAAAGGTACTACTCTTTTTAATAGATTTTAGTAATCTAATAACATTAACATGAAAATGATATAGCTTTTTCAAAAGTAATTTTGTATTGTGGTTGCATGAACATAATTATCTTCATTTACAGACAAAGGGAGCTTTATTAATTGTTGCTGAGGATGTAGATGGTGATGCTCTGGCAATGCTTGTACTTATGCGATTGAAAGTAAGCTATCCGTATCCAGGCACCCTCTTTATTTATGGGCATTGGTAAAGGCAAACCAAAAATGGCTATCCGCATACCAACATAACTTAAAATTCCCATTTTAAGTTAGTTCTGATATCTTTAAAGGCAAACCAAAAAATTGTTATCCGCACACCAACATAACATAAAATTCTCATCTAAAATTAGTTCATAAATTTTCTGCGAGCAAACCATAAGTCGCACGCCAGCGTCGAAAACTCACCCTGATTCCCTCTCGCGCTGAGTCAAAATCTTTTTGCATTATATAATTATTTGTTTATTTAGTATATGCATGCACAATAAATGTTAATCGATAAAGAAGTGCAATAAGATGTATATAATCATCTTCTTATCTTTTAGAAATTTTCAAAGGGTAATATAACATAACAAAAGGCTCTTGAGTCTACAATGTCAGAAAATAAAAATAATAATTGTGCAGAAAATTTAATGATCATACTTTACTCATACATAAATTGAGATTGCCAGTTAACTTCTGTGGTTAAAGCATGAATGCTGAAATCAGAATTTTTATTCCTTCATGGATCAGACCTTGGTTATTCAAAAAGCTAAACTAGGTGAACAATCTTTTATGTTTTTATAGACGCGAAAACTCACCATTTACTTTCTTTTTTCCTTTAGGTCACTTTGATTAGCAACTATCCTCAAAATCCTCTCAATGATTGGAAAATAATGACAAATTTTCTAATTTTAAATTTGATTTGCTGTTAACAATATCGGTTTGTCGTTAACAGATTTGTTTGCGCCGATTAATTTCCAAAAAGCATGGTTTGTTGTTATTAATGGTGTGTGGATATCCATTTTTGGTTTGCCTTTAACAATGCCCTTATTTATTTGTTTGAAATATTCAGCTTTCACTTCAGTTTTTGTGATGCCCTCTTGAATGTGCATTAATCCAATATGGACAAAGAAGAAGCTTGATTATGAACATGATCATTGTCTAAAAATGAGTTGCAGGCAGGAGGTAACCTTTAATTATGCATACTGAGAGTCATTATCTTCAACATTCATTTCCTTTAGTCTAAGATTTTTTTGTTTTTGTTCTGTCCATATAATAAAAAAGTGGGAGGAGGAAGAGAGGAATGAGAAGTGATGATCTCCAGAGAGCAACTTCCTTCGGGCAGGTTTTGTAAATGTTCTCATCAGAACATACTACTGCAACAGTGTCTGGTAACAATATGGTTGATTTTGCATCACCTTCTTTCATTGATTTTTCTTTTGGCATGAACTCCTAGCAAATGGGGCTACGGGGAGCCAGTTTTAGCAGGTGGACAGATGATGGACAACCTCAAGCAGGTACTGATGCTGCTGCAATTGCACAAGCTACTGAGGAACAATTTTTATTTTAGCTACGTGGTGTAATTTCTGTCTGTAGTACGCAGAGGACAACATAGCATTATTTAGGACAAAATAACCAATCAACATTTTTAATTTCCCATAACCAGACACTGCCAAGAATAGAAAATGACCCTCTTGAACTGGGTCAAGCTCAACATTTGGAAACTGGATATAGATTAGCTCAATTGCTAGAGAATGTAGTTTGTGAAGTTCAACATTTTGAAGTGCTCGCCTTGAGAGCCATTCTAGTAGCTTAGCTTTCATTGATTCAGGTTCTGCTATTCCTGAAATGGTCATGTCGTCTGTTATTTTCCCTAATGCTGGTCCGCGAAATCCATATATTTTAGAAGTACTTCTAGGTCATTTGAGAGCAAAATCCCATGGTGAATGTCAGCCAGGAAGTGTTGGCCTTGAGAGCCATTCTAGTAGCTTAGCTGTCTTCGATTCTGATTCTGCTGTCCCAGACACAAACGATGGCCATGCTAGCTCAAGTCATTCAATTGTTGGTTTTGATGCAGGATCTGCTATTCCAGACTCAAAGAAGTAGGTGAATGAGTTGCTGATGGAGATCATAGATGGTCGGAGGGAGGGGATGGATATCAACCGGAGTTGGTCGTAAGGAAGAGGGCTCCTCGGGATGTTGTTTGTCGGGATGCAGAAGAAGGATACGTTCAGTTACAACCTTCAGCTGGCGATGGACGAGTGCAAGACCTTCTTTGTCGTCCATGTGGCGTCGGGTTTGAGACCTTTTTCTTCATTGTAGATATTTTTTCATGTATTCAGTTTAATTATAGATGGAAACAATATTACTCTGTATTTAGGGGCTTGGGCTATCTCCCACCCTCTTTTTTCTCTGTTAATAAAATACCTTATGTTGGATAAATTTCTATTTGCGATTGAGTATTTAATTTATTTTTGTGTTTGAATGTCTAAAATTGAATTTTAATGAATAACAAATGAAATAATTATATGATGTTTTTGTTGGAATTGAATGGAATTTAGTGACAAAAAATGTTATATTGTGTTGTCTCTTTAGTGACCAGATATTTTGTCACTAAAAATATACATGTTGTGACCAAACTAATTCAGTCACTAAAACTACATTTAGTGACTGAATCCATTTGGTGACAAAACTTCATTTAGTGATCGAATCAATTTGGTCACTAAAAGTGCATTTGGTGACCGATTCAATGTAGTCACTAAAAATTTAGGGTATTAATAATCATACATCATATATGGCTATTTGTAACTAACTTTTATTCGTATCCCGCAGAATTATAATTGTACACCACAACGCTATTTGTACCAAAAATGATTTCTTAAAAAAAATTAAATTTAGAGATAAAAGTAGGCATATATATTGAAAATCTTTTCCAAAATAATAAAAAGTTTCACAAATACATGTAATACATCGATATGATCTATAATATCAAATAGTCGCCGTTTGTTGCCGCCGTCTCCCAAAAAACCTAAATAAGAAGAAAACAACAATTGGCAAACATCAACACAATAATAATGAAGTGATTGTCCGGTGCGTACCTTAAGATATTTTCCAAAAATAGCGAGAACAAATATGTGATTCGGAGAGATAAAAACCTATAAAAAAATTCTACAATTAGGAAACCAAATATTATGAGAGATTTGAGAGGAACAATAAAGAAATACTCGCAATGGGGATCCACCGGAGAGAAACAAGTTATAGTTGACGATTCTGAAACCTACAAAATCATTTTCATGAAGCTTTGAGTAATCTATGGTTTTAGGGTAGAAATAATTTGAGAGAAACTAAAAAAACTCACCGAAGGGCAAGGAGGAAGTCCTATTGGTGGAAAAGAGAAGAAAACCACAAAGAGCCGGTCGGAATTCGCTCAGGTGGGCGGCAGAATGACGGCAGCCGGCGTTCGGAGAAGATCGGGAAGGGGGGGCTGTTTCCGTAAGAAATCCTGAGGGCGTGAGGGAGAAGGGGGTGGGTACAATTAGTGACGGTATTTACCTTAGTCACTAAATATGTACAATTAGCGACGAAATTTTTTTTGGTCACTAAATACATTTAGTGGCGGGGCTATTGTGACCACTTCGTGATGTACATGATTTGGTCACTAAATATATTTAGTGACCATAATTCAACCTTTAGTGATGAAAATTTTTCATCACTAAAATTAGATTTAAAGAATTCTCAAAAATAATAACTAGCAAACAAGATTGAGCAATTTGCAAACAAAATTAGATTTAAAATCATAAAAACTTCAACTTGATAAGAAACTAAAAGAAAAAAGACAACCTACTGCTTATGCTCTTTCAATATTTTAATTTAAATATAAAGATAATTATATTGGCTAAAGGGTTTGGGTAAACATGGCAAATGAAGAATTTTCTTGATTGGAGGTGATGAATTTTATCCTCTCACACCCCTCATTTTTTTTATTTGTTTATGTTTAGGAAAATGAAGAATTTTATCCTCACATTTTCCATGACATAAAATCTCTTACTAATATTCTTCAAACTAAACAATGGTGCATACGTTTAGGGAATGATGAATTTTATCCTCTCATTTCCATGACATGATCTTTTAATAATAATAAAATTAAAGTATAGGAAGGCTAAGAGTAATAGGTAAAGATTTTAAAGGCTAAAATGAATTCTAGATGATAAACTAAAATATTTGAGAAACTACTAGTAGTTTAAAATTTCCTAAGAATCAAAAAGCAAGAAATGAATATAACTAGAATCCAAAGATGTTAAACAAGAAACTACAAAATTGAAACTAATTGAAATAAAAGAGAAAAAGTGATAACTAAATTACTCTAATCAAATTAAAATCATAAGATATTCCTTAAAACTAAATCACCTAAAAATTAGATCTAACTAACCATGATAAAATTAATGATTAGCAAATTAAAAATAAATAAAATGCTTATAAATAAACTCAAACAAAATTTCTGAAAATAAAAAAAGCTAAGTAGGGGTTTATTATATTTATTTGGAATTTTCTAAGTTTTTCTTTTTTTTTGAATTTTAAATATTATCTTTTTTTTTTTGAAATTTTTTGGATAAGAAATAAAAACTAATAATACTAAGCATAAACTAATAAAACAAAAAAAATTGTTAATTCTTGGACTTCCTGAGGTATACCATGTGAAAGGCTCACCTGTACTAAGAGATGTGATGGGATGACATCTCATTCCTCCCCTTTCATGAAACTAATTTTTATCTCTTCTAAATTTTTTTTGTGATTTTGGGTTTTCTATTTTTTTTGGAAAATTTTCATTTTTGAAACACAACAAAAAAGAATAATATTTACAAAAAGAAAATAAAACAAATTTGAAAGATGAGTTTTAGTTCTCAATCTTATTATTAAAAGTCTTATTTAACTTTGTTTCAAATTAAGTGATATATATAAATATGTATAAGTGCTGATTGAGAAAGTAAAGCATAAATAAACAAGCACATAACCAGATGACACAAGATATATAGTAGTTCCCCAAAACCTGGGTACATCTACTCTTCTACCCACTGGTAGGAATCCACTAGGAGGTTGTTGATAAGGTGCCCTCTCACCAAGGTGATTTTGATAAGGTGTCCACACACCAAGGTGATTTTGATAAGGTGTCCACACACCAATGGGAGTTTTGATCAGGTGCCCAATTCACCTATAAGCTTTTGATAAGGTGCTTATAAACCAAGCTGCAGGTTTTTGCTAAGGTGCCCTGTCACCGGGAGTAAAATTTTGAAGGGAGTTTTAACCCTTTACAAGATGGGAAGAAGAAAGGGAAAAGATATATTGTTCTTCTCTTTTAGCTAAGAAGACACTTGAAAATCCTGATTGGATGTTGAGTTGGATCTTGATGAAGATGGTGAAGAGAGCTCCCCCTGTCTGATTTAGTTGTGGAGGCTCCTTGGTTCTGAATCCTCTATTTCAAATGTATGGAGTGGATCACCTCTCTTTGTTCTCTGTTGACCTTCTCCTTATTTATAGCTCTGTGTATTAAGATAACACTATAGGAGAGAAATTAATTAGTAGACAGAGTATTAGAAAGAGAGAAATATTTCCATAACTATTATATCTATAGAAGGAAAGAATTCATTTTGATTTCAAATAATATCCATAATCAACTTAATCAATTTAGCTAAGAATCAATTAGAGGGAAAGAATGATTCATAACGGCTATAAAAGAATAATATTATTCCATATAAATCAGATCTATAGAAAGAAGGAAAGAGATTTGGTGTTATTTGAATTTAACATAGTAATCGATGTGCGTCGATTACTATTCAACGTAAGCATCGAATTCGTCCTGGCTGGACGTCGAGAGGAGAATAAGGAAGGGCGTCGACTAAGGTGCGTCGACTTCTCAAGATGCATCGACTAGAGGTCAGAGCTACGTCGACATAGGATTCGTTGAATTCTTCGTAAAGTTACTTCGACTAATTCTAAAAGAAACGTTGACAACACTTCGACGTTGCGTCGAATACCATTCGACGCATATTTACTTAACCTTGATTTTTCTTTCTTAGAATTCATATTTAACCCATTTTGGGGGTTAAGACAAATCATTTTCCCAATAATATCCCCCTATTTATCTTAACCCTATTCAGAGAAAAATTGAATCAGCATTTAATCAACACATCAAAGCATATTTTATCGAAAGAGATATATCAGAAAAATCATTTTCAGAGAATAAGAGGAGAATAGAGAACTAAGTGATCTTTGTGATTTCAGGTGTTAGCCTGTGTGAAAAATCAACCTCGCTTTGATACCAATTGAAAGATGAGTTTTAATTCTCAATCTTATTATTAAAAGTCTTATTTAACTTTGTTTCAAATTAAGTGATATATATAAATATGTATAAGTGCTGATTGAGAAAGTAAAGCATAAATAAACAAGCACATAACCAGATGACACAAGATATATAGTAGTAGTTCCCCAAAACCTGGGTACATCTACTCTTCTACCCACTGGTAGGAATCCACTAGGAGGTTGTTGATAAGGTGCACTCTCACCAAGGTGATTTTGATAAGGTGTCCACACACCAAGGTGATTTTGATAAGGTGTCCACACACCAATGAGAGTTTTGATCAGGTGCCCAATTCACCTATAAGCTTTTGATAAGGTGCTTATAAACCAAGCTGCAGGTTTTTGCTAAGGTGCCCTGTCACCGGGAGTAAAATTTTGAAGGGAGTTTTAACCCTTTACAAGATGGGAAGAAGAAAGGGAAAAGATATATTGTTCTTCTCTTTTAGCTAAGAAGACACTTGAAAATCCTGATTGGATGTTGAGTTGGATCTTGATGAAGATGGTGAAGAGAGCTCCCCCTGTCTGATTTAGTTGTGGAGGCTCCTTGGTTCTGAATCCTCTATTTCAAATGTATGGAGTGGATCACCTCTCTGTGTTCTCCGTTGACCTTCTCCTTATTTATAGCTCTGTGTATTAAGATAACACTATAGGAGAGAAATTAATTAGTAGACAGAGTATTAGAAAGAGAGAAATATTTCCATAACTATTATATCTATAGAAGGAAAGAATTCATTTTGATTTCAAATAATATCCATAATCAACTTAATCAATTTAGCTAAGAATCAATTAGAGGGAAAGAATGATTCATAACGGCTATAAAAGAATAATATTATTCCATATAAATCAGATCTATAGAAAGAAGGAAAGAGATTTGGTGATATTTGAATTTAACATAGTAATCGATGTGCGTCGATTACTGTTCAACGTAAGCATCGAATTCGTCCTGGCTGGACGTCGAGAGGAGAATAAGGAAGGGCGTCGACTAAGGTGCGTCGACTTCTCAAGATGCATCGACTAGAGGTCAGAGCTACGTCGACATAGGATTCGTTGAATTCTTCGTAAAGTTACTTCGACTAATTCTGAAAGAAACGTTGACAACACTTCGACGTTGCGTCGAATACCATTCGACGCATATTTACTTAACCTTGATTTTTCTTTCTTAGAATTCATATTTAACCCATTTTGGGGGTTAAGACAAATCATTTTCCCAACAATATCCCCCTATTTATCTTAACCCTATTCAGAGAAAAATTGAATCAGCATTTAATCAACACATCAAAGCATATTTTATCGAAAGAGATATATCAGAAAAATCATTTTCAGAGAATAAGAGGAGAATAGAGAACTAAGTGATCTTTGTGATTTCAGGTGTTAGCCTGTGTGAAAAATCAACCTCGCTTTGATACCAATTGAAAGATGAGTTTTAATTCTCAATCTTATTATTAAAAGTCTTATTTAACTTTGTTTCAAATTAAGTGATATATATAAATATGTATAGGTGCTGATTGAGAAAGTAAAGCATAAATAAACAAGCACATAACCAGATGACACAAGATATATAGTAGTTCCCCAAAACCTGGGTACATCTACTCTTCTACCCACTGGTAGGAATCCACTAGGAGGTTGTTGATAAGGTGCCCTCTCACCAAGGTGATTTTGATAAGGTGTCCACACACCAAGGTGATTTTGATAAGGTGTCCACACACCAATGGGAGTTTTGATCAGGTGCCCAATTCACCTATAAGCTTTTGATAAGGTGCTTATAAACCAAGCTGCAGGTTTTTGCTAAGGTGCCCTGTCACCGGGAGTAAACTTTTGAAGGGAGTTGTAACCCTTTACAAGATGGGAAGAAGAAAGGGAAAAGATATATTGTTCTTCTCTTTTAGCTAAGAAGACACTTGAAAATCCTGATTGGATGTTGAGTTGGATCTTGATGAAGATGGTGAAGAGAGCTCCCCCTGTCTGATTTAGTTGTGGAGGCTCCTTCGTTTTGAATCCTCTATTTCAAATGTATGGAGTGGATCACCTCTCTTTGTTCTCCGTCGACCTTCTCCTTATTTATAGCTCTGTGTATTAAGATAACACTATAGGAGAGAAATCAATTAGTAGACAGAGTATTAGAAAGAGAGAAATTTTTCCATAACTATTATATCTATAGAAGGAAAGAATTCATTTTGATTTCAAATAATATCCATAATCAACTTAATCAATTTAGCCAAGAATCAATTAGAGGGAAAGAATGATTCATAACGGCTATAAAAGAATAATATTATTCCATATAAATCAGATCTATAGAAAGAAGGAAAGAGATCTGGTGTTATTTGAATTTAACATAGTAATCGATGTGCGTCGATTACTATTCGATGTAAGCGTCGAATTCGTCCTGGCTGGACGTCGAGAGGAGAATAAGGAAGGGCGTCGACTTCTCAAGATGCATCGACTAGAGGTCAGAGCTACGTCGACATAGGATACGTCGAATTCTTCGTAAAGTTACTTCGACTCATTCTGAAAGAAACGTTGACAACACTTCGACGTTGCGTCGAATACCATTCGACGCATATTTACTTAACCTTGATTTTTCTTTCTTAGAATTCATATTCAACTCATTTTGGGGGTTAAGACAAATCATTTTCCCAACAAAATTATTTTTGGACTTTTGGGATTTTGTAATTTCTTTCGTAAATTTTCTACAATTTTATAATTTTTTTGTGTGAAATTTTTTCTAATTTTTCAAAGATTTAAAAGAAAGAGAAATACACACTCATACTTAAAATTTAATATTGTCCCCAATGTTGAAAACTAAGTATGAAGAAATAAACAAAAAGAAAGAGAACATGAACAAAAAGGAAAGAAAAAAATGAGAAAGGGGGAAAAGAACACGTCCCTGATTTGGAGACGGAGCGACCACCTTGAGCACCTGCAAAAACATGTTAAACCAAAAAAAAAATACACAAAACAAATACACAAAACAAACACAATAAAAAGAAAATATTTTTGGGTAATTTTGATAGGTTTTATAGTTTTTTTGGATTTTAAAATTTATTAAAAAAATGGGTTTTTGAAACATACTAAAAAGAGAAAAGAAATAATTTTTTTATGTGGTTTAATTAGTCTTGGACTTCGCCAGGTCTACCCGGTGAAGGTTTCGAATTGGTACTAGGAGATGCGATCAGATGACACCCAAAATCTCCCTTTACAAGAATTTAATTATAACAAAAAAAAGAAATAAAGAAAGAGGGGAAATGTTAAAATTAATACCCTTTTATCTTTTCAAAATATCGACAAAATATTCCCCGGGCAACGGCGCCAAAAAACTTAATAATTTTTTTAATGTTTTTCCAAACTATAAACGATAAAGGCAAGTGTACCTATCATGTATAACATATGATATGAAAATAGCAAGGTCGTATTAAAACTCGTGTTTGTCGAGTACTTCTACTTTGAGAAAACAACTATTATTTTATCGATATAAATTTTAGATGATTTATAATTAAAATTAAAATAGAAAAGAAAATTAAGACTTGTTAAAAACAAACTTCGAATGAAAGATAAAAGATAAAATTAACTTTCTAATCTATGCCTTGACCGCAGGGATTCCCAAAACATGGCGTACCTCTCTCGAGGGTTACGCCCAACTGAGATTAGGAATATCAACTGAACTCTTGTTCTATAATTGATAACCTAGTACTCGCTTTATGAGGTGAATCCCGCAAATCGGAAGAATCATATCATACTCTCTCGAGAGATGCGTTCAACTCTCTTTATTCTTGAGCGATCGATTCGTATTCTAGCCTCTTGGCTAACTAACAAAAACATAAATGAAATCATACATAGACATATGAAATCAAGATAAATCAAGAATAAATCAATGGAGAATAAAAGAGATAAATGAGAAGAGATAAATTTCAGTCAAGATTGTAATTTTCAAAACTTCATATAACAAAATAAAAGTGCATAAGAAGAAAGAACATTATATAAATTGATGAAATAAAATCTATATTAATTTTGCATAAAAGAGAGTCATGAAATAAAAGTGCATGAAATAAAAAAGAAGAACATTGCATAAAGAAGAAAATACATAAAGAAAATCTAAGCTAGAAATGAAAATACAAAAATTGAAGAACATTTCTGCCCAAAAGGGGAAGAGGAAGAGGTGGTCCACCCAAAAGGGGCGGAGGAAGAGTCCCCAGGATGTGTCTTAAATTCTGGAGCAGTTGGCCTTATATAGGCTGAAATTAGAGCTACCACCCACGGTAGTACTACCGCCGGGCGGTATCGACAGTAACGTTTGGAGTAATATCAAGCGTTGCGCGACATGATCTGGGGGGCATGTCCGCGGATCGGAATCAGTGCTACCGCCTGGCGGTAGCGGCAGCAACGCCGTGATTTGGAGTAACTGCAAGCTCGTGACAGCTGGCGGCAGGGCGTGACAGTGGCGAGACAGGGCTACCGCCGGTGGTAGCACTATCGCTGGGCAGTAGCGCAACTTCTCCAGCATAGAGGCAGACAGCTGGAACTGGGCTTGGACTTGACTTTAATTTGACATGCCCTCCCTCGGTCATGGGCATGACCGAGGGCGTGTACAGACAAATTTCGGGCAAAATGTTTAACATCTTCAAAAAACTAAAAAAATAGGAGAACAAACTAAATAAGAACAAAATTTATAAAACAAAGGATTTATTAACTAAAATAGGAATAATATTTACAAATTCATATAAATATTAACCTAAATATTATACTAAATCTAGGTGCAAATCCTGTAAGACCCCCCCCCCCCCTCCCCAAACTAAACCCAGGTCGGGGAGAGGGGATCTTACTGCCCAAGACGACCACTTAGTGCTTCCCGGGTGGCAATGGCCTGCCTTCTCAAGCACTGAGTGGTCGCCTTGTCAGGCACAAGAATCAACATATCAGAGTCACCTTGTGGAAGCAATCATAAGGAAAGTCTAACAAGGCCACATATATGTATAAGCAAAAGGTCATAACGCACTGTGTACATGAACTGCCCTGTGGGCTAAAAGTAACTACTACAACTTATACACTCCTTATTTAGCCCTATACTCTAGGACTCGCGTCAAGGAAGACGGGGGGGGGGGGGGGGGGGGGGGGTGAGACTGGAGTATCCGATCGGGCAATTTCGAGAGCTGGTAAACCATCAAGCGGTGCAGGAGCTTTGCGTTGTCCCATCTCCTGTGAATGGTCATAAAAATAACCGTTAGTCACATAGCTAAGTGGAAACACATCTCCTCCCCGGATCTGTATCCTGGGGACGAGCTTAAGCACCAAAAATAGATAGCCGAAGCAAGAAGGGTTAGCAACATGTATATATCGAGCCTCCTAATAAAACTAATAATTATATATAGGAGATGTGCAGTTTGTAACTACCGTAACATTAATAATCATAACTTGCACGCACACACACCGCGGGTGTTCAAACCGTTCACAAAACTCCGTGTCGACACAGTTTGGACCGCTTTTCTTCCAGCAGGGTAGCGAACCCCGCGGGCCTCACCGATGTGGCCGTCGGTGACAGTGGCCAGTCCTACCACTTCTGAGCGTAGTCGTACCGTATCACCCAGTCCCTCCCGTACAACTTGGTGTACTACTTGGATGTGAGGGACATCCAGCGGTTTCGAGATTTAAGCCGACCAGTGGAGGAAAATCAGTGGGTACGAAGTGGTGATAACCCGCGGTGCACATCTCCCTGTCACCATGAGTCGTCAACCCTCCCGTACCGATACGAACGGTCTGCGGGGGTGACCAACCCGCCACTTTTATAGCGAGCATGTTACAAAACATTTTAAGGAGAGGGGACATAAACTTTAGGTCTTCCGCGACCTTCTTGACTTGACCGTTTACTCAACTTTTGACTAGAAGGCGCAACGGGCGTGGGGGCACATTATTTGGGGCAAACCCTGGAGGAGATACTCAACTCGCGGTTATCCCCAACTAAGGCCTCACTAAGCAGGAAAAGCCGCATGCTAGAGCAAAACATGGGTTAGCACCGTAGGTATAAGCGCGATGGTTATGGTTCAAAATAAGCTACAGAGTTGCGGGGTTGAATAAAGTACTTGAAATGAGGGCCGAAAGCAAAGGGCCAAAATAATCGGACCAGTACGAGACTGGATTATTGGCAATACTAAAAAGCAGTAACTATCTGACCAGTACGAGACTGGAGTACTGAAAGGACTAAATAAAAGCAATAAATATCTAACCAGTGCGTGACTGGAGTACTGAAAGGACTAAATAAAAGCAGTAAATATCTGACAAGTACGAGACTGTAATACTGAAAGGACTAAATAAAAGCAATAAATATCCGACCAGTGCGAGACTGGAGTACTAAAAAGACTAAATAAAAGTAGTAAATATCTGACCAGTGCGAGACTGGAGTACTGAAAGGACTAAATAAAAGCAGTAAATATCAAACCAGTGCGAGACTGTAGTACTGAAAGGACTAAATAAAGGAGAAAATAATTGACCAGTACGAGACTGGAGATCCAAAAATTTCAATAAAGTAAATAAATAGGGTTAGTAGTCCATCACCCATAATCAGGAGACTTCAGTTCCATTTTCGTTCTTAGGAGGAATGGTCTGTCCTATCCCCGGTCATAGGGGTTCTTTCCCAGTTCTATATTTCTTAGTTATTGTCCGGGAGTTATCTTAAACGCAACTCAATATTTCACAGAACTCCACATTATTTTGGGCTTTGAGTTTACACATTTAATTATCGGGTTGTTGTTTATTCATAATGTCATCCCATGATTATGACGTGTTAGCGGGTTACGATTTCTTCTCCCCAAATTCGTTTCAAAGTCTGATAATATATATTTCGTTCGTTTTCTCAAAAAAATTGGCGACCCCACCATTTTCTTCAAATGTTCCTCAAAATTTTATATTATATCCAAATTAGTACGCTAAGGGCCCACAAGTTGTCCCAATATTTTTCAGCTCATTTTGGGAGTTTATTTTGCCCGAAGAAACTTTATTTAGGCTTTTAAAATTATCAACCCAGTTGATAAAAGCCCCAAACTTTGATAGTGTCTTTAAGAGGTCCTAACAATAAGCTATCATTTTTCAAGAATTTTCCAGGTAGGTTAGGGTATTTAACTCTTTTAATTAAGTCTTGCAAGAGCCTTTAAAATAGTTAAACACATCCTAAAATTCCCAAAAAATTACTGAAGATAGCCCTCTTGATAAGGGACATTTTTCATGTTCAAAGTTTTTGCCCTAGGAGCCTAGGTTACCCTCAAAAAAATCAGGAAGGGGGTTTGGTGTGCGGTTAGAGAATCCTGAGAGAGAGGGAGAGCCGGACGCGGGCTCTCCTTTGGCCCCCACAGCGGATCCGGGGCCGATCCATTGTGGGGGCGCGTAATTTCATGCGGGGGGGGGGGGGGGGGGGGGGGGGGGGGGGGGGGGGGAGGACGAGGTTATAGGGGCCATCCGATCTCATCGTGGAGATCGGACGGCCCCATCTCTTGACGGGGCTGTGAGAGGTTGCAGCCGCCCCCGGTCGACTCGCCAGGGTCCGGCGACCAATTCGGCTGTGGTCTGGCGGCCTAGCGTCGCCGGTCCCCGTCAAATTTCAGCAAGGAGGAGGGAGCGGGTGGCGCGGCCTGCATGGGCCATGTTGGCCGGTGCCACGCCTCCCCTCCCTCCAAATTAGCCTCCCACTGTCTCCGATCGGGTCGCCAGGGTGGGGATTGTCTCCGGTGGTGGTCCGGCGTCCATGCACCGTCGGTCGCCGTCGGAGATGGCCACCGAAGCGGTATAGGAAAACAAAGAGAAGGGGGGCTTGCGGGGGCCGTCGGAGATGAGATCTCCGACGGCCCTGACGCCTCTCTTCGCCGGAGCAGGGGTCCCGGGTGGGGCCCTGCTCCCCCAGCACCACCACCGACGCTGGCGTGAGGCTCACACGACCGATCTACCACCCGAGCCTAGGCATGGCTTGGGTGGTGCTGGTGGCGCTCCGGGGGGGGGCAGGCATGTCATTGGGGGAGTGGAAAGGAGGAGGGGAGGGTGTCCACCTGAGGAGGGAGGGCTCGGGAGGTGATCGGGAGGTGTGCCATTGGTGGCGGCGGTGGTGGCGGGAGTTTTTCGGCAAGGGGGGGGGGGGTTCATGCAGAGAGGAGGGTCTAGCTGGGGGTTGTTGGATCGGTCGGCGCCCTTAGAGGTGGGGGGGGGGGGTGAATAAGGGTTTTCAAAAAGTTTAGATTATATTTAAACAACTTTGAATTATTGTAAGATTAAAGACATGAAATAAGTTAAGTAAAACAAAAAGAGAGACAAGCTTTATTAATGATAAATAAGCTTTACAAAACTTGATCTCGATGACGCTAGAGATCGGAGGCGAATAATAAAAAAGCTCTTTTTATTTTCTATCCCGATTCGCTTCCCCACGAACCGGTGGCCCTAGCCTTATCCTCCCCGGATTCGGCCTCAAGCCGCTCTAGCCAATCCTTCCCCGGATGTGGCCTCGAGCACCCCCTAGAACTAGCCTAGATCTAGTCGCCAACACGAGGCAAATTTCAGCCCTAATTCTACCCCTGACTTAGTCGCCAACACGAGGCGATTTCTCTACCGTTTACAATGAAGAAAAAGAAATAAAATAACAAAACCTCCCTTAAGATGAACTTCTGAAGTCGGGGACGAAGATCCACTGTAGAATCAGCGTTTGTCGAAGCGGACTTCGTCTGGGTTCGGCGTGATGGAATTCTTCTTCAGAAATTGGCAGAGCTTCGCTGGGACCTTAAATTTCAGCTAAGACAAGCCTCTGGAATTCTAGTACTCTCTCTGAGGTGTATGTAATGGGTGTCCGAAAACAAGAGGAGAGGGGGTCCTTTTATAGCCCAAGCGCTACCGCCGGCGCTAGCCCGGATTAGGAAAGATTTTGCGCGGCAGGATCTCTCATCCGCGACAACATTTTGCTCTATGCCTTTTGTGCGCCATGCTACCGCCAGCGTTAGTAGCTACCGCCAGGCGCTAGCTCCTTCTAAAAATACTGCCGGAATCGCGCTAATCATCGCTAGCGCCGGGCGCTATCGCTACCGCCGGCGCTAGTGAGCCTTTTCGAATTTTGGCCTCAATTTTGGGGGCCGTCATCATGAGTACTCCTTGAGTCATATGGACTATGTTAACCTGCATACTTGAACACACAAGATCAAATACACATAGGATTTGTTAATCTCAAACCTAGGAGATGCGGAAGACCATGTTCCAACAAACTCCCCCTTTTGATAATAACAAATCCATTAATGATAAATCAAAGCATTAATAGATAAGCATGATGAGACTATACTTGTGTGTGTGTGAGAGTGATGACTTTAGGATAATTGATGATTTTAGCATTTAGAATTGCTCCCCCTAAATACATGCTCCCCCCTAAGTGAGTGCTCCCCTAATATGTAAGTTATCATCTGAATTTGTCATGTTGGGTTTATGATAGCGGGTTATATTTATCATGTTAGGTCTCCCCCTTTGTTATTAGCAAAAGTGGGTAGGGAAACAAAGCACCAAAGAATTTGTAAATAGAAGAGAAGGCATGATCGAGCTTTTTAAGTAAATGATAAGGAGTTATAGAATTGTTTTTCATTGAAATAGATCAGAGTTATGAGCATTACAAAATTTTCAGAGTTTGTAGCATAAAAGATTTTTATGTTTGAAGTAACCAATAAAAAGTGTTCCAAGTAAATCTATCACGTAATGAAAGATAGGAATTTTGAAGAATAAGTGATGATGCAAAGAGTACAAGATATTAAGTAAGCATGAAAGCGCAAGGTAAAACACTTAAATGGTTAAGATGCGGAAGACTTATAGCAATACAAACAACATCAAATAGTAATGATAATCCAAAAAATATGAGCTAAAGTTCACAAAAGATGATGTTTTTGTAAATCATTTTGCAGTTAGATCTTAAAATTTGATAATAACCAAGCATGAAATAATGTTTATCAAAAAGAGATTACCACAATGTTACTTTAATTCATAATTTCAAAAACATACAAAACATTGTAGAACACATGCTAGGTTATCTAGTGCATTTTATAAATAACAAGTAATATAGAATTAGCATTAGGATCCAATACTCATGAGAAGAAGTGTTATGGAAGATAATGAAGTGCACATAAGTGTATTTTTGAGTAATGTAGACAAATGTTTTAATCAAAAATACAAGATATATGTAAAGTACGAGCACAATAAAACACAAATAAGATTACTTCCACACACTTTAATGCACAATAAAAAATACAACTACCAAGGTGCTCTGCACACACAATGCTTATTAAGACTTATCAGGGTGCAAAGTAGTGCTTGGGGGATCACATATTGAAATGTAAGATTGAAACTAGTGATCCGGTGTACTTAAGAGTAAGTGGTTTTTCTTATTTTTGAAAGAAGGATTTGATTTGCACAAGACACTTTACTATTCTTTCCAAGGTGCTCAACCTCACAATGCTTATTAAGACTTATCAGGAGGTTCAAATAGTGCTTGGTGGAGTTATCTTTGTCATTTATTTTATAATTTTGTTTTGTACAAAGGTCTCCGAATACACTTGTTTTGCAAATCAATAGAAATTATGAAAAACATAACAACTTTTCTTAATTTTTAAGAGTGCAAAAAGAAGGAGTGTAGGTAAGATACTTGTGCAATTTTAATATATTGTACTAATACAAAACATACACAAGCATTCTTAGATTAAATACATATGTAGACAATGCCAAAAAAAAGGTGAGTGAATAAATATCATTATCAAACATAAAACATTTCTCATACTTAGAGGCATGTTAAGCTTGATCCCACATAACTTTTAAACTATAATTGATGCACATTTGAATAGATATATCAAAGCATGAAGAAAGACAATGTCCAAAGTAGTTTGAAAAGATAAATTGCAACATTGTAGAATTCCTAAATAATTGATTATATCATGCTTGATTTTTCAAAAAGCATACAGTTTTTTTGATAGTTTTAAAGTTTTATATTTTTATTTTTGATTTTAGCAAATAAAAGCATATTTTTGTAATTTTGGCTTTTGTAATTTTTATATTTGCTTTTTGCATAAAGATGAACTTTAAACAAAGGAAACAACATAAGCGAAAAAGAAAAACATATTTTTTGTAATTTGGTTTTTGTAGTTTTGTATTTGATTTTTTTTCAAAAAATAAAGAAACACAGAAGTGCAAAAATTAGTAGAAAATATAGATTTATATATTTTAAGGGATTTTTAGAAATTTAAAAAATACAGAAAAATGAACATGGACGTTAGCGCCTGCAGCAGCGCTAGCGCGTGAGACAGTAAGTGATTTTTGAGGATTTTGAAATTGTTGATTCTTGATCTTGATTAGGTGTCTCAATAGTAGTTTCATGCTGAAATTGCAGAATTTAAGGAGATGTTTTTGATGGTTAAAAGTGAAGAAGCTTATATATGTGAGCATGTTTTAACTTGTAAGACCTAGCACACCTAACTCAAGTTAAAATAAACGAAATCTTGCATCACCAACTAATACATATAGTAGATAATAAATTTAGGTATTTAATAAAATTTTGTTATATTAAAAACTCAAAAGGGTCCGATACCGCCTGCGCTAGCGCTAGCGCTGGCGCTATCGAGGCTTTTGTTAAAACCGAGTTCTTTTTTCAGATCCGTCATTATCTTTCATTTCCTCCCGAAAAACCCTAGAAGACAACTCGTTCTTCGCACAGATCTGAGGTAATTCTTCATCCTTTCTTATGATTTTTGTTTTAAAGCTTGATTGTGATGTTGGAGATGGAGATATTTGAAGTTTTTAGGTAGATTTAGGAACTAGATCTACACCGATAGGTTTTCTCTAAGGTTTGTGGTTTTGATGAGGTTTTTGGTTTTGAATATGTGGATTTCTTGGTTTTAAGTTAGGATATGAACATATTTTAATTTTAAGGAGATATAAAAATTTTGTTTTTAGATGAGGATTTTATTTTCTTGTTTTAATAATTTTTTTGTAATGTTGCAGATGGCACCAGGTTATAAGGGAAAGAAGAATACTGAGTTGGCCGTAGAGGCAGCTGTAGTGGGAGTTCCATACGTTGTGGAGTTCGACTTGCCGCGACACCACCACATTATGGAGCTATTTGCTGCCGCAGAGGTGTTGAGCTTGTTTATTCCTGACGGATTTTCTTCCGAGTTGGTGCGCGATTTTTACATGCACTTGGAAGATCCATCAACGACAGAGCTGGATGGAGGAGTCCAGTCACAAGTGCAGGGCAGATGGTTACTATTACCCATGAACAGTTGAGGATCGTGTTCGGATTGACTCAGCATTCACATAGATTGGAAATTGTTGAGAGGTTCAGGGCAGACAGAGATTGGACTCAAGTGAACATGGCGCTGCATAACAAGGATTGCAGGAGTCTGATCTCTTCAGTTTCGACTCTCACCGTGGATGCCTTGGTCGTGCAAAATGTGTTGCGCCATACAATCCTTCTGAAGTTGGGTGATACTGCCAAGGTCACAGCGCAACTAAGTTATGTTACCTATTTTATTTTAGAGAAGGAGAGGTTTGATGTGGCGGATTTGTTACTCTCCTTGATCCGTTATTCCTACAAGTTGCGGCAACCAACCCGTCAGAGATTCAACAACCTGCCCCTGGGTGGCATCATTCAGTGAGTTATTCAGGTTTTGTATCCTACTATTGACTTAGGTTTATTTTTAGTAGATTTCTATCCTCCTATTTATAGTACCTCGCATTTGCGAACATCCTTTGTCTCGGACGATCCATCATCATCAACTCAACCACCACTCCGGCGAGGAGCATCTTCTCAAGGGGCTCGAGATGCTCCATATGGGTCCTTTCGAGAGGAGATGGGTGAGCGGATGACACGGGTGGAGGAGGATATTTCTGTGATAAGGAAGGATGTCACAGGGATCAAAAAAAAATGATGAAGTTTATGATGAAAGCTTTAAAGTTAAACCCATCTACACCAGAGCGGAGGGAGTGGGAGAGTCCAGTTTCAGATCCGCCCCGCCACTCGATCCGGAGGATTTGCAGGAGACGCTCCCCGAGTCCTAGTGTGGAGGACATAGATGAGGAGGAGTAGTTGTGAGAGGAACAATTTTTATGTAATAATTCAGGAATTTGAACCTATGTCTTGGATGTTGTTGTTCTTTGAATTATGTCTATTTTGTTATCTTTTGGATGTTTGACTAGAATGTTTTATTTATAATTTGATGTTATGAAGTGGTGATATTTAGAAAAAAAAAATTTATGTGGTATACCCTTTTTGAAATCTTATGATTAAATATTTTACCACCACATGGAAGATTTTGAATTTAATTGTTGATAAATATGAGTATATGAATAATAAGTAGGTCATCTTAATAAGATTTTGAGTTTTGATTAATGTTATAGGTTCATTAAATTTTTTGATCATGTTTCCTATACAAGATGACCATAACATGATAATTTAAAAGAAATAAGAACACAAAGAAAATTGAAAGACATTACAGCACATCATGAAGTAGAAAAAATTGTATATTTCCCTTTTGAAAATATTCTACTTCATGCATTTGGTGGTACCTAATAAAAGAGAGATTTAGGTATCCAAAGAGGACCGGGTGTGATGGTTCCTTTGGGTACCCAAATACAACGTATTTGCTTTTGGGGAGATGGAAATGAATGGGCCCTTTTTTGTGGTGTTTGTGTTTCATCTTTGGTTTTGGGCCTCCATTCAAACTGTGGTTTAATATTATTATTATGAGTCAAATTTTTATTGTGATAATCTTTATCTTTAGGATTATTATTGTAGTGATTATAGAAAGCAATTTTCATAGAAAATTTGTGAAGTTTTATGTTGGGAGAAGTTTGATGATAATAATTGTACTTCGAAATTTCATTTTTAATTTGTTGATGTCTTTTATTTCCATTGTTTGATTTATTAATATTTTGAGAATTTATATTTAACTTGCTTTTAGATGTATCATGGTATTGTGAATGCGTGTTTTTCTTTATGATTTCCTTGAGCAAGTTGATTTTAGCATTTAATTCATCATTCTTAGTTTGTAAATTGTGTCTGGCTTTATTGTAAGCGATTGTGCTATTTTTAAGAGTGGTAGCAATTGATTCAATATGTTTTTCATATTCATCCCTATATTCATCAAATGTTTCGTCCATCTCTTTAATTTCAGTCTCGTAGTCTTTATATTTAGCACAATCATTCTTCGACGATGAATTTTCTAAACATAATTTTTCATTATGTTCTTTCACACAAATAATTTCTTTTCCAAGTTCTTTGACTTTTTCTTTAATATTATTACAATCAAAACAAGATTTTGTATTTTCAAGTAAAAAACAAGATGATGAAGACACATCACAATTTGATTCATTAACCTTTAGCCTCTTATTTTCTAAACGTAAATTTTTATTAGCAATTTTCAATTTTTTGATTTTTTGTTTAGCTATTTTTAATATGTTGAAACTAGAGATAGAGGTTATTACACAAGACGAAGATTTAGTCTTTCTTACAACACTTTTGGAGGAGGCAAAATATGAGCATGAAGTTCCTTTGTCATCTTTTAGTCCTTCCTCGATCACAGATGAGTTTTCATCTTCTTTTGATGTATTGTTCTCTTTCTCTATTTCAATATTCTCCATGGCTTTGCTCCAAGAGAGATCTTCTTAAATGTAATGTATGCTTGTACATTCTTTTCCTCCTGTGTTTGTTCCACACCTGCGAGAGGAAGATCATACATTTCTTCAAGAAAGTGCCATATTTTGTATGCACTAGAAAAGCAATATATGAATTTGAAAATTTCATTAGATAGACCACAAAATAAATAATGTTTAGCTTTTGCATTTAATTGAAGTTCCTTTTTATTTGATTCATTTGCAGGTCTTGCTATTGCTAAATTCCAAACTTCGATGTCTAAAGTTTTAATAAATTTTTCAATTAAGATTTTCCATCCTTTATAATTTGTCCCTTTAAATAAAGGTGGTGTAGGTGATTTTTCTTCTTCACAAAAATTTCCCCCACTAGTAGAAGCGAGATCATGAGACGCCATTATTCCCGGTTGTTAAGCTGATTGGAATAAAACCTAGCTCTGATACCACTTGTTGGATCGGTCGGCGCCCTTAGAGGGGGGGGGGGGTGAATAAGGGTTTTCAAAAAGTTTAGATTATATTTAAACAACTTTGAATTATTGTAAGATTAAAGACATGAAATAAGTTAAGTAAAACAAAAGAGAGACAAGCTTTATTAATGATAAATAAGTTTTACAAAACTTGATCTCGATGACGCTAGAGATCGGAGGCGAATAATAAAAAAGCTCATTTTGTTTTCTATCCCGACTCGCTTCCCCACGAACCGGTGGCCCTAGCCTTATCCTCCCCGGATTCGGCCTCAAGCCGCTCTAGCCAATCCTTCCCCGGATGTGTCCTCGAGCACCCCCTAGAACTAGCCTAGATCTAGTCGCCAACACGAGGTGAATTTCAGCCCTAAGTCTACCCCAGACCTAGTCGCCAACACGAGGCGATTTCACTACCGTTTACAATGAAGAAAAAGAAATAAAATAACAAAACCTCCCTTAAGATGAACTTCTGAAGTCGGGGACGAAGATCCACTATAGAATCAGCGTTTGTCGAAGAGGACTTCGTCTGGGTTTGGCGTGATGGAATTCTTCTTCAGAAATTGGCAGAGCTTCGCTGGGACCTCAAATTTCGGCTAAGACAAGCCTCTGGAATTCTAGTACTCTCTCTCTGAGGTGTATGCAATGGGTGTCCGAAAACAAGAGGAGAGGGGGTCCTTTTATAGCCCAAGCGCTACCGCCGGCGCTAGCCCGGATTAGGAAAGATTTTGCGCGGCAGGATCTATCATCCGCGACAACAATTTGCTCTATGCCTTTTGTGCGCCATGCTACCGCCAGCGTTAGTATCTACCGCCGGGCGCTAGCTCCTTCTAAAAATACTGTCGTAATCGCGCTAATCATCGCTAGTGTCGGGCGCTATCGCTACCGCCGGCGCTAGTGAGCCTTTTCAAATTTTGGCCTCAATTTTGGGGGCAGTCATCATGAGTACTCCTTGAGTCATATGGACTATGTTAACCTGCATACTTGAACACACAAGATCAAATACACATAGGATTTGCTATTCTCAAACCTAGGAGATGCGGAAGACCATGTTCCAACAGGGGTGAGTGTGAGTTCAGAGAGGGGAGGGGGCTATATTTATAGGGAGGGTGGGGGACCTCCCTTCTCTTCCTCCCAATGTGGGACTAAAGGTTAAGGGAGGGGGTGGGGAAGATATTTCTTCCCTCCCCTCCCTCCATTAACTTAGGGTTGGCTGGCCACCCATGGGCATAGGGCAATCCTTCTTGGTGGAGGGGGGGGGGGGGGAGCTCCTTCTTAGGGAAAATTCCAAAAATAGGAAGTTTTTTTTGGGGGGGGGGGGATGAGTACCAAAGTCAACCCTATGGTGGGGCCCTCATGTTGGTCAAGGTCCAAGTGGGTCCAACTCGTCGGGTGGAGGGTCAACATTGGGGTGTCAAATCAACATGGGTGTGTACACGCTTTTTGGTGTGACATAAAGCTTGATTTGACCGTGGTTTGACTTTCCGACGTCGAAATTGGTTACAACGAACTTTGTTGGTCTTATTTTGACTTTAGGAGTCCACTGAGACTTATTCCGGGTTCGTTCATTTAATATTTTGAAAGGTGTGTCGTGGCGGTCTACAAAACCTAAAATGGACATATTCCTTATACGAGCTCCGATTGGAATGCAACGAGTCTTGTTGCGCTCATATTGCCTGTACGAGACCAACAGAACCGACATAAGTCAATTTGGAGTACGTTTGGTCATTGTACCCCAATAACTTAGTTGTGATGCACAACGATACTCAAAATGGCCATTTTCTCTAAACAACCTCGGATTGGAACGGAACGAGTTTCATTGCACTCATATTGATTACACGAGTCTAACAGAACTGGCGGAAGTCAATTTGGAGTATGTTTGGTCACTGTACCCCAACGACTTAGTTGTGGCGCACAACGATACTCAAAATGGTCATTTTCTCTAAAGAATCTCGGATTGGAACGGAACGAGTTCCCCTGTACTTGTATTGATTACACGAGTCTAACAGAACTGACAGAAGTCAATTTAGAGTATGTTAGTTGCGACGCACAACGATACTCAAAATCATCATTTTCTCTCAACAACCTCGGATTGGAACAGAACGAGTTCCATTGCACTCATATTGATTACACGAGTCTAACGGAGCTGACGGAAGTCAATTTGGAGTATGTTTGGTCATTGCACCCCAACGACTTAGTTGTGACGCACAACGATACTCAAAATGATTGTTTTCTCTAAACAACCTCAGATTGGAACAGAACGAGTTCCATTGCACTCGTATTGATTAAACGAGTCCAACGGAACTGACAGAAGTCAATTTGGAGTTTCCTAGCACAATATCCCATATTCGGGTCACTTTCTATCTTTTGGGGTTACTTTTATTGGGTCCACTAGGGTCTAGTGACCCAATAAAAGTCAGGATGTTACAATCCAATAAAAATAAAAGGATTTTCGTCCTTGAAAAGTGCTTAAGGTAGGGGGTTTATGAGACATACCTGAGGGATGAGTGTCGGGTATCTTTCTCGAACAAGTGTTTCCGGTTCCCCACGTAAACTCATTGCGTCCACAGTTTGACCATAGGATTTTGACCATCGTGATGGTTTTGTTTCGTAGTTCCTTGACCTTGGAATCCACTATCTTCACTAGCTCGACCTGAATGGATCGGTCAAATTGTATCGGCGCTGGGGGGTGCAGGAAGATGTTGATCCGGTTGTCGAAGAACTCGTCTTAACGAGGAGACATGAAACACGTTGTGGAGGTTTCCCAATTCGGTTGGCAAGGCTAATCGGTATGCCACGAGGCCTATTCGTTCTATAACCTGATATGGGACCAAGTAGCGCGGATCCAACTTTTTCTGCTTCTTTATCCGAGAGATCCCGTGCATTGGTTTAATCTTTAGGAATACCATATCCCCTACGTTGAATTCCACCGGTCGATGGTGCGCATCATAATATGATGCTTGGCGGCTCTGCGTTTCTAGCATTCGATCTCAGATTAACCTTATTGTCGTTGTGGTGTCAACTATATAGGTGACTCCTAAAGCTTCTGGGTCCTCATCCTGTGCCCATGACAGCGGTGTTCGGCAACGTCTTCTATAGAGAGCCTCGTATGGTGCCATCTTGATACTTGCCTGAAAGCTATTGTTGTATGAAAATTCCACAAAGGGAAGCACCTGCTCCCAAGGTTCGTTGTGTTCTACTATGCACAATCGGAGGAGGTCTTCCATCGTCCGATTTGTTCTTTCCGTTTGCCCGTCTGTTCGAAGATGGAAAGCGGTGATGAAGGCTAACTTGGTCCCTAGATAAGCTTGGACTCTTCTCCATTCCTTCGAAGTGAAGCGTACGTCGTGGTCGGACACGATCGATTTGGGAATTCCATGAAATTGGACTACTTGCTCTATGAAAAGCCTGGCTAGAATGTCAATGCCATCACTTTGTCGGTTCAGGATAGAACGATCCACCTTTGTGAGGCGATCCACCACGACCCATATTGAGTCGTTCCCTGCACGAGATCGGGGCAGTCCATGGACAAAATCCATGGAGATATCCTTAAACTTCAATTCTTGTATGGGTAGAGGCTGTAGTAAGCCTCCTGGACTGCGGCATTCTGCCTTGACCATTTGACAGGTCTGGCGGTGTGCCAACTTCCGGTCACATGGGGTTTTCGACTCAAGGCATCCGCAACCTTGTTGGCCTTGTTGGGGTGGTATTGGAGGGTGAAGTCTTAATCGCACAGAAATTCTAACCATAAACGCTATCGGAGGTTCAGCTCCTTTTGGGTGAAGATGTACTTGAGACTTTTGTGGTCGGAGAAGATCTCACATCTTATTCCGTATAAATAATGTCTCCAGATTTTCAATGCGAATACCACAGCACCCAACTCTAAGTGATGGGTTGCGTAGTTAAGCTCGTGGGGCTTCAACTGTCGTGATGCGTGAGCGACTACCCCGCCATGCTGCATTAGTACCGCTCCTAATCCTTTCAAAGATGCATCTGTGTAGATCTGAAAGACCTTGGTGCCTGAGGGGAGTGTAAGAATTGGAGCGGAGGTTAGGTGGTTCTTTAGTTCCACGAACGCTGCTTCATATTCGGGTGTCCATTAGAACACTGTATCCTTTTTGGTGAGGGTTGTGAGGGGTAAGGCGATCTAGGAAAAACCCACCACGAACTTACAGTAGTATCCGACGAGACCAAGGAAGCTTCTGATATCTGCCGCTGACTTAAGTGGTGTAAAATTCTATACCCCCTGTACTTTGGCCTGATCTACTGCTACCCCATTCTTATTGATCGTGTGTCCGAGGAACCCAACTTCCTCCATCCAGAACTCGCACTTATTGAATTTTGCGAAGAGTGAGTGTTCTCGTAATTTCAGTAGCACCATTTAGAGATGCCTGGAATGGTCTGCCTTGCTCCTTGATGAGTCCCATTTATATACACATATTTGGACTCATCTGGGCTTATTTTCACGCACATGCACTTCAATTTCTGCACATTATTGCTTATATTTCACTTGAACACATTTCTTCACGAAGTGCTCATTTTGGCCCATTGTGGTGTGCAATCGCGCACTATTCTGCTGGGGGTAAGCACATGATGCTCCCCATGTCTTTATTTTGTTGTTATTATATATTTCTGTGTGCTGGTGGTATGTTCCCCAGCTTGTTGGTTTATATTGCAGGTGGGCAGATCTTCATTCTATGGGAATTGTAACCTGGAGAAATCGCACGGTCGTGAGATTCCTTGACGCACGATTTCAGCGACCGTGCGATTCCTGCAGTACTTATAAATGGTGATCTGCCCCGACTCATGCGTTTTGTTCGCGCACGGTCAGTTTTGATCGTGCGTGAGCAAAATCGCACGAGTTTCTCTCTTTTATCTAAGAACTTGTCATTTTGCAATTTTCCAGATCACACGGTCATGCGTTTATCCTTCACGCACGATCTGGTCGATCGTGCGCGTTCATTTGTGGCCCAAAGTAGCATTCTGAATTTGGTCGTGCGTTTTTACGCACGGTCGTGTGTTTGGTCGTGCATGAACAAAATTCTGCAACTTCTCTATTTAAACTGTGATTTTTAGGTTTTCAGGATCCGATTCAGTTCCGCCATTTTCACCGCAAGGAGAGCTCCAGCTCCATTTTCCTCCACCCTTCCATGAGGGATTTGCCCTATGCCGCCTCCATCATCCAAGAGCTTCCAAGGAGATGGATCTATCCCTACATCCATCATCATCCAAGGAGAAGGAAGCTTTGGTCTTGTGGCCGGATCGTGACACGAAGAAGACGGGCCATTGGAAGGTAGTGACAGCCTTCTCTACCCCGGACGCAGTTGAGGACCGAGCTTGGACGCGGATTGACAACCCAGCGATTCCAACCGTGAATCTTTGACAAGACTTTGGATTGGGTCGATTCCTTACTTTCTCCCCTTTTATTTTGATGATTGTATAAGCTACATTCTTCTATCTTTTGATGATGTGCACTATGAATCTTGCTTTCTAATGTTTAATTCATGTTTATGAGTTCATATTATTCATATGTGTGTATGAGGTGCGCCCCCATCCATTTTCCATCCACATCCGTCATCACCCTCCACTCCATTACGTTAGTCTACTCTTCCATTCCGTAAGACTACACTTCCATACGCCAAGCTAAGCGGTGCTAACGGCCCGTGTAATCCACCTCGACCCCGCCGGTGCGAACCATTCCATCTGCAAGCCTTCTCGTCCATCCGCCTAGTGAAGCGTGGCATAGCGGCCCGTGTAATCCATTCGCCTAACGAAGCAGCGCGCTTAAGGCCTGCACAGTTCAATTCCGCTGGCCTACTCGTCCATCCGCCTAGCGAAGTAGTGCGTTCAAGGCCTACGTAGTTTCCATCCCGCCTAGCAAAGCAGTGCGCTCAAGGCCTGCATAGGAGTAGTTGTAGTATTTTATTTTATTTACAAAAACCAAAATCCCTTTCGTCCGCATTCCAGCCCGACCCAAGGACTTCGATCTCAAGTCCTTCCTCGAAACCTAACTCCACCTTATTGTGTTCCTTCGAGATCGATACTCGGGGATTTTCTCCTCGTTTTATATTACTTGAATGATCGGTACACTGCCGTCTCGTGTCGCATTCTTGCTACCGCCTATAGCGGTGTGCTAAGATTTGCGCATCAAGTTTTTGGCGTCGTTGCCGGGGAACACAGTCGTGTGAGTTTTCTGGAGAGGGAGAATCTGAGAGAGAAGCCCTTCCATTTGTAAATTGCATCCTTTCTTTATTTTATTTCTTGTTATTCCTTTTTCATGTTTTATATTAGGTTGCTTAGTAAATTATTGTTGGGTGTAGCATTTCGCACAATAGTGTTTTTCTTTTGAATCTTGTTATCTTCACACTATGTGGGCTTCGTTTAATATTCGTTACCGCTTTTGTGGAGATATATCTCATGCTAGTGATAGATGTCCAAAGGGAGATAGTAACCCTAGCACTCAACGCCCAGTACATGGAGCACTGAATTCGTCTGGTACTCCATATGGTGTGCGTAAGTCCTACGGCTACTCGTCTGCTCCGCACATGCCCTTTTCGCATTCATCTCCAGTTCAATTTGAGCCGAAGAAAAATGCAAAACAGTGCTTGTTTTGTCGGAGCATGGATCATGCCTTGAAGGATTGTGCTGCATTCCTTCGCCAAATGGACGAGGATGATGAGCCGGATATCCGGATCGTCCCGACTCCTACTTCTGGCAGCACACCTTCAACATCTAGTTATGTGCCCATTTCACCTTCAATCTTTGAAGGGTATGAGGTGGACACAGTCACCAGATGTGTGGCTGATCTAGGCTCTGACATGGCTGAGCCCATCTCCCCTGTGCATATATCACCATGTGTAGATTCAATTCTTTGTGAGGAATCGGTGCTTGACATTTATCCAAGCACTATTCCTCCCCCTGTTGTGCATACTACATTCGTCTCTGACGACATTGTTGAGGATGTATCGCAGGATGAGGCTGGCGATCTATGTGTTATGCATGCTCCTATGCAGGAGAACAACCTTATAGGTGAAGAGGAGCTATCCTCAGCACCGGTGGAGGAAGTCCAAATCTTGGGCATGACCACTGTTGATCCCGCCGAACCTTGTAGCATTGATGACAATGCAAACATTATTTTACTTCCCCAACCTGATGGGAGTGAGACCGGGACCACTCCCCCGATTTTTGATTATTTAAGTCATTCCTCTCTTTTATTTCTTGAACCCCCTTCTTCATCTGAACCTGTGCAGGTTGAATCTTCACAGGTACTTCAGGAGGACTTGGAGCATTCTGCTCAAGTCAATGATGAGTGTATCCTCTCATGTGAGGAGGTTGATCCCCCTTCCATAGAGGAAGCCTCATTCATTGCCTTCTCCTCCTGCCGCCTCCCTGAAGACGACACCTTGCTGGGCAAGGATTTAGTTTGTGGTGAGATGAGTGAGGACCAGCTCTCCTCCTCTTCTTACTTCCTATTCCCGCTACCTGTGTTCAACAGGTATTTTTATTTAGGTAGGGGAGTAATTGTTCTGTCGTCATATCGGTACCCGCTACCGACACGCATATTAGAACAGTTACCTGTGCATTTTCTTTTTCATAGACCCATTAGCTAGAACTGTTTTAAATTTGAATAAGTCATGCTGGGAAGACAATAACCCCAGTAGTTATCTTACCTTTCTTGCAATGTTAGTTTATCTAGTTTGTTTAGTTAGTTTTACTTTATTTTAGTTTGTATATTTTCTTTTGTTTTGCAGAGCTCACCCATGCAGGTTCTTTTTCTGGTTGGGGATGTTGCAGCTTTGTCTTGGATTTCTAGTGTCTTCTAGTATGCTCATTTGCTGAGCATTGGGTACTCTCTTCCCCTAGCTCTTTTCTGAATTTCATAACTATATATTGTGTGTATTGTCTAGTTTAAGTCCCGGGGGAGAGCAATTTTGTGTGCCCACTCACGTGCACTTTTGCATAGCATACTAGAAGTATTTTATTTTCAGTTTTATTATATGTTCATTTTCATCGCACGCCACAACACCCACATGAGCGTGTACTTAGTCCTAGGCGCGTTGCGAGTTCAACTCGTTTCTTTTGTGTGATTGTGAAAATCTTTGTGCTTGCTTAGGATTGTGAGACAGAGTAAAATGTTGACTCCCATAGTGCTCCTAGTCGAGTGCTTGCGTCTCGCGTAGAAATTCGTGTAGAATTAATTTTTCCTTATGCTTATAGTTTTATATTTTTCTATTTGCGTAAATATTGTTTATTCTACTCAGAAGTGGTGAATCCGGTGTGAGTCAAACGGTAGTGTAGGGATGTGTGTAGATGTTTGCTAGATTCGTATTGCTCGAGTCGGGAGGAAGGATTGTCTTTCTCGGTGGCTAAGAACTTGCCCCAAGTGACTCTTGAAGCATTGACATAGGTTAGTTCAGTGCGCGAGCATGATGTAGGCCATCATTTTGGCCAGGTTGAGCTTTGTGTACCATTCCTATCATTTATTCCTTGCTAGCCCTTTTGTGCCTACCCCGTCCTTTGAGTCAGCTCCACCGCTTTCTCACCAAAGCCAAAAAGCCGATCCTAGTCGCATGCCCAAAGCTGATCTTTAGCTGATTTCACATTGTTTTTGGGGGGTGTTGATGTGGTAATGTTAATTTGGAAATGTGGATGTATTTTTTTTTGAATTTGTGCTGAAAATAGTTAAAAATAAAAAAATGAAAAGAAGAGAAAAAGAAAAGAAAAATGAAAAATGAAATGAGCCTAATTGAAAATCATTGTGAGATATATTTTGGGAGTAGGCGGTGCACACACACATGTTTTCAAGTTCAAGTCTGGGGTTGTGGTGCACCCGCGCATATTGTGGCAGCTTGGTTAGCTTTGTTGCAGTAACTCAACTAGGTTGCGTGTGTAAGCCTTCATGTTTATCATTGTATATCCCACCGAAACCCAAGCCCTGTCTTATACCTAAAGTCCTACTGATTCGTGCATTGAATCAAACTAGTGCCGTGGAGAGAGTGCGAACGGGCAAGCTTATGGTCACCGACATTGATGGATTTCTTTGGAGGTTGTCCCGAGCCCCGATCTTTAGCAATGCTCACCTCAGTGATCGGTTTACTTTCTTCCTACGCGTGACCGGATGATTCACCGTGATTCAGATTCTGAGTAATAATAATATATGGATATGCTCTTAGAAAAATGTAAACTTTTATGCATAATTAAATATTTCTTCTACTGATTTTTTATGAGCGTGAGCTTGCGACTTCACATGGTACTCCAACCTTGCAATTTCTATGCTAGCTTTATATTTTCTCATCCGCTTGAGGGATTTGTTTGCTCGGGACACGCAAACAGGTAAGTCTGGGGTTGTGATGAGTCCCATTTATATACACATATTTGGACTCATCTGGGCTTATTTTCACGCACATGCACTTCAATTTCTGCACATTATTGCTTATATTTCACTTGAACACATTTCTTCACGAAGTGCTCATTTTGGCCCATTGTGGTATGCAATCGCACACTATTCTGCTGGGGGTAAGCACATGATGCTCCCCATGTCTTTATTTTGTTGTTATTATATATTTCTGTGTGCTGGTGGTATGTTCCCCAGCTTGTTGGTTTATATTGCAGGTGGGCAGATCTTAATTCTATGGGAATTGTAACCTGGAGAAATCGCACGGTCGTGCGATTCCTTGACGCACGATTTCAGCAACCGTGCGATTCCTGCAGTACTTATAAATGGTGATCTGCCCCAGCTTGTGCGTTTTGTTCGCGCACGGTCAGTTTTGATCGTGCGTGAGCAAAATCGCACGAGTTTCCCTCTTTTATCTCAGAACTTATGTCATTTTGCAATTTTCCAGATCGCACGGTCGTGCGTTTATCCTTCACGCACGATCTGGTCGATCGTGCGCGTTCATTTGCGGCCCAAAGTAGCATTCTGAATTTGGTCGTGCATTTTTACGCACGGTCGTGCGTTTGGTCGTGCATGAATAAAATTCTGTAACTTCTCTATTTAAACTATGATTTTTAGGTTTTTAGGATCTGATTCAGTTCCGCCATTTTCACCGCAAGGAGAGCTCCAGCTCCGTTTTCCTCCACCCTTCCATGAGGGCTTTGCCCTAGGCCGCCTCCATCATCCAAGAGCTTCCAAGGAGAGGGATCTAGCCCTACATCCATCATCATCCAAGGAGAAGGAAGCTTTGGTCTTGTGGCCGGATCGTGACACGAAGAAGACGGGCCATTGGAAGGTAGTGACAGCCTTCTCTACCCCGGACGCAGTTGAGGACCGAGCTTGGACGCGGATTGACAACCCAGCGATTCCAACCGTGAATCTTTGACAAGACTTCGGATTGGGTCGATTTCTTACTTTCTCCCCTTTTATTTTGATGATTGTATAAGCTACATTCTTCTATCTTTTGATGATGTGCACTATGAATCTTGCTTTGTAATGTTTAATTCATGTTTATGAGTTCATATTATTCATATGTGTGTATGAGGTGAGCCCCCATCCATTTTCCATCCACATCCGTCATCACCCTCCACTCCATTACGCTAGCCTACTCTTCCATTCCGTAAGACTACTCTTCCATCCGCCAAGCTAAGCGGTGCTAACGGCCCGTGTAATCCACCTCGACCCCGCCGGTGCGAACCATTCCATCCGCAAGCCTTCTCGTCCATCCGTCTAGTGAAGCGTGGCATAGCGGCCCGTGTAATCCATTCGCCTAACGAAGCAGCGCGCTCAAGGCCTGCACAGTTCAATTCCGCTTGCCTACTCGTCCATTCGCCTAGCGAAGTAGTGCGTTCAAGGCCTACGTAGTTTCCATCCCGCCTAGCGAAGCAGTGCGCTCAAGGCCTGCATAGGAGTAGTTGTAGTATTTTATTTTATTTACAAAAACCAAAATCCCTTTCGTCCGCATTCCATCCCGACCCAAGGACTTCGATCTCAAGTCCTTCCTCGAAACCTAACTCCACCTTACTGTGTTCCTTCGAGATCGATACTAGGGGATTTTCTCCTCGTTTTATATTACTTGAACGATCGGTACACTGCCGTTTCGTGCCGCATTCTTGCTACCGCCTATAGCGGTGTGCTGAGATTTACGCAGCACTCCTCGAGTAGATGAGTATATCGTCTATGAAGACGATCACAAAGTGGTCCAAGATTGGTTCAAACACTTTATTCATTAGGGCCATGAAGGCGGACGGGGCGTTGGTCAGCCCAAACGGCATTACCATAAACTCGTAGAGTGCATAGCGGGAGCTAAAGGGTGTTTTGATCGAATAACTCGTCTATCCTGGGTAGAGGATATGTATTTCAGATGGTAAGCT
This sequence comes from Dactylorhiza incarnata, assembly GCA_033032865.1. Lineage (NCBI taxonomy): Eukaryota > Viridiplantae > Streptophyta > Magnoliopsida > Asparagales > Orchidaceae > Dactylorhiza > Dactylorhiza incarnata. The sequence continues at coordinate 2,284,109 of JAWHQI010000278.1, read as the reverse complement.
TATTTAGTTTGTTGTAATCGATGCACATGCGTAATGATCTGTTCTTCTTTTTGATGAATAATACAGAGGCTCCCCAGGGTGAGGAACTTGGACGAATGAAACCTGCATCAATTAGCTCCTGTAGTTGTATCTTAAGCTCGGCTAGTTCCTTTGGGGCCATCCGATAGGGTGCTCGGGACACTGGTCGAGCTCCGTGTGTAAGTTCAATCTGTAAGTCCACTTCTCGCTGCGGGGGCAACCCTGGAAGGGATTCGGGAAAAACGTCTGGAAAGTCTCGGATTACGGGCACCTTGGTGAGTACTTGCGTTTTGTCTTCCATTTCGAAGTAGATTAGGTACATTTCATCCTTTCGTCAGACCGATTTGACCGTTTGTGCGGACGTTAGAATGATGCGAGTAACAGACGGTATACATCATGTCTGACCTATCCGGGAGTCTTCATATTGACATTCCAGACGATCGAATGGTGTTCTCTTTGTTTGCAATGAAATCCCGGGAGACGAAGGAATGTGTGGCACCGGTATCGAATAATAATTTAGTAGGGTGACCTTCTACCAAAGGTAAACTTGGAAACATATATATGTATACTATGATCACATGGCCTTTACAGATATACAGATGGGGTACATATATAACAGAACAAAAGGGTTATATCGTATGTTTTCTACTAGATAATAACAACCAGGTACGCCATCACTAATGCCGAAGATATATACCTATAACCACATCTGGTGCAGGTCCGTGCTGAAGGTCTAGCGCGTACACCTCAAGTGGTGCTGCTCGACCCTGCCTGGCTTGGTCGCTCCTGCCCACGGGTAATCCTCTGCGACATCCTCGTCCTTTCTCTGTTGTTCCTTGTACTTCTCCTAAACCTGGCCTTCCTGTAGCCTGGGGGCAAAAGGCTCCAATGTGTCCAGGCTGTTGGCAAAGGACGCAATTCCCTGCAAAGGGAACATCTCGTCGAGCAGCTGGTGCGGGCTGGGGTGCTGGAGATGGAGGTGCATGTCGGGGTTGAGGTGCCTGTCTGTAGGGCTGGTGGCGGTGACGCTGCCTCTTACCTTGGTCCTGCCCTTGAGGGGTAGTCCCTTTCTCTCATCCCTGGGTCTGGGGAACCTCCATATGTCCTCTCCGTTGTTGGGCGACCATCCGTTGGTCCATCTCTAATATTGTAGCATGTCTGGCAATCGTGTGGACAGTAGACTGGGAAATAATGATCACGGCCTGTCATAGGTCATCACGCAATCCTCGGTAGAACCTAACGGCTCTATCTCTATCGGTGGTTGCCAGTGTCCCCGCAAATCGGGCTAAGTGGATGAACTCGCGTTGGTATTCTGGCATTGTCCTCTCTCCCTAACGGATATGCAGGAACCGCTCCTGGAGTGCAACTCGGTCAGCATCTGAGTTGAAGTGCTCCAGGAAGGCCTCGGAAAATTCTCCCCGGAGAATCGTGCTGAGCGGTTGCCCTCTGAAAGTGGAGCAGCTGGCTACCCTCCACCAGTCTCGGGCGTAGCCCTCTAATAACATCACCACTAAGGACACTGCGGCAATGGCGGGGCACATCATACCGACTAGTAATTCCTCCACTCTCTCTACCCACTCCTCCGCCTGCATGTCGGATTCAGTGTCTCAGAAGATATGGGGCCTTAGCCCCCGGAAGGTCGTCAGAAGGTCCGTGGGCACGGTAGGTTGCTGAGGTGGTCGTAAGATGGCCGTCTGGAAGGTGGCCAGCAGTGTTGTCAATGTCCGCCCCAGGTCGGTCTCAGTAAAAGGGACTGCAGCTGGAGCAACCGGGTTTGGTGGTGGAGTAGTAGGATGGTATTGGTCCCTAGAGGATGACCTCCCGTTACTAGACTCTGGTATCTAGAGAAGTAACAGACGAACATCAGTACTTGCAAAAGTAAGGGAATTTTGCAAAAACTGGCTGAAACGGAAGCGAAATGTGTGTGGGTGACTACTGTGTAGCCTAGAATCCTTAAACTTCTAACCTATGGGTCCACCAGGCTTCTGCTGCGTGGTTCGTCCTGAACCAAGAAACAAAACTTGGGAAGGGAGGATCTAAAGACTGCCCCATGCGGTCGGATCGTGATAGCTCTGATGCATTTGTAAGCCCCCGCCCCCCCAAAAAAAAAAAAAACTGAACCCAGGTCGGGGAGAGGGGATCTTACTGCCCAAGACGGCCACTTAGTGCTTCCCGGGTGGCAATGGCCCACCTTCTCAAGCACTGAGTGGTCGCCTTGTCAGGCACAAGAATCAACACATCACATCAAAGTTACCTTGCAGAAGCAATCATAAGGAAAGTCTAACAAGGCCATATATATAAGAAAAAGGTCGTAGACCACTGTGTACATGAACGGCCCTGTGAGATAAAAGTAACTACTACAACTTATGCACTCCTTATTTAGCCCTATACTCTAGGACTCACGTCACGGAAGACGGGGGGGGGGGGGGGGGGGGGGGGGAGGCAGGAGTATCCGATCAGGCAATCTCGAGAGCTGGTAAGCCATCAAACGGTGCGGGTGCTTCGCACTGTCCCATCTCCTGTGAATGGTCATAAAAATAACCGTTAGTCACAAAGCTAAGTGTAAACACATCTCCTCCCTGGATCCGTATCTTGGGGACGAGCTTAAGCACCAAAAATAGATAGCCGAAGCAAGAAGGGTTAGCAGCATGTAGATATCGAGCCTCCTAATAAAACTAACAATTATATATAAAAGATGTGCAATTTATAACTACCGTAACATTAATAATCATAACTTGCACACACACACACACACACACACCGCGGGTGTTCAAACCCGTTCACAAAACCCCGTTACGACATAGTTTGGACTGCTTTTCTTCCAGTAAGGTTGCGAACCACGTGGGCCTCACTGATGTGGACGTCGGTGACAGTGGCCAGTCCTGCCACTTCTGAGCGTAGTCGTACCGTAACACCTGGCCCTCCCGTTCAACTTCGTGTACTACTTAGATGTGAGCGACATCCAGCGATTCTGAGATTTAGGCCGACCAGTGGAGGTAAATCAGCGGGTACAAAGCGGTGATAACCCGCGGTGCACATCTCTCAGTCACCATGAGTCATCAACCCTCCCGCACCGGTATGAACGGTCTGCGGGCGTGACCGACCCGCCACTTTTATCGCGAGCATGTTACAAAACATTTTAAGGAGACGTGACATAAACTTTAGGTCTGTCGCGGCCTTCTTGACTCGACCGGTTACTCAACTTTTGACCGGAAGGCGCAACGGGCATGGGGGCACATTATTTGGGGCTAACCCTGGAGGAGATACTCAACTCGCGGTTATCCCCAACTAAGGCCTCACTAAGCAAGAAAAGTCGCCTGCTAGAGCAGAACCTAGGTTAGCACCATAGGTATAAGCGCGATGGTTGTGGTTCAAAATAAGCTGCAGAGTTGCAGGGCTGAATAAAGTACTTGAAACGAGGGACGAAAGCAAAGGGCCAAAATAACCGGACCAGTACAAGACTAGATTATTAACAAGACTAAAAAGCAGTAACTATCTGACCAGTACGAGACTGGAGTACTGAAAGAACTAAATAAAAGCAGTAAATATCTGACCAGTGCGAGACTGGAGTACTGAAATGAATAAATAAAAGCAGTAAATATCTGACCAGTGCGAGACTGAAGTACTGAAAGGACTAAATAAAAGCAGTAAATATCCGACCAGTGCGAGACTGGAGTACTGAAAGGACAAAATAAAAGCAGTAAATATATGACCAGTGCGAGACTGGAGTACTAAAAGGACTAAATAAAAGCAGTAAATATCTGACCAGTGCGAGACTGGAGTACTGAAAGGACTAAATAAAGCAGTAAATAATTGATCAGTACGAGACTGGAGAACCAGAAATTTCAATAAAGTAAATAAATATGATTAGTAGTCTATCACTCCATAATCAGGAGGCTTCAGTTCTGATGGGTTGTCATATATTATGTAGAAAAATTTGGGATGCGGTTAGACAAAAACACAACTCCTCCACTAAGATAATGGGGTCATGGGCGAGAAAGTAGGTTTAACCAAAAGAGAGTCAAACCCACTATCTCCGCAAACAACCGCACGCAGTCGCGCTCGGCACCACGCCCAATCGCACGCGCACGACCGAACGTGCGCGACCACGCACATGAACACATCGCGGTCGCACAGAAATGCACGCGCGCAACATGCGAGCTAGCGCACATGCAACCTGCGCGCTAGCGCGGGCGCGCGCAACCTGCGCTTGCGTGCACCTCCTGCGCGCTTGAGAACACGCGCGGCCCGCGTGCATGCGCGGCCTGCGCGGCCCGCGCGCATGCGCGGCCTGCAACAAAATGGTGTAGTGGAGAGGAAAAATAGAACCTTTCAAGAGCAAGCACGCACTATGCTTTCTGAATATGGGTTGCCTAAATCATTTTGGGCCGAAGCGGTTAATACTTCTTATTATATCATTAATCGTGTCATGCTTCGTCCTATTTTAAAATTGACACCTTATGAACTTTACTTTAAAAGAAAACCTAATGTATCTTATTTTCATGTGTTTGGTTGTAAATGTTTCATTTTAAACACTAAAGATGTACTAGGAAAATTTGATGAAAAATGCGATGAGGGAATTTTCATTGGTTACTCTTCAACTAGCAAGGCTTATAGAATATATAATAAAAGAACTAAGGTAGTTGAAGAGTCTATACATGTAAGATTTGATGAGTTTGTTCCTTGTGTAGATTCTAATCATACAGGAAATGAAGACGAACCTATTTCCCCTTTGGAGCATGAGGATGATGAATCACTTGGAGAAAAAGAAGAAGAAAAAGAGGAGAAAGAAAATGAGATAGTAGAATATGTTCCTCCAAGCGTGTTGCAGTTTACTAAGGATCATCCAAAGGATCTTGTGATAGGAGAACCATCAAAAGGGGTAAGTACTTGTTCTTCTTTACATGAGCCTTTTTCAAACCTTTGTTTCGTATCCGAAATAGAACCAAAAAACATTTCAACGACTTTAAATGATGAATTTTGGTTTTTAGTTATGAATGATGAATTAAATCAATTTGAACGTAATAAGGTTCAGAATTTAGTTGAGTGACCATCTAATTATCCGGTTATAGGAGTCAAATAGATTTTCAAAAACAAACTAGATGGTGACTCTAAAATTACAAGGAATAAAGCTAGACTAGTTGGTCAAATGGATTTTCAAAAACAAACTAGATGGTGACTCTAAAATTACAAGGAATAAAGCTAGACTAGTTGCACAAGGGTATTCATAAATTGAAGGGGTAGATTTTGATGAAACTTTTGCACCCGTTGCTCGCCTTGAGTCTATTAGAATATTTCTTGCATTTGCGAGTTTTAAAAGATTTAAATTATTTCAAATGGATGTTAAAAGTGCATTTTTAAACGGGATTATAAAAGACGAAGTTTATGTAGAACAACCCCCCAGTTTTGTGAATGAAAAATTTCCCAATCATGTGTATAAGTTAGAAAAAGTGCTTTATGGATTAAAGCAAGCACCACGTGCTTGGTATGATAGATTGACATTATTTTTCATAAAGCACGGTTATAAAATGGGAAGTGCGGATAATACACTCTTCATTAAGCATGTAGATAATGATTTGATTATAATGCAAATTTATGTTGATGATATCATTTTTGGAGACACTAATGAAGAGTTATGTAATGAAGTAATTTTAGTGATGAAAAATGAATTTGAAATGAGCTTGGTAGGAGAACTCACTTATTTTCTAGGATTTCAAATCTCACAAAAATAAGATGGTATATTTATTTGCCAAACTAAATATGTTCATGATATTCTTAAAAAATTTGGATTTGAAAACCTAAAATAAGTTAATACTCCAATGAGTGCATCACTAAAATTAGGAAAAGATGAAGCCGGTATTTCTATTGATCAAACATTATATAGAGGAATGATAGGCTCATTGCTATATTTAAGCGCATCTAGACCCGATATTATATTTTATGTTTGCTTATGTGCTAGATTTTAAGCTAACCCAAAAGAATCACATTTAAAAGCGGTGAAACGTATTTTTAGATATCTAATCGGAACGTCTAGATTAGGCTTATGGTATCCTCATAATGATTGTTTTATTCTACACGGTTTTTTTTGATTCGGACTATGCGGGATGTTCATTAGATCGTAAGAGCACTAGTGGCACGTGTCATTTTATAGGCCCTTCACTTATATCATGGTCGAGTAGGAAACAGAATTTTGTTGCCCTCTCCACCACCGAGGCCGAATATATCACGCTAGGTTGTTGTTGTGCACAAGCCTTGTGGATGACCCAAACGTTAGAAGACTTTGGTGTTCATCTAAATAACATAGAATTAAAGTGAGACAACAACAGCGCTATAGATCTCACAAACAATCCCGTACATCATTCTTGATCTAAACATATAGATGTCCGACATCATTTTATTAGGGATCATATTAAGAAAGAACATGTTAAAATTAGCTTTATAGGGACTGAATCACAACTTGCCGACATTTTTACCAAACCTCTACCTGATGCACGTTTTCACATGCTTAGGTTAGAATTAGGTATCTTAGAAATGTCACTTTAACCCTTATAAAAAGCTATCAAATTATTTTATGTACTTTGTTATATTTGTTTGCATTTTTGTTCTTCAAAAATTTTAAAAAAAATTCTTTTTCTTGTTTGTTGTTATTTACTTCAAAAATTAAAAACAAAAAAATGTGCTTAAATGTTTATTTCAAGAATGATTATATATATTGCTTAAAGATTTTTTTTACAATGTTTAATTTAAACCTTCAAGTTACTTAAAAACATTGTTTTGATTTTATCATGTCTTGAATATCATCTTCAAATGTGCAAAAACAAAATTGGTTATAGAATACATGTGTAGAAATGTTCTTACATGCCTCTAAGTATGAGTAAGGTTTTTATCTTTGATAATGATTTTCTCACTTACACTTTTTTGTTAATATACATGTGTCTTAAATCTTATTGCATAATTGTTTAGTACAAGAACCTATTTTAAATCTCATAAATAGTTTACCTACACAACATTGAATTCTTTTTTGAATTCTCTGTTCTTCATGCACTTGTGATTAGAGAAATGTGGTACATAAAATAAAATTTCTATGTTTGCAAAAACAAGTGAATTCGGAGTCCTTAGTCACTAATCTAAAAAGCAAATAATGAATGACAAGGTTAACTCTACCAAGCACTACTCACCTTCCTGATAAGTCTTAATGAGCATTGTGAAGTTGAGCACCTTGGAAAGAATTGTAAAGTGTCTTGTGCAAACAAAATTTACGCCACTTCTCTTTAAAAATAAAAATACAAAAAAATTATGTGCATTGAAATTTGTGGAAGTAAAGTTGTTTATGTTCAATTCAAGTTATGTTCTTACATTACATAGTTTCATGTGGTTTGATTTATACTCTTGTAAACAATATCAAAACACACTTATTGAACACATCATTATCATTTATAATACTTCCACTCATGAGAATTGGACTAAAAATTACTCTATAGAATTTTCTATAATCATGGGTAAACGCACTAGATAGCAACGCATGATTTTACAATGTTTTTGTATACTTGAAATGCAAATTTATTTACATTGTAAACATATCTTTACTTGATATTTTTATAATCTTGCTTGCTACTTTTTGTTACAAATTACAAATGAACTTGCAACTTTTATTTCTAACTTTCAAAACATCTAAATATTTTGAGTTAAACGCTTATTATATTTTGTACTTACAATTTCTACAAGATGTTACAAATTGCTTTCACTGTGTTAACTATTTATATCAAGTTGCACTTATCTCTACTAAATGCATATTGTTTTATATTGCTATGACTCTATCCCGCCTTCTTTTGATTATAACAAAAGGGGGAGAATAATTGAAGAAATAAAGAAATCTTTTATTTAGCGGGAGTTCATTAGGAAATGCATTCATGTAGGGGGAGTATCCACATAGGGGGAGTATGCATGTTTATAACGCTTAACATTTACTATAAACACTACTTTAATTATATTTTATTTTTTATTGGTGGATTTGTTATTATCAAAAGGGGGAGATTATTGGAGCATGTGTTCCACTTCTCTTAGTTTGAGAAATAACAAATCACATTATGTATTTGATCTTGCTTGTGTTTATAGTGTGCAGGTACTATAGTTATATAACCCAATGAACAGGATGATGATTGATGACGATTCTCTGAAAAGAGAGCTACCGCTCGCGTTAGTTGTTAACGCCCCGCGTTAACAACCGTTGAGAAGGAAACCATTGAGAAGGAAACCGCTGAGAAGGAAACCGTTGAGAAGGAAACCGCTGAGAACGAAACTGCGTTCGATGAAATCTGAAGACGCTCGACGAAAGGAGATTTCGTTCGACGAAATTGCACTTGACGAAACTGCATTCGACGAAAGGAGATTCTGTTCGACGAAATTTTGCTTGACAAAAATGCGTTCGACGAAATTTAATGGCGTTCGAAGAAATTGAGTTCGGCGAACTTGCGTTCGACGAACTTTGATGGCGTTCGACGAACTTTGATTTCGTTCGACGAAAGTGCGTTCGACGAAATTAGTTTCTGCCACGATCCCGACAGTTGCGGTTGACGAAATGGGATTCCATTCGACGAAAGCGCGTTCGATGAAATGAGTTTCGTTCGACGAAATTTGTCTCTGCCACGATCCCGACGGTTTGCATGATCTCAGCAACTGCCATACACGATGATTAACGTTGGCGTTAACTCTTAACGTCGCGCGGTAGCTCCCGTGTCTATTTAAGACCTGATTTCATTTGCTCAAGGTAGAGATGCTTTGAAGCCTTCATTCCAGAGATCTGAGAGAGCATTTCATTCAGAATTCAGAGAGAACTCCCAACACCAAAATTGAGGAACAAGAGTGAGAAGGAGATTTCCAACGACAAATTTGAAGAAGGACGCTTGCTTCAACTCTGACGTGGTCATGGCGTATCTTCAACATCTCCTTCAGCGCGCTTCAAATTCCCTCAAATTTGAGAAGGAGATTTATTGTAACGGTAGTAATTCGCCGTCTTGTGTGTGGCGACTAGGTCCTTGTGTGGCTTAGGGGGTAATCCGCCACCTTGTGCGTGGCAACTAGGTCAAGGGTAGATCTAGGGGGTGGCTAGAGGTCTTATCTGGGGATAGATAGGCTATAGCCAACTGGTCCTTGGGAGAAGGACCGATGAAGGAATAAAAAGAGATTTTTCAAGTTGTCGCCTCCAATTTTAAGCGTTATTGAAATATTATCCTTGTAATCATTTTTGTGATATAAAAAATTCTTTTTCAGTATATCTAATTTTTCTGTAATTATATTTCATAAAGAAAATCATTTTGAATATTTCTGTAAAAATACTTTTTTTCTGGAGAGTTAACGCCAGCGTTGACTCTTAACGCCAGGCGTTAGCGACAGAGCAAAAAAGATTTTCTGTTTTGGTAAAATCTGTCAGTTTATTCCAAAAAATAGTAAACCCCTTATTCACCCCCCCCCCCCCCTCTAAGGGCGCCATCAGATCGAACACATGGCATGTGCCCGTAACTGTGCTCAAAATCTCCAACTCGAAGCCATTAAAAGCGCAAGGAAAAATTTCCGCGCTCGACGATTCTTGGACCATGACTCGCGAAATTTTGAGGGAATTTGATGGGGTTCCCCCCAATGATTTCTAAGTCAAACCAGTGGGATTTCGACCAAAGCACTAAAGCGATGCGACCTGATCGAGCGGTCCGCACGTGCAAGTCGCACCCGCTCGAAGGGTGCAAGGTCACCCTGAAAGGGGGGACCAAACCGAGTGCACACACGCAGAAAGCGCGCATGAGCAACTAGCACGTGCGCACGCAGTATGCACACTAGCATTGTCGACACCCACGTGCGCGCGGTGAAGCGCTTACACAGGTGCGTGTAGCATGCACGTGGGGGCCGCGCACGGGCGCGACCATCACCCGCGCGGACGTGCATGCGCCCTGCGAGCACCCGTGCAGGGGGCAGGTTCCTGTGTGCGCGCTCCCAGTGCGCGCCCGCGTGGTGAATGGGCGTGCTCGCATCGGCGCCCGCGCCCACCTCCGTCGCCTCTAGGTGCAGTCGTCACCTGGTAACCTACCTAGGCCACCCAGACCACTCGGGGGGCACGTTCATCATTTGGGGAAAATTGGTGATCTAGATGACCGGAACGCATCAACGTCATTCATCAAATCAAGATTCATCCGAGCGCAATTACCAACGCGGCCTCTCAAGAAAGCTATAAAAAGGCCCACAGACCTTTATTTGAAGAAAAATAACTCCAGAGACTAAAGAGAGCTCTGAGGTTTTTCGGTGAGAACGTGAGACTTAGATCAGTCCTTCGCTCGGGATTCGCTCCACCCCCTCTTTAGTCCGCTCAATGCTCATTCAGACGCTTCAGTGAGCCCGAGAGAAGGCATGTTTGAACACTCTCGCGGAGGCTCTCGTGAACACTTCGTGGAAGCTTCGTGGACTTAGCTTTTTTTTTTCTCTTTTCTTTGTACTCAAAGCTTGTAACGGAGAGGTGTCCTGTCACCCTCCGAGGAGTTTAAAAATTTGTAAACAAAGGAAAATAGTAGTTTTTGGTCCAACACAGATCTAGCCAATGGTTTTTCACCATTTCCGGGTTTCCCACATTAGAAACACCTTTTGTCATTGCTGTTTGGTTATCACTTGTTTGTTTGTGCGCCTGGTCCGACTCGGAACTAAGGCGGTCCGATTCTCCTTACCGGAGGAAAATCGGGTGAGCCGCAACAAATATAACGAGCGATGATCTAAATAGCAAGATAAATAATCCATTAATTTAATTTATAGCATTGAAATATCAACAAATAAATAAAATATTTTGAACAATCCGAGGTGCAACGGAATTTGTTTCGTTCCAATCCGAGGTCATTTGGTGAAAGTGACCATTTTGAGTATTGTAGCACGTTACGACGACGCAATTTTAGTATATTGAGCATACATGCTCCGAATTGACTTCCGTCAGTTCTGTTAGACTCGTATGGTCGGTACGAGTGCAACAGAACTCGTTTCATTTCAATCTGAGGTCGTTTGGAGAAAATGACTATTTTGAGTAACCTCGTGCGTCGCAACAACGCCATTTTCAAACATTGAGCTAGCTTGCTCCGAATTGAATTCTGTCAGTTGCGTTGGACTCGTATGGACAATACGAGTGCAATAGAATTTGTTTCGCTCAATTCCGACGTCGTTTACTCAAGTAAATAAAAATAAACGTTCGTAAAATTATAAGAATCTTGAGATACGTAAACACTTGATTTCGACCCCGTCACATCGAACGTTGACTCGACACTCGACAACGCGGACCTATAATGACTTTGACCCATATGGGGGACCCACCCGAGAGTTGACTTTGGTCAAACCTCCCTAAAATGAAGTTTCCTTAAAGAATTTGTTTCCCAAATAGTGCCCCACTTAAAGCCCACATACCAAGGCCACTCATGCAGCCAAGAAAGATGGGCCTTGGGCCAAAGAAAGCCCACCCTACCACCTCCCTTTTCACTCTCTCTCTTTCTCTCTCTCTCTCTCTCTCTCTCTCTCTCTCTCTCTCTCTCTTCCTATTGGCCGAAACCCACATTCCAACATGGCTAAAAAACTCAACCCCTACCCTACTTTGTAGGAGGTACAACCATCCCATAGATGAGTGGCAGTTGCCCCTAACTCTACAAGAGTTAAAACTAATTCACCCTCAGGTTGCCATGGCGGAGAAGGAGAAGAGGAGGAGGGAGCTCCCCCTACCTCCATAAAAAGGACCCCCACTGTCCTAGATGGGAGACACTCCTCTCCCCCAGCTCATTCGAGACCAGGCCACCCCCCTGCCAGAGCCCCGCCTCGCAGGAAAAACGCGAGCCGAGCCTCCACCACCTCCCATGGTGACATCGCCGGAGGGCTCCCGGAGGACCCCAAACAGGGTGGGATCCTCTCCTCTCCTCCCTCACTAACATTCAGACGTCTTGCATGCGAGCTCCGGAGGATGGAGCACTGTTGCCGCCTCTCCCCTCTCCTCCGTCTGAAACAGGGAAGCACGCAACTCCGGCGGTGGCCGGCGGCGGCAGGCCACCGGACCTCCTCCGGAGGGAGCGCCCGCCCCCTAGGAGTCGGCCGGGGCGGATCCATGGCCGGCCGGCGGCGGAGGAGACCCGTAAGAGGGCGGTCTGGTTCAGGCGGCGGAGAAGGTTTTAACAAAATTTATAATTTATAAGATTTTATAATATTAAAATCTAGATTTCGGGTATTTGATTTTCTGTAGGGTTAAAGAAAGCGCAAATGGAAAAGTTTTGAACGCAAAATGTCTTCATCTTGGCAAGGGCTACTCCCAGTAAAAATTTCATAATTTTTGGAGGGCACTAAGTATTTTTAGTAATTATTATACCATGATGTTTTGTGTTTTTGATTTAACAGAGACCCTAAAAAAATTGTGGCAAAATTCTGAGAAAATTTAAGTAAATGTATAGGGCCAAAATACATCTGCTGTAATTTTCGGGATTTATTTTTAGGAGAAGTATGACTATTTTCAAATTCCCTTACAAGGTTTTAGGCTGTTAGAACTTAGGAAAATTCAAGGCGCTGCGTTCGACGAACACCACCCTGAGTTCGACGAACAGCGTGCTCGATCTGCGTTCGATGAACGCCACCCTGAGTTCGACGAACAGCGTACTCGATCTGCGTTTGACGAACGCCACCCTGAGTTCGACGAACAACGTACTCGATCTGCGTTCGACGAACGCCACCCTGAGTTTGACGAACAGCGTACTCGATCTGCGTTCGACGAACGCCACACTGAGTTCGACGAACAGCGTGCTTCAATCTCCGTTCGACGAACTCCAACCTGAGTTCGACGAACGGCGTGCCTTAGTTGGACGAAAGTCCTTCTCTCCAGAAAATCTTCAGTTTATGCCTCAGTTCGACGAACTCCACATCGAGTTCGACGAACTCCACATCGAGTTCGACGAACTCCTTTCTAGGTTCGACGAAAGTCTTGTTTTCTGCTTTCGACGAATCGATAACAAATTCGAGGCGACACCGCCGATTCAATAACATCAAAATACTTGAGATATGAACCCAAGGCACACGGAAATAAGGAATTCCACGAAATATAAGTAATCTCATAAAAACCTAAGTAAACCCCTATGAACGGAGAAAAGACTCCTATGAACGGAGAAAAGACCCCTATAAACGGGGATTGAACGGAACTTCCTCCTATGAACAGAGTCGACTTTGAAGCCTCCTGTTATGGAGTGATTTGACTACTAACCCTTTATGTATTACGCTTTACAGTCTCGTACTGATCCTGTTTTTACTTTCGACATTTATTCTTTAAATCCAGTCCCGTATTGGTCCTGCATTTACTGCTTTCATTTAGTACTTTCTTTTACTCCAATCTCGTACAGGTCCGGCTCCTTTCAATTCCAGTACCTTTCGTTCAGTTTTTTTTCAGTACCTCTCCGGTCTCGTACTGGTCCAGTTCATTTATGTACTTTATTTCAGTATTACCTATAATTTAGAGTTGGCGTGAAGACGTGGCATACCTTCAGAGTCAACCCTAAATAATGTCGAACTGGCCGCCGCTTGTAGAGCAGAGCGGACAGATCGATGTTTTGGCTTTTCCTTCTTTATTGCCTATAATTTAGAGTTGACGTGAAGACATGGCATACCTTCGGAGTCAACCCTAAATAGTGCCGAACTGGTCGCCGCTTGTAGAGAAGAGCAGACAGATCGATGTTTTGGCTTTCCTTCTTTATTGCCTATAATTTAGAGTTGACGTGAAGACGTGACATACCTTCAGAGTCAACCCTAAATAGTGTCGTACTGGCCGCCGCTTGTAGAGCAGAGCGGACAGATCGATGTTTTGGCTTTTCCTTATTTATTGCCTATAATTTAGAGTTGACGTGAAGATGGGGCATCCCTTCAGAGTCAACCCTAAATAGTGTCGAACTGGCTGCCGCTTGTAGAGCAGCGCAGACGAATCAATGTTTTGAGGTTTTGTTCTTGTATTGACCATGATTTAATTCCTATGGGAATGAAATGTTGCCTTCGAGAAGTAATTCCTACGGGAATGAAATGTTGCCTTCAAGAAGTAATTCCTACGGGAATGAAATGGTGCCTTCAAGAAGTAATTCCTACGGGAATGAAATGTTGCCTTCGAGAAGTAATTCCTATGGGAATGAAATGCTGCCTTCGAGAAGTAATTCCTACGGGAATGAAATGCTGCTTTCGAGAAGTCATTCCTACGGGAATGAAATGTTGCCTTCGGGAAGTAATTCCTACGGGAATGAAATGGTGCCTTCGAGAAGTAATTCCTACGGGAATGAAATGCTGCCTTCGAGAAGTAGTTCCTACGGAAATGAAATGTTGCCTTCGAGAAGTAATTCTTACGGGAATGAAATGTTGCCTTTGAGAAGTAATTCCTACGAGAATGAAATGTTGCCTTCGAGAAGTAATTCCTACGGGAATGAAATGCTGCCTTCGAGAAGTAATTCCCGCGGGAATGAAATGTTGCCTTCGAGAAGTAATTCTTACGGGAATGAAATGGTGCCTTCGGGAAGTAATTCCTACGGGAATGAAATGCTTCCTTCGAGAAGTAATTCCTACGGGAATGAAATGTTGCCTTCGAGAAGTAATTTCTACGGGAATGAAATGTTGCCTTCGAGAAGTAATTCCTACGAGAATGAAATGTGCCTTCGAGAAGTAATTCCTACGGGAATGAAATGTTTCCTTCGAGAAGTAATTCCTGCGGGAATGATATGTGGTGCCTTCGAGAAATATTCCTACAGGAAAATATGCCTTGGGAGAGTGTCGGATGGCCAATGAGTTTTACTCTAAGGCAACCCGCACGACGGACGGTCTGGGAGGGCAACCCGTGCGAAACTTATAGAACTACGTGGGTCTGAGACCGTATGCAGGACGATACGGAGTACGTAGGCGGTGGTCGTGGGAAGACTGCCTCGGCCTAATAAAAGTCCAGATATCCACTCCGTTATAAATGTTATATTATCTCTATTTGCTAGTAGGGGTTGGATTATGTTCGTGGTTCTAATAACTTGTCCTTAGCACAGGAACAGGTGCGGGTGCGGGACAGTACCCAAGTGTGGAGGAAGCGACAGAGCAAGCTACTTCAGGTACATATTTGTTAAGCCGCATTCCTTTTGTTGTGCCCTATCTCATGATATATATTGGCAATGAATCATTGATTGATAGGACTAAATGCGGCAGAGATATTGCAACTATCCATACAGGTCTTGAGTTTGAGGTTTCTGTGATAATTAATCTTCCGCTATAATACTACATCTTCCGCTAAGTGCAATAATGTGCACTCTGTGATAGTGTCTTCCGCTAGAATACTATTTCCCTACTCTGTTGGTGTGTGGTGACTTTCGTTTAATACCACCCCTAGGCGTGACAACGGAGTGTTCAAGGAAGGGGGTTGGAGAAGCTAGTACCTCCACCCTTCGGGATCGCTTCGGCGTCATGCTAAAAGGGTGGTGTGCGATAAGATCCCCCAGTCGGACCGCCGATTTGGGAGGGGGGGGGGGGGGTCTTACAAATGGATCAGAGCGCAAACGATCTTTTCGACCAAATGTGATCACAAAAACAACTCTTTTCCACCGGTCGTTATTGCGTGGTTCGGGACAAACCACTGCAGCGGAAGCGGTGGTGGACCTTAAAGGTAAAAGTTGACAGCAAACTTGGCATATATATCTGGATCAACGCTTAAATGTATTTACCACATCTGATCTCAAACGATGATTTACCTTGTCCCCATAAAACACTTTCGTTAAACCCTACAAATGACCACTTCAAATTTTGAACCCCGGGTTTATGCCTCTTTGTTTTATTGGGATTAAAGTCTCGTTTTCAAAATTCCATTCGAGGTAAACTAATCAAATAGAATTTTGTGTGCAATGTGAGGATTCTATTACTAATTTCAATCCCAGGTTTAAGCCTCTTTGTTTTATTGAGATTAAAATTCTCGTTTTCCAAAATTTCATTTGAGGTAAGCTAATCAAATGAAATTTTGTCTGGATATGGAGAATTGCTCTGACAATTGCAAATATGAAGTATGCTTTGACTTGATATAACGTTTATCTGTACAACCCCGTATTCACCGACTGGGCCCCCGGACCTGAAAGGAGGGACCAAGGGACAAGAGTCGAGCCCCGCGGACCATTCGCCCAAGGCAAGGGAAGGGGCGGACCACAGGGCGAATGTGGTCCCTCCCTCAGAGCACCCGCATGGCGGTAAGGGATGTTGGCGAATGAAGAGTAGCGATAGGCGAGAAGACTTGCGAGTGGAACCTTCGAGGACCACCCGCCGAGAGCCCAGGAGCGTCTGACACGTGCGGGCACTCGCCCGACCGAACGGGGCGAGAGAGGAGTCTGGCGAGTGGTGCTCTCACAGACCACTCGCCCTCAAAGGCTTTTAGGAGGAAATGACCTAGATACCCCTTGTGGGCTGCCAATAGCCCTTCAGAACAGCGGAGTTAGGCTGTTAGCAGACCAATTTGGGGTGCGGTTAATAAAACCAAAAGGCGGGTTCATGCTATTTGCAGACCAGTCTAGAGAATCAATAAATAGACCCTTAAGGGCACCTTGGAGGAGACCGATTGTGAGAGAATCCTCTCCTCCAGGCAGGTTTTGGTTGGCTGCTAGTGCCCTCCAAGGTGCCTGACTGAGCTTTGGTTTGGGAGGGGAAGCTCTCTAAGATCTTCCGGGTGTGTGGCGGGACCTCCTCGCTACAGCCTTGGGTCTGTTCTAGTTTTCTCGTCCACCGTCAGGAGAGTTTGGTGAGAGAGAAGTAAGCGCCGGTTACACCCCCCAGTGGGTCCGAACTCAAGGAGACCGGTTGCTAGTTTCAACATTTTTGGTGCGGTGAGCGTGGACCGTAGCCGGTGAAGGAAAATCTCAGACTGGACTCGATGACAGGAGATGGGGGAAATGGTTCCGACTCAGGCCACTCGCAGCCACCAGCGACAATGGAGTGGCTGGAGATGTTCGAGAAGTTCAAACGAGAAGTCCTGCAGACGGTTCTCGTCGGGAGGAGCGAGTGCAAGACCCCAGTAGTTCTCGTGGTCCCGCCCACTGCAGATTGGCGAGAAGGCCCCGGGGCAGCGACACGGGAAGGAGGTGCCAGCGGAGGCGAGTGCGCGAGATCTCCCCGGGCGGCAACTGTTCAACTGCCCGGCGAGTGCAGAGGTGTGCGAGTTGGCCCCGCGCGAGGGGACCACTCGCCGAGCAAGAGAAGGGAGCCCCTTCTGCGAGTTGATCCTATCGGCCCCAGTGCCAGAGGGGTTCCGAGGGCTGGAGATGTCCTATTATACCGGCAAGGATGACCCAGTCGTGCATCTACAATGGTTTGAGGACATGGTCTCAATTCTTCCCATGTCGGACGCCTTTTAGTGCCGACTCTTTGCAACCACTCTAAAGGAGAAAGTTAGGGACTGGTTCCACCAGCTCCCCGTGGGTTCCATCTATGCCTTCGACGATCTGCGCCGGAGCTTCCGTCTGCGCTTCTCGGCGTCAAAAAAGAGAAAGAAAGACGCGGAGGCCCTCTTCAAGATCAAGCAAGGGCAAGGAGAATCATTGGCCCGTTATATGGACAAGTTCCAGGAGGAGGTCCACCTCGTGCAGGAGGTGTCGGGGTTCACCCTCCAGATGGCATTCATCGTAGGGTTGCGGGATGGGTTCTTCAAAATGGACCTGAAGAGAAGGCCTCCTCTCTCCTTTGAGGAGTTGATGGAGCGTGCGGCAGAGGAGATAGAAGGGGAGGCAGCCAATCCGGAGTTTTACAAGAGGTTGGCGAAGATGAGCGAGCCCGAGATGAGGCAGCAGGAAGGAAGAAGAAGGGAGGAACCCAGGGGCCAGGGGTTCGAAAGGCAGCAGGAAGGAAGGAGAAGGGAGGAACCCAGGGGCCAGGGGTTCGAAAGGCAGCAACGGGATTGGAGACGTCAGGAACCCAATAACCGGCTAACCTGGAGGCATCAGGAGGGACCGGCAAGAGGTCAAGAAGGGGGATACCGAGGAAGGGAGCAGGAGGGAGTCAACCAAGAGTGGAGGCAAGGCCCCAGGCCCCCTCACCCTCCCCGGGAGCAAGCTATGACGGTAGGTCGAGGAAGAGGAGGAAGAAGAGGAAGAGGAGGAAGAGGGGGCAGGGTGGCATTGCCTTACTGTGACTTTCATCAGGAGGAAGGTCATGCAACGGCCACCTGCTCGGAATTCTTGGAGATGAGAAGGAGAGATCAGCCACGGCGGCAGCAGGTCAGGATCGAGGAAGTGTTCCCAGAGGCGGAGGGGGACAGGTGCGAAGACAGGGCAGACGTAGGAGCCAGGGGAGGGATCGGGGTGATCCACGGAGGGGTCGGAATCGAGGCAACTCGCAAGAGGAGCTTCCAGGCGATGTACAGGAGAGGCGTCGCATCGGCTTCCCAGACCCCACCCCCCCCCCCCCCCTCGGAGAAGCTCACCTTCTCGTCAAAAGACATGCCCGACTACGAGGACCTATTCTGTGACGCCTTGGTGATCCAGACGGCAATAGAAAACTTCATGGTCTCCCGGATCTTGGTGGACAACGGGAGCTCCGTGAACGTCATCTTCAAGAAGACTTTCGAAGCATTGGAGGTGGAAAAGAAAAGGGTGCAGGCCTCTGATGGGCCGTTGTTCGGCTTTTTGGGGGAGAGGAAAGAGGTTGAGGGAGGAGTTGGCCTCCAGGTGTCGTTGGGAGGGGTCCCGAGGAATTGTCGATTCATCATTGTGGACGCCCCGAGCAGCTACAATGCAATATTCGGACGTCCCCTCATCAGCGCCTTCCGATGCGTGCCCTCATCGTATCACCAGTGCTTGAAATTCAACGACGGAGGGGTCCAGGTCCGGATCCGGCGGGATGCAAAGGTGGCAAGGCAGTGTTATGTTACTGCCGTCAACACCATCTCCTGGATGGAGGAAGCTGAGAAGATGGATGAGGAGATGAAGGGGCAGGAGGGGCCGAAAGAAGAGAGGATGGAGGGGAGAGTTGAGGAAGAAAGCAGGATCCGAGGAGAAGGAATGGAGATGGCTCAGGCGGAGCGAGTCGAGTCCATGGAGGAGGAAGCTAGAGCGGAAGAGGAGATCTCGGTTGAAGGGAGAAGTGCAGGGGGCAAGTGGGAAGAGCCGGCCTGGCTTGAGGTGGCGGAAGAAGTGGTCGAGATGGAGGTCACCACCCAAGGAGGAAGGGTGGAGAAGGTGCGAATCAGCGGGGGACTCGGCCCAGAAGACCAAAGAAGGATGCTGGAATGCATCCAAGGGAGCGTGGACATCTTCGCATAGAGCGCAGTGGACATGCAAGGCATCGATGCAGACGTGGCTTGCCATCGGCTCAACCTCGAGTCGGGGACCCGTCCCATCCGACAGAAGAGAAGGACCATAGCCGATAAGCTCGAAGGACCAATCCACGAGGAGGTGGCAAAGCTCCTCGAAGCAGGTTTTGTATCGGAGATCCAGTACCCAGGCTGAGTCTCCAATGTCGTCATGGTAAAGAAGGGCGATGGCCGTTGGTGTATGTGTATTGACTTTTCTTTGTTAAACAAAGCCTGCCCTAAGGATTGTTATCCCCTGCCTCGGATCGACGCGCTGGTTGACTCAGCCGTCGGTTTTTCTGTGATGAGTTTTTTGGATGCTTTTTCAGGTTATCACCAAATCAGGATGCACCCCCCAGACGTTAAACATGTCTCGTTCATCACCCGGGAGGGGTGCTACTGTTACAAAATGATGCCCTTCGGGCTGAAGAATGTCGGAGCAACCTACCAAAGGATGATGGACCGGGTCTTTCGGGAGCAAAGAGGAAGAAACTTGGAGGTTTGCGTAGATGACCTCATGGTAAAAAGCAAAAGAGTAAGTTCCCACCTCCAGGACCTTGAGGAGACGTTCGCTACTTTGCGCAAGTACAAGATGCGGCTAAACCCCCTGAAGTGCGTATTCGGGGTCGACAAGGGAAAGTTCCTGGGTCACCTTCTCACCCCCTCGGGGGTAGAACCTAACCCGGACAAGGTAAAGGCCATAATGGAGCTAGGATCGCCGCGAAACGCTAAGGAGGTCCAACGGCTGACCGGGAAGCTCACAGAGCTGAGTAGGTTTCTTTCTCGGGTGGGGGAGAAATGCTCCCCATTCTTCAAAGTGTTGCGAGGCAATCAGAAGTTCGAATGGACGCAGGAATGCGAGGGGGCCTTCCAGGCCTTGAAGAGCCAGCTCACCAAGGCTCCGCTGCTCCAAGGCCCTAAGGAGGGGGAGGACCTAGCCTTATACCTCGGAGTTGGGGCTGAAGTCGTATGCTCCATCCTGGTCAGGGAAGAGAGTAAGAAGCAGTTGCCAATCTACTACGTGAGCAGGGTTCTGAAGAAGGCAGAGCTCTGATACCCGATCCTGGAAAAACTAGCCTTCGCCTTGGTTATCTCGGCAAGAAAGCTCAGGACCTACTTCCAGGCCCACTCGGTTCAAGTAATAACCGATCACTCCCTCTGCAAAATCCTCGAGGGGGTAGAGCATTCGGGGAGGCTCGCAAAGTGGTCGATAGAGTTGAGCGAATTCAACATCACCTTCCTCCCACGATTGTCAATAAAGGCCCAAGCAGTAGCGGATTTCATGGTGGACTTCGTGGTCGAGACGGAAGAGGAGCAAGTCCTGCACCATACCCCTGGAAGCTGCTGGTCGACGAAGCCTCAGGCAAGAACTCCCTAGGAGGAGGGGTAGTGTTGGAAAGCCCTCATGGGGTGAAAATCGAGCAAGCGCTGGTGAAACATTTTCCCGTGACCAACAACCAGGCGGAGTATGAAGCGGTGATCGTCGACCTGCGTCTGGCCCGGGAACTAGGAGTTCATGATGTGGAAGTTCTCACGGATTCGATGGTGATAGCTTTGCAGGTCAAGGGTGAATTTGAGGCAAGAGAGCCCACGCTTGTCCAGTATCTCGCCAAAGTAAGGGGTCTCATCGGAGCGTTCACAACTTTCTCCATCCGGCACGTCCCAAGGGAGGAGAGTGCCTCGGCCGATCGACTGGCCAAGTCTGGTCCTCGGGTTGGGGGGACTTTGACAGATCTATTTCGCCCTTCGATAGAGGAGGGGGAGCTCATGGATGTCGAGCATCGGCCCTCATGGAAAGACCCTTTCGTGACTTTCCTGTTGACAGGAAAATTTCCATAAGAGATTCCGGATCAAAGGCTCTTTCGATACAAGTCCGCCTACTACACACTCCATGAAGGGGACTTGTATCGGAAGACCCTCTCGTGATTCCTGGCACGATGCGTCTCAGAAGAAGAAGTCCCGAGGATACTGGAGGAGATCCACTCCGGCGAATGCGGCAGCCATTCAGGGGGCAGGACGTTGGAAGCGAGAATAATGAGTCAAGGATATTTCTGGCCGACCTTGAGCAAGGATGCAGCAGAGTTCGCCAGGAAATGCCGGAAGTGCCAACTGTTTTCCCCACTTCAACTCTTGCCCGCTCAGAGGCTAAGGAGCATCACGGCACCCTGGCCCTTCGTCATATGGGGGATGGACCTGGTAGGACCTTTCCCTCAGGCCAGCGGACAGAGAAGGTTTCTCTTGGTTATGATCGACTATTTCACGAAATGGTTGGAGGTCAAGGCGCTTGCCAAGGTCACCTCCCAGGTAATCCGCAACTTCGTTTGGGGAGAGATCATCTGCCGACATGGACTTCCGCAAGTCATAGTGACCGATAATGGACCACAATTCGCCAGCGAGGAGTTCATTCGCTTCTGCACCTAGTTGGGGATAGACCTCAGGTTCGCATCCGTCCATCACCCAAGGAGCAACGGGCAGGTGGAGGCTGCTAACAAAATTATAGTGAACCTACTAAAAAAGAAGGTAGAAAATTTGAAGGGGAATTGGGTGGAGCAACTCCCCTCGGTTCTCTGGGCTCTAAGGACTACCCCCAACACCGCCACAGGGGAGACCCATTCAAACTCTCTCACGGTTCTGAGGCCGTCATCCCAGTAGAGCTTGAAGTCGAGACGCCAAGGGTAAAGGCCGCCTCAAACAGTGGTGAAGGGTGGAGAGCTGGGAACGTAGAGGAGCTAAGGCTCTCCTTGGAACTGGTCGAAGAGGTCCGAGACCTCGCCACCATTCGACAAGAAGAAATTAAGCGGCGGATGGCCAAATACTTCGACAAGCACGTCCGGATCAAGCAGTTCGAAAAGGGTGACCTCGTGTTAAAAAAGGTCGACGCGGCCGGGAGGTCAGCCGCAGTAGGAAAACTTAATCCCAACTGGGAAGGTCCTTATATTGTAGAAGAAGCTTTAAAATCAGGGGGGTATCGCCTCCGGAATGTGGACGGTGAGCCCATTGGTCATACGTGGAGCGGCGATGATTTAAAGCGTTTCTATCCCTAAGTTCATGTAATAGTAATGATGCCTTGCTTTAAGCTTGATTCTTCTTATACATGTGCATGGTGTAATGGTTTACGTGATGATTCCAAAAACTTCAAAGGTTGGCCCCGAGCAGACCCGCTGACCAGGCTCTCATCTAGCTGGCAGGTCCGAAGGCTCACTCGGCGGCAGGTTCTAAAGTTCCAAGGGTTGGCCCCGAGCAGACCCGCTGTCCAGGCTCTCACCTAGCTGGCAGGTCCGAAGGCTCACTCGGCGGCAGGTTCTAAAGTTCCAAGGGTTGGCACCGAGCAGACCCGCTGTTCAGGCTCTCATCTAGCTGGCAGGGCCGAAGGCTCACTCGGTGGCAGGTTCCAAAAGCAGTTGGCCCTGAGCAGACCTGCTGACCAGGCTCTCATCTAGCTGGCAGGGTAGAAGGCTCACTCGGAGGCAGGTTCCAAAGGCAGTTGGCCCTGAGCAGACCCGCTGACCAGACTCTCATCTAGCTGGCAGGGCCGAAGGCTCACTCGGTGGCAGGTTCCAAAAGCAGTTGGCCCCGAGCATACCCGCTGTCCAGGCTCTCATCTAGCTGGCAGGGTCGAAGGCTCACTCGGTAGCAGGTTCCAAAAGCAGTTGGCCCCGAGCAGACCCGCTGACCAGGCTCTCATCTAGCTGGCAGGGTCGAAGGCTCACTCGGAGGCAGGTTCCAAAGGCAGTTGGCCCCGAGCAGACCCGCTGACCAGGCTCTCATCTAGCTGGCAGGGCCGAAGGCTCACTCGGTGGCAGGTTCCAAAAGCAGTTGGCCCCGAGCAGACCCGCTGACCAGGCTCTCATCTAGCTGGCAGGGCCGAAGGCTCACTCAGTGGAAGGTTCCAAAGGCAGTTGGCCCCGAGCAGACCCGCTGACCAGGCTCTCATCTAGCTGGCAGGGTCGAAGGCTCACTCGGTGACAGGTTCCAAAGGCAGTTGGCCCCGAGCAGACCCGCTGACCAGGCTCTCATCTAGCTGGCAGGGCCGAAGGCTCACTTGGTGGCAAGTTCCAAAGGCAGTTGGCCCCGAGCAGACCCGCTGACCAGGCTCTCATCTAGCTGGCAGGGTCGAAGGCTCACTCGGTGGCAGGTTCCAAAGGCAGTTGGCCCCGAGCAGACCCGCTGACCAGGCTATCATCTAGCTGGCAGGGCCGAAGGCTCACTCGGTGGCAGGTTCCAAAAGCAGTTGGCCCCGAGCAGACCCGCTGACCAGGCACTCATCTAGCTGGCAGGGCCGAAGGCTCACTCGGTGGCAGGTTCCAAAGGCAGTTGGCCCCGAGCAAACTCGCTGACCAGGCTCTCATCTAGCTGGCAGGGCCGAAGGCTCACTCGGTGGCAGGTTCCAAAGGCAGTTGGCCCCGAGCAGACCCGTTAACCAGGCTCTCATCTAGCTGGTAGGGCCGAAGGCTCACTTGGTGGCAGGTTCCAAAGGCAGTTGGTCCCGAGCAGACCCGCTGACCAGGCTCTCATCTAGCTGGCAGGGCCGAAGGCTCACTCGGTGGCAGGTTCTAAAGGCAGTTGGCCCCGAGCAGACCCACTGACCAGGCTCTCATCTAGCTGGCAGGGCCGAAGGCTCACTCGGTGGCACATTCCAAAGGCAGTTGACCCCGATCAGACCCGCTGACCAGGCTCTCACCTAGCTGGTGAAGTAGGGAGGGAAGGGCTTAAAAACGAGGAATTGAAATAAGGCAAAGACAAACCCCGGGAGGGTGAATGATTAAAAGCAAGGATAGCATTCGACCGGCGGTTGCGCAGCGAGCACGCTGCCATTCAAAGGGTCGTGGGAGGCTATTCGAACTCGGCGAACACACGAATGCGGTATCAACTCCGACAAAATTCGGCGGAAACACCTAAGTCTCAACAGGGGAGGGGGGAGCCGGAGCTGACTGCGACCACGGTGTTCCCGCGCGCGAAAAGTCTCTTAACAAGAGCGCCGAGGTCGGAGCCGCGAAACGCAAGAGCAAAAAATAATGCATAAAGCGAGAAGTCCTGTCTCCTCACCTAGTACCGTTTCACATGAAAACCCCTTATCTAAGCGAATGGGCAGCAGGGGCAAGATAGCCTATACCTCCTTCAGCACTCGGCGAGTGCCCTATGCGGCCACACAACGTTATACCGTCCTAGCGAGCCTAGCGGGAAACAAAAGCAAAACGATTGCGCAATGATCAATAAAAACTATCACATAGTGTAACACCCCAAAAATCGTGGTTCAGCGAAGTAGGCGGAGTGGTAGTGCTGCACTTGAAGCAGGCTAAATCTTCCCTTTCTGCTCTTAGCGCACGATCAGTGGCCTCATCGCGCACGACCAGTGATCGTGCGCCAGCGATCGTGCGTTAATTCAGGGGAGAATCGAGTTCTGTCTCGGACAGTGCGCACGACCATTTTCCTCTTCGCGCACGACCAGTGATCGTGCGCCAGCGATCGTGCGCCCTGTTTATTCTGTTCCGCGATTTTGAGCGGAGAAGAAGATCGGACCGTCCAAATCTTTTGGAAATTGATCCAACGGCTAGGGGTAGTTGCGGGAGACCTTTAGGGCTGATGAGAGGGGGTTAAACCCTCATATTCTCTAAGCCATTCTCTCTCCAAACCCTAGAGAAAGAAGGAGGAGCCAAGGAAGAAGAAGGTAGATCTCGCCATTGACGGAGCTCCGGAGCTCCGTTTCGCGAGCCGTTTCCAGATTTGGAGAGTGCAGCCCGGTGCGGTCGTTTCTCTCCGTGTAGAATCTCGAATCTATGGAGAAAAAGAACGCGTCTAGGGTAACGATTCTTCCTCCCGAACTTTGGACTTGTATTTGTCCTTTCATTCCTCTTCCTATGTTTGCATGAGGTATCCCTTTCACCAAATGGGTGAAGTGTAGGATTTCCTCAAGTTCTTCGGAACTCCGGGTAGATTGTGTCCGTCCCCGGCATTATTGCAAGTAGAAAATCCGGTTGTCGTGCGGATTTAGGTATTTTGTGTGAAGCCTATTCGTGGTCGTGAGCCCGAATCGGTGATGCTTGATTTGTGACGTTGCATTTAGGTTAGGCCTAGAATGCGTGCCGGAGAATGACTCCGTGAACTCACCTATAGTATTGCGGGAACTCAGTGTAGGCGTCTTGTGAAGATCGTAACAAAAGCCCCATGCTTTGAGTTTTGGATGAAGGCAAACCTTCACCACGAAATTGATGCGGAGTGTATTGCACCTCCATTGTTGAGTATTCGTGAAACCTAGATCCTTGTGAAGGGGTTAGGTGCGTAGCGTATATTTAGTGTAGCACTTGAAGGTGCTAAACCCTTACGGGCCGAGGCGAAGCCGTACCCGCGTCGTGCGATAGATCGCGACGATTAGAGCACGGGCAAAGCTAAACCGAACCCGTTTCCATGCAGATCGGTAAGAGGTCCCTTCCTCAGGAAAGCCGTGTGATCATGGGAGAGGTCGTGGAAGGTGTCATACCTAGACCGACCAAAAGCTCTTGTTTCCACCCAAGGTTGTGGCCCTTACGGTGGAGTGTTTTGTGAAATGGATGTTATGTTAGCCTCATGCGATTGCTTAGGCGGTTGTGGGGAACCTTCGGGTGAACCCAACCAACATCATGTGCATACCTAGGTTCCCTTCTTTTGATGCTCAACCTAGAAGATTGATTGTGCTTGAAACCTCACCTCGTGTAGTTGCACTTTCTTTATATTTAGTACTTGTGCTAGTATGGCTTGCTTGCAGGGTAGAAGCTCCGCCACCCCGGAAAAGGGGTGGGGTCGTTATAATTTGGTCAGCTGTGCTGACTGTTACCTTGTTTGCCACCGCTTGGTGGAATGTTCTTATGCAGGTGCAGGTGAGCCTAGCGGGAAATAGCGGGCGATGGCCCTTTGCAATGTTGGCCCTCGAAGGCCAGCCCTTTTCCTGTTATTCATGTATGGCCGGCCTGCGTGCCGATGTATGCTTATGGAGTTTTGTGCATTGGATGAATGTAAGGCCTTAAGGTCGTAACTCTTATTCTGGATACATTCCTATGATAGTGGACAGTTCTATTTGAATGGTTTAATTAATGCTTCCGCTTACGTTTTGTACTCTCGTTTAGTTGTTACTTTTTTGGTTATCACCTTTTAACTCCTAGCTAGTGTGGTTTGTATGGCGTGGGGTCCCGGCCGGACCTGCTGTTATACTCTTCGTACTGGCCGGGTGTTACACATAGACAAAATGGGGAAAATGACCCTGAATATATCCACCGGGTGTGCCAACAAAAGCCCTCGCAAAAAATTATCACAAGAATAATTGTTGTCATCAAAACGGTTAGCAAGCTCTCGCCCTCATTTACGAGAAGGGTTGCCGCTCTCATCTAAGCCCAGGGAGATGACCTCATCATTCGGAGGAAATTCCTCGCCGTCCGGGAAAGGTAATGGGAGGAAAATGTCCGGCACGACCTGGTGCGCCAACAGCGTCTCGGCCCCCTCCTTCAGGTACCCTCGGTCGAGGAGGGCCCGCAGCGTATGCTCCGCAGCATCCTGGGCGCTCTCCTGCATCATCTCCTCGAACTCGAAGTTCGAATAGGAGTGCCTTTTGCTTCCTTCGCCAAGGGCCTGAGCGGAATCCGCCTGCAGGCGCCGGACGTCCTCCTTCAGCCCCTGATTCTCCTCTTCCAAGCCAGCCACTCGAACGCGCAGCATCTCAGCACTGGTGGTGTCCTGCGGGGAGAAGAATAGTCAGAAAGGTGGGAGAGTGCAGTGGATAGCAAATCCAAGGAAGAGATCATACCTCCCGGATGGGGCGACTAGCGAGTAGGGCCTCGGCGGCATCCAGCTTCTCCCTCAACACTCGGGACTCCGCTGAGGCACTCGCCCGGTTCGCATCCACCTCGCTGAGGCTTCGTGCGAGGTTGATGCTCCGACGAGAGGACATGTGCGCGAGTTCAAGCGCTCGAAGGAGGGCCCTGTTGGACATGTGTGTCACATCCCTTTATTTGAGAATAACAAATCCCATATTGTATTTGATATTGCTTGTTGTGTGTTTATAGTGTGCAGGAACTATAGGTGCAATACTCCACAGGTATAAAGTAGCTTGGAACAATCTTTTGAAAGGAACAGCGCTACCGCCAGCGCTATCGCTAACGCCAGCACTACCACCAGCGATATCGCTACCGCCAGGCGCTATCTCCAGTTCGTGCACAGCGTTGGTTTCGCAACCGCTACCACTACTGCCAGCGCTATCGCTACCGCCAGGCGCTATCTCAAGTTCGTGCACAGCGCCACGCCGCCGACGGTTTCGCAACCGCTCTACACGAACGCTACCGCAGGCGCTAGCCACTACCGCAGGCGCTAGCTCCAAGTTTTATAAAATGCTGGGCTCTCTATCATTTTGGTCAGAACTTCCAGAGACATTACTTGTGCCCAAACTCTCGTGATGCTACTCTGCCAAATCATCATCTCCCACTCAAAGCCAAAGAAGAAATTCTGGAGAAGGAAGCCATCACGCTACATCCGAAGAACGATCGCTTCGACCTCGCTTGTGCTTCAGCGATCCTTCATCCTCATCTCCAGAAATCTCAAGAGGGAGTTTGCTTGTTATTTACTTCACTTCTTTATTTTTATTTTTGTATTTAATTCGCCTTGTGTTGGCGACTAGGTCTGGGTAGGACTTAGGGGGAAATTCGCCTTGTGTTGGCGACTAGTTCTAGGTGATTAGATCTAGGGGGCTTGAGGCCATATCCGGCGAAGGATTGGCTAGAGCGGCTTGAGGCTTTATCCGGGAAGGATAGGCTAAAGCCAACCGGTTTGTGGGGATACAAGTCGCTATAGAAAAGGAAAAGACATTCACTTTTGTACGCCTCCGATTTCTAGCGATATTGAAATCAAATTTTGTAAACACCTTTTTTATATAATGCAATCATGATTATATTTGTGTTTATTTGATTTCTCTCAATTGGCGTAAAATTTCATTATTGCAAAATTGTTATTACTAATTTGTCATCTTATTTCCTATTAATCAAAAACAACTTAGTAATTATCTTAAAAATTATAAAAAGAATTTTATTCCCTTATTCACCCCCCTCTAAGGGCGCCGTAAGATCCAACAAGTGGTATCAGAGCTAGGTTATTCCAAACGGTTTAAAAACCAGGAATAATGGCGTCTTATGATCTCGCTTTTTCCGAGGGTCAGGGAATTAGTAGACCACCTCTATTTACTGGGTCAGATTATAATTATTGGAAAAATAGGATGCATTATTTTCTAATAACCCTAGATATTGAGGTTTGGAACATGGTAGAAGAAGAATACACTCCTCCTACATTTGTAGTTGGAGAGATAACTTTAGACAAACCTAAAGATAAATGGGATGATCGGGATAAACTCAAATGTAAAAATAACGCAAAAGCCATGAATGCTCTATTTTGTGCGTTAGATAGAAATGAATTTAATAGAATTTCTGCATGTACTTCTGCATATGAAATTTGGAATCATTTGGAAGTTACTCATGAAGGTACATCGCAGGTTAAAGATTCCAAGCTTTTCCAACTGGAATCGGAATATGAAAAATTCTGAATGGATGAAAGCGAACATGTTGATGGTATGTACACGCGCTTCACCAAGATCGTCAATGCCTCAAAAGCTCTTTGAAAGACCTTCTCAAATGGCGACTTGGTCCGTAAGATCCTTCGTTCTCTTCCTCCAAAATTCAACCCGAAGGTGACGGCTATTTCGGAATCGCACAACTTAAGAACGCTCCAAGTTGAGAGCCTCATTGGGAATCTCAAAACCCATGAGGTAGAACTCAAAATCCAATTTGATGAATACAACAAGGAGCCAAAGAAGAAGGCGTTGGCATTAAAATCAAAGAAGGAGTGCCAAGAGGATGAGGATGAAGATGAAGAGAGTCTTTTGGTGAAGAACTTCCGAAAGTTCAAGCGAAATCCGGAAAGGCAAAACACTTTCCGAAAATTTATCCAAAAGGATGGAAGATGGAAAGGGTCGTCCTCAAAGAAGGAAAAGGAGAGCGACGATGAAGAAGAAAGTCCTCCACCGGAGTGCTTTCATTGTAGGAAGACGGGGCACATAAGGAGCCAATGCCCAAAATTCTTGAAGGAGAAAAAGGAGAAATGGCACAAAGGGAAAGAAAAGAGGAAGGTGCTAAAGGCAAAGACATGGGATGACTCCACTTCCTCCTCCTCCGAAGAATCAAGCGGGTCTTCATCAAGCGAAGATGAGGAAGCAAACATGTGCCTCATGGGACATGAAAACAACGACGACGACGCCAGTGTTCCTAGTGACACTGAGGTAA
This sequence comes from Dactylorhiza incarnata, assembly GCA_033032865.1. NCBI lineage: Eukaryota > Viridiplantae > Streptophyta > Magnoliopsida > Asparagales > Orchidaceae > Dactylorhiza > Dactylorhiza incarnata. Next base: position 2,254,475 of record JAWHQI010000278.1, on the reverse strand, counting down.
TTCCTCCCACTTTTGATGAATTATTTAATGAATTTCTTGAAACGTGCAAAGCTTTTGATAAAAATATGAAAGATAGTATTTTATTAAATCGTGAAAATGAATCTCTTATTAAAGAAAATCAAAAGCTTTCCAAAAAGGTAACTATTTTAGAAAAGAGAAAGGTTTCTTGCCAAGAATTTGATCACTCCACAAAATTGGCAAAAGACATTGAAGAGTCACTTTCTAAAGCCCTCTCTCATGCCAAAACTCTTACAAAAGACAAGGGATAATTAGAAAGGAAATTAGAAGCCTCTCTTTTGCAAATCAAAAATAATAAAAAAAGGTTTTGAAAATAGGTGTGTCACGCTTGTGAAAGAAAATTCTTCACTTAAAGCACAAGTTCATGATCTCACCTTGGCCATTAAAAAATTTGGAATAGGCCAAAAATCACTGGAAATGATTCTAGGGAACCAGTGTCGTGGTTCTGGAAAGTTTGGGCTCGGATATCGAGGAGAGGGCTACCGCCCGGCGCTAGCCACTAATGCCGGCACTAGCACCTCATACCAGAAACCTGAAATTTCTTTTTCAAAATGCTTTCCTTCTGCAAATCAAAATTTTTCCAGCAAGAAAATATACCAGAAAAGGGCATCAACCCCATTTATTTCGTGTGCAAACTGTTATAGGTTAGGTCACACATCTAGTTCTTGCAGGAAAATAAAACGAAATACTTTAAAGCAAGTCTGGGTACCTAAGGCTTCCACTTACTCTATGGGTGGTTCCACTTGGGTATCCGGATCTTTACTCTCATCTTCTTTCTAGATGTGCAGGCAGGCTAAGGACAATGAAGACGTGTGGTACTTGGATTCAGGATGCTCCAAGCACATGACGGGCAATAAAGCAAAGTTCCTTAGCCTAGAAAGGAAGAAGGGAGGGATTGTGACTTTTGGCGACAACGGAAAAGGAAGAATCATGGGAATTGGTACAGTTGGTAACGAATCCTTCACTATATCAAATGTTCTTTATGTAAAAGGGCTAAGACATAATCTTATTTCAATTAGCCAATTATGTGATAAAGGATTAGATGTTTTATTTGAATCTTCTACTAATCTATGCAAAATATCTAATCCTATTACAAACAATATTTTACTAACTGCACCAAGAATACACAATGTTTATATTGTTTCATTTCATGATCTTTCAAAAGTCATCTTTAAAATGTTTTATTACAAAAAATGATGAACTTGATCTTTGGCATAGAAGGCTAGGACATGCTAGCACAAAGCTTATTGTAAAACTTGCCAAAAGAGATTTAATTAGAGGATTGCCTAGATTAAATGGAAATTTACCTTCACTTTGTTCACCATGTCAAAAAGGTAAAATTACTAGATCCTCTTTCAAAAGTAAAAATGTTATTTCTACTACAAGACCTTTGCAATTAATTCATATGGATCTTTTTGGTCCCGTTAGCACCGCAAGTCTTGGTGGTAGATTATATACATATGTTTTAATAGATGATTTTTCTAAATATTGTTGGACAATATTTCTATCATCCAAATCCGAAGCGTTTTGTGAATTTTCAAAATTATGTACTCGTATTCAAAATGAAAGTGATTTAAAAATTAAATGCATTCGCTCGGATCATGGAGGAGAATTTGAAAATGAAAAATTTACTTCTTATTGTGATATGTTAGGCATAAAACATGAGTTCTCCGCACCATGCACACCACAACAAAATGGTGTTGTAGAAAGAAAGAATAGGACACTTCAAGAGCTAGCACGCATTATGTTATGTGAATATAAATTACCTAAGTCCTTTTGGGTCGAAGCCGTAAACACATCATGTTATGTTATAAATAGAATCATGCTTCGCCCATCTTTAAATCTCACACCATATGAACTCTATTTTCAAAAGAAGCCTAATGTGTCTTACTTCAAAGTTTTTGGTTGTAAATGCTTTATCTTAAATACAAAAGATAGCATGGGAAAGTTTGATGAAAAATGTGATGAAGGAACATTTCTTGGAGACTCTTCAACTAGTAAAGCTTATAGAGTTTTAAATAAAAGAACTAGAAAAGTTGAAGAATCAATTAATGTGAAATTTGATGAGCTTATTCCTTGTATAGAAAGACTTTCCGCAGGTAAAGAGGATGATCTATTACCTCCTTTGGAGCATGGTGATGAAGAACCTTCCAAAGAAGAAGAAGAGGGGGTCAAGAAAGATGAATATGTACCTCCAAGCGTCTTAAAATTCACAAAGGATCATCCACGGGAATTGATAATTGGTGAACCATCCATCGGGGTAAGAACTCGCTCTTCTCTTCATGAATCTTTTTCAAATATTTGTTTTGTTTCCGAAATAGAACCAAAAACTGTTACTACCGCTTTAAGTGATGAATTTTGGTTTTTGGCTATGAATGAAGAATTAGAACAATTTGAGCGACATAATGTTTGGAAATTAGTAGAAAGACCATCTAATCACCCGGTTGTAGGTGTAAAATGGATTTTTAAAAATAAATTAGATGGTGAGTCTAGAATATCTAGAAATAAAGCACGCTTAGTAGCACAAGGATATTCTCAAATCGAGGGGATAGATTTTGATGAATCTTTTGCACCCGTTGCAAGATTGGAGTCTATAAGAATTTTTCTAGCATTTGCAAGCTTTAAAAGAATAAAACTATTTCAAATGGATGTGAAAAGTGCTTTTCTAAATGGGTTTGTAAAAGAAGAAGTTTATGTTGAACAACCCCCCGGTTTTATTAATGAAAAATTTCCAAATCATGTTTATAAACTTGAAAAAGCGCTTTATGGTTTAAAACAAGCGCCCCGTGCATGGTATGAAAGACTTACATCATTTTTATTAAATCACGGTTATATTATGGGAAGTGCGAATAATACTCTCTTCATTAAGCACAATAATGATGATATAATTATTTTACAAATATATGTTGATGATATTATTTTTGGATCTACTAATGAAGAGATGTGTAAAGAAGTTATTTTAGTGATGAAAAATGAGTTTGAAATGAGTCTTGTAGGAAAACTTTCTTATTTCCTTGGTTTTCAAATATCACAAAGAATTGATGGTATCTTTATATGTCAAACTAAATATGTCCATGAAATGCTTAAACGTTTTGGATTTGAAAACCTTAAACATGCTTCTACACCAATGAGTGCATCACTAAAATTAAGAAAAGATGAATCAGGAGTTTCTATAGATCAAACTTTATATAGAGGTATGATAGGATCTCTACTTTATCTTAGTGCAACTAGACCCGATATTATGTTTGTTGTATGCTTATGTGCTAGATTTCAAGCCAATCCAAAAGAATCTCATTTAAAAGCGGTAAAATGAATTTTTAGATATCTCATTGGGTCATCTAGATTAGGATTATGGTACCCGCATAATGTTGGATCGGTCGGCGCCCTTAGAGGGGGGGTGAATAAGGGTTTTCAAAAACTTTAGATTTTATTTAGAAAACTTTGGAATATTGCAATATTAAAACAAGAAGTCAAGTAAAACAAAAAAAGAGAGACAAGCTTTATTGACATTAAATAAGTTTTACAAAACTTGATCTCAATGGCGCTAGAGATCGGAGGCGAAAAATCAAAGCTCTTTTCATTTTCTATCCCGACTCGCTTCCCCACGAACCGGTGGCCCTAGCCTTCTCCTCCCCGGATTCGGCCTCAAGCCGCTCTAGCCAATCCTTCCCCGGATGTGGCCTCGAGCACCCCCTAGACCTAGCCTAGATCTAGTCGCCAACACGAGGCGAATTTTAGCCTTAAGCCCTACCCCAGACCTAGTCGCCAACACGAGGCGAATTCACTACCATTTACAAAGAAAATGAGAAATAAAATAGAAGACATCAATAATAAAAACTCCCTATATGGATCTCTTGGAGAAGTGGACGAAGGCCCGCATAGTATGATCGTAGTCGATGTGGTCTTTCATCATGATGATGACGCGTGTTAAAATCTTCTCCACGGATCTCCTTATGGCTTTATGGATTTGTGGGAGTATCTCTCCGAACTCTCCTCTCTATGATGTGGCACGAGGCTCTGGAATTTGGGATCTCTAGAGGATGATCAAGACGGAGCCAAAGTGTCCATTTTATAGCCTCAGCGCTACCGCCGGCGCTAGCCCGGATTAAGTAATGTTTTGCGCGGCAAGATCATCAATCCGTGGCAACATTTTGCTCTATGCCTTTTGTGCGCCATGCTACCGCCAGCGCTAGTAGCTACCGCCGGCGCTATCCCTGATTAAGTAACATTTTGCGCGGCAGGATCTTCAATCCGCGGCAATAATTTGCTCTATGCCTCTTGTGCGCCATGCTACCGCCAGCGCTAGTAGCTACCGTCGGGCGCTAGCTCCTTCTAAAAACACTGCCGGAATCGCGCTAATCATCGCTAGCGCCGAGTGCTATCGCTACCGCCGGCGCTAGTGGCCATGTTGGAATTCTGGCCTCAATTTTGGGGACAACCATCCTTGAGTCATGTGGACTTTGATTTCCTGCACACTTAAACACACAAGATCAAATACACATAGGATTTGTTATTCTCAAACCTAGGAGATGCGGAAGACCATGTTCCAACAAACTCCCCCTTTTGATAATAACAAATCCATTAATGATAAATCAAAGCATTAATAGATAAGCATGATGAAACTATACTTGTGTGTGTGTGAGAGTGATGACTTAGGATAATTATTGATTTTAGCATTTAGAATTGCTCCCCCTAAATACATGCTACCCCTAAGTGAATGCTCCCCCTAATATGTAAGTTATCATCTTAATTTGTCATGTTGGGTTTTTGATAGCGGGTTATATTTATTATGTTAGTTCTCCCCCTTTGTTATTAGCAAAAGTGGGTAGGGAAACAACGCACTAAAAATGTGTAAATAAAAGAGAAGGCATGATCGAGCTTTTTAAGTAAATGATAAGGAGTTTTAGAATTGTTTTTCATTTAAATAGATCAGAGTTATTAGCATTACAAAAATTTTCATAGAAGGAAATCAGAGTTTTTAGCATAAAAAAGTAATGATTTTCCCTTTATATAAAAGTTTTAAGCATAAAAATAAGGATTTCCAAATAACCAATCTACCCAGACAATATGTCTACACCCTAGCCCCGTACTAAGTGACGGATGGGCATGAGGAGCTGCAAACATGTCGTAGGTTGGGGTGTTAGTCCCATATGCAAACACTAGACAAAACTCAACCTAGCACTCTTTCCCCCCAGTGCCCCGCAAGGCCCCACTGGAACCCTCCCCGGTTAAGGACAAGACATGACTAAAGATAAGTTTATCTAATGTCTACAACCCTACGCCCCCGCTATGATGAGATATGAAGTCACGGATAATAGTTTTTTGAAACATGAAGCTTTTAAATCTAATGGGAAGAATCATAATTGAATTTTTTGTAATAAAACTTACTTAGCTATATTGAAATTCATGAATGTATCAGAGTTTGAGTATTGCGGAAGATTTCAAAAAAGAAACACCATAATACTAAATAAGAGTTTAAGTTAAAAAGGAGATGTTTTTGAGTTTCAAAACTAACTTTATAAAGATAAGAGTTGAAGCATTTTGGAAGAAAGAAACAATATCCTTTTAGCAATGTTTCACTTGTTGGAAGAGCATTTAGCATACACGTTTATATTGAAATAAATCAGAGTTTGTTACTATAAAAATGATATGCGTGTTAGAACAACCAATATAAATTCTACCAAGCAAGTCTACCACTTGTTTTTAAGAAAAAAATTGAGATTTAAGACTTGATATAAGCATGAAAGTGCAAGGTAAAAGTTATATGGTGATGATGCGGAAGACTTGTAGAAATAAATGAAACATCTTATTGTAATCAAGAATAATCCATAAAAAGATATATGAGTTTAATTTCAAAAAGAAGATTTTTATGTAAATCATGTTTCAATGAAAATCTTTTATGGTTGACAAAAATAACCAAGCATGAAATAATATTATCACAAAGAGATTACTACAATATTATTTCAATTCACAATTTCAAATCATACCAAACATTATAAAAACATATGCTAGGTTATCTAGTGCATTTCATAAATAAAAGGTAATATAGAATTAGCATTAGGATCCAATACTCATGAGAAGAAGTGTTATGGAAGATAATGATGTGCACATAAGTGTATTTTTGAGTAATGTAAATAAATGTTTTAATCAAAAATACAAGATATATGTAAAGTACGAGCACAATAAAACACAAATAAGATTACTTCCACACACTTTAATGCACAATAAAAAGTACAACTACCAAGGTGCTCTGCACACACAATGCTCATTAAGACTTATCAAGGTGCAAAGTAGTGCTTGGGGGATCACATATTTTATTTTGAATTTTGAGACTAGTGATCCGGTGTACTTAAGAGTAAGTGGTTTTTCTTATTTTTGAAAGAAAGATTTGATTTGCACAAGACACTTTACTATTCTTTCCAAGGTGCTCAACCTCACAATGCTTATTAAGACTTATCAGGAGGTTCAAGTAGTGCTTGGTGGAGTTATCTTTGTCATTTATTTTATAATTTTGTTTTGTACAAAGTTCTCCGAATAAACTTGTTTTGCAAATCAATAGAATTTATGAAAAACATAACCACTTTTCTTAATTTTTAAGAGTGCAAAATAAGGAGTGTAGGTAAGATACTTGTGCAATTTTAATCCATTGTACTAATACAAAACATACATAAGTGTTCTTAGATTAAACACATATGTAGACAATGCCAAAAAGGGTGAGTTAATAAATATCATTATCAAACATAAAACATTTACTCATACTTAGAGGCATGCTAAGCTTAGTTCTACACAACCTTTAAAATATAATTGATGCACATATTAATAGATATATCAAAGCATGATGAAAACAATGTTCAACGTAGTTTGAAAAAATAAATTGCAACATTGTAGAATTTCTAAATAATAGACTAAATCATGCTTGATTATCACAGGAAAGTCCATACAGTATTTTTGATAGTTTTAGTGTTTTATATTTTTGTATTTTGATTTTAGCAAATACAAGCATATTTTTGTAATTTTTGCTTTTGTATTTTTGTATTTGATTTTTGCATAAAAATAGACTTTTAAACAACAAAAACAAAAACAGGAAACAATATATTTTTTGTAATTTGGTTTTTGTAGTTTTATATTTGATTTTTCAAAAATAAAGAAAAACAGAAGTGCAAAACTAAGTAGAAAATATAGATTAAAATATTTTTAGAAATTTTTCAAAATTTTAAAATCACAGAAAAGTGAACATGGACGCTAGCGCCTGCGGTAGCGCTAGCGCGGGAAACAGTGAACGATTTTTTGTGATTTTGAATATTTTAATTATTGATTTTGATTAAGTGTCCCAATAGTAGTTCCATGCTGAAATATCAGATTTTTAGGAGATGTTTAGATAGTGCAAATTGCATGAAATATTAGCGATTTAGTGTATGACTTGTCAACGCATGATGTATATTTTCTTATATTTTCATTTTCATTTTACTAAGACTCATATTTATCAATATAATGTAAATTGAAACTGATAGGAAATGTAAGCACAAGATATCATGTTTGAATAAGCCAAATGATATATGTTCTAATGATTAATCCATAAACTATGTGTTTGATGGAATTTTAGTATTCTATTATGATTTCAAATCACACAACATCATAAATGTTGTACCTAGCATAGATACACAAGCATAAACCAAAAAGTGATGCTAGGATGATGAGCTTGGATGCGGATTAATCATGTATTTTGTGAAAAATATTTTTCTTCATTATAAAGGCTAACATAACCAACAAAACAAGATCAACAATTTCGCATTTTAATCTTTAGCCTAAGCCCTTTAATAAACCATTTAAATCCATTAAAATATTATCATTAGTCTTGGCAATAATTTCAATTTACAATTCATAATTCAAGACATTTAAAAGGTAATGGATTTAGAAGGTAAAAATAAAAAGGATAAGTAGATCACTAAATAGAATGATATGACTTTAATTCACTTTTATTGATTCATTTATGAATTATGGTTTATGAAAGTCATATCACAAGATATATAGAGTGATCATATCATGTTAGTTTAAACAAAACAAAAGAAAATAAACAAAATGAATGTTTAAGCATATCATGAAGTAGAGAAGTGATATTTCATTTTCTTAGTTGATTTCTCCTTCATGCAAATGATGGGATACTAATGAATGAGAGATTTAGTTATCCAAAGAGGACCGGGTGTGACGGTTCCTTTGGGTACCCAAATAAATCGTGTTTGCTTTTGGGGAGATAGTGATGAGTGGACCCTTTCTTTTGACATTAGTGCATTATTCTTAAGAATGGGTCTCCATTCATACTTTGGTTTAATGTTATTCTTATATGTCAAATTTCCATTATGATAATCTTTATGTTGATGATTATGATTGTAATGATTATTGAAGGTATTTTTCATAGGAAATTTGTGAATGTTTAATTTTTCGTTGGGAGAAGATTGATATTGTAAATGATGATGATGATAGTGTTTTGGAATTTCATTTACAATCTTTTGATATTTTTTATTCCCATTGTTTGGTTTATTCATATTTTGAGATATCATATTTAACTTGCTTTTAGAGTTTGTTTGATATTGAAAATTTTTCTTTAAGATTTCCGTAAGCAAGATAATTTTAGTTTCTAATTCATTGTTCTTAAGTTTCAAGTTATGTCTAGCTTTGTTATACGCAATTGTGCTATTTTTAAGAGTAGAAACAATTGAATTAATATGGTTTTGGTATTCATTTCTGTATTCCTCAAATGTTTCATCCATCTCTTCAATTTCAATTTTATAACTTTTGCATGTAGCACAATCACCTTTTAAAGATGAATTTTCAAAAGATAATTTTTCATTATGTTCTTTTATGCAAATAATTTCTTTTTCAAGTTCCTTAAGTTTTTCCTTAAAATTATCACAATCAAAACAAGGTTTTGTGTTTTCAAGTAAAAGACAAGATGGTGAAACCACATCACAATTAGATTCTAAATTAACATTAGTTTTTAATCTCTTATTTTCTAAACGTAAATTTTTATTAGTAATTTTCAATTTCTTGATCTTACGTTTAGCAGTTTTTAGTATATTGAAACTAAAAATGGAAGTTATCACACAAGAAGAAGATTTTGACTTTCTTACAGCACTTTTGGTAGAGGAAAAATGTGTGCATGAAGTTCCTTCGTTATCTTTTGCGCCTTCTTCCATCATAGATGAATTTTCATCTTCTTTTTCTTTTGATGTATTGCTCTCTTTTTCCAAGTTAGTTTTCATGATTTCCATGGCTTTGCAACGAGAGAGATCTTCTTGAATAGTAGTGGATGCTTGTATGTTCTTCTCCTCCTGTGTTTGATCTATACCTGCGAGAGGAAAACCATACATTTCTTCAAGAAATTGCCAAACTTTGTATGCACTAGAAAAGCAATATATTAATTTGAAAATTTCATTTAATAGAGCACAAAATAAATAATGTTTGGCTTTTGCATTTAGTTGACGTTCTTTTTTATTTAATTCATCCGTTGGTCTAACTATTGCTATATCCCATGCATTGATATCTAAGCTTTTAATAAATTTTTCCATTAATAATTTCCACCCTTTATAATTTTTCCTTTCAAATAAAGGTGGTTTAGGAGATTTTTCTTCTTCATAAAGATTTACCCCACTAGTAGAAGCGAGATCATGAGACGCCATTATTCTCGGTTGTTAAGCCGATTTGGAATAACCTAGCTCTGATACCACTTGTTGGATCTATCGGCGCCCTTAGAGGGGGGGGGGGGTGAATAAGGATTTTCAAAAACTTTAGATTTTATTTAGAAAAACTTTGGAATATTGCAATATTAAAATAAGAAGTCAAGTAAAACAAAAAAGAGAGACAAGCTTTATTGATATTAAATAAGTTTTACAAAACTTGACCTCAATGGCGCTAGAGATCGGAGGCGAATAATCAAAGCTCTTTTCGTTTTCTATCCCGACTCGCTTCCCCACGAACCGGTGGCCCTAGCCTTCTCCTCCCCGGATTCGGCCTCAAGCCGCTCTAGCCAATCCTTCCCCGGATGTGGCCTTGAGCACCCCCTAGACCTAGCCTAGATCTAGTCGCCAACACGAGGCGAATTTCAGCCCTAAGTCCTACCCCAGACCTAGTCGCCAACACGAGGCGAATTCACTACCGTTTACAAAGAAAATGAGAAATAAAATAGAAGACAGCAATAATAAAAACTCCCTATATGGATCTCTTGGAGAAGTGGACGAAGGCCCGCAGAGTATGATCGTAGTCGATGCGGTCTTTCGTCATGATGATGACGCGTGTTGAAATCTTCTCCACGGATCTCCTTATGGCTTTATGGATTTGTGGGAGTATCTCTCCGAACTCTCCTCTCTATGTTGTGGCACGAGGCTCTGGAATTTGGGATCTCTAGAGGATGATCAAGACGGAGCCAAAGTGTCCATTTTATAGCCTCAGCGCTACCGCCGGCGCTAGCGCTAGCGCTACCGCCGGCGCTAGCCCGGATTAAGTAATGTTTTGCGCGGCAGGATCTTCAATCCGTGGCAACATTTTGCTCTATGCCTTTTGTGCGCCATGCTACCGCCAGCGCTAGTAGCTACTGCTGGCGCTATCCCTGATTAAGTAACATTTTGCGTGGCAGGATCTTCAATCCGCGGCAATAATTTGCTTTATGCCTCTTGTGCGCCATGTTGGATCTTACGGCGCCCTTAGAGGGGGGGGGGGTGAATAAGGGAATAAAATTCTTTCTATAATTTTCAAGATAATTACTAAATTGTTTTATAATGAAGGAGATTGAAATAAACAATTTAGATTTAGAATTGAAAACTTAGAACACAATATAATAGAGATTACGCCAAATGATAGAAATCAAGTAAACACAAAAGAGACATGATTATCTTATATGAAAAAGTGTTTACATAAATTTGATATCTATATCGCTAGAAATCGGAGGCGTGCAAATGTAAATTCTTTTTGTTTACCAATCCTTCTCCCAAGGATCGGAAGGCTATCACTTGTCTCTCCCTAGACCAAGCCCAAGCCTATCCTCTAGATCTTCCCAAGATCTAGATGTAGCACACAAGGCCACAATTTCCCACCAAGCCACGCAAGGACTTGGACGCTCCGCACAAGGAAGCGATTTTCCCCTAAGCCACGCAAGGACTTAGACGCTCCGCACAAGGAAGCGATTTTCCCTACCAATACAAAGTTAAATGTATATAAATGAAAATACAAGATAAAATAAGAACTCCCTAGAAATTCAGATCTCTGAAAGGAAGGTTGAAGCCTCGAGATGATCCTTGATGTAGAAGCGCGTCCGATCTCGTCTTCAATTTCAAACCTTCTCAGCATAAATGAGAGTTCATGAGGTTCTGGAGCTCTCTGAATGGAATGCACTCAGGAAGGGACTTGAAATTCTTGATTGGTTGTAATGCACGAACACAAGGTGTCAATTTATAGAAAATCGCTGTCGGAAATTCTGACAGTGACTGTCGGAAATTTCCGACAGCGTTAAACTGCCGCTGGAGTGGCGTCGTGCGGGCTGTTGATGTAACCGTCGAGCTGTCGCCTGGGCGACATCGCTGTCGGAATTCCGACAGCTTAAAACTGCCTTTCGTCATGCTGCCGTGGAGGGAAGTAGTTGTAACTTCTCTGCTGTCGCCTGGGCGACTTCCACTGTCGCCTGGGTGACATCAGTTGTCGCCTGGGCGACATCCACTGTCGCCTGGGCGACAGCTCCTCTTCATTTTTGTCGTCCGAAACTACTCCAGACTGTAGATTGAGTCGTTCTCATCTCCGAAATGGGGTGGCACGTTCTGTAACTCTTCCTGGATTGAAAGTTATGGCCATTTTAAGATCAGCACACAAAACTCATCCAACCTGAGACTTGTCGTTCTCGGATCATGCCCATGAACGAGGACTTGTCTCCTCATTGAACCTGTACAACCTGGCCACTATAAACACACAAAAGACTAGATCAAATACAACACGGTATTTGTTATTCTCAAACCAAGAGATGCGGAAAGCAAGCTCCAACAATCTCCCCCTTTTGATAATAACAAATACCCATATGAGAAATTAGTGAGTTTATAGATAAGTGCGATAAAAGATATGCATGAATAAAAGGTTTACTGCGTGATAGATTTTACTCCCCCTAAATATATATGTCACTAGATTTCTCATTTTATTCTCCCCCTTTTGTTATTACCAAAAGTGGGTTGTCATGATCGAGCAATATCACTCTCTCTACATAGACGCTTTCCATGAAAATTTTTTAATATACTCCCCCTAAATTGTATTCTTCCCCTAAATATATGCTCCCCCTAAATGTTATAATTAATTGCAATGGTGCATTCTGAAAAATTGAGATTAGTAAGAGATTCCTTGAATTTATATTTCTCCCCTTTTTTGATATTATCAAAAGTTATTTTGAAATAAAGAATGAATAATTATGAAGAAATAATAAATATGGGAGTATATAAGAGTAATAGCTTTTATGTCGAGAAGAAAAATAGGATGCAATCAAAAGCTTGTTAAATACTACTTGTTGAGAAAAATATAGGCATGATGTAACATAAAGTAGTAAGCAACATAGCTAACATGATAAAGTAAGCATTCTATTTTAAGATACCACTTGCTTAAAGGAAAACACAGTGTTAAAAATAATAAGCATTCTTAAACATAAACATCATTTTAGAAGATAAAACCATATAAAGGATAATGAGTTTTAAATTTGAAAAGTTGATGTTTGAGTTAAAGATTGAAGAGATGCTATTCCATTAAGATAAAAAAAATTGCAAGCATGATTTCATAATATCAAGAAAAGATACACAAACAACAATGTAATAAAATTTTCATTTCAAGTAAACATAAACATTGTAGCGGTCATGCTTTGTTATCTAGTGCATTTACTTAAGTTTGTAGAGATTTGAGTAGATGAGCATTATGATCCAATTCTCATGAGTAGAAGTTTTATGAAAGATAATGATGTGTACAAAGTAGTGTTTTGATAAAGTATACAAGTGAATCAATCAAAAACACATGACATATATAATGAAATAACACAACATTAAAATACACAAATAATATTACTCCCACACTATTTCAATGCACATGAATAAATAGTACAACTACCAAGGTGCTCTGTACACACAATGCTTATTAAGACTTATCAGGGTGCAAAGTAGTGCTTGGGGGATCACTTTTATACTTATTAGCTTTATTTTCAATTTTTTTGTGATCCGGTGTACAAAAGAGAAGTGGTGTATAAATTGTTTGCTACAAGACACTTTACAATTCTTAGCCAAGGTGCTCAACCTCACAATGCTCATTAAGACTTATCAGGAGGGTGAGTAGTGCTTGGTGGAGTTTTCCTTGTCATTTATTATTTGCTTTTTAGTTTAGTGACTAAGGACTCCGAATTCACTTGTTTTGCAAACATAGCATTGTAAACCACATTTCTCTAAAGAATAAGTGCATGAAAGACAAAGAATTGTAATAACCAATTCAATGTTGTGTAGGTAATCTATTTAGGCATTTTAATTATTTATGTTATTACACTACACAATCATGTAAGAATAAGATTGTAAACACATGTACATTACTCATACTTAGAGGCATGCTAAAACATTTCTACACATGTTTATCTACAATCAATTTCATTGCACATAACAAGATAATTCTCAAGGCATGACAAATACAAAACAATGTTTTTAAGAAACTTGAAAGTTAAATTAAACATTGTATTTAATCTTTAATTGATATAATTAATCATCCATCCTTGACAATGGCAATGAATAGCAATCAGTTTTTTTTTTTATATATAAATTTTTTAATTTTTTTTATATATGCACAAAACAATAAACACACATAAAGAAAAACATATTTTTGTTCTTTGAAATTGTTTTGTAATTTTGTATTTGTTTTTTTTTTATATATATTCTCTGGAACTCATAGAAGTCTTTAATAGCCCTTTCAGTAAATGATATTCTATGCCAGAGAAATAAACAAAAATAATGTATGAGAAAATACGCATATATATATTTCTTAAAAGAAATAAAATTTTGTTTTAAAAGGAATAAAAAGATAAACTTTTTACAAACACACAAAATATTAAAATAATACCAGAAATAATTCAAAACAAAAAAAATATTTTGGAGCAAAGGAGCTAACGCTAGGCATTAACTTCTTAACGCCAAAACAGAACTGCATTTCTTGATGTTTTGAAAAATATTTTTCTCAATTCATTTGTATTATAAAGAGACCTTCCTTCAGTTGAAATTTCAGAGTATATTGATTAGATTTGAAGGCTCTTTTAGCATGTATTTGGTGATTTTTCAAATACTTGTGTTTGGTAAAATCATTAAAGCTTGAACTATTAAAATATGCAAACACATGATGCAATGTTAGAATAAATAAAAAAAATATGCATGATTTATGTATAAAGAGTGAGATAATGTTCATGCAATGAATATAATATAAGTATATCTAAGATCAAGATACCTTAACTACATGACTACACTCTAGCCCCGTACTAAGTGACGGATGGGCATAAGGAGCTGCACACATGCCGTAGGTTGGGGTGTTAATCCCATATGCATACAAAAGATGACGCTCAACCTAGCACTCTTTCCCCCCAGTGCCTCTCAAGGCCCCACTGGAACCCTCCCCGGTTAAGGACAAGACATGACTTAGAGGTTAGGTCTCTAATGCACACAATCCTACGCCCTCGCTATTGTGAGACACATGTCATAGGTTTATTGATTATAGACATACTAAGCGTGTAAGCCTTACATATATTAACTGTGTTATAATTTCATGATTAGTTTTGGATTTACAATTTTATCGAAGATTGTTGATTTTAAATCCATTTAGAAAAGTTTTATTCATGCAAATAACTACAAAGGAAAATAAGATTTTCATATTTTAATGATATAATTTACTTTAGCATTGCAAGATATAAACAGCATGAGCATTGATTTCTATCTATGGTACGTGATAATGCTAGTGTGATGAATTAGGAAAACATGGTGCAAAGCTAAGTAAAGATGGACAAATATAAGATTGAGTTGCATGTATTCAAACATAGAGTTTTGAATTTTCATAGACCTAGAAAGAAGTGACAATTCTATTTGATTTCATCTTGTTGATATAAAGTTAATTCATAGGTCTAAAGATAATGAGATTCATGCAAACAATAAAGATGCACTTCACACACACAAAACAAGATATGAAACTATAATACCAATGCAATCATATATTTCATAATTCCTAAGGTTGATAGAATTAGTTGATTTAAGATAGGTCTTGATGGATCATGAATTATGATATATGATTATAGTGAATTTTAGCATAGGATATTAATAGATCATGGTGGTGATTGTGAAATCATATTTATCATTTTTGAAAATTTTCTTTTGATTTTAATTTTTAGAAATTAGACTAAACAAATACAAGGTATTTGACAATAATGATAGTAAAAATAATTTTTCTGAGAAATCAGAATTTTTTTTTTAGGAAAATATGTTACCGCCAGCGTTAGTGATAACGCCTGGCGTTAGCAACAAAGTTACTAAATTTGATTTAAAACACATTGTTTTTTATATTATTTGATTCTGATTTTTCTCGATTATGATTTTCAATATAGGGGCTATTATATGCAGCAACGAAAAATAGACAAATATGCAATTAGTTGCGCATTTAATATTTTAGCCTAAGACCCCTAAAAATTCATTTAAATCCAATTTTGAAAGTAATTTCATTAGTCTTGATAATATCATTTAGAAAATTTAGCATTCAATTTATAATGATAATATAAGACATTTATAGGTAAAGGATTTAAAAAGGATAAAACAAAAAGAAAAGATAGATCACTTAAAAATTATGACTTTATGTTTAATTTAAATCAATTTTGATTTGATAAACATTAGGCTTAAAATGTAAAAGTCATATTTCATAATATATCTAAGTGACTTTAGCGTGTTGGCTCAAAAATAAGAAAACAAACAAAAGAAAAAAAACAATTAAGCATATCATGAAGTAGAGAATTGATATTTCATTTTTAATTATTTCTACTTCATGCAAATGAAGGATACTAAATGATAAGAGATTTAGGTATCCAAAGTTGACCATGTGTAATGGTTCCTTTGGGCACCCAAATATGTCGTGATGGCTTTTGAGAAGATAATGATGAATGAGCCTTTTTAATTAATGTTGATATATCATTTTTCTTTATGGGTCTCCATTCATACATTGGTTGTTTATTACTTAAATCCATATAATGATTATGTGAATTGTTTGAAAAATAATTCATTGGAGGTTTATGTTTATTTAAATTATTTTTCAAAATAGCTTGATGTTGATAATCATAATGATTTTCATTATATGGATTCTTTGAAATTTTATAAGAGTGATTGTCTTTCTTTAGAAGTGATTGTTGAAAGAGTGGGTTACAATATGTTTTAAAAGATTGATTATCATTTTGATGATTTTCATTTCCACTCTTTCTTTTAGACATACTCTTATAATATGAAGAATAATATTTTATATTTTGATTTTCATGAAAAGGAGTTTTTAAATTTGAGTCATGATTGAAAATATATTGAGACTTATAATAGTGACTCTTAAGAATTTTATGAGGATCATAATTCTTTTTTAAACCAAACTCCTTTTGATTTAATGTGTGAAAATGATCCTTTTTAGAAATGATTTTGTAAGTTAATTTATCCTTGTTATTCAAAATCTTATGATGAAATTTATTAGGTGACATTTGAAATTTTTTAGCAAAAGATTTTAATTGTTTTAACTTACAAGTTAAAGCATCATTTTCAACTATCAATTTTTCATTATGTTCTTTTGAAACTAAGAGCCCTTTTTCAATTTCCTTGAATTTTTCCTTAAATAAATTGCAATCAAAACAAGGAGTAGGAATTGTAACTAAAGAGCATGAAATAAAATTTAACACATCAATATTTGTTTCTACTTTATCGTTTGCTTTTAAAGATTTATTTTCTAAACGTAATTTGGAATTAACAATTTTTAACTTTAA
Source organism: Dactylorhiza incarnata (assembly GCA_033032865.1). Taxonomy (NCBI): domain Eukaryota; kingdom Viridiplantae; phylum Streptophyta; class Magnoliopsida; order Asparagales; family Orchidaceae; genus Dactylorhiza; species Dactylorhiza incarnata. Next base: position 2,237,422 of record JAWHQI010000278.1, on the reverse strand, counting down.
AATTTTACGTTTAGCAATTTTAAGCATATGAGAAGTAGAAATAGAATTCGTTACAAAAAGAGAAGATTTAGATTTTCTTACCTTGCTATAGTTTCCGTCTTCTCTTTTGCTTGATGTGTTGCCAATAAATGAGTCCAACATTGTGACGTTGTATTTTTCTTCCTCCAAGCATGAGTCCTCATCGATTTCTTCTCTTGGATCCATAAGGAATTCCTCGTCGATTTCACTCTTAGATTTATCATCCTCCAAGAGTGAGTCCTTGTCGATTTCTTCTCTTGGATCCATAAGGAATTCCTCTTGTTCATCATCTGTGGAAGGAAGATTATAAGTATTCTCAAGAAATTTCCAAACTTCATAAGCAGTAGGAAGTGTATAAATAAGTTTGAAAATATTTTGATCTAATGCACAATATAGACTATTCATAGATTTGGCATTTAAAAATATTTCATTTTTATTTAAAATACTTGGGGGCATTTTAATTGTAATATTCCATACTTTAATATCCAAAGATTTAAGAAATCTTTCCATAAGAAATTTCCACCCATTATAATTTTTGCCTTCAAATAAAGGTGGTGCTAAAGATTTTTCATTTATAAGAAAATTTCCCCTACTAGTAGAAGCGAGATCATGAGACGCCATTATTCCCGGTGGTTAAACCGATTTGGAATAACCTGCGCTCTGATACCAATTGTTGGATCTTACGGCGCCCTTAGAGGGGGGGGTGAATAAGGCAATAAAATTCTTTCTATAATTTTCAAGATAATTACTAAATTGTTTTATAATGAAGGAGATTGAAATAAACAATTTAGATTTAGAATTGAAAACTTAGAACACAATATAATAGAGATTACGCCAAATGATAGAAATCAAGTAAACACAAAAGAGACATGATTATATTATATGAAAAAGTGTTTACATAAATTTGATTTCTATATCGCTAGAAATCGGAGGCGTACAAATGTAAATTCTTTTTGTTTACCAATCCTTCTCCCAAGGATCGGAAGGCTATCACTTGTCTCTCCCTAGACCAAGCCCAAGCCTATCCTCTAGATCTTCCCAAGATCTAGACGTAGCACACAAGGCCACAATTTCCCACCAAGCCACGCAAGGACTTGGACGCTCCGCACAAGGAAGCGATTTTCCCCTAAGCCACGCAAGGACTTAGACGCTCCGCACAAGGAAGCGATTTTCCCTACCAATACAAAGTTAAATGTATATAAATGAAAATACAAGATAAAATAAGAACTCCCTAGAAATTCAGATCTCTGAAAGGAAGGTTGAAGCCTCGAGATGATCCTTGATGTAGAAGCGCGTCCGATCTCGTCTTCAATTTCAAACCTTCTCAGCATAAATGGGAGTTCATGAGGTTCTGGAGCTCTCTGGATGGAATGCACTCAGGAAGGGACTTGAAATTCTTGATTGGTTGTAATGCACGAACACAAGGTGTTAATTTATAGAAAATCGCTGTCGGAAATTCCGACAGTGACTGTCGGAAATTTCCGACAGCGTTAAACTCCCGCTGGAGTGGCGTCGTGCGGGCAGTTGATGTAACCGTCGAGCTGTCGCCTGGGCGACATCGCTGTCGGAATTCCGACAGCTCAAAACTGCCTTTCGTCGTGCTGCCGTGGAGGGAAGTAGTTGTAACTTCTCTGCTGTCGCCTGGGCGACATCCACTATCGCCTGGGCGACATCCACTGTCGCCTGGGCGACAGCTCCTCTTCATTTTTGTCGTCCGAAACTACTCCAGACTGTAGATTGAGTCGTTCTCATCTCCGAAATGGGGTGGCACGTTCTGTAACTCTTCCTGGATTGAAAGTTATGGCCATTTTAAGATCAGCACACAAAACTCATCCAACCTGAGACTTGTCGTTCTCGGATCATGCCCATGAACGAGGACTTGTCTCCTCATTGAACCTGTACAACCTGGTCACTATAAACACACAAAAGACTAGATCAAATACAACACGGTATTTGTTATTCTCAAACCAAGAGATGCGGAAAGCAAGCTCCAACACGCCATGCTACCGCCAGCGCTAGTAGCTACCGCTGGGCGCTAGCTCCTTCTAAAAAAACTGTCAGAATCGCGCTAATCATCGCTAGCGCCGGGCGCTATCTCTACCGCCGGCGCTAGTGGCCTTGTTGGAATTCTGGCCTCAATTTTGGGGACAACCATCCTTGAGTCATGTGGACTTTGATTTCCTGCACACTTAAACACACAAGATCAAATACACATAGGATTTGTTATTCTCAAACCTAAGAGATGCGGAAGACCATGTTCCAACACATAATGATTCATTTACATTGCATGGCTATTCTGATTCGGATTATGTCGGTTGTTCACTTGATAGAAAAAGCACTAGTGGTACTTATCATTTTCTAGGACCTTCATTAGTTGCATGGTCTAGTAGGAAACAAAATTTGGTTGCACTCTCCACCACGGAGGCCAAATACATTGCATTAGGGAGTTGTTGTGCACAAGCTCTATGGATGAGCCAAACTTTAGAGGACTTTGGTTTTCATCTAAAACTTATTGAATTAAAATGTGACAACAAGAGTGCCATTGATCTTACAAATAATCCAGTACACCACTCTAGATCCAAACATATAGATGTGCGTTATCATTTCATAAGGGATCACATTAAAAAGAAAAATGTAAGGATTAGTTTCATTGGCACGGACTCTCAACTTGCTGATATATTCACTAAACCTCTTCCCGATGCAAGGTTTCAAATGTTAAGGTTGGAATTAGGAGTCTTAGACATCTTAGGATGAAAAACATATAAAACGCTAATGTTTTATGCAATTTGAGCAATCATGACATCTCTGATAATTACAAAACTTCTGCATAAGGCTACTCTTAAGACCCCTAACCAATATCAAAAATCAAAAATTTAAAATTCTTGAAAAATCGTGTACTATTTCCAGCGCTAGCGATAGCGCCAGCGCTAGTGTGGGTGTGTGATTTTTATGTTTTTTAAATTTTCTAAAAATCAACAAAAATATGTTAGTTTATTTGTGCAAATTTATTTTTGTATTACTGTCTATTTTATTTTTGTTTTATTTGAATTATGAAAAATCAACTACAAAAATTTAAAATTCAAAAATACAAAAATATGTTTGTGTGATTTTTCTGTTTTTTTTTATTATTAAAAAATTTCAAAACAAAAAAAAATTGTATGATCTTTATTGTCAATATCAAGCATGTATGAATTCTATTATTTAGAATTATTTACAATGTTAAAACATATTCTTTCAAGTTACTATAAACATTGTTTTGCTTATCATGCTTTGATATATCTATTTAAAGTGCATCAATTGTATTGAAAAATATGTGTAGAACCAAGCTTAGCATGCCTCTAAGTATGAGTAAATGTTTTATGTTTGATAATGATACATTTCACTCACTTATTTTGGTAATCAACATGTGTGTCTAAATCTAAAAATGCTTGCTTGTGTATTGTATTTGTACAATGAATTAAAACTTGCATAAGTTTATTGCCTACACTACATTTGAATTGCACTTATGAAATTTAGAAAAGTGGTTAAGTTTAAAAGTTGGGCTTGCAAAATAAGTGTATTCGGAGAATGTTGTCTCACAAATATGAACAAAAAATTATATATATGTAGACAAATATAACTCCACCAAGCACTACTTGAACCTCCTAATAAGTCTTCATAAGCATTGTGAGGTCGAGCACCTTGGAAAGAATAGTAAAGTTACTTGTGTAAACCTTGGTTATTAAACCACTTTGTTAAAAATTATGTGCATTAAAAGTGTGTGAAAGTAATTTACTTGTGTTTTATTGTGCATTTTACTTTACATATCTCTTGTATTTTGGTGATTTAAATCAATTGTTAACATTGCCCAAAATACACTTATATGCACATCATTATCTTTCATAACACTTCTTCTCATGAGTATTGGATTCTAATGCTTTATCTATACTACTCTTTAAATAAAAAATGCACTAGATAACCTAGCATGACCTCTACAATGTTTTGGTGTCTCTTGAACTTAAAATTAAGTAACATTGTAGTATAATCTCTCTTTGATATGATCATTTCATGCCTGGTATCTTTATGAAAAACTTTGAGATTTATAAAAGGTTAAAACATCTTTCAATTTTGAACTAAAACTCATATTTCTACTTATGCTTTTCATGCTTACAAAAAGATGTTTATTATAATCTTCCGCTTGCTTACAACTCTTATCTTTATATTTGAAATCTCTTATTTATGTTATGCTTAAACTCTTTATCATTATTTATATTTCGAAATGCTCGATCATGATATATAAATGCCTCCTTACTACCCTCACCCCACCTCTTTTGATAATACCAAAAGGGGGAGATTAATTGAAGAAATCTATATATGAGAAATATAGATAAATAAGGGGAGACTAATTCATGAAATCTATCATTTAGGGGGAGTAACACATAAATTGCATTTATGTAGGGGGAGCATTAAGTTAGGGGGAGTATGCACATTATCATGCATATAATTTACTATAGTTGCACTTTTATCTTGCTTATCTTATCTATAAACATTATTGTTGATTTCTTGCTTAAAGGATTTGTTATTATCAAAAGGGGGAGATTGTTGGACATGTGTGTCACATCCCTTTGTTTGAGAATAACAAATCCCATATTGTATTTGATATTTCTTGTAGTGTGTTTATAGTGTGCAGGAACTATAGGTGCAATACTCCACAGGTATAAAGCAGCTTGGAACAATCTTTTGAAAGGAGCAACGCTACCGCCAGCGCTATCGCTAACGCCAGCACTACCGCCAGCGCTATCGCTACCGCCAGGCGCTATCTCCAGTTCGTGCAGAGCGACGGTTTTGCAACCGCTACCGCTACCGCCAGCGCTATCACTACCGCCAGGCGCTATCTCAAGTTCGTGCACAGCGCCACGCCGCCGACGGTTTCGCAACCGCTCCACACGAACGCTACCGCAGGCGCTAGCCACTACCACAGGCGCTAGCTCCAAGTTCTATAAAATGCTGGGCTCTCTCTCATTTTGGTCAGAACTTCCAGAGACATTACTTGTGCCCAAACTCTCGTGCTGCTACTCTGCCAAATCATCATCTCCCACTCTAAGCCAAAGAAGAAATTCTGGAGAAGGAAGCCATCACGCTACATCCGAAGAACGATCGCTTCGACCTCGCTTGTGCTTCAGCGATCCTTCATCCTCATCTCCAGAAATCTCAAGAGGGAGTTTGCTTGTTATTTACTTCACTTCTTTATTTGTATTTTTGTATTTAATTCGCCTTGTGTTGGCGACTTGGTCTGGGTAGGACTTAGGGGGAAATTCGCCTTGTGTTGGCGACTAGTTCTAGGTGATTAGATCTAGGGGGCTCGAGGCCATATCCGGGGAAGGATTGGCTAGAGCGGCTTGAGGCTTTATCTGGGAAGGATAGGCTAAAGCCAACCGGTTTGTGGGGATACAAGTCGGTATAGAAAAGGAAAAGAAATTCACTTTTGTACGCCTCTGATTTCTAGCGATATTGAAATCAAATTTTGTAAACACCCTTTTTATATAATGCAATCATGATTATATTTGTGTTTATTTGATTTCTCTCAATTGGCGTAAAATTTCATTATTGCAAAATTGTCATTACTAATTTGTCATCTTATTTCCTATTAATCAAAAATAACTTAGTAATTATCTTAAAAATTATAAAAAGAATTTTATTCCCTTATTCACCCCCCCCCCCCCCCCCTCTAAGGGCGTCGTAAGATCCAACAGGCCCGCGCTGTCATTTGGGATAGCACCTGGGTATTCTCGGCGTCGAACACCTCAGCGTCATCACGGCTGTATAGGGCGTAGGCGAAAGCGAAGGCCTCGCCGCTGGCGACATCGGTCTCGATCCACGATGGATGAAGGGTCGAGAGGGATACTCGGTTGTTGTTCTGGTCCCACTTAACAAGGGGAGCTCCCGCTAGGTCCACGAGTTTTTCGCCGTTGGCAAAATTGCGGTGATCTCTCGGCAGGGGCACCGAAGAGGTTCCCGCGGGCGGAACAGAGGTCCCAGTCGGAACGTTCGCCCCCGGAATCTCGCCCGGGGCTTCCTTCCCTTTTGAGGCCGGGGTGGCCTTGTCCTTTGACGATGGGGGGACCTTCCCCTTCTTCGAGGAGGAGGGGAGCGCGGCCGAGTCCGGCTTTCGCTTGTGTCCACTAGCCTTGGAGGAAGCCAAGTCCCCTCGACAAGCATCGGCGGCAGCGCGCGCGGTGGACAGCGAATGCCCCAGAGCCGCTCCGGCATGGCACTGAGGGTTCAGCGGGAAGTCACGGGCACCTGTAATCAGAGAAGAACGCTCGATAAGTAAAGCGAGAAGGAGGGAGAGGAAAGTCGCGCGAAGACTGCTCAAGCTTACCTTCGCCCGACGGAATGGGCGGGAGCGAATCCACATTCCTCCGGAGGTGGATGACACCCATGCCCTGCTCTAGGATGAACTGGTGAAGCTTAGACTCATGACCGCCCAGCGATGGGGGCCGAAAGGTCGACTCCTCCTCCTGCACCGGCGCGAAGAGGACATTCCCGAAGTTCCTGCTAACGAACAAGAACTGGCGAAGCCAGTCATGGTTCTTGTTGGCGAGACCGGCCACCTTCAGAGGATTTTGGCCCGAGAAGAAGGAGGTTCCGTGCTTCGCGCGAAAGGTGAAGAGTTTGCGGAAGACGGGGAGGCTGAACTCGATCCCCTCTTCCCGGAGATAGCAGGCGAACCCCACCAGCATGGCGATGGAGTTCGGGTTGAGCTGGGCAGGGACAACTCCGAAGTACCGGAGCGTCTGGCAGACTTCCGGCCAAATAGGGAGGCGGAACCCCACCTCGAAGTGCTCTAGCGGGATGGCGAGGGTCCCCAGAGAGAAGGAATTGATGCGATCACCGGGTTCCGGGCGGGTCGCGATGAACTCCCCCGGGATGTGGTTCGCGATAGTGGTCAAGAAAGCCTCCTCGGTGAGGTCGCAGGGGTCGAAATCATGGTCCGCGAAAGCGCTGGCGCACTTGCCCCTTCCATCCGGTTCACCGCCCATCTTACAAAGGTTTAGAGTAGAGGAGCTCGCGCGAAGGTGAGAGGTGCGAAAGCAGTCGGCGGATGAGGAAGATGGCGGCGGGTTAAGGCGTAATAAATAAAGTTGGTGAGACAGCCTATTTATAGAAAAGCACAAAAAAGTAATCATTTCCTCGGGCGGCGGGTGAGCCGATGGTGACGGCACTACCCCGACGCCTCGGAATTCGAGCCGGCCTATTTTCGCCCAACCATTTTCGAGGGCTCGGCGAATGATCTTTCCTCAGAATACCACATGGCTGGAAGTTAACTTAGTTAGGCGGAAAGCAAGGCAAGGTGATAATCCACAGCGGAAATGAAAGAAACATAGGAAAGTAAAAGGCGAAATCAAGAGTAAAGCTATTATCCGCAGAACATAGAAAATTATTACAGAACCAAAGTCTTGCAGAGTTTCCTGAAAGCGTCAAGAGGAAAACAGGAAGGGGAGGGGGTCGGTAGACTAATGCTCTTGCCAATGCCATCGACCCCGACCTTGAGTATCAACGATCGGGGGCGCCCTCGGGTGGTAGTACGAAGTCATCGCGGTAATCTCCTGGTTGGCTAGGTGCAGTTGTTCCCTCGCTCGTGCAGCACGCCTCCCGGGAGAAAGCTCCCCACCCTCAGCGCCCAAGCGTTCAACCTCAGCGAGAAGGCGAGCATAATCCCATCAGAGGACCTTGAGCTCGCGAGCGGTCTCCATCCGCTGACCGTCCAGCTGACTAGAAAATTCCCGTTGCATGAAGATGAGCTTCCCCAACACTTCCTTCATTCGCTCCTTCATGGTATGAACATCGGTGGGGTCGCCCAGAAAATCCTCAAGCGCTCCGGGTGAAGGGGGTGGAGAGACCATTCCTTCTCCACCGTCGTAAAACCCCATGGGGGAGGCCCTCCGGTGACCTGCGAGAACGAGGATCTTTCGCTTCAAAAATGGGCATAAAATCGGGGCAAGGCCAAGAAGGCTACCTACCTGGTACGGGCTCATGCTGCCTAGGGGGGCAAGACTTCGAGGGATTCAACTCAAAGATGCTGGCTGTGGGATGAAGAGACTTGCCTTTCCCTGGTCGGAAGGGTTCCGGATTGATGGAGGGAATGGCAGCCTGATCAGAGGCAGGAGGAGCGCGACCGTGGTCCATCGCCGGTGAGCCCCCGCGCCCGTTCGCAGAAGTAGGGGTTCCCGGGCGAAAGGGAGAGCGGAGAGGAGTAAGGGTCAATCCCGCGGTGCCCGAGACGAGGGATGCGGAAAGCAGCAATTAGAACCAAGGAACGGTAAGAGCATTCACAGTTCGCGAGACGCTACCTGTTTGAGGTCGGGTCCCGCCAGGAGGGATTGAAGGAGAGAGATTGAGGGTCGGCGAGGTTCTCGTATCAGCGGGCGGAGGTGGCACAGTTTTCAGCATGGCGACACCATTGCTCTCCTCGGTATCCAGCGCCTCCTGCGAGTGGTCCCAAGCCATCGGGAAATGTCATCTCGAGGAATAGCGATGAGGCAACGTGAAATGAAAGTACCTGCATTCAGAGGTCGGGGGGAGAGGGGACGGCCGAATGGGGAGACTACGAAGCGGAATCTCCCTCCTCCCGACCCCGACGAACAGCCAGGGCCCTCCTGGAGAGAAAGGGAGCATTGGGGTCCCTTCTCGAGGAAAGTCAGGGGGCGAACATGGCAGCCTTGGGGGGATCCTTTCCCGGGGCCGTCGCGAGCGAATCTACCTTTGACGGCGAGACCGGTTTAGACGATGGTTCCATGGGAACCCTTCGAAATAGCAAAAAGTTAGAGCGCGGGAGGAACCACTGCAGCAGGAAAGAAGGCTTTTGGAGAAATGGCTCGGGCCAGAGATATATATAAGGTAGAAGTGGGACCCACAGGAAGATTCTGTCCAGGTCAGCAGACACTCATCGAATACTGGGTTGGACTGTTCTTTCCGAGCGGATGACCCGCTCGCAAAGAGCGGGGATTGTGTATAACCCCGTATTCACCGAGTGGGCCCCCAGACCCAAAAGGAGGGACCAAGGGACAAGAGTCGAGCCCCGCGGACCATTCACCCAAGGCAAGGGAAGGGGCGGACCACAGGGCGAATGTGGTCCCTCCCTCAGAGCACCCGCATGGCGGTAAGGGATGTTGGCGAATGAAGAGTAGCGATAGGCGAGAAGACTTGCGAGTGGCACCTTCGAGGACCACCCGCCCAGAGCTCAGGAGCGTCCGACGCGTGCGGGCACTCGCCCGGCCGAACGGGGCGAGAGAGGAGTCTGGCGAGTGGTGCTCTCACAGACCACTCGCCCCCAAAGGCTTTTAGGAGGAAATGACCTAGATACCCCTTGTGGGCTGCCAATAGCCCTTTAGAACAGCGGAGTTAGGCTGTTAGCAGACCAATTTGGGGCGCGGTTAATAAAACCAAAAGGCGGGTTCATGCTATTTGCAGACCAGTCTAGAGAATCTATAAATAGACCCTTAAGGGCACCTTGGAGGAGACCGATTGTGAGAGAATCCTCTCCTCCATGCAGGTTTTGGTTGGCTGCTAGTGCCCTCCAAGGTGCCCGGCTGAGCTTTGGTTTGGGAGGGGAAGCTCTCTAAGATCTTCCGGGTGTGTGGCGGGACCTCCTCGCTACAGCCTTGGGTCTGTTCTAGTTTTCTCGTCCACCGTCAGGAGAGTTTGGTGAGAGAGAAGTAAGCGCTGGCTACACCCCCCAGTGGGTCCGAACTCAAGGAGACCGGTTGTCGGTTTCAACATTATCAATTTGGCGATTTGTTTAAAATAAAGTCGTGCAATCGTAGAAGAACTATGATGAAATGTTAGTCTTTTCAATAACGCTAATATTTCAGGAAATAATTACTAAGACAATGTGCTGGATTGAAGTAAAATGGTGGCAAATTTAGAATAGCTTGTATGCACCCCATCCCAGAAGTACAGTATTAGCATTCATGGGACTTGCGATATTTGCATACTCGGCCAGCCAGAAAGCCTCGTTAAAAATAGGGTAAGCCACTGCGGACCCGAATGTGCTGGTTACCTATTTTATTCATTGCTTTTATTGTAAATTGCTTGCGGTGGAAAAGTGGCGGGTCGGTCATGCCCGTAGACCGTACGTACCGGTGCGGGAGGGTTGACGACTCTAGGTGACAGGGAGATGTGCACCCCGGGAGCTCGGTTGTATCTTATATGCCCCGCTGGGTCCCTCCGCTGGTTGGCCAAATTTAATTATTGTCGGACGTCTCCTACGACCGAGAGTACACTGGGTTGTACGTTAGGGCCAGGGTAGTGCGGTACATTCATACCCAGAAGTGGCAAGGACTGGCCACTGTCACCTACGGCCATATCGGTGAGGCTTGCGGGGTTCGCTACCCTGCTGGAAGAAAAGCGGTCAAGCTATGTCAACAAAAGGAGCAAACTGGTAAAATATTGTATGTGATTACCGTGGCGGGTCATTCATTCCCAAGGACCGTTCATACAGGAATGGGAAGGTTGACGACTCACGAGGCACTAGGGAGTGTGTGAACCCCGGGAGGTCATTTATTATTTCCCCGGAAGGTCCCTCCGCTGGATAGCCGAATTTTGGAATCACCGGATGTCGCTCACATCCAGGAGTACACGGAGTTGTACGTTGGGGCCTTGGTAGTGTGGTACGTCCACACCCAAAAGTGGCAGGACCGGCCACTGTCACCGATAGCCACATCGGTGAGGTCCGCGGGGGTCGCGATCCTGCTGGAAGAAAAGCGGTCAGACTATGTCGATGTAGGGATATGTGATTGAGTCGTGAGTACTCGTTATGCATTGCTTGCATATGCATCATTTGCATCAAAACATGCATATCTGCATATACCATAAACATATAACCTTTGTATGGGAGTTGGTTATATGTTCATGGATTTTCACTACTTACTTGCAATTTGTACAGGTACCATCAACATATAACCTTCGTATGGGAGTTAGTTATATGTTCATGGATTTTTCACTGCTTACTTGCAATTTTTACATGTACCATCAACATATAACCTTCGTATGGGAGTTAGTTATATGTTCATGGATTTTTCACTGCTTACATGCAATTTTTACATATACCATCAACATATAACCTTCGTATGAGAGTTGGTTATATGTTCATGGATTTTTCACTGCTTACTTGCAATTTTTGCATGTACCATCAACATATAACCTTCGTATGGGAGTTGGTTATATGTTCATGGATTTACACTGCCTACTTGCATTTCTTTGATGGGTTTTACAAAGGCTTATGCAAGTTGTAACTTTTATCCATTCCACTAACACATAACCTCCGTGAGAGAGTTAGTTATAGGTTAATGTGCTTTTACTATGTGCCTCTAGGACACAACTCATAAATTTTGCGTTTCAGATATGCAAACCTTGGAGGTATTCGACTATGCTAGAATTACTTACTCGATATAATTATCTAAGCTGGTAATTCATTTAGCGAACAATTTGCTGCTCAAAATATTCTTACGAACAATATATATCCAAGTTACGCCAGAATGGACATAGCTACGGGAAAGCTACCTTTGTTCCGCTTAAGCTGCTTATTATATTGCACGATAAGAGCAGTCAATACAGCTCATTAGGTAAAACCAAGCCTATAGACCCTTAAATTTTGGGATCGTTCGATACCTATAGTGATCTACAGTAGGTCCCATTTTGAATCTCCATGACCCACTCATATTTTCGGGGACGAAAATCTTCTTTGTTTTATTGGTTTGTAACATCCCAACTTTGGAAAGGGGGTCTAGCCGGTTCAGTTGAACTCTTGGAGGAACCTAGGCCGGGTCATATGGCAACCACGACCCGACCTTCACCACATAGTGGTGGTCATTTAGAGAAATGACTATTTTGGGTAGCATCGTGCTTCGCCACAACGTCAAAGTTGTTTATTAAGCATACGTGCTTCGAATCAACTTCTGTCAGTTGCGTTAGACTCGTACGGTGGATACGAGTGCAACGGAAATTGTTTCGTTCCAATCCGAGGTCATTTGATGAAAGTGACCATTTTTAGTATAGTAGCGTGTCACGACGACGCTATTTTAGTATAGTTAGCATATGTGCTCTGAATCGACTTCTGTCAGTTGCGTTAGACTCGTATGGTCTATACGAGTGCAACAGAACTCGTATCGTTCCAATCCGATGTCATTTGATGAAAGTGACCATTTTGAGTATAGTAGCGCGTCACGACGACTCTATTTTAGTATAGTGAGCATATGTGCTCTGAATCGACTTCTGTCAGTTGCGTTAGACTCGTATGGTCTATACGAGTGCACCAGAACTCGTTTCGTTCCAATCCGAGGTCATTTGATGAAAGTGACCATTTTGAGTATAGTAGTGCATCACGGCTACGCTATTTTAGTATAATAAGCATACGTGCTCCGAATCGACTTCAGACAGTTGCGTTAGACTCATACGGTGGATACGAGTGCAACGGAATTCGTTTTGTTCCAATCTGAGGTCATTTGGTGAAAGTGACCATTTGAGTATCATAGCACGTTACGATGACGCAATTTTAGTATATTGAGCATACGTGCTCCAAATTGACTTCCGTCAGTTGCGTTAGACTCGTAGGGTCGGTACGAGTGCAACGGAACTCGTTTCATTTCAATCCGAGGTCGTTTGGAGAAATGACTATTTTGAGTAACCTCGTGCGTCGCAACAATGCCATTTTCAAACATTGAGCTAGCGTGCTCTGAATTGAATTCTGTCAGTTGCGTTGGACTCGTATGAACGATACGAGTGCAATAGATTTCGTTTCGCTCAATTCCGACATCGTTTACTCAAGTAAATAAAAATAAACGTTCGTAAAATTATAAGAATCTTGAGATACGTAAACACTTGATTTCGACCCCGTCACATCGAACGTTGACTCGGCACTCGACGACGCGGACCTATAATGACTTTGACCTATATGGGGGACCCACCCGAGAGTTGACTTTGGTCAAACCTCCCTAAAATGAAATTTCCTTAAAGAATTTGTTTCCCAAATAGTGCCCCACTTGAAGCCCACATACCAAGGCCACTCATGCAACCAAGAAAGGTGGGCCTTGGGCCAAAGAAAGCCCATCCTTCCACCTCCCTTTTCACTCTCTCTCTCTCTCTCTCTCTCTCTCTCTCTCTCTCTCTCTCTCTCTCTCTCTCTCTTCCTATTGGCCGAAACCCACATTCCCACATGGCTAAAAAACTCAACCCCTACCCTACTTTGTAGGAGGTACAACCATCCCATAGATGAGTGACAGCTGCCCCTAACTCTACAAGAGTAAAAACTAATTCACCCTCAGGTTGCCATGGCGGAGACGGGGAAGAGGAGGAGGGAGCTCCCCCTACCTCCATAAACAGGACCCCCACTGTCCCAGATGGGAGACACTCCTCTCCCCGAGCTCATTCGAGACCAGGCCACCCCCCTGCCGGAGCCCCGCCTCGCCGGAAAAATGCGAGCCGAGCCTCCACCGCCACCTCCACCACCTCACATGGTGACATCGTCGGAAGGCTCCCGGAGGACCCCAAATAGGGTGGTATCCTCTCCTCTCCTCCCTCACTAACATTCGGACGGCTTGCATGCGAGCTCCGGAGGCCGGAGCGCCGTCGCCGCCTCTCCCCTCTCCTACGTCCGAAATAGGGAAGCACGCAACTCCGGCGGTGGTCGGCGGCAGCAGGCCACCGGACCACCTCCGGAGGGAGCGCCCGCCCCGTAGGAGTCGGCCGGGGGCGGAGCCATGGCCGGCCGGCGGCGGAGGAGACCCGTAAGAGGGCGGTCTGGTTTAGGCGGCGGAGAAGGTTTTAACAAAATTTATAATTTCTAAGATTTTATAATATTATAATCTAGATTTCAGGTATTTGATTTTCTGGAGGGTTAAAGAAAGCGCAAATGGAAAAGTTTTGAGCGCAAAATGTCTTCATTTTGGCAAGGGCTACTCCCAGTAAAAATTTCATAATTTTTGGAGGGCACTAAGTATTTTTAGTAATTATTATACCATGATGTTTTGTGTTTTTGATTTAACAGAGACCCTAAAAAAATTGTTGCAAAATTCTGAGAAAATTTAAGTAAATGTATAGGGCCAAAATACATCTGCTGTAATTTTCGGGATTTATTTTTAGGAGAAGTATGGCTATTTTCAAATTCCCTTACAAGGTTTTAGGCTGTTAGAACTTAGGAAAATTCCAAGGCACTGCGTTCGACGAACGCCACCCTGAGTTCGACGAACAACGTGCTTGATCTGCATTCGACGAATGCCACCCTGAGTTTGACGAACAGCGTACTCGATCTGCGTTCGAAGAACGCCACCCTGAGTTCGACGAACAGCGTAATCGATCTGCGTTCGACGAACGCCACCCTGAGTTCGACGAACAGCGTACTCAATCTGCGTTCGAAGAATGCCATACTGAGTTCGATGAACAGCGTGCTTCAATCTACGTTCGACGAACTCCATCCTGAGTTCGACGAACGGCGTGCCTTAGTTGGACGAAAGTCCTTCTCTCTAGAAAATCATCAGTTTATGCCTCAATTCGATGAACTCCACATCGAGTTCGACGAAATCCTTTCTGGGTTCGATGAAAGTCTTGTTTTCTGCTTTCGACGAATCGATAACAAATTCGAGGCGACACCGCCGATTCAATAACATCAAAATACTTGAAATATGAACCCAAGGCACACGGAAATAAGGAATTCCACGAAATATAAGTAATCTCATAAAAACCTAAGTAAACCCCTATGAACGGAGAAAAGACTCCTATGAACGGAGAAAAGACCCCTATAAACGGGGATTGAACGGAACTTCCTCCTAAGAACGGAGTCGACTTTGAAGCCTCCTGTTATGGAGTGATTGGACTACTAACCCTTTATTTATTATGCGCTCTAGTCTCGTACTGGTCCTGCTTTTACTTTCGGCATTTATTCTTTAAATCCAGTCCCGTACTGGTCTTGCATTTACTGCTTTTCAGTTAGTACTTTCTTTTACTTCAGTCTCGTACTGGTCCTGCTCCTTTCAATTCCAGTACCTTCCGTTCAGTTTCTTTTCAGTACCTCTCCAGTCTTATACTGGTCCAGTTCATTTATGTACTTTATTTCAGTATTACCTATAATTTAGAGTTGACGTGAAGATGTGGCATACCTTCAGAGTCAACCCTAAATAGTGCCGAACTGGCCGCCGCTTGTAGAGCAGAGCGGACAGATCGATGTTTTGGCTTTTCCTTCTTTATTGCCTATGATTTAGAGTTGACGTGAAAATGTGGCATACCTTCAGAGTCAACCCTAAATAGTACTAAACTAGCCTCCGCTTGTAGAGCAGAGCGGACAGATCGATGTTTTGGCTTTCCTTCTTTATTGCATATATTTTAGAGTTGACGTGAAGACGTGACATACCTTCAGAGTCAACCCTAAATAGTGTCGAACTGGCCGCCGCTTGTAGAGCAGAGCGGACAGATCGATGTTTTGGCTTTTCCTTATTTATTGCCTATAATTTAAAGTTGACGTGAAGATGGGGCATCCCTTCAGAGTCAACCCTAAATAGTCCCGAACTGGCCGCCGCTTGTAGAGCAGCGCAGACGAATCAATGTTTTGAGGTTTTGTTCTTGTATTGACCATGATTTAATTTCTACGAGAATGAAATGTTGCCTTCGAGAAGTAATTCCTACGTGAATGAAATGGTGCCTTCGAGAAGTAATTCCTACGGGAATGAAATGCTGCCTTCAAGAAATAATTCCTACGGGAATGAAATGTTGCCTTCGAGAAGTAATTCCTACGGGAATGAAATGTTGCCTTCGAGAAGTAATTCCTACGGGAATGAAATGTTGCCTTCGAGAAGTAATTCCTACGGGAATGAAATACTGCGTTCGAGAAGTAATTCCTACGGGAATGAAATGTTGCCTTCGAGAAGTAATTCCTACGGGAATGAAATGTTGCCTTCGAGAAGTAATTCCTACGGGAATGAAATGCTGCCTTCGAGAAGTAATTCCTACGGGAATGAAATGTTGCCTTCGAGAAGTAATTCTTACGGGAATGAAATGTTGCCTTTGACAAGTAATTCCTACGGGAATGAAATGTGCCTTCGAGAAGTAATTTCTATGGGAATGAAATGCTGCCTTCGAGAAGTAATTCCTACGGGAATGAAATGTTGCCTTCGAGAAGTAATTCTTACGGGAATGAAATGTTGCCTTCGAGAAGTAATTCCTACGGGAATGAAATGCTGCCTTCGAGAAGTAATTCCTACGGGAATGAAATGTTGCCTTCGAGAAGTAATTCCTACGGGAATGAAATGTTGCCTTCGAGAAGTAATTCCTACGGGAATGAAATGTTGCCTTCGGGAAGTAATTCCTACGGGAATGATATGTGCTGCCTTCGAGAAATATTCCTACAGGAAAATGTGCCTTGGGAGAGTGTCAGATGGCCGATGAGTTTTACTCTAAGGCAACCCGCACGACGGATGGTTTGGGAGGGCAACCTGTTCGAAACTTATAGAACTACGTGGGTCTGAGACCGTATGCAGGACGATACGGAGTACGTTGGCGGTGGTCGTAGGAAGACTGCCTCGGCCTAATAAGAGTCCAGATATCCCCTCCCTTATAAATGTTATATTATGTCTATTTGTTAGTAGGGGTTGGATTCTGTTCGTGGTTCTAATAACTTGTCCTTAGCACAGGAACAGGTGCGGGCGAGGGACATCACCCAAGTGTTGAGGAAGCCACAGAGCAGGCTACTTCAGGTACATATTTGTTAAGCCGCATTCCTTTTGTTGTGCCCTATCTCATGATATATATATATTGGCAATGAATCATTGATTGATAGGACTAAATGCGGCAGAGATATTATAACTATCCATACAGGTTTTGAGTTTGAGGTTTCTGTGATAATTAATCTTTCGATATAATACTACATCTTCCGCTAAGTTCTATAATGTGCACTCTGTGATAGTGTCTTCCGCTAGAATATTGTTTCCCTACTCTGTTGGTGTGTGGTGACTTTCGCTTAACACCACCCCTAGGCGTGACAATGGAGTGTTCAAGGAAGGGGGTTGGAGAAGCTAGTACCTCCACCCTTCGGGATCGCTTCGGCGTCATGCTAAAAGGGTGGTGTGCGATAAGATCCCCTAATCGGACCGCCGATTTGGGAGGGGGGTCTTACAGGTACCCCCTAATCCGGGCTGCAAATAGTCAAAGCACCCGCCTCATTTGGTGGAGGAAATGAGGTTGACCAAAGTAAACCCCACTAGCCCCGTAACCACCTAACATGGGGTGCAAATAGTGAATTCCCTCATCGTGCAGTGCAAATAGTAAAATCCTCCAACATGCGGTGCAAATAGTGAATTCACTTATCGTGCGGTGCAAATAGTAAAATCTTCCAACATGATGGTGCAAATAGTGAATTCCCTCATCGTGCGGTGGAGATAGTAAAATCTCACAACATAGGGTGCAAATAGTAAAATCCTCCAACATGGGCGCGCAAATAGTAAAATCCTCCAGCATGGGGGTGCAAATAATGAATTCCCTTATCATGCGGTGCAAATAGTAAATTCCTCCATCATGGGGGTGCAAATAGTAAATTCCTCCAAACGGGTGTGCGAATAGCACATAAATTGGTTAGGGTGTGCGGGTAGACGCATAACCACCATAACTACTGTAACCACCCACTATGGGTTGGTGTAAATGTCCAGAATCATATCCGGTTGCGTATAGAGTAATACCGGAAAAATATGTGTCTCAAACCATATGCTCGGTCTGCGCATATCAATTATGATGGTTACGGTCTGCGAATAACCAGATAACTACCGTAACCACCTCTGGGGCCTATAAATAGAACCCTAAGACTTCTCTTTTTTCCATTCTTCTCTCCTCCTCCTTCCTCTTCCTCTTGAAGATCTCCCTCTTCGGAGCCGCCATTGAAGGAACCTTCAAGCACTTCGAAGACAGGCGAAGATCTTCATCCTCCTTCGAAGATCTTCTTCCTCTTCGAAGATCTCCTTCATCTTCGAAGATCTCCTTCCTCTTCCTCTTGAAGATCTCCCTCCTCTTCGAAGCCGCCCTTGAAGGACCTTTAAGCACTTTGAAAACGGGCGAAGATCTTCATCCTCCTTCGAAGATCTTCTTCCTCTTCGAAGATCTCCTTCCTCTTCCTCTTGAAGATCTCCTTCATCTTCGAAGACGCCCTTGAAGAATCTTCAAGCACTTTGAAGATGGAAGAAGATCTTCATCCTCCTTTGAAGATCTCTCTGGCCTTCGAAGACGGATGAAGATCTTCATCCTCCTTTGAAGATCTCCCTCGCCTTCGAAGACTCCTTCGAAGATCTTCGAGTGCCTTGAAGATCCTTCGAAGGCCTTCTTCCGCTCTCAAGACTGCTCCAAGCGCGCCTCCGTGCGCTCTGCTCCAAGCGCGCCTCCGTGCGCTCCGCTCCAAGCACCCCTTTCTGCGCTTCGCTCTCAAGACCGCCCCAAACGCGCCTCCATGCGCTTCGCTCTTGAGATCGCTCTAAGCACACCCCTGCATACGCAACAATAAGCATGCCAGCCACCAACAAGACAAGTACTCCAAACTCCTCTGGCATAGCAGGAAACAAGCCGCAGAGACAAAGACATGCATAGCACATCGATCCGACCATCAATCAGCAGTCAAAATCTCCAGATCGCTCGGAGCGCATCATTCCCCTCTGCAGCAGACAAAAAACTTAGCTCCGTGAGCGGTGGCTTGTCACGCACCGAGCACCTCTCTCTTAACAATTGTAACGAGTGGCAGCATGTTGCCCTCGAGTTCTTCATAACAACTATGTACAACAATCAACAAATAGTGAAATTTTTGGCCGGCACACACCCGACCGCGTGGTTTTTCACCAAGTTGATGGATTTTCCATGTTAAAAAAATTGTCTTGTCAACTTTCCTTTGCCTGTGACTGTTTGCACGCTCGAATGCTCTCGGGCTAAGACGGTTCAGTTTAGTCTGGTCTACCAGAGCCTTGAGTGGTCCGCAACAATTTGGCGTCATCTGTGGGAAGGAGTTCCCTCAAAGCTTGAAGAAGACTCTGAAGACAGTACCCGCTGCACAATGGTACTCGTGACCAGAGGTCATGGCAGGAAAAACCATCCGCACAAGTAAAGAATCAATCTGGGGGGCATGCTAATTTATCTCCCCTCCACTCACTTATCAGCAAACTCGGAGGAGAGCCCTCCAGTACGAATCTCCAAGATCATGGGGCATGTCCTTACGGAGGACCTGAAGCTCAGTATCACCGTGATCGCCCTAAGGCGGCAAGCCATGAGCCTGCAGTTGGAAGGCTCACACGTGAAGAAGTTCGTGACATAATTTTTGAAGAGCACGAACGAGCCATACATCGTGCCGCTTTGGCCCCTCACCCACTCCATCGCCGCTCACCATTCGCACCTGAGGTGATAACGCATCCAATCCTCATTGGCTTTAAGCTCCCAAAACAGAGTGTTCGGATCTCCCAACAAGGGACTTCGACCTCTCCCAGAACAGAGTGTTCGGATCTGCCAACAAGGGACTCCGGCCTCTCCCAGAATAGAGTGTTCGGATCTCCCAACAAGGGACTCCGACCTCTCCCAGAACAGAGTGTTCTGATCTCCCAACAAGGGACTTCAGCCTTTCCAAAACAGTGTTCGGATCTCCCAACATGGGACTCCGGCCTCTCCCAGGATAGAGTGTTCGGATCTCCCAACAAGGGACTCCGGACTCTCCCATGACAGAGTGTTCGGATCTCCCAACAAGGGACTCTGGCCTCTCCCAGAACAGAGTGTTCGGATCGCCCAATAAGGGACTCTGACCTTTCCAAAACATAGTGTTCAGATCTCCCAACAAGGGACTCCGGACTCTCCTAGAACAGAGTGTTCGGATCTCCCAACAAGGGACTCCGTCCTCTCCCAGAATAGAGTGTTCGGATCTCCCAACAGGGGACTCCGGCCTCTCCTAGAACAGAGTGTTCGGATCTCCCAACAAGGGACTCCGGTCTCTCCCAGAATAGAGTGTTCGGATCTCCCAACAAGGGACTCCTGCCTTTCCCATAACAGAGTGTTCGGATCTCCCAACAAAGGATTCCGGCCTCTCCCAGAACAAAGCGCTCGGATATCCCATGCAAAGACGCCAAGCTCTTCCGAACAGAACGATCGGGTAGCTCAAGTAGAGACTTCGATCTTTTTCGAAGGACCCCACATCCACCAGACGGGGAGAAAGCTCACTCTCCTCCGTAGTAAGCTCACTATCGCGAGACAAAGTGTCTGCCCTTCACCGCTACTATCAACGGCATCCCCTAGGTCGGAACATGAACCTCACTACTCAGCTCGAAGCGTCCGCCCTTCACCCACGTAATAGATTCCAACGCCACTTGTGTCTCGTCCTCTACTATCAACGACATCCCCCACGTTGGCAATCCGGACTCCTCACTACTCGGCTCGAAGCGTTCACACTTCGCCCAAGTAGTAGGTTCCAACGCCACCTGAGTCTCATCCTCTACTATCAACGAAGTCCCCCAGGTCGGCAATCTGGACTCCTAACTACTCGGCTCGAAGCGCCCGCTCTTTGCCCACGTAGTAGGTTCCAATGCCACCTAGGTCTCGTCCTCTACTATCAACGACATCCCCAAGGTCGGCAATCCGGACTCCTCACTACTCGGCTCGAAGCGTCCGCCCTTCGCCCACGTAGTAGGTTCCAACGCCACCTAGGTCTCGTCCTCTACTATGAACGACATCCCCCAGGTCGGCAATCCAGACTCCTCACTACTCGGCTCGAAGCGTCCGCCCTTCGCCCACGTAGTAGGTTCCAACGCCACCTGGGTCTCGTCCTCTACTATCAACGAAATCCCCTAGGTCGGCAATCTGGACTCCTCACTACTCAGCTCGAAGCGTCCGCCCTTCGCCCACATAGTAGGTTCCAACGCCACCTGGGTCTCGTCCTCTACTATCAACGACATCCCCCAGGTCAGCAATCCGAACTCATCACTACTCGGCTCGAAGCATCCTACCTTCGCCCACATAGTAGGTTCCAGTGCCACCTGAGTCTCGTCCTCTAAACCGCGTCGCCAGGGCCTGCCCCCCCTCGCGCTTGCAAATGGTTTGAAGTTTCCGTCCTGCACCACTACTACCAATGACATCCCCCAGGTCGGCAATCCGGACTCCTCACTACTCGGCTCAAAGCATCCGCCCTTCGCCCACATAGTAGGTTCCAACACCACCTGGGTCTCGTCCTCTAAACCGCGTCGCTAGGGCCTGCCCCCTCGCGCTCGCAAATGGTTCAAAGCATCCGCCCTTCACAGCTACTCTCCGCGACATCCCATGGGTCGGTAATCCGGAACTCTCATTACTCGGCTCGAAGCGTCTTCCCTTCGCCCACGTAGTAGGTTCTAGCACCACCTGGGTCTCGTCCTCCATCTGCCAACATTAAAGAAGAAAAACACAGTTCACCTCGCAAAATGTCGGTTCCAACACCACAAGAGCTCTACTATCACAAAGCTAGTGCTCAAAGCTTGAACAGTGGGCAAACAATCAAGCAACGCTCATGGAACGGTCAAAGCTCCGTAAACAAAGTACAAAGCTACTGCATGATGCAAATGTGCAAAGAAACGATAAGGGCGACGCCACACATCATCCACATCAACACCAGAGCCCCTCTCTCACCCTTGAAGAGACCTCCGATATCAAGCTCGGTTATATCTCAATGGCGGGACAACACCACCGTACAGGGGAACTTCACCCCCAGACTTGCATGTATCTCATACTGTCACATTCAAACATCAACATGCTCCACAACTAAGGAGAAGCGCCACTGCATTAATTTCCACTGAGATCAACGCCTCGCTACCTGAAGGACCAAGGAATCGCCCGAGTTTTCACGAGCAAAAGTCCGCAAGTATGATCCACAACACACATGCGTCTGTCCCGCGTGCACACAGTGCGCAGGCGCATGTCCCGCACGCGTTCCGTGTGCGGGCACACCCCACACACGCACAACACGAGGGCAGCCTTCCCCGGGAACACGTCTCGCGTGCGCACAGTGCGCGGGAACATGTCCCGTATGGCACAGTGCGCGGGTGCACTTCCCGCTCGCAGCGCGCAAGAAGCCTTCCCGCGCGCAGCGTGCGGGCGCACGACGCATATGCACACGTCCCGCGCGCACAGCACACGTCCTGCGCGCACACAACACACGGGCGCACTCTTAGTGCGCATAATGCATGAGTGACCGTCCTACGCACGCACGACGCGTGTGCCCGCATCCCCCGTGCGCACGACGCATAGGCGCACACCCCACGCGCGCACAGTGCGCGGGCGCACGTACATCATGCACATAGCGCGCGAGCGCCCTCCTCACGCTTGCACACGCATGGGCGCCCCTTCCGCATGCGCGCATCCCGCGGGCGCACCTTCTTCACACCATTCCCAGCGCGCGATACACCCCGTGCATGTTCCTCCCTCCGGACCTCTCGTGCATCTTGCTACGCGCACAGCCGCAAGCAAGCTCTCCGCACGGTGGCTAGCCTATCTTGTGCACCTCTTAGACATTTTGTCGTATGGACACCATCGCCAAACATTATGCGCGTCATCCAGATTTCGAGTAAAAGTCCCTGCCCTCCATTCACTTCGACTCGAAGTTGCGGGGACTTGGGGGCAAATGATAGGTACCCCCTAATCCGGGCTGCAAATAGCCAAAGCACCCGCATCATTTTGTGGAGGAAATGAGGTTGACCAAAGTAAGCCCCACTAGCCCCGTAACCACCCAACATGGGGTACAAATGGTGAATTCCCTCATCGTGCAGTGCAAATAGTAAAATCCTCCAACATGGGGGTGCAAATAGTGAATTCACTCATCGTGCGGTGCAAATAGTAAAATCCTCCAACATGAGGGTGCAAATAGTGAATTTCCTCATCATGCGGTGCAGATAGTAAAATCTCATAACATTGGGTGCAAATAGTAAAATCCTCCAACATGGGGTGCAAATAGTGAATTCACTTATCGTGCGGTGCAAATAGTAAAATCCTCCAATATAGGTGTTGGGTATATTGCCCTCAATAGTATCTTGATTTGAAGAGGCATCACTCTCAATGCTAAGGACATATTGTATTTGATAAAGCTATACTTGTGTAGTATATATAGGTACAGGTGACTCAAAAGAAAGGGCCAAACATACCCTTAGATATGAAGAAATCATCTACAAGGAGATGAAGATTTGTCTCAGCAGAACCACTAAGACGAAGGGTCAAAACCGCTGAGACGAGGAGCCGTCTCAGCGGATCCGCTGAGAAGAAGGTGTCTCCGCTGATAAGTTCTTCATACGCTGAGAATCAGCGTGTTCGTCGAACGAAGGACTAAGTTCGTCGACCGCTGAGATGAGACCAAAGAAGGAGCCGCTGAGAAGACATAATAGGCGTGTTCGTCGAACGCAGAGTGCCATTTGTCAAACGCAGAACACTGTTCGTCGACCGCTGAGACGAGATCAAAGAAGGAGCCGCTGAGAAGACACACAAGGCAAGTTTGTCGAACGCAGAGTTGGCAAGTTCGTCGAACGCAGGATACAGCGGATCCGTCGAACGCAGAGTGCAGCGCGTTCGTCGAGCGCAGACCTTCTCTACGGATAAGTAGGGCGGCGGAACCTGCGGATAGGGCAAGTTGCAGAAAAGCTGTGTGGGGGCCACCAGCTTCTCCCATACTTCTCAGAAGGACAACTAAGTGCCGTTAAATATCAGAGATGTATAAAAGGAAATGCTAGGGCACATTTGAACCTCTCCTCCGTCGCGTGTAAAAAGCTAATCAACTATTTCATTGACGGAAGCTGCTCTCGACTTTCTTCCTGCTCACTGAAAAAGAGAAGAAGAATCAGAGAGAAGAAGTTAGCTCCTCCACCTGAAGGGGCAAGGTGATCTTCCATCACTCTATTGAAGAGGAAGATCAAGTTGTTGATGTAATCAACATCTTCAGCAATAGGAAGCACAGTCTGTGCAGGATCTACAGGAGAGTACCTCTACTGTAGAATAATTCTAAATCATTTTTCTGTAGGGCATTTTGCCTGAGTTGTAAGACCATTTGGTCTGAGTTTGTAGGAACCTGAGGGTTCTGAGTTGTAGGGCTGAAGGCCTGAGTGTAGGATCTATTGGTCTGAGTTGTAGGGCTTCATTGCCTGAGCTGTAGGAGAAGGAATTCTCTGAGTTGTAGGACCTGCTGAGGTCTGAGGTGTAGGATCAGGAGCTGATCTGAGGTAGGGCTGTTTAGCCTGAGGTAGAACCTATTATGGTCTGAGTTATAGGACCTGTTGAGGTCTGAGTTGTAGGATCAGAAGCTGATCTGAATTGTTGGGCTGCTGAGCCTGAGGTAGGGTTTGGGAAAACTTGAGAGATCCTGAGGGATCTGAGTTGTAAGCTCTTTTGAGCCGAGTTTGGAGGAGTTGGCTTTGTCTAACACATTGTTAGAAATGTGAAGGGGGAAAGAGGACTACTCAAGACACCCTGTCTTGAGGAACTTCTATACATACTTGTGTGCTTTCTGTGTTGCTTGATTTGAATAGTTTTAACAGGCTATAATTATCAAGGAAAATTCAAAAGACCTATTCACCCCCCCCCCCCCCCCCCCCCTCTAGGTGATTTAGACTACAACCTAATATTCTTTCAAGTGGTATCAGAGGGAGGTTGGTCGAAAAGGACTTAACAGTCTGACCAGATCCTAAAAGGTTTAGTCAAATCAAATCCCATGGCCTCCTCTGGATTGCAAAAGGAAATGAGGTCCATGAAATTGCCCATATGCAACAAAGAGAATTTTGGCATATGGAAGCAAAGGATCAGGTTATTTATGGAAGCATCTGATCCAAGGTTCTTCATTACAGTTGAAGAAGGACCTTTCACTTTTCACACTGCATCCACTATAGATCCAACAAGAAGAGAGGCCAAACTATTCAAAGATTTGACCAAGGATGAACTTGAGTTGTTCACCATGGACAAAGGGCCCAAAACATCATTGCCAATGCTATTGATGATTCCACCTTTCAAAACTTGGTGCATTGCACTTCTGCCAAGGAAATGTGGGATACTTTGATAGTATATATGGAAGGGACAGCTGAGGTTAGGGATGACAGGAAGTCACTCCTAAATCAGGAGTATGAAGCCTTTAGGCAACTGAACCAGGAATGCATAGCTGAATGCTATGAAAGATTTTTCAGGATAGTGAATGAGTTGAGGACCTATGAAAGGAACTTCACCATTTATGAGCTGAATGATAAGTTCCTTAGATCTCTCACAAGAGACTGGGACACAAAGATATGTGCCATCAGGGAAGTGGCCAAGCTAGGTGAGACCCCAACTCACACACTGTTTGGGAAGCTGCTCTCCTATGAGATGTAGTTGTCTGCAAGGAAGGAAGAGGACACCTCTTCAAGGGTTCAAGCAAGGGAGAAATCTGTTGCTCTCAAAGCTGACAGCTCCAAGAAAATCAAAAGCAGGATGGTGTCTCCTCCTAGGAGAAGTGCTGAACCTGAAGTCAGCACTTCAGGATGCTCTTCCTCTGATGAGGAGTTTGCTACCTTCACTAGGCAGTTCAAGAAGATGGTGAAGAGGAAGCAGTGGAAGAACATGCTCTCCTCATCATCACACAACAAAAAGGATAGCAGCAAATCAGAAAGACATCACCCAAAGGGTGATATGTATGACTCTAAAATTGGTAAACATTCTTCTAACAATATAATCTGTTATAGCTGCAGCAAGCATGGGCATGTCATTGCTGACTGCCTAGTCAAAAGGAAAGAAAGAGGTGAAAAAAAGCCTCATCACAAGAAGGAGAGGAAGGGAGAACAATCCCTTCTAGCCAAGAAAAGCAAGAGCTGGAGTGAATCTGAATCTTCATCTTCAGATTCAGATGAAGAAGAGAAAGCCTACATAGGGATGTTTGCTGCTCAGGAGGATGAAGACTATCCTGCAGCTAGAACAGGAATCAGGGCCCCTCTTTCACACTCAGATAGTGATGAAGAGGAGGATGAAGAAGACCCTGTTCAGCTAGGCCTTATGGCCTTCACTGATGAGGAAGGGAGTCAGAATGCTTCTGACAATGTTCAGGTACTATCTCATTCCACTGCAATTTCTGATTATGAGACTAGTCCAGAATCTGTTGCACCTTCATCAATTGATGGAAGGGGCATAAAAGCTGAGAAAGAACTCAATCAATTGATTGATAAATATGGTGTTCTTTTGGAGGCTCTGAAGAAGAGCAAGAAGCTTGCCAAGAGGCAAGTCCAGGAAATTGTTTCCCTCAAAATGACTAAGGATGTCAACACTGAACCTACCACCCTGGTGGCTCAGATGAGTAGACAAATTAGCCACTTACAGGGGATAACTGTTGTGCAATTATGCAATATTTCCCTGAAGAACAAGGTCATCAAGGACCTTGAAGAAAAGCTTGAGAAGGAGAAGAGACTGGTGGCTCAATTCTCCAAGCCCAGATCTGTGCTATCTATTATTGACACCTTCTCCTCTCAAACCAATAGGAGAGGACTAAGATTCAAGAAGATGGAAGTAGGAGAAGGGAGTGGAGTAAAGAGAAAGGAGAAGGCTAAGCCTCAACCAACCTTTCAAAAGGTGATACTTCCCTCCAACAGGTATGACCATGAAAGCATTTATGGTCACTGGAAGAATGAGAGTTGCTATAGGAAGGAAAATGCTCCTTCACATAGTGGAAGAAAGGGAATGGGATTGAGTGCCATGAAGGCTCCCCATGAGGAAATTCAAATGGCCCAACATGGACCATTTGTAGTTGGTACTTCAGCCACGTCATTCAAGAATGAGAAGGCAAGCCCACTAAGGTTGGATCAGTCAAGAACATGACTGCTGCCAATTCTATAAACATGTCTGATTGCTCAGTGTCAGATGCCATCAAATCTTGTATGGCTGCCAAGTCATTGCCAGCTGATGCCATCAGGACAAAGAGCCTCAAGACAGCCACAGAATGACATTCAGTCAAATAATTGCTGAGAGGAACAGGAAGAATGCTGCTGTATCTATTCCTGAACATGAGGACTGTGCTGCACAATCCTCACGAAATGCTCAGAAGAGAAGATACAACATTCATGAATGTTGGTGCTGTGGTAAAGTGGGACACTTTGCCATAGATTGTTGGTACAACCCCAATGTACCTAATGCAAAGAAGAGTCTTCCTGCCAAGGGTGCAACTAGAGTAAGGCTTTTTGATTATGCTAACAAGAACCTAGGACCCAAGTCATCTTGGGCTCCTAAGGAATATTAAACTCTGTTTTACAGGATAATTCAAGTACCAGCTTCATCATCATTTGGTACTTGGACAGTGTGTGCATGTGGCACATGAAAGGAAGGAGGGTGATATCATGAATTTGATATCAGAAAGAGGAATAAATCCTCAAGGTAAGTATTTCTCCTCCCTATTGTGAATTTATCATCAAATGCTATTTATAACAGTGTTAAAGTAGGATGATAGAATTAACCAGTAAAATCTGTGTTAGCTAAGCTTTAAATTTCGCATAAAAAGCTGGGTTAAGTTTGGGTTCGACGAATGTCGAGCTCAGCTCGACGAACTTAGTCTTTAAAACATTAGCTATGTTCGACGAATTCAGCCCTAGGTTGAAACTTTAGATGAACCGTCTCAGCTGAACCGCTGAGTCGATTAGGTTAACACTCTGGCCCACTATATATAAACTCTTGATGGCATTAAATGACTCTTCACATTCTCGCGCACCACTCCAGCCGCCGAGACGAAACCTCTACTCTTCCGTCCTAGCGTTTTCGTTTTTCTCATTCGACTAAGATGGCGCCCAAGATTGCGAAGGAATTGCAAGAGGGTTGTGAGTTGGTGAGGGATGGGTTTCTCCATGCCTCACCAGAGATTTTGAGTGTTATATCTTTGATTTCTGATGCTGGACTAGACTTCTTGCTGTCTGAACCTCTCAGATATTCAAGCAAGAAGTGCTAGAGTTCTTTGCATATGTCAAGCAGTCGTCTTCTAAGGATGGCTTAACTTCTAAGGTTGGAGAAATTAAGGTGAAACTGTCCCCTAAGAGACTGGAAAAAGTACTGTACCTTCCTAGAGTGGAAGAAGAGGAAATATCTGTTGGAGACAAGGAGCATGCCTTGAAGTGGTGTGAATACAGTGACCCCCAGACTTCATCACTGAAAAAGAAATTCTTCAATCAAAAAGGGAAGTTGCTGTGTGACATTATGGGAAAGGCACTCATGTGCAATCCAGTCTCACATGACACAATCTCTCAACCCATGTTTGAGCTGATTGTAATGATCATTTTAAAGAAAAGGACATGCTGGGGAAATGTCCTATTCCAAAGGATCAAGCAATGCCTGCAGGCTCCAAACCTTGGAAGGATCTTATCTCTCTTCCTGCTGAAGGCTTATCCTGAACAGTTCTCCTCTTTCAAGGGTGTAAACATTCACTACTTGAAGAGAATAGATATCAAGACCTTGGACAGGTCTACAAGGGTTCTCCCCATGAGCCAACCTTCTATGGTGGCTGAGATAAAGGAGAAGAAGAGAGCTAAGGTGAATGAAGGAGAAGATGTCCCCATGACTAGTGGGGATGAGGAGCCCCAAGGAAGAGTTGAACCCAATCCTGAGCCAACTCAGATGAATACTGATCCAGCTGTTCCTCAAGCTGAAGATGAACTTCCCAATTCACCTATCCATGGTAAATTAGGATTTCAGTTAGGCCTCTCCTCTTTAACAATAGTATAGTCTAGGTGTTTAACTCCTCAATCATTTTTCAGGTGACCCTAGACAAAATTCTCCATCTATGGATGCCCCAAGTGAGGGGGAGCATAGCCCAGCCTATGAAGGAGGAGGTGGGTGAAATATCTAGTTGCCCACCAAAATCACCTAGAGGGGGGTGAATAGGTGATAACAGCGTCTTTTGCGGAATTGAAAATCTTGAAAATAAAGAATGCACAAAATGCAAACCACAACCACAGACGACAAAGAAATTTATAGTGGTTCCCCGATCTTGGGTACTCCACTTGCCGGCCTCGCCAATCTAGCACCACAGCTAGACTTGACTACTTCAGTAAATCTCGGATCAAGAACGATCCTACAAATCTCAGAGTCAAAACTCTTACAACTCGGAGATCAATCTCCTACAAACTCAGAGAGAACCCTCTCTTACAACTCGGAGAACACCTCTCCTACAACTCGGAGAACAATCTCTCCTACAATCAAATATAAAATTGATAACGAGATTATACTTATCAAATCACAAATAGATCTGAATAATTTGATGAAGATCTTCTTTTCTTCTTGCGACAGAAATGACTTCGGCTTGATGTAGAAAATGAAGAATCGAAACGGCACAAATCAGATCTTCTAAGGTCTTGATCAATCCGATAGAATCAGAACGTGTAAGACAATGACCGATTGACCTTCCTCTTCCACTTGGAGACGATTTCAGATAACTCACGATTGAACTCCAACAATGGCGATGCGCGGCACTTGATGACAATCTTGGATCAGATTAGGGTTAGGAAAAGTACGAACTCTGATCTTATTATTCTCAAAAACTTGTTAATTCATTCTTAAGAAGCAATCATTAAATAGATGACATCTTAACGATTTAACCTTAAGACGAGGAAAGACGTCACGTCAATTTGACGGAAAGGACTTGTCGTCAAAACGGGAAAACAAAGTTTTTCGAGAAATGATTGGACTAGACTTCTCGAGAATTCCAAGACTTCTCGAGAGAAACGACTAGTTCTCGAAAAACAGCTTTAGAAAGAGAGATCAAAGATTTATGACAGAACTTCTCGAGAGATACAGGACTTCTCGAGAACAAAGAAAACTTCTCGAAAGATAAAAGATTTCTCGAAAGCCGAGCTGAGACAGACTTCTCGAAATCACCTGGAAAAGAGCTTTTCCCGAAAACAAATAAGACCTCTCGAGAGAACAAAGATATCTCGAGAAATACAAGAAACTACTCGGAAATTTCAACAACTTCTCGAGAAACATCTGAAACAACTCTTCTCGAAAAAGCATAAGGACTTTTCGAAAGCACAGAAAGACTTCTCGGAAAATCTCCTTACTTCTCGAAAAGTTTACTTAGAGAAATTTCTTCTTTTGTCTTCAGGCCAATGCTGCACACCTAAGCTTTGAACCTTTAATGTCTTGATCATAAAGTGTATCCCAATTGAGAGACCACACATGAGTCAACCCCATACCTCACACAATGAAGAATTACATTGCATGAGACTGTGCTTATTGACCCATTGTGACCTGACATTGGTCTACACTTAGCAAAGTGAACCTGCAAGAACATTACTAAAAAAAACAAAATCAAATACACAAACAATTCATTCTTGGTTCAAAGTTGACTTTCTACAAATCAAGGCTATTGTGGATACAATACCCAACAATCTCCCCCTATTTGTAGAAGTCAGAACCCTTCTTACCAAGATGAATTGTAGCCATATTAAATATAAAAAGAACATACAAGAAAGAACATTGAGAGCAATATCTAAATATAAGAACATGATTGTCACATCAGAATCAAAAACTATATTTAGATTTAAGATTGTCTAATGAATTAAAGTTCACACAAGCATATGACAATAGAATTTGATGATCTTCAACCTCTGGCATTGTCTCTTCTTTTCTGTTCCTGTCTTCTGAAGTATGCAAAAGGTTTAGGATGGTACTTTGGAGGAGCTGGAGGAGCTGTAGGATCATTGTACTTATTTATCCTGTAATGTAATCTCCTTTTGGTCTTGCTGGTTTGATAAAGTTTCCATTCAGAAGAGCTGTAATAGTCTTGAACTTGCATTCCACCTTCTTCAACTAATTTGAGTGAATCAAGAATAATAGCCCTTGAAATAGGACTCCAAATCTCTGGATAATTCACAGGATCAGTAGCAGCAGCTTTGCCAGAGCCTGCTGAACTAGATTCAGGAACTGATCTCTTAGCAGAAGGTCCTTCACCATATTTTCTTTTTCTTGAACCTTGCTTAGAAGAAGCAACTTCTACATCAGAAGACACATCTTGTCTTGGAGAGAACTGAGGAGGCTCATACTGAGGAGGGGGAACAGCAGGGTCAATGCCCAAATCTGGAAAGATCTCACTATGAAGCCAAGTGGCAGACCTTTGTGTGAATTCTTTGATATCAGCTACCTGCTTCTGGACTCCCTGAGACAGTTGATCAAACTTCTCACTCATATGATTATGAAATGCAAATAAATTCTCATCAATTGAACCTATCAACTTGTCCTCCCCCTTTCTGACTTCTACAGAGAGGGTTTGGAGAATAGACTCCTTAAACTGGCCAACTTCATCAATAACTTTGAAAGTATTATCTTCAGCCCTTGAAGCCATGTTTTCTTGAGTTTTTCTTACTTGAATAACTTCAGCTAGCACTGTGGCTACACCCTCTATGGTGTGATCAAAAGCCTTTCCTCCCTGAATAACAACCTCTTTTAGTTGATCTGAACTGGTTTTGAATTCTTTCAACTTCTTTGACATTTCCTTTTCAACATCAGATATTCTTGCATGAACTTCTTTGAAGGAGAAATCTATTTTGGCACTTTGTCTTTGAAGCATGAGTTCAATTTTACCAAGAATTGTTTGTTCATCAAAAAGAGATGGAGGAGGAGGGATTGGCAGAGCTTCTTCTGGTAGATCTTCAAGAACAACTGAACTCTGGAGCTTCACAGGAGATAAACCAACAAACCTTTCCTGAGCATCCTTGTTTGTGTCTAAACAAGGCTCTTGCTCCCCCTCAACATGTACTGGAGGAGGAGATGAATCATGCACTGAAACATCATTTTGATCTTGAGTAAAATCAAAGTCTGCTCCTGACCCACCCATGTGGTCACTTGTGCAAAGTACATCATCAGCACCTCTAAGAATTTCACCTACCACATCTGCTAAGGTGGAATTAATTCTGTCTTCATCAAAAGCTGGAGGAGGTGAGAAATGATCCCCTAGATCTTGTGAAAGAACAGTAGTTTCCATAGGAGTATCTGACAAGACTTGATCATCTGGGATTGATGGAGTTTTGGAAGGAGCTAGATCTGAAGGAACTTGTTCTGAAGGATCCTGAGCTGATGGAGAAAGAACTGTGTTTGGTGAAGGAGGGAGACTTGGTTCTGCTGAAGGAATGGTGTCTTGTGGAGCTGGAGATGGAGATGGAACTGAGCTTTGTTGCTGAACTGGTGGTGGAGCTGGAACTTCATACTCTGTAACAGATTGAGCTAGAGAAATGGGCTCCCCCTGGAGACCTGTATCTGCCGTTGGCTTAGCTATTCTGATGTTCCACCTCTTCATTGTGACTACATCTACCTTCTTCAAATGATGAATAATAGCTCCTTTGGACATGTCAAACACAACTGGATCAAGCTGATTTAAATAGAGTGACAGGATCCTTACAAAATTGGGACTAGTTATACTTTCTTTGATCTTGTTGAATAGGAAATCTGCCCAACTGAACCTTTTTCCACAAACCACCATTGCTACTAAACTGAAAACATCTGAAGAGACATGACCCAGGCTGCCAGTATGACATAGTAAGACCTTTGAAATAATGTCCACTATCAATTTTCCAACATCGCTCATCTTTTGTCTACGAATGGTTGATGTTCCTTTATCTAATCCACAAAAGATTAGGGCATGAGCCCAATCCTCATTACTTAGAGTATCCTCATTTTCTTCCAATGGAACTTTCAAATACTTGGAAAGAGATTTTGGATTCAACTTGATTTTGAAATTTCCAACTATTGATTTCATCCTATTTCCGTTTTTGTGAACTTTTACATTGATAAACAGATCCTCTACCTCTTGAAATAGAATTCGACATTGATGTTCTAGTACGAATGATAGTCCTGCTGCGTCTAAAAGATAAAAGAGGTTTTGAAACTCATCTGAGATTGACTGGAGACCTTCTCGCACGAGTTCACTTCCGACTCCAATCTTAGGTTTTCCTGAAGGAGCCATTGATCGAGAGGAGAACTTGAAATGAGGGCTGGAACTAGAGAAGATCCTTCTGAGGGCGAACTGGAGCGTCGATTTTGCGTAAGAGGAGATGAACCGACGACACTTTTCGAGAGGAAATGGAAGTACTTCGCGTGACCTCTTAATTCATTTCGAGACTCTATTTATAGTGTGATTCTGATGTGACAATTAATTTGGTTTTAATTAAGTTAAAGAAAATAAAGTTCACGCGTACCTGGCTCTTCGTATTCTCGAGAATTGAAATTAATGATTTCGAAAAGTATAAGATATTTCTCGAGAGGTTGTTAAAGTTCTCGAGAAGTCTCAGAACTCTGTCGATTTCTTTCCGAAAGATAATTAAGGTTCTCGAGGGATTACCCATTTCTCGAGAAGTGTGAGTTCATTTTTCGAGAGATGATGTCAAATTTTTCGAAATATTTTATCTTCAAACAACAGCAAGTCATTTCTCGAGATATTAACTTCATTTCTCGAGAAGTTTAATAATGACTTGGATTTTCCTTCTTTTTAATTTTTCTTGTTTCCAAATGATAATCCTGTGCTTCATTTTAGAACATAAAAAAAATAAGATAAACTTAAGAAAATTCACTTATCTTCTTCCCTTTTCCTTTGTTTGAAAATTATTCCATGTTGAGCATTCTAAGTTCCGTCTTGAAGAAAGAGAACTTGGTCTCATCCAGCGGCTTCGTGAGTATATCTGCTATTTGCTTATCTGTAGAGACATAACTTAAGTTGATATCCCCATTCTCCACATGCTCTCGGATGAAATGGTATCTTAATTCGATATGCTTTGTCCGACTGTGTGAGACGGGATTATTTGCTATAGCAATTGCGCTAGAAGAGTCGCAAAACATTGGAATATTCTTTATCTTCAAATTATAATCTTGAAGCTGGTTCCTGATCCATAGAAGTTGTGCGCAACAACTGCCTGCAGAAATATATTCTGACTCGGCGATTGAAATTGCAACACAATTCTGCTTCTTGCTACTCCAGGAAATAAGTCTTCTTCCGAGAAATTGGCATGTTCCGGAAGTGCTTTTCCTGTCGTCTCTGCTACCTGCAAAATCTGCATCTGAATAGCCTATTAGTTCGCTATCATTACTTCTTGGGTACCATAAGCCAAGATTTGGTGTGCCTTTAAGGTATCTCAAGATTCGCTTTGCAGCAGTGTAATGAAATTCCTTAGAGTTCACCTGATATCTAGCACATACACATGTAGAAAACATTATGTCAGGTCTATTGGCAGTAAGGTAGAGCAAAGAGCCAATTATGCTTCTGTATTTGGTTTCATCAAAAGGTTTCCCTTTCTCGTCCTTGTCCAGAGACATAGCTGAGCTCATTGGAGTCCTCATAGAGGTTGCATTCTCCATTCCAAATTTCTTAATCAACTCCTTGGTGAATTTTGTCTGTGAGATGAAAATTCCATCTTCAGATTGTTTCACTTGAAGTCCTAAGAAATATTTCAGCTCGCCCATACTGCTCATTTCAAACTTTCCCTGCATAAGTTTTGAAAACTTTTTGCAAAGATTGTCGTCCGTAGAGCCAAAAATAATGTCATCAACATAGATTTGCACTAGCAAAATCTTGCCTTTTACTTCCCTAAGAAATAATGTCTTATCTATCTTTCCTCTTGTGAACTTGTTCTCAAGAAGGAAGTTAGACAGCGTCTCATACCAAGCTCGAGGAGCTTGTTTTAAACCATATAAAGCTTTCTGAAGTAAATAAACATAATTAGGAAAGTCTGGATTGATAAAACCTGGAGGTTGTTCCACGTATACTTCTTCTTTGATATTTCCGTTGAGTAATGCTGACTTGACGTCCATTTGGTATACGGTGAAACCCTTGAATGCAGCAAAGGCTAAGAACATTCTGATCGCTTCAAGTCTTGCTACTGGAGCATAAGTTTGATCGAAGTCGATCCCTTCTTCCTGTCTATAGCCTTTTGCTACAAGTCTTGCTTTATTCTTGATGATTGTTCCATCTTCGTCCAACTTGTTTCTGTACACCCACTTTGTTCCAATTATGTTCTTATCCTTAGGCTTTGGAACAAGTGTCCAGACCTTGCAACGCTTGAATTGGTTTAATTCTTCTTCCATTGCAATAATCCAGTATGGGTCTTCATTTGCTTCTTGAAATTTCTTTGGTTCTACCTGTGAAAGAAAGCTCAAGTGCAAATTTTCGTTAGTAGTACCTCTTCTAGTTCTAATACCTTCATGAGGATCTCCTATGATTTGATTAATAGGGTGATCCCTCATGTGTCTGAATTCAAGATTCCTCGCATCGCTTGGAACAACGGGAACTACTTCTTCTTCAACTGGAACAAATTCTCCCACTGGAGTTGGCTCTTCATCATGGTGATCTTCCTCTTCAGCTAAGGTTAGAGGAGAGATTTTGACGAAGGTTTGAGCGTCGTCTTTAACTGGCTTATGCAAGTGTGTATCTTGCAACTTTGAACCTGCAACTTCAATAGAAGAACTAGAAAAGCTGCTTTGAAGCATGCTCGTCTCATCAAATACAACATTAATAGACTCTTCTACAACCAGAGTTTTCTTATTAAAAATACGATAAGCTTTACTATGACTGCTATAGCCTATGAAAATGCCCTCAAAACTCTTTTCGCTAAACTTGGTTTTGTAATGCTTTCCATTATTAAGTACAAAGCATTTGCAGCCAAAGATTCTAAAATAAGAGATGGTTGGTCTCTTGCCTTTTAGTAGTTCATAAGGAGTCTTTTCATGGTTTTTGTTTATGAGTGCTCTATTTTGCATGTGGCATGCAGTGTTGACGGCTTCAGCCCAAAGATATTCGGGTAGAGAAGTGTCACTCAACATTGTTCTGCAAGCCTCAATGAGTGTTCTATTCCTTCTCTCAGCTACCCCATTTTGTTGTGGAGTTCGAGGTGAGGAAAACTCATGAAAGATACCTAGACTTTCACAAAAATTTGTCATAGCCCCAGATTCAAATTCTGTTCCATGGTCACTTCTGATTTTGACCACGGTGCATTCAAATTCGTTCTGGATTTGCTTGACAAACTTAGTGAAAATGGCAAACGTATCTGACTTGTGTTTAAGAAAGAATACCCATGTGAAACGTGAGTAATCATCTACAATAACTAATGTAAAAGACTTACCTCCTAAACTCCTAATTTGCAAAGGACCAAACAAGTCCATATGAAGTAGATGTAAACACCTAGTTGAATCTTTGCCTATAATGCTTTTAAAGGTAGCTCTTGTTTGCTTGCCTTTTACACAAGCATGACAAGGTCTATCTTTAATGCACTTAACATATGGTGCATCACGTACTAAGTTTTGTGAAAACAACTTATTTATGGTTTTGAAGTTTATATGTGTTAATCTCTTATGCCATTGATCAGCAAGAGATGCACTATCTTTTGCTAAAAGACATACTGGTGTAGAAGATGATAAACAAATAAAATTTAAACAGAAAATATTCCTATGACGAGTGCCTGATAGAATTGTTTCAGAATTTTCTGCCGACTTTATCAAACACTTGTCTTTACAAAAATCAACTATGTATCCTTTATCACAGAGTTGGCTTATACTTATCAGATTATGTTCTAATCCTTCCACATAAGCCACATCTAAGAAAGATACATTGCCATTAGAAATCATACCATAGCCTTTTGTAACTCCACGGTCTGATCCCCCAAAAATAACTTTTGGTCCATTCTCAACTAGAGTAAAATTTTGCAGTAGACTTCTAGTCCCGGTCATGTGCCGAGAACAACCACTGTCCAAATACCAGATAGGATTTTTGATGGCCTTTGGACATACCTGCAAAAACAAATTATTTTGCCTTAGGAGCCCAAACAACTTTGGGTCCTTGGTCCCTTGTTAGTTGAGTACCACGAGGAGCATTAATATTGCGAGTGGTCTTTCTTGCATTGTTAATTTGTGGTCTCTTGGAATATGTGAAATTGAACCAACAGTCTACGGCAAAGTGACCTATTTTGCCGCAACACCAACAGTTAAACCTGTTGTACCTTCTCTTAATATTTTCCTGCTTAATTCTTTGAACGTTGATTTTGGCAGGAGCAATCCTTCTGGATGAGTATGTTTCATGAGTACAGCATACACAGGGTAATGCTTTCTCCTCTGGCTTAGGTACAATAGTCTTTACTATTGGTGCTTTCTTCTCATTATGTCCGTGAACATAAGGACCATAATCTCTTAGATTTATCTCTTCATGAGATGCTTTGAAAACACTATCTTCGAAGTTTCGGGGACTAGTCCATCCCTTATAGTCATTGACAGGTCCAAACTTAATTGGTCGGGTCAAGTGACCATAAGTGCTTTGCATGTCATAAATGTTTGAGGGAAAAAT
This sequence comes from Dactylorhiza incarnata, assembly GCA_033032865.1. NCBI lineage: Eukaryota > Viridiplantae > Streptophyta > Magnoliopsida > Asparagales > Orchidaceae > Dactylorhiza > Dactylorhiza incarnata. The sequence continues at coordinate 2,200,107 of JAWHQI010000278.1, read as the reverse complement.
AACTTTCTGAAATGGTACATGTTTTTGATGGGCTTTCCCTTTCTCTTCAATGGAGGCCTTCTTAGCATTCATGAATTTCTTATTGGCATGTGTGCCCTTAGTAGTGTTACTAGGACCTGCCACATGACCTAATCCACAAGTACTTGCTTGAGCAGTGAATCTATCAATGAGCGGAAGAATTGTTTTGGGTTGTGAAAACTTTTCAACTAGCTTTCGTTCAGCGGCTAGCTGTTCTTCCAAAACTTTGATAGAGTTTGCTCTTCGATCAAGGAGCTCATCCGAGCTTTTGATCTTGTCTTTTAAGACTTGGACTTCCTCTTTGAAGGAAGAAAGTTGTTCAACTTCCTTTCTCAAATTGGTTTCCATTTCCTTAAGAGACATAATTTCCTTGGTCTGAGATTTGATAATCCTTCGGCACTTGTCAAAGCTCTTGAGCATTTCGGTGTATTGGGTCATGAGTTTAGATTCATCATCAGAGAGATAATCTTTTTGTTCAGCAGAAACATAATCCGAATCAGATAGCATAGTGTGAGAATTTACCTTCCCAGTATATGGAGGTTCTTCTTCATCATCAGTCATAGCCATCAACCCGAAGTAGGCTTCTTCTTCACTACTTGATTTTTCCGAGTCACTGTCACTTAAAGTTTTGTTCTTTTTAGCGACTAGACTCTTTTCAGTCTTCCTTTTTCTGTGAGTGGATTTCTTTTCTTCTTTTCTTCCACCCTCCTTCTTTTTATAAGGGCATTCAGCAATCATGTGCCCTGGCTTATTGCAACAATAACAAACTATGTCAGAAGAAATATGTTTACCAGTTTTAGATTTATACCTGTCATGATTGCCAGAACTCTTTTTGTGATGATCATCATCACGTCGAGACTGTCTATTTTCAGAGGAAAACTTGTTCTTCATGTGTCTTCTTTTGTTTAGCAGTTTTTTAAACTGACGGGAGATAAGAGAGAATTCCCCATCAGACATTTCTGAGCTGGAGGAGCCGTCCTTAGATTCTTCTTCATCAGTAGATTCTTGTATTCTGATTTGAGACAAGGTTTTGCCTTTTCTAGAACTCTCAGCCTTCATAGCCAAGGATTTTTTCCTTGCTTGAGGCTCTATTCCCATCTTCTTCTGTTTTTCGAATGTTCATCTGTAGCTCGTGGGATAATAGTTTCCCAAACAGATTCTGAGGATCTAGATTTGGTAACTTCCCAAATTCTCTGATTGCAACAATCTTGCTATCCCAATCTTTTGTTAGGGAACGCAGGAATTTATCATTCAGTTCACCATTTGAGAATTCCCGACCATAGTTTCTCAGGCCATTTACAATTTTGAAGAATCTTTCATATGCATCGGCAATGCACTCCTTTTTATTCTGCTTGAAAGCCTCATATTCTTGATTCAAAAGAGATCTTCTATCATCCCTTACTTCTTCAGTACCTTCCATAAGAACTATTAAGGACGTCCACATTTCTTTTGCAGAATTACAGTGAATTAAATTTTGCAACATAGAATCATCCACTGCACTGGCAATGATGTTCTTTGCCTTTTTGTCTAAGGCAACGAGAGAGATCTCATCCTTTGTTAAGTCCATCATTTTCTTTGGTACTTGAACCGTAGGATTGACTGTTGAGGCAGTCATTGGCACATGAGGTCCTTCTTCCACAACTTAGAAGATTCTTGGGTCTGCGGCTTCCATATAAAATCTGACTCTTTCTTTCCACATAGGAAAGTTAGCCTTTGTGCATATTGGCAATTTCAACGAAGACGATTCCTTGCACTTTTCCATGATTTGAAGGCAAATGGAGTGAAAAGATCTTGTTCAAGGTGTTAACCTTTTAAGAACAACGACCCTCTGATACCAATTGAAATATCTAGTTGCCCACCAAAATCACCTAGAGGGGGGTGAATAGGTGATAACAGCGTCTTTTGCGGAATTGAAAATCTTGAAAATAAAGAATGCACAAAATGCAAACCACAACCACAGACGACAAAGAAATTTATAGTGGTTCCCCGATCTTGGGTACTCCACTTGCCGGCCTCGCCAATCTAGCACCACAGCTAGACTTGACTACTTCAGTAAATCTCGGATCAAGAACGATCCTACAAATCTCAGAGTCAAAACTCTTACAACTCGGAGATCAATCTCCTACAAACTCAGAGAGAACCCTCTCTTACAACTCGGAGAACACCTCTCCTACAACTCGGAGAACAATCTCTCCTACAATCAAATATAAAATTGATAACGAGATTATACTTATCAAATCACAAATAGATCTGAATAATTTGATGAAGATCTTCTTTTCTTCTTGCGACAGAAATGACTTCGGCTTGATGTAGAAAATGAAGAATCGAAACGGCACAAATCAGATCTTCTAAGGTCTTGATCAATCCAATAGAATCAGAACGTGTAAGACAATGACCGATTGACCTTCCTCTTCCACTTGGAGACGATTTCAGATAACTCACGATTGAACTCCAACAATGGCGATGCGCGGCACTTGACGACAATCTTGGATCAGATTAGGGTTAGGAAAAGTACGAACTCTGATCTTATTATTCTCAAAAACTTGTTAATTCATTCTTAAGAAGCAATCATTAAATAGATGACATCTTAACGATTTAACCTTAAGACGAGGAAAGACGTCACGTCAATTTGACGGAAAGGACTTGTCGTCAAAACGGGAAAACAAAGTTTTTCGAGAAATGATTGGACTAGACTTCTCGAGAATTCCAAGACTTCTCGAGAGAAACGACTAGTTCTCGAAAAACAGCTTTAGAAAGAGAGATCAAAGATTTATGATAGAACTTCTCGAGAGATACAGGACTTCTCGAGAACAAAGAAAACTTCTCGAAAGATAAAAGATTTCTCGAAAGCCGAGCTGAGACAGACTTCTCGAAATCACCTGGAAAAGAGCTTTTCCCGAAAACAAATAAGACCTCTCGAGAGAACAAAGATATCTCGAGAAATACAAGAAACTACTCGGAAATTTCAACAACTTCTCGAGAAACATCTGAAACAACTCTTCTCGAAAAAGCATAAGGACTTTTCGAAAGCACAGAAAGACTTCTCGGAAAATCTCCTTACTTCTCGAAAAGTTTACTTAGAGAAATTTCTTCTTTTGTCTTCAGGCCAATGCTGCACACCTAAGCTTTGAACCTTTAATGTCTTGATCATAAAGTGTATCCCAATTGAGAGACCACACATGAGTCAACCCCATACCTCACACAATGAAGAATTACATTGCATGAGACTGTGCTTATTGACCCATTGTGACCTGACATTGGTCTACACTTAGCAAAGTGAACCTGCAAGAACATTACTAAAAAAAAACAAAATCAAATACACAAACAATTCATTCTTGGTTCAAAGTTGACTTTCTACAAATCAAGGCTATTGTGGATACAATACCCAACAGTGGGCATGCTAGTGGGGGAGGGGGCATCAACAAGAACCAACCCCCCCCCCCCCCCCCCCCCCAAATCTTCTAGGTACACCTAATGCCCCATCTGAGGGGGAGCAGATCCCTGATGATGGAAGGGCTAATGCTCAGAGTGGAGCTGAAGAGGTGGTTGTAAAAGAAGTGGCCCAGGAAAGGCCAGTTGTTGTTCTAGACACATCTGACCTGCTAAACTCAATACAAACCATAATTGAGGGTCAGATATTGTCAGTAAAAGAACTTGTTGCTGAAAGGATACAAGGTACTACTGCTCAAGTTAGGGATGAGCTGAATGCTACAAGAGCAGCTTTAGCTCAAGAAATCCAAGCCAGTGAGCAGAGGTTGGAGATAAGGGTGGATGCTGTGAGGGATGAGCTGAATACTCAAATCAAGACTGTCACTACTGACTCTGCTCATATCCTCCAGCAAATGACCAGATGGTTTGATATGGCCAAAAACACTGTTGCTGCCCAGCACACAGTTCTGAAGAATATTGCAGACCATCAAGGGGATTCCACTAAAGACATTACATATGTAAAGAATCACCTGTACAGGAATCAAAATGTCTGGGAGAATGATGTTACCAGGATGACACAAGTGGTCAACACATCAAGCAGCCAAGTCAAGTCCTACATTGACAAGGCAAAGGAAAACATTTTGGATGATGTAGACAGCACCTTCCAAACTCTCTCTCAATCCATAATGGATCAACACTCTGAGATAGAGAAAAAGATAATGGAAATGGCAAAGAAGGAGAGGAGAAGCTTACCAAGCTAAATGCTAAGCTGAAAGGTGCTCACATAAAACTGTATAACAACATGGAGTCTGCTCCCCAGCTGATACTCTCCAATTAGGCAGAAGCCAGCAATCAAGCGGTGGAAGTGGTCAACAATGCTTCCAATGCTATTCAAGAAAATATCCTAACCATGGTCAACAAGGTTAATGATACTCAGTGGGACTCAAGCTTAAAGGTACTGCAAGGAACAAGGATTGCTTTGAATCTTCCAATCTTGAATCCAAGCAGAAATGAAGACTTTGACTTCCAAAGTCAATCAAATCTGATTCAAGATGAGAGAGCGGCAAAGAGGAGAAGGGCAGAGGGTATTCAAACTGCTGAAGAATATATGGCCCAGAAAAGAATGGAAAAATTAAAGGATCCACTCCATGAAGATGACAATCTGGAGTTGGACACAATTGTTGTCAATACCTGGGTGAGCCATGGTAATCAAATGAAGGACATTGATCATGTTTATTCAGCTGCTGAATGGATCAAGCACCTTGAGAGGGAATCCTTAAGGGAAAGGATTCTCAAAGAAAACATGGTGAGAAGGGAAACTCCTTTAAGGATTCCCACAAGATATCTTCCCAAGCCACTTCTGTACTTCAAAGTAAAAGAGAAGATCAAGGCTGTTGCTGAAGCTAGAAAGAGAAAGTCTGAAGATGGAGAAAGCTCTTCCTAGTGACCATCTAAGAAGAACCTTCCTTGAAATGCTTTTTAAATTATTCAATGTACAATCATAAGTTGAATTGTGTGAAATGTCTGTACTGAACATTTAAATTGAAATGATACTCCAGATTCTGAAAATCATATTGTGTTTGTTACTATTGGTATATGCACTCTGTATTTTTACCTTTAGTATTCAGGTGCTAGAATGGGTTGTTCAAATTGAACAAAATCTGCTATTACAGAAAATAGCTCTCCAATTGAGGGGGAGCAAATTCCCTGCTCAGGTTGAGGGGGAGATGACAAATGCTAAGAGTATATAGGTTGACCTATAAGTTGATCCAAAGGGATCTATAGATGTTGTATCTCTATCCATAGAAGGTTAAAGGTTGAAGAAACCAGAAAGGGGGAGATAAGGCCAATGCTTCGGATAGGCCAATGCTAGATAGGGCAAATGCTTAGGGTGTTAGGGCCCATTCTACAGATCATTTATTGTAATATGTTTTTGTTGTTAATGTATCTTAGCATTAGGAATGTTCTGCCTTCTTCAAATAGGGGGAGATTGTTGGGTATATTGCCCTCAATAGTACCTTGATTTGAAGAGGTATCACTCTCAATGCTAAGGACATATTGTATTTGATAAAGCTATACTTGTGTAGTATATGCAGGTACAGGTGACTCAAAAGAAAGGGCCAAACATGCCCTTAGATATGAAGAAATCATCTACAAGGAGATGAAGATTTGTCTCAGCAGAACCGCTGAGACGAAGGGTCAAAACCGCTGAGACGAGGAGCCGTCTCAGCGGATCCGCTGAGAAGAAGGTGTCTCCGCTGATAAGTTCTTCATACACTAAGAATCAACGTGTTCGTCAAACGCAGAATGTCGTTCGTCGAACGTAGGACTAAGTTCGTCGACCGCTGAGACGAGACCAAAGAAGGAGCCGCTGAGAAGACATAAAGGGCATGTTCGTCGAACGCAGAGTGCCATTTGTCGAACGCAGAACACTGTTCATCGACCGCTGAGACGAGATCAAAGAAGGAGCCGCTGAGAAGACACACAAGGCAAGTTTGTCGAACGCAGAGTTGGCAAGTTCGTCGAACGCAGGATACAGCGGGTCCGTCGAACGCAGAGTGCAGCGCGTTCGTCGAGCGCAGACCTTCTCTACGGATAAGTAGGGCGGCGGAACCTGCGGTTAAGGCAAGTTGTAGAAAAGTTGTGTTGGGGCCACCAACTTCTCCCATACTTCTCAGAAGGACAACTAAGAGCCGTTGAAGATCAGAGATGTATAAAAGGAAATGATAGGGCACATTTGAACCTCTCCTTCGTCACGTGTAAAAAGCTAATCAACTGTTTCATTGATGGCAGTTGCTCTCGACTTTCTTCCTGCTCACTGAAAGAGAAGAAGAATCAGATAGAAGAAGTTAGCTCCTCCACCTGAAGGGGCAAGGTGATCTTCCATCACATTATTGAAGAGGAAGATCAAGTTGTTGATGTAATCAACATCTTCAGCAACAAGAAGCACAGTCTGTGCAGGATCTACAGGAGAGTACCGCTACTGTAGAATAATTCTAAATCATTTTCTGTAGGGCATTTTGCCTGAGCTGTAAGACCATTTGGTCTGAGTTTGTAGGAACCTGAGGGTTCTGAGTTGTAGGGCTGAAGGCCTGAGTGTAGGATCTGTTGATCTGAGTTGTAGGGCTTCATTGCCGGAGCTGTAGGAGAAGGAATTCCCTGAGTTGTAGGACCTGCTGAGGTCTGAGGTGTAGGATCAGGAGCTGATCTGAGGTATGGCTGTTTAGCCTGAGGTAGGACCTGTTGTGGTCTGAGTTGTAGGACCTGTTGAGGTCTGAGTTGTAGGATCAGAAGCTGATCTGAGTTGTAGGGCTGCTGAGCCTGAGGTAGGGTTTCGGAAAACCTGAGAGATCCCGAGGGATCTGAGTTGTAAGCTCTTTTGAGCCGAGTTTGGAGGAGTTGGCCTTGTCTAACATATTGTTAGAAAGGTGAAGGGGGAAAGAGGACTACTCAAGACACCCTGCCTTGAGGAACCTCTATACATACTTGTGTGCTTTCTATGTTGCTTGATTAGAATAGTTTTAACATGCTATAATTATCAAGGAAAATTCAAAAGACCTATTCACCCCCCCTCTAGGTGATTTAGACTACAACCTAATATTCTTTCAATAGGGAGTGCAAATAGTGAATTCACTCATCGTGCGGTGCAAATAGTAAAATCCTCCAACATGGGGGTGCAATAGTGAATTCCCTCATCTTGCGATGTAGATAGTGAAATCTCACAACATGTGGTGCAAATAGTAAAATCCTCCAACATATAGGTGCAAATAGTGAATTCCCTTATCGTGCGGTGCAAATAGTAAATTTCTACGTTATGGGGGTGCAAATAGTAAATTCCTCCAAACAGGTGTGCGAATAGCACATAAATTGGTTATTGTGTGCGGGTAGCCGTATAACCACCATAACTACCGTAACCACCCACTATGGGTTGGTGTATATATCCCGAATCATATTTGATTGCGTATAGAATAATACCAGAATAATGTGTCTCAAACCATATAAGCCCGACCTGCGCATAACAATTATGGTGGTTACAGTCTGCGAATAACCAGATAACTACCGTAATCACCTCTAGGGCCTATAAATAGAATCATAAGGCTTCTCTTTTTTCCATCCTTCTCTCCTCCTCCTTCCTCTTCCTCTTGAAGATCTCCCTCCTCTTCGAAGCCGCCCTTGAAGGAACCTTCAAGCACTTCGAAGACGGACGAAGATCTTCCTCCTCCTTCGAAGATCTTCTTCCTCTTCGAAGATCTCTTTCGAAGATCTCCTTCCTCTTCCTCTTGAAGATCTCCCTCCTCTTCGAAGACGCCCTTGAAGAAACCTTCAAGCACTTCGAAGACGGACGAAGATCTTCATCCTCCTTCGAAGATCTTCTTCCTCTTCGAAGATTTCCTTCGAAGATCTCCTTCTTCTTCCTCTTGTAGATCTCCTTCATCTTCGAAGACGCCCTTGAAGAATCTTCAAGCACTTCGAAGACAGACGAAGATCATCCTCCTTGGAAGATCTCGCTCGCCTTCGAAGACGGACGAAGATCTTCATCCTCCTTTGAAGATCTCCCTCGCCTTCAAAGACTCCTTCGAAGATCTTCGATTGCCTCGAAGATCATTCGAAGGCCTTCTTCCACTCAAGACCGCTCCAAGCGTGCCTCCGTGCGCTCCGCTCCAAGCGCGCCTCCGTGCGCTCCGCTCCAAGTGCGCCTCCGTGCGCTCCGCTCAAAGCGCGCCTCCGTGCGCTCCGCTCTAAGCGCGCCTCCGTGCGCTCCGCTCCAAGCACGCCTCTGTGCGCTCCGCTTTCAAGACCGCTCCAAGCGCGCCTCTGTGCGCTTCGCTCTCAAGATCGCTCCAAGCACACCACAGCATACGCAGCAATAAGTGTGTCAGCCACCAGCAAGACCAGTACTCCAAACTCTTCTCCCGCAGTAGGAGACAAAGACGCGCAGAGCACATCGATCAAACCATCAAGCTGTAGTCAAAATCTCCAGAGTGCTCAGAGCGCAACATTCCCCTCTGCAGTAGACAAAAGACTTAGCTCTGTGAGAGGTGGCTTGTCACCCGCCGAGCACCTCTCTCTTAACAATTGTAACGAGAGGCGGCCTGTCGCCCTCGAGTTCTTCATTACAACTATGTACAACAACCAACAAATAGTGAAAGTTTTGGCTGGCACACACCCGACTGCGTGGCCAGTTGACGGGTTTTTCAAGTTAAAAAAATTGTCTTGTCAGCTTTCCTTTTTCTGTGACTGTTTGCACGCTCGAATGCTCCGGGGCTAAGACGGTTCAATTTAGTCCGGTCTACCGGAGCCTTGAGTGGTCCGCAATAAGAGCAATTCAAATGATTTGAATTTTAAAAGGAATGAGACCCAATTAATTTTAGTATACAGTCACCCAATTAATTTTAGTATGAGCATAACTGCATAAGTAAGTGTTGCGGTCCACTCAAGGCTCCGGTAGACCGAACTAAATTGAATCGTCTTATCCTGGGAGCGTTCAAGTGTGCAAACAGTCACAGAAAAAGGGAAAGCTAAAAAGATATTTTTTTAACGCGGAAAACCCGTCAACTGGGTGAAAAACCACGCGCCCGGGCCTGTGCTGGCCAAAACTTCCACTATTTGTTAGTTGTTTTGCAGAGTTGTTTTGAATAACTCGAGGGCGACATGCCACATCTCGTTACAATTGTTGAGAGAGAGGTGCTCGGAGGGTGACAAGCCACCACTCACGAAGCTAAGTCTTTTGTCTGCTGTAGAGGGGAATGCTGCGCTCTGAGCGCTCGGGAGATTTTGACTGCTGCTTGAAGGTTGGATCGATGTGCTATGCACGTCTTTGTCTCTGTAACTTGTCTCCTACTGCGCGAGAGGAGTTTGGAGTGTTGTTCTTGCTGGAGGCTGGAGCGTTTGTTCTTGAGTGCGCGGAGTGCTTGTTGCTGAGTACGCGAGGTTGCGCTTGGACGGTCTTGAGAGCGAACCGCGCGGAGGCGCACGTCGAGCGGTCTTGAGAGCGGAGCGCACGAAGGCGCCGTGGAGCGATCTTGAGAGCGGAGCGCACAGAGGCGCGGTTGGAGCGGTCTTGAGAGCGAAGTGAACGGAGGCGCGCGTGGAGCGGAGCGCACGGAGGCGCGCGTGGAGCGGTCTTGAGCGCGGAATAAGGCGTTCGAAGGATTTTCAAGGCGCAGAGGAAGGAGATCTTCGAGGATGTTGGAGATCTTTGAAGAGGAAGGGGATCTTTGAAGGATGATGAAGATCTTCGTCCGTCTTCGAAGTGCTTGAAGGTTCCTTTAATGGCGGCTTCGAAGAGGAGTGAGATCTTCAAGAGGAAGAGGAAAGAGGAGGAGAAAAGGATGGAAATGAGAGAAGCCTTTGGGTTCTATTTATAGGCCACATATGTAGTTACGGTAGTTATGCGGTTATTCACAGGCCGTAACCACCATAATTGTTATTTGCAGGCCGTAACCATCATAATTGTTATTTGCAGCCCGGTTTCCTATAAATTAATACGCATATTTCATAATAATTTACTATGCGCAGGCCGATATGATTTCAGATTTTTGCACCCACCCATAATGGGTGGTTATAGTGGTTATGCGGCTACCGCACACCATAACCAATTTATGTGTTATACGCACACCCCTTCATATAGCTTTGTGGTGATATGCATTCATATGATGGATATGGTTATGCACACACCATAATCATATTATTTGCTATACGCAGACCGTATTGAAGGATTTTACTATATACATTCTACGATATGAGATTTTACTATCTGCACCCCATGTTAGAGGATTTTACTATTTACACCCCATGTTGAAGGATTTTACTATTTGCACCCAATGATGAGAGATTTTACTATTTGCACCCCATGATGTGAGATTTTACTCTTTACATCTCCATGTTGGAGGATTTTACTATTTGCACCACATGATTAGGGAATTCATTATTTGCACCCCCATGTTGGGTGGTTAAAGGGCTAGTGAGATTTACTTTGATCAACCCCATTTCCTCCACCAAATGAGACGGATGCTTTGACTATTCCTAGCCTGGATTAGGGGTACCTATCGGTGAGAATTATAAATTATGTGATTATTGGTGACAATAATAATGCAGGTATTGATATTAATTAAAACGTGCGAATAAAAAATATTTTTTGGAATTATTGAAAATCTCAAATTAGATTATTAGAGAGGAGCCGAAAAATCGCATCCCAAAATTTTTTATGCCGGAAGTCAGGAACAACCCACAGGCACCGTTAAAAGCTAAGCCCAAACTATTCTCATTCCGTTTCTTATTATTTCCATGCCGCAGGAGAAAGGGGGAGCCAGAACCATTGGCTATTGTTTGAGGAGCCGACCACCCTTTGCGTCGAACAAGTTCCAGTTCTCGTCTTGCCGCCGAGGTGTCAAATAAAGGTAACAAATCCATCCTCTGTTCGCCTCTCTTTCTTGCCTGATCCCGAACAATTTCAGTACATATCGCGCAAGACGATTCCACATATCGAGGTCGGAATGAGATCGGGTGTTTTCACGTCTCACCGTAGTGCCCGATTTGTTTTGATTGGAGATTGATGAACAAGAAGGAAAAGTCTACTTGAAACATCTGCATCCTCTCTTGCTTTTCTGAGAAAAGAAACTTCGCTCCGCCTGAGCTGAGCCTTTTCTTTCTATAAGCTCCCCGACCCTGGTGAAATTTGGAATAATCATAACTTTGATGGCCTTAATACTGAACCTTAGGTAGTGGTTCTTTTCTCAGAGATTAAAAGATCATGTCTGTCTTGGTCTCGAATCCTTTTGTTAGGCGATGATTGACAATGTTGCACTGACCATGTTGATTGCCCTATAATAATAGAGTTAAAATGATTGTTTATTGCTGCCTGATTAAATATGATAAATGATGCATTAATTTAATTGATAGCATATAAATATTATAATTAAATGTTTGTTTTAACATGCATAAAAAGAGATATATAACAATTTTGATGATTGCAGCCTATATAAGTTGGTTTAATCATTGTATGTAACAAATATTTTTAAGAACTATAATCTCCTGTGTTCATATTTCATGAGTATGAGCAATAATTTTATTTTCTAGTTATCTTTTTTTTTCCCAACAATTTTAACACTTACCTAATATTTTTATTTTTATTTAATACTTGACAGATAACTCTGATTTTTCTATCCCCCGAACTGAGAGCAAACAAAACAACAATCCAAATAAAGTCCATACTCTTCCAAGAAATTGAATTTGTTTCAACTTCCAAGCATGAGCCACAACTTCCTTCTCACCACCACAACCATCCTCTCAATGGTGCCGCCTTCTCACAATGCCATATCTTTTCCGCAAATCTCCACCTTAGAGCTCAACAGGCCCTATTGCAATGCGACGGACTACACGGATGTGTTCTCTAATGATCTCATCCCTCTTCAGTCAAGCGCCCCAATCGAGCTCCCGCCGGACACACTCTATTGCAGGGCTAGCACCATCTCGGACGACACTAGAAACATGTCTTCTGTGCGTGGCGCCGCCGCAAAATCATCTATAGATATTGCGCATGGTATTTGTTTCTTCTTGCATACTTCTTTTTTTATCTCAAGCATCTTCGTTTGGAGCTATCAATTTATTTCTTTTGATCCGCTGTCTTTTAGTAATTTTATGATTTCAAATCATTATATTTTTCATCTTTAATATACATTTGTAGTCATTTAATTATCATCATTATCCATTCATTTACATGAGGTGTTAATTTATATTTGACTAAAATATTTATTCTTTTCTTAGTGTCTGAATATATCATTTTAATTTTGTACCCACATTGTTCATTTTCTTTTTAAGTTTTTGTGTCATCTCTTACACTTATTTTTTTTTAATATTAGGTTGTTCAAAATGATTTTTTTTAAAGCACCTCAAGGGTGTTGGTTAAGGAGTAAGGAATAACAAAAGGAGCAAAGACGTGAAATTCAGAATTATTGATGTAAGGAGAGAGGCAAAAAAACTCATCTTAGGTTTTTGTGTGATCCTGTTAATGTTTGTGAATCAGTATAGTAAATTAGTTTAGCTCGACAATCACTAACGCAGTGACAATAGAAATAAATGACTCACATGTTTTTGAAAATGAAAAAGCCCAAATGGAAAAAACCACGGGGGTAGCTCAGTTGAGAAATTTTCACTATAAATCTATTGATTACAAATTACTATTCAAGAAAATGAGTGGTGGGTTAAGCATCCGAAATAGAATTATGCATCATAGTCTCTTTAGAATGTTTCTCCTTTTTCTTGACCTATTAACATCTAGGCTCACAGATCCAGAGATTCAATCTTTCAGCGTCTGTAAAGGCTGTTTCCTTGCACAATATTGATTTTGCCTGACTTCCAATTCTGCAATTGTCTTTATTTTCATGTTTGGTTGCTTCCAATTACCTCTTTTTTCATATAGTCTTCTCTCATAGGCTATGAGTTTCTTAGGAAACTATCAAGGATCTAGAGAGAGGAAAGAGAAACCTAAGGTTGTTTCATTCAATTTCATTCTCCAATACTAGTGAAGAGATCATTTGCTAGGGCTCATAGTATTTGCATTCCAGCATCATGAGAGAGCCGACCGACAACTTATAACAACTTATAACTCTTGAAGATGCTTTAGAAATTATTGATTGTCACTGTAGATAAGTGCGAAACTGCTCCGTGATAGACATGTGCGATACTGCTCCACGGTAGTTGCTATTTAATCATATATTTCAACACTTTGCACTGCATCAACGACATCATGAGATTGAACCTCAGGCTAGGGGTTCCAGTCCTCAAGTATCATCACTGCCACTGCATGGCTGGCGACAGTTCTCTTAGTAGTTCATGTTGGCTACATGAATCCATCCGAACTTGAAAACTAATTTTGGATAAATTGGAGGAGGTTATAATGTGTCAGTGGAAGCCTTCAAGACATTAATATCTGCTGTTGAGTACCAAGTGGTAGGATTGTTACCAATGCGACTTTGAGCTGAGCGGACCTCAATTAAAATTTGGATAAGGAAATATCAGAAAATTTCAAGGCAGCTCGAAATCCTATTGGCTCAAGTTGGCTACATGGCCTCATCCCAACACAAAATTTTGATAAACAGGAGGAGGTTATGTTAGGCTGGTGGACGCCGCCAAGACATTAATACCTACGATTCGTTACCAAGTAGTAATCTCTTACCAAGTCGACTTTGAGCCGAGCCGAATTTTACTTGAAGTCAGATGGGGAAAGATCTAAAGATTTCAAGCTAGTTGTTTTGCATTGGCTCTAAACTATATGCCTCCCTTTCCATTTTATTTTTAAATTGATATTTTTTAGTGATAGTAACACTATATTTTAAGAAGACTCACTTTAAATCAATGTTGTGGATATCTACCGACATAGATGTTTCATGGACAAAATGATATTTTCGATATGTTTTTTGCAAAATATCCTTTTGGAATATATCGATTGATATATCAGCAATCAACTGACATTTATATTTGCCGATAAGGTATATTAGCTGATTTTTTTAAATTATTATTTTTAGCTTGTGAGTTAATAAACAAGAAAACAAAATTATTTTGCTATCTAGGTTGTTGTGTCCTAGTTCTAGATTGTTTTCCTACATCCTTTGGCTTTCTTCCCTGCACCCATCCATCGTCGACGTTGATTCTGCTTGGCCTTTGGATTTCAAACTGAGGGTTCGTTATGTTTGGTTGTCATCATTGACTTCCTGGCTTTCTACTTTCTTTAGCTTTCTTCTCCGTGTTATACCGTCATTACATGTGTAACCTAAAATGTATACTAATTTGGTAGATTTAAAAATTCAATAAATGTTAAATTATTAATATATTAATATATATAAAAAAAATGATTATATGTATCTATAATTATGTATATAAATGTCTAATATTAAAACCCGATATATGAAATACCCCGAGATATCCCCCGACATTAAAACCAACAGGAAAAAAACAATCTGACGCATCCCCGACATCAACATCTACAACCTTTCTTAAATAAAAAAATATTTTAAATTTGTATGCTAGAGACTAGCATATTTAATTTTGAGATCTATTTTACATTAAAAAATATGTAAAATTTATATAGAGCGATTGATGCTCTGAGAGTGAACAAATTTTAGGGACCAAATTAGTATTTGAGTGAACAAAATAGTATTTGAGGGAACAAATTTTGTGTTTTTATTATTGCTGGAACCAAGATTTTTGGCCCCTGCTGTTCGGACCTGGGGGTGACCAAAGTTTACTGGTCTAGTGGTCGACCCAGATGAGAAATGACGAGAAGAGGCTGGCGAGCATAAGAAATTCCCCTGAATGGTGAAAAACTAAGAGCGGACCCACGAGCTGTAGCGAGGAGGTCCCGCCACACACCCGAAAGATCAAAGAGAGCTTCCCCTCCCTAGCCAATGCTGAGTCGGGCACCTTGGAGGGCACTTGAGAGCACCAGACTGTCAACCCGGAAACCACGGTTAACAGAGTGCTGGAGCTCTCGCCAACCAGAAACAACCAAAGGAGGGGGAAAACAGCCCCTCCTAAGGTGCCCTTGGGGGTCTATTTATAATTTTCTGAAAGTGGTCTGCGGATAGCGCAATCCCGCATTTTTGAATTGCTATCCACAGCCCAAACTGGTCTGCCAACAGTGGAATCCCGCTGTCTGTAATGACTAAACGCAAATCGATACGTTACTTCCCGAGTTCTCCCTAGTGACCCTGGCGACCCGACGACCCTGGAGACCTGGCGAGCTGGTCTCCCAAGGTGTCTTCCTTAGGCAATTTTGATCTCGACAAAGATGGTGTTGTACACGCGAGATCTTCTCTACTCGCCCCAGGTGGGCGAGATCTTCTAAGCCGTCCTCAGTCATCTCTGATCTCGACGAATTACGGGTTTTACAATTATCATATTAAAAATCTACCAAGTGTACAATTCTATTGGTATAAATAAAATGCATTGAAATTTGAAGTACATAAACTGATGAAGAGTAACTCTAAAGTGAAAGTTGGATTTATCCCATATTCCCCTCATCCTGTGCAAGATTGCCAACCATCTTGTGTCTTTGTTTTGCAAAAAATGAAATGTAACCAACAAAAATTCTGATCCTACATTAAATACGATGAAGAAATGGGGATTGGGGTATTGTTATTAGATATCAGTATACAAAAAATTGAAACATAAAAGTTGAAAAAAGTGAATTAATTAGCATGAAGCTGCATTAGCATAACAAAAGTTATTCACCAATCAATGCACGGCAACCTGAATGAATGCCTTAAAATTGTATTGTCATATTAAAGTCCATAGAACTTGCAGCATACAAATCAATGGTGATGACTGGCTGGCCATTGCAAAATGCTCACATAGTTTGGATATGGAATTATTAGTTTGTCATGTTGGGGAATTTCATACGTTCAAATTGTCTGAATGATTATATAACACGACCATACGAGGATAATGCATGCATAATTTATAAGAATTAATATTTGCTCCTAACAATAGTAAAACTTATAAGTCATGTAGAAATATTGAATGCAAAATGCCAAAATCCAAACAATATGCAAATATACAACTGAACAAAAACCAATGATGTCATGCTTGTATGTCGACATTGGTTACAACTCTTCGCGGCTTATAAAAAGGCATTAGGTCAAGGCATGACCATGTGAACACACCAGAGCAATTGGATCACCAAGAGCCATTGCTGCAAAGCGAATGAATAGAAATTTAGTAGAATTGGGTGCTTGATGAATGGAACGCCGTGAGAGTGTTCTTAATGATTGCGAAGCACTTTCAGTTACTGCTCCGCTCGCTTGCATTGTTCAGCAAGTTATTACTTGCCATTATTGGCGACTTCTTCATTGACTTTTCTTTGGTCTTATCTCATCAAGTCGAGGATTATTGTCCATCCTTATTTGATGCTCTACATGTCCGCCATCCTCCACATGTATCGAGGATTATCCTCCAACAAATTGACAACTTAAGTCAACATGTTCCAATATTCCTCAACATTATTCAACAACACAAATACTAATGATGGGCAATTTCGTCGGTCACGATATCTTTGCCATTATTCAACTGCTTCATTGCCTATATACAACGTGAACTACTAAGAACAATGGATTCGGAACCCGTGCATTAAAAGCATTATATGAAAACAATGAGATTTTGGTATTTCAGGTGGGAGAGTGCTTTAATAAATCTCTCGATTGTGTTGTGCGACCTTTGATAATCTTCGCCACCTCCTCCGTTCTCAGTTGAAGAGTAAGGTCTGCTTCATTTCCTTGATTGTCTAGGATTTAGCATCCTAAACGTGGACTCAGAGTTTGATATGAAAACACCATCATCATGACCGACAACAATGATCGTCCTTCCCCTTCCTCAACCCTTGAATTCATCAACAATCAGGATTTTGTTGTTATGCAACAGTTCATCGCTTCTCTCTTTAATATGTTCCACACTTCCTCTTCTCCCAGAGCGCTTCTTAACTCTATCACCCTTCTTTTATCTTTCATTCATCCCTGAATAACACCCCCATCATCCTAATTCCCCAGCTACGTACACCACCCCAAGTGCTACAATCTCTATTGCCTATTGATGATTGTATTGACACTGATGCTGAAGTATCGATGGTGAGTCTTTATCGTCATTTAGTGCCAGAATTCAATCGACCATTATTCCACCTGATTTCAGATAACCGGAGTTGCCAGTTTACAATGACAACGAAGATCCTTGGACCCACACAATGCATTTTGAATCATCCCTAGCTACACACGCTTTATCAGGGAGCCTGTGATGCCAACTTTTCTTTTCCATCCTTGAAGGTCCCACGATCAATTGATTTTTTGAACTTCCTAAAGACAATAAAACAAGCTACTACAATTTGATGTGCCTGCTGACTTCGAACTTTCCAAGTTCTTAGAGACTAAAGCGTGGCTCAAGTCATCTGTCTGACTTGTGGCAAGATGTTCGCAAATCTCTCTGCTATTATGTCACCTGCTTCTAGAAAGCAAAGATGGGAGTAAAGTATGCAGATGATAATACCTTGCGAGTCGCATTGGTTAGTGGACTTCGAGATGATCTTCTTAAATATCAGCTGAATATGTACACACCGACAACATACACCCAGGCGTGGGAGTTGACGAGCCAACATATGCATGCCAAAGACAGTATGCCCGTCCCCTTCTACTGAGTTGTTAATACCTGAGTATCTCGTCCTGCTAATAGAGAAGAACAAGTACGACCTCCTCACCCTCCTCACAAATTCTTTCGGGATAACAAAGATCGAGTTCGCTCGCCACATAGGTGACTTCCTATCCCTGTTGATCATCCTCCACCATTGATGAATCCCACAGGGGAGGTTGCCCCCCACTCCTGAATAAGCCGTTGGCACAAATAGTTTATGCCATTCGGCCAACAAATTTCTTCCGACCACCTCCGTCTACAAATACACTCCTGAATTATGGCACTATGTTTCTTTAATGCGAGCATCACTGGGAAGTTAGCCATACTATAGATCAGTGTCGTCAGTTAAAAGTGTTTATATACAACCTTTCTCAGAATAAATGCGGCGTGAGTTTCTCATGTCCCCTCCCGTTGATAAGGGGAAATGAAAAAAGATATAAGAAGGTGCTAGACCTCTGATGTGTTGTTGTAGGAGCCAAACTACGAAGTAGGAACGATCAATGATGGTGTTGGTTTGGAAGTCCAAAGCAACGCATGTCTAAAGATTTACGATCGACAGAGGTTTCATTAGCCACCATGATTTCTCAGCCCGCTTCCATGGCACCATCACATTCTCAGAAGCTGATATCATTGTGATTTTTATAGTCCGAAGAATAATGGTGGATACTGGCAGCGTTGTAAATCTCTTATTTTAGATGTTCTTGGGAATCGGGTCGAACGTAGAATCGCTCAAAATTTGTGATGGTCCACTCATCACTTTTGTAGGTGCGCGGACTGAGGCGGAAGGAGCAATTGACCTACCAACTAAATTAGCAGGTGTGATAAAGATGGTTACCTTTATTGTGATCTATGGACCAGGTATTTATAATGCTATCTTTAGTCACCCTCCATTGAGCAGTTTTGGCACTGTCATCTCGTGACGAATATTTAGGCCAATAACAAGGAGAATGTTGTACATGAGGTCTCTATTGTTTCTAGAAGATGTTATATTCAGGCGATTCGTGTGAATGCAGAAGAAGCAAAGAAATAGATGACTGCCCCAATTACTTCGGCCCATACAATAAATCAAGTCCCTATTCCTAGTGGACAACAAAGTTGAAATTTCAATATCAATGTTGAACTCGCCCACAAAGACCAGGGTCACCCGATGAAATGCTTATGTAGTTATGTAAGAACTCTACATTTTTGCTTGGTTTTTTGTAAATATGTCAGTAGTTGATCCTTATGTTGTCTGTCATTGCCTAGACATTAACCTTGCCATTCGACTGGTTAAGCAGAGAAAGAGGAAGCTGGCTTGCCTTGCCACTGATCTTCCAGACCCAATTCATGAAGTTAATAAATTGTTGAAAGCAGAGTCTGTGGGGAGATTCAATATCCCGAGTGGATATCGAATGCTAATGGTAAGGAAGCCCAATGACCAATGACGTGTAAAATCTTTAGGAACCTGAATGAAGGTTTCTCCTAAATATTGCTACCCTTGCCTTCGATCTATTGTCCAGTTGATACCTATGGATTTAGCTTTATAGATGCATTTTCTGGCTATCATCAAATTCATTTACACCTGCATGATTAGAGGAAGACAATATTTATTCACCCACGATGACTGCTTTTGTTATAAAGTGATTTCATTTGGATTGAAGAATGTTGGGGCCACATATCAGAAGACAGTGGATTTGATGTTTAAGAATCAAAGGGGACAAAATGTTGAAATTTATGTGGATGAATTGTTGATCAAGAGCAAATCTTTTTCATAACATCTTATAGATTTGCAAGAGACCTTCGCTACCTGGCAAAAATATCATATGAAGTTGAATCCTCTAAAGTGCACTTTCGGCGCATGTAACTCAACCCCGCAAGGTGCATGGCATCTTACAAATGTCGTCCCCTACCAATCTCAAGGAACTTCAACGTCTTACATGGAGGATCACGAGTCTTAGTCATTTTTCATTTGAGATTGGCGAGAAGTGTTATCCTTTCTTCAAAGCCCAGTGTACTGCAATTCGATTCGAGTGGAATGCTGAATGCGACAAATATCATCCTTCGGTGCTCAAAAAGTATATGGCCTCCACTGAGGTGGGGATATTATTGGTCTCCAATGAGTAAGGATGATGATAATTTATCCTGAAAATGTCCTGAATGTTAAAAATATGCACCCTTTCAACTGCAATCAGCTTAACAACTGCGATCCATAGCCAGTCCATTGCCTTCCACCATCCTTGGAACGAATATTCTCATACCTTTCCCTATTGCTACAGGACAAAGGAAGTTTATTCTTGTCTTAATTGAGTACTTAACTAAATGGATTGAGGCTCAAGTTCTATTGAAAATTGCTTAATGCAGATTATTATGAATTTCATTTTGAAAGAGATCATATGTTGACACGAAATCCTGCAACCAATTATTGCAGATAATGGTCCACAGTTTGCGAACATGCTGTTAGAATTTTTTTATAAAGCTTGGAGGATTGATCTTCGATTTACGTCTATTCATCATTTTTTATTCTAATGGAGAAGCAGAAGTCACTGAATCCATTGAAGAAAAGAGTAGGTAATGCCAATGGAAATTGGGCCGATGAGCTGTTACTATCACAAAAATTTGATTGCAATCGAATTTGAAAACAAGATACAAATCACGAGGCATACTCGTGTCTAATCTCAGGAAGCTGGTTCCTCCTTTAAATCTCTCCAAAATTAGAGATCTCAAAACCTAATGATCAAAAGATCACTCATACTCCCAAGTCTCCTCCTTATATAGGGAGGGGGACTCACTTACAAATTACCCTAATATCCCTACAAAATAAAAAGACATAATGGCGAAAACAAAATAAAATGCTCCATGTCATTGTCTCCATGTGCGTAACAATATATCCTGCCTTAAAATCAACCATGATCCCAAGGTCGATGCACCGTTCACCATCTAGTAGTATTATGCTTGCGAGTAGGCCACCGCTGAGGTGTTCGGGGCTCTGTCTGGTGGCACGTCAGTGATCTCGAAGACCTCAAAGTCAGCCATGCAGATCTTGTCGAAATCATCACCAATGATGGTTTGAAACTCTTCAACATGATAATCACGAGTTGGAGACTAGGATTGCTTGCAATGGAAGCACAATCCCTTACTTCGGAAGTCGTGATATTCTTCGTTGGAAAGATGGTGAGTGGGGATAGAACGATTGTTGGGGGAAGGCATGATGGGTGGGCGAGGTATATGTGGTGTTGGAAGTTTAGAATTATGGGCCAAGTATGGTTGGTAGTGGGCTTGGAGGGAGTAGAGGTGGAATTAGGGTTCATGGAGGTCGCCTCCATGAAATAGGAGAGGTCTAGGGCTTGGTTGATGGAGATGGATGGAGGGTGCAGATGCGAGCTCAGATATGAGGCTGTAAGTCATGCATGAAGTAGCCTAAGTAATGGTTGGGTGGAAGATCCGGAACGTGCGTTACCGGATCGATAAATTCATCCATGTAAGGGTCGTTGGAGCTTATCCACCGGACACCGCAAAGGAATTCTATCGCGTTGCCGGAGTAGCGGTGATCGTGGCGCTGAATAAGGGCCTCTGTGATGTCGGGAGAGGACTAGCTTAGCAAGCAGACCCAGTGGACTGCGGACCCTTCCATGCCAATAAGGGTCGTGGAGACCTTTTGTGCCTGAGTAATTTGGTGAATGACAAAATACTGCTCGGTGCGTACAATCCAATCCAAGGGGTCTGCCCTGTTGCGTGTTGAGATGTCGATGCAGAGGGAAGGTGGAGGGGTACAATCCTGCCAGAGCAGGTTCGTTAGGGGACAATTTACTTGGGGATCCTAAGGCATATGCAACATGAGCTCCGGATTGTTGGCTGGGTTGTATGTTGCGGAGCTATGCCATAATCGACGTGAACTGCTCAGCTTAGGCCTCGAGGCGAGTGTTGATGATGGTGAGGGCATGTTCCAGGACCTCCACATGGCTCTACATTGTTTTCCACATCTTGGGCATAAGCGGAAGTTGCGTACACAATACACAGGAGGCCCGGTTGTGTTGGGGAAGGAGACACTAAAATTAGGGTTTGCGGCCAGAGGTAGACAACTTTGCATGCAGGGGTAGAATTCTACTAGCGGGTCATCGACAATTGATTAGGGCAGTTGGAGAGATGACAAGGTCTATGCTGGAGAATGAGAGAAACAATTGGAGAATTAGAGCAACTAGCGGACCACCAAACTAGGTCTGGCAAATGATTTATGGCCGCGACTATTGCGACATGGAGATCGGAAGAACGTCCGGTTATGGCGTTGCTGGGTTTTGAAGGAGTTACTCTGAGGCAGGATCGAGTGTTCCAAAGCAGGACAGCACGGAAGCAGCCGATCGGAACCCCAACAGATGCGGAGAGGGCAGCCACGATGGGATTGCACGAAGCGGGCCAAGGCAAGGGATTGCCGAGCTGAAGTGGGTGCGCGAGCCTCACGTTGCAGGAACGAACTGAAGGAACGAGATCCGTGGCTAAGAGCGGGCGAAAATGTCAAGGTCAGATCAATATCACAGAAATTTGATTGCAATCGAACTTGGAAACAAGATGTAAATCATGAGGATATTCGTGTCTAATCTTAAGAGATTGGTTCCTCCTTGAAGTCCCTCTCCAAGGATGAGAGAACTCAAAACCTAATGATCAAAAGAACCCTAATACTCCTAAGTCTTCTCCTTATATTGAGAGAGGTACTCACTAACAAACTACCTTAATATCCCTACTAAATAAAAATATATAATGACCAAAACAAAATAAAATGCTCCATGTCCTTGTTTACGTGTTTGTGTAACATAAGCTATCAACATTATTATGTGCTCCGCAAACTACTCATACAGTTGAGCAGGACATACTCTGTTTTGACTTCCACACAGTTCTAAATGCCAAATTTCTATTGAAATGGAAGTTAGGAGTCCTCAAGTTATTCTTGCTTAACAACCTGAAGAAGTCGCTGGGTGGTGGATGGAAATGAGTGAACCTGAACTAATGGTGGTCCTAGATGAAGTGGAAGAACTTTCCGATCAATCTTTTATTCGCCAGCTTGAAACTATTGAAGGACATCCAACTATTTTAACAATAATGTCAACGCTCCCTTTCTGGATGGTGATTTAGTTCTGAAAAAGGTGGATGCTGCCGCTTGACAGGCTTTTGAAGGAAAGTTGGGCACGAATTAACCTTGCCCTAATATTATCCATGAGGCCCTACAACTTGAAGTTTATCTACTATAAACATATGAAGGAGGTGTTCTCGCTAATACTTGTAGTGGCGTCGTGGCGATGATCTAAACCTCACGATGACTTATCTTATTTGATGTCGATTCAATGGAGTCTCGTGGGATTTTAAAATTTTCAATGAAACATTCATTTCATCTAGGAACAAGTCAGTAAATTCTCGTCAATGACTTATATATTTCTCTTTCTCCCCCATGTCTGTATGACTTGTTCTTAAGCGTATTGTCTTTCGCCCCTCTAGCTCACTCATAAGCAGTCACAACATAAGTCATGATGTGATAGCTTCTTCATATAATTCTCTTTCACCTCCTTTAGCGCATTTACACGCAGGCATCCCATAAGCCCTGTGTGTACATGATTGCTTCTTCTTTACAAATTGATCATTGGTTGTCTCACATTAATGATTTCTCTTCATACACTCAAGATGTTGACTCATTTTGGAAGAATTCCTTTTTTGTAGCAACAATATCATTAATGTGTAATCATTGAAAACACTTAATCAAATGACTACGCTCTCTTTGGATGAGCTAACGCTCACTTATAAAAAAAATCAGTTGATGATTAACATATAGTATAACTAGTCGCGACAACATCCATACAACAATCACATCAGATTTGAGTACATTCGCACACGAGAAGTTGACTCATTATTTATTTAATCATCTCCAATAGTCAGTGAAAAGGAAAACAAATGAAGGAGAGTTCTTATTTCATTGATCAGGAAAGGGGATTAAATTTCAGAATTGCAAAATTACGGAACGATATTATCATTAATCCTTGTCTCTATCACTTGCTTTGGTTCTTGGGGAGTATTCTGCTTAGTTCCGCTAGTTGAGGAAACAACTTCGGAGCATACTTCTAAAGTAATTGGTTTTACTAAGAAACCATGTTCCATCATTAGATGTAGTGTTGTACCATTAACCGCATCCCCGCGATCCCTGCTTCCCAAGTTTAGGGTACCATTAATGGGTTTTATCATTAATTGGTTTTACTAAGAAACCATGTTTACTATGAAACATGGTTTTACTAAGAAACCATGATTACTAAGAAACCATGTTATTATCATTAATTGGTTTTACTAAGAAACCATGTTTACTATGAAACCATGTTCCATCATTAGTTGTAGTGTTGTACCATTAACTGCATCCCCGACATGCCTGCTTCCCAAGTTTTCGCAACTCTGTTATTGGCATTCTGTCCCGTTCTATCTATTTCAACTATTAACATTAGGTTTTCAGCTTTTGTCACATCCAATCACTGCTGGAAATTATCTGGTTGGGGTGCAATTTCAATCCTGACAATATTTAATTGTCATTACAGTTCATCTCCTTGAGCAATTTCTTCTCTATAACGCAGCTGCCAGTTTTTGGCATTTGACAATGATTTGGCTAATTTTACATGTCTTTGCTCAAGGTCCCTGAGGTGTTTGCCATTGGACATGTTGCATGAACTTTATGAGACATGGCCTGGCTGAATAGCCTTAAATTTCTTCAAGTCTGCAACAGAAGCCGCCGCCATCTGAAGATCAAAGGCGACGCTTCTTCCTTTCTGCATCATCACCGATCATATGTCCCCTCGTAGTATCACTGGGCAGCCGTCCACTTTGCTTGTAAATGGCTTCCCTCTGCATGTACGGTTGCAAGCAGTTCCTCTTGTTGAATCCTCTTTCCTTTCTCAACATGGTTGGCTTTGGTTGTGGCTTTGACTACTCCTACACTGTTTGGAGAGAATGTTATTTTCTTCCTCGCCCCTTCTCTTCTGCTAAATATAGCATTTATAAGAAAAATGTTTAAATACGAGGACATTAAATTACAAAGGGTAATTATTCTTGGTGAAATTAAGTCTTACCTTAATTTTATTCTGCCTTGTAATCAACAACATTTAGGAATTTTGATGAAACCCTGTAGTGTTCATAACTACGACAGACGAAGGACAGGGAAGGAGAGGTCGGGGAAGGCCGAGAAGAACATGGAAGTAGGAGAAGAAACAAAGGTAAAACTCTTATTCAAAATTTTCATTCCACTTTCAGTCATTTACATGTGTATATATAGCCTTTGGCTATTACCTGGGCGTTAGTTGGTAACAATAATAAAAATAGAAGATATTACATTCCCGCCTTTCGATCATTGATATAGTTGTCCGTCTTCGGCCGTTGGACGTGCATGTGCTTACCTTTGGCTATTACATCTGTATACTCGTTACATTGCACTCGTCTTTTAAAATGACGTCCTCGTCGTTTACTCCTTTTCCATTTTGATGAAAAATGATCGGTATTCTTCCTTAATATTGAGTTTCCGAAATGCCATTGTATTCATATTACAATTTGAATGTTGCGGATGCCCAAGAAGTTCTGTCCTCGGATTACAGTTGGAAGATGACGCCATTCTCCCCAAAGCAATGACTTGTTGTAGATGAAATTGATGACCTTGATCACCTCAGGCTGGTGAGATCCTTGTTTGCCGTTGAAGCCATAAGAAGTTGTAGTTCTTTGAGGTATTATTTTCTGCTATGAACTCACAAGATCTTGCAGGCATAATTTGATACGAGCTAGCCGTATTAAGATCTAAAACGAAAATGCAAATTTGTATTGCATGAAATAAAAGATACAATCGAGAGACAAACTCTCGCCAAGTATTCAGAGACTGAGCCCTTCCCCTTTCGAAAGAGAGACTCAAGACTACACTCCAAAGATAACTCTCACTACCTAAATGACTCCTTATATAGATGGAGGCCCCAATACAGGACAAAAACAATACATTACAAAATACCTAAAGATTCGTGCGTATTAATTCGCCCACCCTGAAAAGCGACCTTATCCGAAGGTTGAGTTGGGAAGGGTCCCATAGTTGCGTCGGTGAGACTCGGGCCGCTCCTCTGGTGGGCAGATCAGGTGAAACATCAAAAGCGTAAAGACGTCGTGGACCTCGTGGTGGACTAGTTGCTGCAGATCTGTGGGACAGGTGGTCGAAACAGGTGTAGAACTCTACATGAGACTGCTCGAGAGTCATGCCCACAAAAGTTCGTACACATGACGAGGTGGCATGATTTCTCTGCTCTGCTGAAATCTACACAAATGAACACCTTCTAGCTCCTAGAGTTTCCGTGAATACACATTAACGGAGGTTAGACAGTGGAAGGGGGTGCTAAACATATGATTAAAAATAATGATTTCCTACTTACTCTCGCGAGGACAAATTTTCAACGATGAAGCTGAGTCAGAAGGAGCGAGCCTCCTCTGCTGTATTTCTCGATTCTTCTTCCACCACGAGGGTTTCTCCAAACCTAAAAGGAGTCAACCCACTGAATTTTTATAGAGATTCCTCAATTCTTCTACACTAGGGTTTAGAGTCCATGACATAATCGAGTAAGAATTGAGGGAGGGAGTAATTACCCCTTTTTCAAGAATCAAATTTTGAAAGAAAAGTCCCACCGCTGAGGGAAAACCCCGGATCTCACAAGGGAGTTTCTGAAAATCCTGGAGGAAAACGAAACCCTAATTAGACAGAAAACGGGCAATGAAGGAAGGAGAAGCCACGAAATTGAAAAGATAATCCACTGGACTGAGAGGAAAACTTCAATTTCCCAAAACAACGGTTAAAAATGGCTAACGGGAGTAGAAGAGTCGAAGGGAGGGGACAACGGTTACCTGCGCAGAAATGCAGCCGTTGGCTTCGATCGAGAGGCGAGGAACGACGCCTCTTTGCGTCTGCTAACGCCAGAGAGCACCAACGGGAGGCGTCTCAGGCGGCGGTCGACTGGAACGTGGCCGACGTTGCCGTCTGCGGGGAAGGAGCAGTTAGCGCCTCGGCTGCGTGAAATGCTAGGGCGTCGGTTACGAAAAGAAGACGTGAGGGCTTAGCGTGAGGGTTGCGGGGTTTTTAAATTGAGCGGCCACGCGTGAGGTGCGGTTAAGGAAACTCAATAATCCATTTTGTATACTTCCAAATAAGAACAATGGCCTCTATGGCATCTCAATTCGAGCCTAAAAACTCCCGAAACCTCAAAATCGCGCCGCAAAATAATTCTAACAATTTTATTTAACAGACTTTATTTGTTTGAATTATTGACCAAAAGAAACTATACCTCGCGAAGACCATGGTTCGATCAATGATGCTCGCGGTCGGACCCTGAAATTTTGCAGAGCGTGTCACATTAAATTTTTCGGATGTTACAGTTTCTTAGACCTTTTGGAAGTAAGAGCAACTTTGAAATGCTTCCTCTTGATACTACTCATTTCAAAAATTTTAATGATTTAGTCTCATTGGCATTGGTTGGATTTATAAGATTTTTTTTTTCTTTTACTCATATCAATGTCATGGAAATATTTACTGTTCCAATCACCTTGATTAATCGTCTTGTCTCTAGCTTTTTTTGCTTCCAAAATAACTCTTTCTGAAGTATGACTTGGGCTGAGCATTGTGTCATGAAAGTCGATTTGGCTGTTCTACTCAGGATTGACAATGTTTGTTTGCCGTAAATTATTTTCCATGTGAATGGTGTGCAAACTTCATTATAGGAATAATGTCGTGAGAATTACCTATCCAGAGCTTGTTGGGCTAGGAATTTATAGCATGGAGACCGTAGACTTGCGTAGGATGTTGTAGGAAAATTGAGAGCTTTAGGGGCAAAGCTTTATTGGAGACCAATTTGCCCTAAATAGGGTAAGATTGGTGGTCTTGTTTCTATAACTATGCTTTGGCCCATGAGAGGACATTGGTTACAGATAGGCCAAGGTCACGATCAAACTTAGCGTTGGCGACAATTTCGTTGGGGGTCCATGAACATACAAAGTCCATGGGTTGGTCAATGTCATTATAGAATTCTGGCTTCGATGAAAACCTTGTCATGTCCTGTCAAGGGAATACAATGGAAGACAGGTCTTATGGTGCGATGCAGAGGAATTGGGTCCCCAAGAGCCGTGACGGCGGTGCAGATATATAGAAGTTCAGCAGTCCTGCATGCTTGGTGAATATGATATCATGGGAGTTTTCATAATGACACTGCGCGGAACTTGCTTAGCGAACTAAGGGGTTATTGTTCTATTGCATGAAGCAAGATTCTTCCAGGTGTGAGTTAAATTTAATTGTTCCCTCTTGTAGATAACAATTAGCAATTTATATCTTGTATTGATGCATGAATCACGTTGTGATAGTGGCAATTATTCTTTTATTGATTACTTTAGTGTGTGTGCTTACGTATTTGTATATTTTATCCAAGTGTTGACCTTCTAGGTTGAGTGGTACCCCGAGGCCGATAGGGTGCTCGTGTGGAGAGTTGTTACAAATGGTATGATAGACGAACTTCATGTAATATAAGGTGTGGTTCGAGGATGAACCAAGCAGAAGCTGGCGGGCCTGTAACATCCCGAATCCAATGTGGTAAATTTGATGGAGGGGGGGGGGGGGGGCTTGAGAGTGGGGAGTTTCTTTAGGGCAGTGAACTCAGACAAACACAACTCTTGACATGATTCTAGAATGAAAAACTTCTTTGCGTAAGGATGTGGTGGAATTAACCGAATCCAACCTTAGAATTGAAGAAAAAGTTACTAGACTTAAGTAATTATTTGGACTCCTAAATATCATGCAATTTTTAGAGTAAATGATGCTATATTAAGAACTTCATAGTTAATTGAGCTTTGTATGAGTAATTCTGGCTTGGTGGCCTTCTGGGAAGTTCTCACTTGCCACCTTTGGAAAAGAAAAGAACTGTGAGGTTCAACTTAGTTTGGATTGTGCTGATTTGAGAGGGAGTGAACTTTGAGAGGGAGTAATTTTAGGGTGGGTGAACTCAAATGTTTTTATAGGTCATCTCAGGAAAAGAAAAAACTGTGAGATTCAACTTATTTGGGTTGGACCAAACCAAATAGACAATACTTTAGATATTGTGGGTTATTTCATTGCAACTTAGTTGTGGTTCAAGGTGATATCTTGAAGGTTGTCTTTGTTTTTTACCAAAGGATCACTATCCTAGTTGTTTTCAGCTTCGTACACTACTTTATTTGTCTTAGAGATAAGGTATTACCAAAAGTTTTGTTAATCACTCCTGAAGTAATCTTTTAATATTCTTTAATCCTTATTGCAAGATAATAAGTGGGTTGTTATAGTCAACATTTAGGGTCAGTTTAGGTGAGCTGTTGCTGATGAAAAACTGCTGATGAATAACTGCTGATAGTAAAAACGTCGTTTCTGGAAAACAGAGTTTTGTTAAAAACCTGTTTGTGTGAAATGGAGTTTGCAGAGCTTTTGATAAGCTGTTTTGTAAAAACTGTTTGGAAAAAATGGAGTTTTTTTAGGTTAATTTTTTCTAATTAATTTAAATTTTTTGTTCAATACCTGAAATAGTTTTAAACAATTAAAACCAACGTTACACTACATACCAAATAAATTTGAATGTTTTTCAGATATTACAAACCAGCGTTACATGACGCCCAATGTATGGTACTTGATTTTTAACTTGAATACTTGCATTAACATGTGTTTCGTCTATGACACCAATACAATATTTAAAAACGGCATATAACGCGCATCTTCCATAATTTCTCGTGGAGTATTAGCAAAATCTCTGTCTTGGCCTTCGCTAAAATATCTGCTAGCAGTCTCGGTTGAATGTTGAAACCGCTCACTAGCTTTTCTGATTGTCTCGTTATGTGACAAGGACCTCTCTACTTGCGGTCCTTCGCGAACCTTGCAATCCGTAGTTTTGTTCTATCGTTTGTAGTAGATCAAAAAATATTCATTTTGGCATTCTGAAAGCATTATTAAATCTAACCGGATGCCCACCAACTAATTCACACAGCCATTTATCACCAGTTTGTTTTGATGTCATGCATGGTGTGCTCAAATTGAATAAACTGGTGTGTTCAGCTAACACATATATCGTTGAAGTTAGAACTTGATGGTAGACAGCTACATGGCACCTTCTAACCCTTTCATACTCATCACTAGAATAATCTGAGTACTCACTAGACATTCTCTGCTTCAGAAAAATAAAGTAAATTACAAACAGAATTATAGCAATGTGACAAGATTACATAGATTGAACATATCAGCTACATAGCATCTAAAAGCAAATTACATATCACTGTTTAAACATAGCCAATGTATCAAGATGTAAAAGCAAATTACATAGATTGAACAAAAAAGTTGCAACATATCAACTACATATCATCTCCTACTCAGACCCTTTCCCGTAGCGTGTACGCATCCATCTTACCCTGATCTCCTCCATGAGGCCAGCTGCGCCCAAAAAGCCCGGCAGGCCCGGCCTTGGGGTCCTCATCAGGCTCCCCCTTGGGGAGGGAACCTGAGCCCGGCCCGAGCCCAGATAAACCGGGCCCAAGCCAGGCCCAAGCCAAGCCCAAGCCCAAGCCCGGGTAAGAAAAAGCCCGGGCCCGGCAGACCCGGTTCAGGCCTGACCCGGTCTTATATATTTATTTTTTAAAATTAAAGTTTTAAAAATTATAAAATAATTAAAAAAAAAAACTACAAGGATCCGTCCGGCGCGCAGATATTGGCTTTCTGGAATTGGCTTTGGATTCCAGAAAGCCAATTATGCTGTTCGGCGCGTGAGAATTGAGCTGGCATTGGCTTTCAAACCAAAACCCACGGGTATTGGTTTTAGCCTAAATTCTAAAGCCCGAATTCTTATCTCTCGACATAGGTTTTGCGTGGTTTTGCTCCAGTTCTCGCGTCCCCCGATTTCGACCCCGCACATTTCGCCCGCTTCTCCTCCTGATAGGTTAGGGCTTTGCGATCGTCTACTCCTCCATTGTTCCCCATCTCCTCCTCCGACGACACCGATGCAATTTCAGCCCGACCCCCAAGTTCGCGATCATCTCCTCCTGCAACTTCTCAACTCCCGATCCCCATGTCCTCGTCTGGCGAGGACGACGAGAAGTAAGCTTCTGCAGCCAAACTCGCCATTGAAGCTTCGTCATTTTTCATTGCATTTGGATGTGATGAGCTTGACTGTGGAAAGACAACATGTCCATGAGGTAAGAGCGATTGAGCTGTGTTCTATAGGTTCTTCCCAATCCGTGTTCTATAGGTTGAACTCGAATAGTTGAATCATACATAAGTGATTGAGCTGTGTTCTAAGTTCCAATCACATTTTTTATTTATATAGTTCATGTTGGCTTGATTTTGAATGTCTGAATGCAATCTTTGTGTATTATAAATGTCGATTCACTCATACACTTCACTATTGGGCTAGAAAGAGGTTTATTCCCACAAGTCTTTAATCCAAGCACTGTTCATCCTATTTTTTTTAATCTTTGCCTGTAGTTTTATCACTCATGCATTGTATTGTGTGTAATTTGTCTATTGTGAACGTTCAATTTTAAGATTTTGTTTTTCAAAATTTCAATTCCAGAAAGCCAATTCCATCGTACAGCCGAACAACTTTTAGGTATCAATTCCAATTCTGTTCACTGAATTCCTTCCTGCAGCCGAACAACATAATGGTTCGTTCGGCGCGCAGGAATTGGCTTTCTGAAATTGGCTTTGGGTTCCAGAAAGCCAATACTGGCGTTCGGCGGGACAAAATTTGGCGGGTATTGGCTTTGGGGGGAAAACCCACGGTTTTATGAGTTGGCCTAAAAACTAAAGCCACGAAAACCTATCCCTCCCCCTAGTTATTGCGTGGTTTTGCTTCTCACGGCCACGCTCTCGTCTCCCCCGACTGATCCCGCCACGGAAAGAGCATCACCTCCATCTCGGCGTAGATCGTGGTGGTTCCGGCTGCAAATTGTCTCCCGGCAGCCATTTACTTTCCGTCGGCATCTACGAAGATGCCGATGCCATACACCCGCGCAAATCGTCTCCGACATCTACGACGTGAAACGCCATGCCCTGGCTTGTTCTTCCCAGCTTTCCGGGTTTGGATAACTCGCCGACATTGTAAATCTATGACTGACCGGCGGAATCACCTCCGGGAAGAGCATCGTATCCGATCTCTTCAGATCCAGCGGCGTCCCTGTTGTTGACGCTGATATTGTCGCCCGGGTATTGTATTTCCCCAGTTCAAAATTGCAAAATCATCTCGATTATAAACTTCTTTACTTTCAAAATCATCTCGATTATAAATCGTCCCTGTTGTTTACGAATTTGGTTGGATTAGGAGCTGCACCAAGCAGATATGTAGCACATTTCCAGATCTCCTCTCTCGATAATTTTAGAGCACATTTTTACCCACTGCAACATATGCACCAAGCATGTTCGTAAAATATCAATTTTAAAATTTTCAATTTCAGAAAGCCAATTCCAGCATGCAGCCGAACAACTTACAAATATCAATTCCAATTCTGTTCACTGAATTTCATCCTGCAACCGAACAACAGAATTGGTTTTCTGCACAAAACCAATTCCTGCAGCTATTGGTTTTCTGGCCAAAGCCAATTCCAGAAAGTCATTACCTGCGTGCCGAACGGACCATAATTGGTTTTCTCCACAAAGCCAATTACTGCAGATATTGGCTTTCTGACCAAAGCCAATTCCAGAAAGCCAATACCTGCGCGCCGAACGGACCCTAAGTTTTATAATAAATAAAGAAGATTTAAAAGCTAAATATTTCTATGCTTAATAAATTTATATTAAAATCATATAAATAACAAATAATAAATGTGTTTAACTTTTTCACATCTTTATAATATGGAATAAGAATAATAGTGTAAAATAATTATACAAAATTGATTATAACAATAACAAATTAAAAGAACGAAATAATAAATCTAATTGATTTAACCATGCATAATATTATATTTATATATGTGTGTGTGTCATTTAGACATACTGCTAGACTGCTAACATAACATAAAATAAAATAACGGACGAAATGCTGAAAAAATCGTGTGGGCCGATATATCGGAAAAAAAATCGAATATATCAGCCTATATTTTACAGAAGGACATCAATTTTTTTAGAAAAAATGCCGTTTTATCCTAAAAAACAATATGTCGACATACATATCGACTTACACATCAGACATGTCAGACATGTCGGAGGACATTTAAGTGGGTCATAATCATTGTCTCGCCAAACATGCATTTTATGAAGGTGGTGTTTTTATCTAAACTCATCAGAGCAAAAAATTCCAAGCCAAACAGAGCCTTATTGATAGGGATCAACGCTGGATTACAGGTCACCAGTCGGTGGGGCCCACATTCGTATATTCGCGCAGGAAGCGCTGATCGGATCGACGATCTGAGACCGCGAGCGCGTCCGGATCGTCGTTTTATTATGTGTGTATTTTATTTTATTTTTTTGGGACATGTATTTAGTATTTTAGGACATCAGGCGTAACGTTCAATCATAGCCGTTCACGCCCGGTGACCAACCACCCCGTCTTATTTTAAATTGGGGTGGATGCTTCATTTATTATTATTGTTGAATTTGTGAGTGATTCCAGATCCGACAATCCTTCGCGGTGCGACGCCGTGAAACTCAGGGTGCGACGTCCTGACCTTGTTTCCTGAAATTATAATTTGTTTTTGTCTTTCACTGTTCCCCTGAACCCACCACAATACCCATGATCCCTCTCGTTTTTGCCTCAACTGTCCATTTTCCCTCATCCTTAGCCGCACGATCCGTCTCCTCCTTCGCAAAACTGCCACCCCCTGTTCATCGTACCCTTCCTCTCGCCTGTAACTACAGTCGGCTTCCAGAGCCATCGCAAGCGCCCTCCTTCAGCCTCCCTCTTGCCGCATACGCCAAATTTTCCTTTCCGTCGAGCCCGCTTCACTTTCGAGCCCCCTTACCCGCACTAGAGACACGAACCGACGTCGGTTGCTCGATCCAGTCCAAGATCCGACTGTTCATCGCCCCGCCAACCTCCTGCCGCAAGTACTATCCCTCTACCTCCAACAACCCCTCCATTGTCTAGCCGTGAGCCTCCCCCCAACCAACAACCAACTTTCATTTCAACTCCTCTCAACCCACCGCCCGACGTCGGCTGCTTGATCCAGTCCAAGATCTGACTGTTCATCGTCCCGCCAACCTCCTAACGCAAGTCCTATCCCTCTACCACCAACATCCCCTCCATTGCCTTGCCATGAGCCTCCCTCTTCCCAACCAGCCGCCAACTTTCATTTTAACCCCTCTCCCCCCCCCCCCCCCCCCCCCCCCCGAACCGCATATCTCCATGTACACCCCCGCCTAGACCTCCTTCTTCCGGCAACAGTGAATCCACATCTCCTCCACCTTATCCGCAAACCTCATCTACCCTTCCTGCAGTACTTCTCCTCATTCCCCCATCAAGGTCTGAAATTGATCGTCTCAATACAGCCGTATCCTTCACTACGTGGAGCCACACCGACTATCGCTGCTGGAACCCTGTGATTGTGAGTATTTTTTGTTTAGTGTTATATTTTCTATATTAAATTTTGGATGAACATGCTATATTTGTTTGGGTTTTGTGATTTCTAGTGCTATCGTTCAATTTCTTGTATTTTATAAGACTTATTCGTGTAAATTGTAGTGGATAACATATCATGGGAAATAGAGCGTGATTTGTTTGTATGACAGAAAATTGCCAATCGCCTTGTGTTAACTTGCCGAAATTATAAAACTTTAGGTGCTAAATTTTACTTCTGGATTTAAATTAGAACTTGCCCGCATCATATAGCGTAGGTGTACTTAAGGTTATTTCGCATGTTCACTTAGGGATGCATTAGCGTCAGCACATTCACATTACACGGGCTACCCTACGCCGGATTTGGTATCAGAGCCCTGGTTAGGGCCACATGCATGTTACGTAGTGGTAGGACTTACCGTCAATCCATGTCTGACCCGAACCTTACCGTCGAAAGAGCCACCAACTCCAATTCTAAAATGACACTAGCGGAATTCCAATGATTGATGATAGTTCGATTTGATTAATTAACTGCATTATATGACGATCTTCACACCCGCGTCGGTGCCATTGAGGATCAGCGAGAGTATTCCACTTCTCAAAGCTGGGATAACTCACCCACTCCACCTGATGTTCTCTTTGAGGAAGAATGGGTTGCCCTGCCACCACAAGATGCGCGTGTTAGAAATCAGCCTCCACGAGAGGCTGCTCCACTTTGGGAGCCTGCTCCACACCGGAGGAGACCTCTCGATCACGTTCGAGACCGTCAGCCTGTACCTGCTCCACCACGACGTCCAACTCCACATGATAAAGCTCAGGCCCGTTATGACTACGGCCCGGAGGATTACTTCGATGATTATTCTGAGCCACGCCGAGCACCACGCGATGAGGATGATTATATTACCCGTTGTATATGCATTAATGCCCCCCACCTTCGATGGTCAGCTTGACCCGAAGACTTTTAGTGATTGGCTTCAGGAGATGAACCAATACTTCGAGTGGTATGATATGAGCGATGAGCTTTGCGCTAGATTTGCAAAAATGAAGCTGGTCGGTCCAACCAAGATTTTTTGGATCAGCCTAGAGAGGTCTCTACAACGAGATGGATACCGTCCTATTATTCGTTAGGAAGACATGAAATGCCGATTGAAGGAAAAATACCTTCCTGCCTCCTATCAGGATCAGTTGCTAGATCAGATTTTTGCGTTGCGCCGGGGCACGCAATTCGTAGCGGAGCACATGTCTAGTTTTGATGAGCTAGCAGTGAGGAGTGATCTACGAGAGGAGACTAGTGCCGCCGCTTCCCGGTTCCGTAATGGATTGATATCAGAGTTACGTAGGGAGCTCTTATTCTCCACCGGTTGGCGACGGTAGAGCAAGTTTATCAGATGACCCTTGAATATGAGCAGTGCATGCAACTTGCTAGTACCCATCAAATTTCTACCAGGTCAAACGGGTCCACATTTAGGAGGCCCCCATCGACCATTACCACCCTTACAGGGCCCTCTCGTGTTCCCACGGACACGAAGGGCAAGGCTGTCACCACTGGACCTTCCACGTCCTCCAGGTCGGGGAACATCCAGTGCTATCGTTGCTCAGGTAGGGGCCACATGGCGGCCCAATGCCTTACAAGAAATCTGTTAGTTGAAGAAAGTGAAACCAGTGTTGATGCTGAGGAGATCGTTGATGAGTAGGTTGCCACCGTCGAGGACGGTTGGGAGAGCGATGCTGAGCACTCCATAGAGTTAGGTGTTATACGACGTCTCCTTTACACCTCGCATGTTGATGAGGATTGGCATGTACGACGATATTTTATACCTACTTTCCCAGCACAGGTGGTCCCTGCAAGCTAGCTATTTATAGTGGGAGTTGAGTGAACATTGTGGCCCAGCGAGCATTAGAGCGGATGCAGGTGTTCTCTGAGCCTCATCCAAATCCTTATTGAGTCATTTGGGTCGATAAGACGACTATACAGGTTACCCAGAGGTGCCTTGTTCTGATCACTCTCGCTTCGTTTGAGGATCGTATTTAGTGTGACGTCATCCCTATGGATGTCGCCCACTTTCTATTAGGGAGGCCCTGACTCTACGACTATGGTGTCACGTGTTTCGGTCACTTGAACACATATGTATTCTACGACAAGGGTAGTAAGATCACGTTGACACCAACCCAACCCAAAGAGAGATCCACGGGGAAGGTTATACCCTCTACTAGTACAAGTTCATCTAGGCCGCTGCACATCCTGCATCGTTGCGAGTTTATGAGAGAGAGTGTCAACGCCGATATCTTTTACGTTGTGGCAGCGACCATGGCTTCTAAGAGCCCTACAGAGATTCCCGAGCCACCACTTGAGGTCCGACGACTTCTGGATGATTATAGTGATCTTATCCCAGATGAGTTACCTCCGTTACGAGACATTCATCAGACCATAGATTTGACACCGGGAGCTTCACTTCCGAACTTACCACATTATCAGATGAATCTGGATGAGCATGCTGAGCTCAAAAGTCAAGTTGACGAGTTGCTGAGGAAGCAATTCATATGATAGAGTCTGAGCCCCCGCGCCTTCCCTGCTCTTTTCACCCCGAAGGGCGGGAGTTGACGAATATATATCGATAGTAGGGCCATTAATAAGGTTACTATTTAGTATTGTTTTCCCATCCCACGGTTGGACGATTTACTTGATACGATGGTTGGTGCTGCCCAGTTATTTTCAAAGATCGATCTTCGCAGTGGTTACCACCAGATTAGAATTCGCGAGGGAGATGAGTGGAAGAAGGCTTTTAAGACCAAAGACGGTCTTTATGAGTGGTTGGTCATGCCATTTGGGCTGTCCAACGCCCCCATCATCTTTATGCGGGTCATGACTTAGATCTTCCGGCCCTTCATGGGCAAATTCTTGGTCGTCTACTTTGACGATATTTTGATCTATAACCACTCTTCTGATGACCATCTGAGCCATCTGAGGCTCGTATTCGATACTCTCTGAAAGGAGAAACTATTTGTGAATTTGAAGAAGTGCTCCTTCCTGACTGATTATGTGTATTTCCTTGGGTTTATCATACCAGTGTCCGACATGCTATTGAATCGAACAAGGTCCGGTCCATTTGTGAGTGGCCTATTCCTTCCACAATCACTGAGGCCCATAGATTCCATGGACTAGCCACCTTCTACACGAGATTTGTCCGGGGTTTTGGAACCATTATGGCCCCCTTCAAGAGCTGTTTTCGGAAGGAAAATTTCCAGTGGACGGCAGCCGCCACTCGAGCTTTTACTGAGATCAAGGAAAAACTGATGACCGCACCTGTTCTGAGATTGCCCGATTTCTCTAAGATATTTGAGGTAGCCTGCGACGCATCTGGCGTTGGGATTGGCGGAGTGCTGAGCCAGGAGGGCCATCCAGTTTCTTACTTTAGTGAGAGGATGAATGAGGCCCAACATAAGTACTCAAATTATGAAAGAGAGTTTTATGCAGAGGTGCAGTCGCTTCGTTATTGGAGGCACCGTCTCCTCCCACGGGAGTTTGTCCTATACTCCGATCACCAGGTTTTGTGCTATCTTGATTCACAGCGGAAGTTGGGGCATAAGCATGCTAAGTGGGTTGAATATCTGCAGGACTTTCATCATGTTCTCAAACACCGCGCGGGTGTTGAGAACAAGCCTGCCGACGCTCTCAATCGACGTATAGCCCTACTCCGCACACTGAGTGCTAGTGCGTCTAGTTTGATCATTTGTCTAGTGATTACCCTACCTACCCTGATTTTGGTGAGATCTATTCAGGGTTTTTTAGAGAACCTCCTGAGCCCACTGAGGGGTTTGATATTGTTGAGGGATACTTATATTACAGGTCTCGTCTCTGCATCCACAGGACTTCCTTCCAGTACTTCTTGATTTGGGAAATGCACACCGGTGGCGCAGCTGGCCAATTTGGCAGAGATAAGACGATTGCTTTAGTTGAGGATCACTTCGATTGCCCCGTCATGAAAAGGGATGTGACGTGTGTTGTGCGACATTGCGGCACATGTCAGACAGCGAAAGGTTCGAAACAAAATATTGGACTCTATACTCCTCTTCCGGTCCCACACCAGCCTTGGGTCGATATAATCATGGATTTTGTATTGGACCTTCCTCGCACTCTGAGGAAGCACGATTCTATTTTCGTAGTGGTAGACCGGTTTTCGAAGATGGCTCACTTTATTACCTACCGCAAGACCGCCGATGCGGCTCATGTGGCGGCCCTTTTCATGAGAGACTTTTTCGGTTATAGGGGTTACCCAAATCTATAGTGTCCGATTGTGACGTTCGATTTTCGAGTTATTTTTGGAGAACGTTATGACATAAGACGTGTACGACTTTGAAGTTTTCTACCGCTTATCTCCCACAGACGGATGGCCAGACTAAGGTCGTTAATAGAAGCTTAGGGAATTTTAATACGAACATGAGACAAGTTGGATTAATCGAAGAAGAAACACGGATACAATCCGGATCGAAATCTGGCCAAGATCAATGAGGCTGGGTCCTCCAATGATCCCTCTCTCAAATGAGAGCCCAAATCCCTAATGATCCAAGGATCCCTAACTCCCCCAAACCACCTCCTTATATAGGGGGGGGGGGCTCACATCAAACTAAAACATTTAAAGAAAAACAATAATAAAATAGGAGGCGCGTGCGTGTAACAATACATCCCGTCAGAAAAGCGACCTTGACCCCAAGGTCGGAGCGTCGCCCGTCGGTCAGTAGTGGGATGCTGTCGAGGTGCCCGGGGCGTCGTCCGGTAGTCCGTCCGAGAGCAGCAGGGCGTCAAAGTCGGTGGCGGAGAGCGCGGCCACGTCATCGCCGATGAGGACTCGACACTCCTTCACCGGGCACTCATGACCAGGAGAGTAGGGGTGGTTGCAGCGGAAGCACAGGCCCTTGCTTCGTAAGTCGTTGTACTCCTGGTTGGACAGGCGGTGGGTAGGGAGAGGCCGGTTGTTGCGAGGACCCATCATTGGTGGCCGGGGTAGGGGAGGTGGCAGAGGTGAAGGTTTGGGATGGGTCGAGATGTAAGGTTGGGAGGGATGCCTGGAGGAAGGTGATGGGTACGGAATGTCGCTGGACGTCGTGAGGAATTCCGCCTCCACAAGGGGGGAGAAGTTGATGGCTTGGTGGACCGTTAATGGTTTGAGGGTGCGGAGACGGGAGCGGAAGTGAGGTTGCAAACCGTTCATGAAGAACCCCAAGTAATGGTTTGGGGGGAGTTCGGGAACATGAGTGACCAATTCCACGAAGGCATCAATGTACGAGTCAATGGAGCCGGTGTGACAGACCCCGCAAAGTCGCTCGATCATGGGGCCGGAGTATCGGTCGTCATACCGCTGAATCAGGGCCTCGGTGAGATCTGTCCAGGTGAGGGCGGGAGAGGTCTGGCGGAGCCAACAGACCCAATGGAGGGCCGACCCTTCCATGCCGATAAGTGCGGTGGAGACCCGTTGCGCCGGAGGGGTCTGGTGGATGTCGAAGAACTGTTCGGCGCGGGCAATCCACCCAAGGGGGTCAGTTCCGTTGAACGTAGGGATGTCAGGTCCACGGTACGGTGGAGTAGGTAGTTCCACCACTGCAGGTGTATCGGGGAGCGTAGTGCTGGGGGATCCCACAGCAGAGGCGGCAGGAGGCCCAGAGAGCTGGCTGGGCTGTAAGTTTTGGAACATGGTCAGAATCGAGGAGAACTGCTCAGTCTGTGCCTCGAGACGCGCATTGATGGTGGCGAGGGAATGTTCGAGGGCTTCGACGAGGGATTCCATCCGGCCCTTTGGCATATGAGGACGACTGCGCCGAGCTGGGGGTTGGCAGGAGAGTGCCGAAGCCGGGGAAGGGCGCGAGCAGCGGAAGGTCGCTGCGGAAGAGCAGGCTGCGGCTGGCGCTGTGGCAGGTTGAGAGCGGAGCAGGCGCTGGAGAACAGGTGGAGGCGTCGGGCGAAGCAGGTGGAGGATCGGGCGCTGGATCGGACGAACAGGAGCGGAGCAGGCGTCGTGCGTTGGATCGGCGGAGCAGGCGCAAGACCTAACGGAAACAGGGACGCCTTGGACGCGGGGGTTGGATCGGCGGAGCAGGCGTTGGATCGGCGGAGCAGGCGTAAGACCTAGCGGAGCAGGCGTTGGATTGGCGGTCGGCAGGCGTTGGTGACAGGACGGGGACGCCTTGGACGCGAGCAGCGATGGAATCGGGGCGCGAGGCAAGCTGCGGTGCGCGATAATGAACACCGGCAACTTCCTTAACGGGCGGTGCGGCAGGTCGGACCAATTAATACGAACATGAGACAAGTTGGATTAATCGAAGAAGAAACACGGATACAATCTGGATCGAAATCCAGCCAAGATCAAGGAGGCTGGGTCCTCCAATGATCCCTCTCTTAAATGAGAGCCCAAATCCCTAATGATCCAAATATCCCTAACTCCCCAAAACCACCTCCTTATATAGGGAGGGGGGGGGCTCACATCAAAATAAAACATTTAAAGAAAAGCAATAATAAAATAGGAGGCGCGTGCGCGTAACAAATTTGTTGTGGTGTCTAGTTGGTGATCACCCGTCGTTTTGGGATTCTGTGTTACCCGTAGTTGAATTTGCATACAATAGTTCCATCAATAGGTCTACTGGCATGAGTCCATTTTATATAGTGTCTGGTTATGAGCCTAGGAAGCCTATTGACCTGGCCCATGTTCCCTTCGAGTCACATCCTAGTGAGTCCGCCGAGTCCTTCATTCATCACATACCTGAACTGCATGAATTGATCCGGAAGAAAATTGCTAGCAGTAATGAATTATATAAAGACAGGAAGATGAACACAAGCGTGAGCAACATTTTTGGGTAGGCAAGCAAGTCATGATCCGACTTCGCATGGAGAGGTTCCCAAAAGGAATCGCTAAGAAGCTACAACCGAAGCGAATGGGCGCTTATAGGATTATAAATTTTTTGGAACAAATGCTTATAAGGTCAACCTCCCAGCAGATATGGGTATTCATCTTGTATTTAATACTGAAGATTTAACACCGTACTTTGAGCCTCTCGAGCATAGGGATCCATATCTTGAGCCACTTACTACATCCTCCTGGTTACAGCCTGGCCCTTCCCCTGGCCACCTTGGACAGGCACCTGCGGACTTGCCCGCACTACCTATGATTCCACCGGTTCTTCTGGATCCACCACTTCTTCTGTATCCACCAGCATGAGAGGTGAGGGCTGAGCGCATTGCTGATATTGTGGCGCATGAGTGCATTTCCACCGCAGACGGTCCCTCTTGTCGTTACTTGGCACACTTGAGTGGACGCCCCATATTTGATGATACTTGGATGTCCGCGGTAGAGCTTGATAGACTTGACCCCGATCTTCGACGTCAGTACGATCATCTCCATTCATCAAAGATGAATACTTATCAGTCGGGGAGAGTTGATGGGGATTGACGTTGGACTACATGCCACTAGTCGGCGGGGACCATATTCGTATATTCACGCAGGAAGCGCTGATCAGATCAACGATCTGAGACCGCGAGCGCCTTCGAATCGTCGTTTTATTATGCATTTGTATTTTATTTCATTTTTTGGATGTGTATTTAGTGTTTTATGACATCGGGCGTAACAACCAATCATAGCCGTTCACGCCCGATGCCCAACCACCCCCTCCTGTTATAAGTAGGGGCGGATGTTTCATTTATTATTATTGTTTAATTTGTGAGTGATTCTAGATTCGACAATCCTTCGCAATGTGACGCTGTGAAACTCGGGGTGCGACGTCCCGACCTTGTTTTATGAAATTATAATTTGTTTTTGTCTTTCGCTGTTCCCGTGAACCCACCACAAGACCCACGATCCCTCTCGTTTCTGCCTCAACTGTTCATTTCCCCTCATCCCCAACAGCACGATCCGTCGCCTCCTTCGCAATACTGCATGCCCCCTGTTCATCGTCCCCTTCCTCTCGCCTATAACCACAGCCGGCTTCTAGATCCATCGTAAGCGCCCTCCTTCAGCCTCCTCCCTCCTGTCGCATACGCCAAATCTTCCCTTCCGTTGAGCCCGCTTCACTTTCGAGCCCCCTTACCCGCACTAGAGGCACGACCCTACGTCGGCTGCTCGATCCAGTCCAAAATCCGACTGTTCATCGTCCCGCAAACCTCCTGCCACAAGTCCTATCCCTCGACCTCCAACAGCCCCTCCATTGCCTTGCAGTGAGCCTCCCTCCTTCCAACCAACAGCCAACTTTCATTTCAACTCCTCTCAATCCCCCCCACCCGACGATGGCTGCTCGATCTTGTCCAAGATCCGATTGTTCATCGTCCCGCCAACCTCCTGCCACAAGTCCTATCCCTCTACCTCTAACAACCCCCAATACAGCCGTATCCTTCACCACGTGGCGCCACGCCGACTGCCGCTCCCGGAACTCTGTGATTGTGAGTATTTCTTTTTTTAGTTTTATATTTTCTATAATAAATTATGGATGAACCTGCTATATTTGTTTGAGTTTTGTGATTGTTAGTGCTATCGTTCAGTTTCTTGTATTCTATAAGACTTATTCGTGTAAATTGTAGTGGATAACATCTCGTGGTAAATTGATCGTGATTTGTTTGTATGCCAGAAAATTGCCAATCGCCTTGTGTTAACTTGCCGAAATTATAAAACTTTAGTTGCTAAATTTTACTTCCAGATTTAAATTGGAACCTTTGGAACCTGCACGCGTCATATAGCGTAGGTGTATTTAAGCTTATTTCGCACGTTCACTTAAGAACGCATTAGCGTCAGTACATCCACGTTACACGCCCTACCTTGCGTCACTTATTCTTCCTCCTAACACAACCTCTCAGCATATTGTGAAGCTAGTAACATTTTACTTATACATTGTTATTAATACGTAGGATTAATGCTTTTATGTATCTTATGTTTCAATTTGATTATAAATTGCTTGAATGAATGGAGGGGATGCTTTTATTACCTATTGATTATAAGTTATGGTAATGGATGGATGGGATGCAATTCTTCTATTTTCATTTGTAGCTTAAAATATGTTGGAATAGTAATTGGAAGTTATGATTTCATTAGGAGGAGAACCCATTACATATAGAGGAGAACAAATGTGCCTAATAGCACACTAGGAGAAATAAAATAAAAGTAAAATTAACTATGCTAACACTCCCCCTCAAGTTGGTTGAGTGATGTTAATCATGCCCAACTTTGTTCACAAACTGGCCAAATGAACTCCCGCTCAATCCTTTGGTGAGAATGTCGGCAAGTTGCCCGTTGGAGGGCACAAAGGGAGTACATATGATTCCTTTTTCAATCTTCTCCTTGATAAAGTGTCGATCCACCTCGATTTGTTTTGTCCGGTCATGTTGAACAGGATTGTGTGCAATACTGATGGCTGACTTATTGTCATAATACAGACGGATGGGCCCGTCTTCCACAAGACCAAGGTCGCTCAATAAGGCCCGAAGCCATAAGCCTTCACATACCCCATGAGCCATAGCTCTAAACTCAGCCTTAGCACTAGATCATGCCACAACCTGTTGTTTTTTGCTCCTCCAAGTAACAAGGTTACCTCCAACAAGAGAGCAATATCCAGAGGTGGATCGCCTATCATCCACTGACCCGACCCAATCAACATCAGTATAGACTTCAATCTTTAGGTCGGAACTCGGGGAAAACAGGATTCCCCTTCCTGATGAAGATTTGAGGTACCTAAGAATTCTGTGTGCAGCATCCATGTGTCGGGTCTTTGGAGCATGCATGTATTGACTCACAAC
This sequence comes from Dactylorhiza incarnata, assembly GCA_033032865.1. Taxonomy (NCBI): domain Eukaryota; kingdom Viridiplantae; phylum Streptophyta; class Magnoliopsida; order Asparagales; family Orchidaceae; genus Dactylorhiza; species Dactylorhiza incarnata. Next base: position 2,156,151 of record JAWHQI010000278.1, on the reverse strand, counting down.
ACTCACCGCATAAGAGATATCCGGACGAGTATGAGACAGATAAATCAGCCTCCCCACTAACCTTTGGAACCCTGAGATATCTTCAATCTCCACTCCATCATCACGCCCCAACCGGTGATTTGCCTCAATCAGAGTGTCAGCCGGTCTGCATCCGCTCATTCCCATCTTCTCAAGAAGATCTAACGTGTATTTCTGCTGAGAGAGAAAGATCCCCTACTTTGATCTGGCAACTTCAATTCCCAAGAAATACTTGAGTTTTCCCAGGTCCTTGACCTCAAACTCTCTAGCAAGCTTCTGTTTCAGATTCTGAATTTCTTCATGATCATCACCAGTTATGACAATGTCGTCAACATACACAATGAGAATAGTAATTTTCCCAAGCCTACGTTTGATAAACAACGTATGGTCCGCATTGCTCTGAGAATATCCAAACGACACCATCGCCTTGTGGAACCGGCCAAACCATGCTCTTGGGGACTGCTTCAGTCCGTATAGAGCTCTTAACAATCTACAAACTTTCCCTGCAGCACCAGCCGGAGTGAGACCCGGGGGAATAGACATATAGACCTCCTCCAAGTCACCATGGAGAAAAGACATTCTTCACATCAAGTTGCAGAAGTTCCCAATTTTTGCAAACAGCAACAGATACCAGTACCCTGGTGGTATTCATCTTAGCAACTGGGGCAAACGTCTCCTGATAATCAATGTCATGAGTTTGGGTATAACCCTCTGCAACCAACCTTGCCTTGCACCTCTCAACAATCCCTTGTGGGTTTTTTCACCGAGAACACCCACTTGCACCCAGCAGGTGAGAAGGCGGAGGCTAGCACTGATGGGACGCTGGCGCGTGCGGAGACTGGCGAGCGGACGACGCCGACGGGACGCTGGCGAGCGAGCGAGCGACGCAACGGGAGCGACGGGAGGGTTAGGTCACGGGAGCCTCTGATACCATGTTGGAATAGTAATTGGAAGTTATGATTTCATTAGGAGGAGAACCCATTACATATAGAGGAGAACAAATGTGCCTAATAGCACACTAGGAGAAATAAAATAAAAGTAAAATTAACTATGCTAACAAAATATTTATTACATATTGAGTATTTTTAGATGACATTGCTCAATTCCAATTCTTATGATTAAATTTCATTCTAATTCCGAATATTATGATTGGAATTCAACACAACTCAAATCATTTAGTTTTACATTAGATGCTACTAACTGCTATTTTTTTGAGAGAATTTCAGTAGGCTAATCTTGTATGTTGCCACCCTAGCTTAATTTTTTTCATTAAAACAATAATGACAAACTAAACACTTCTATATAGTGCTTATGCTTGCTGCATTCTCCTACCAATCTCACATTTATTTTCAAAACTGTAGAGAAACATAGGTTTTGAGAGAAATTTAAAATAATTTTTTTATTAATTCTGATCAATATTTCATGCAAGTCAATTATTATTACATGTATAAATTAAAGAGGTGAGTGGTGATGAAATCATCATCCAAGATGTGAGACTAATGCCTACGTAGCAATGGGCTTAGTTGTGGGACTTTGTATGGGCCTTTTGTATAGACTGCTTTAACTCTCCCCCACAAACTGGAGCATACAAATCATATGAACCAAACTTGGAGAAGAATTGGTGATAAGGTGGGCGTGGTAAGGCTTTGGTGAGAATATCAACAATCCGTCCAACCGCAGGAACATGTCTCAAGTCTAGTTTCTTCATCTGCACTTTCTCCCGGATAAAATGACAATTGACCTCGATGTGCTTGGTACGTTTGTGAAACACGGGATTATTCACAATATAGATAACTGCCTGATTATCACAAAAGAGAGTGACTGGAGAGGAGAGTTTCACATCCAAATCACTGATAAGACTCGCCAACCATGTAATTTCAGAAACGACTGAGGCCATTGGGCGATACCCGCTTTTGCAGATGATCGTGCAACCACAATTTGTTTTTTTACTTCACTAGGTGACAAGATCTCCACCAAAGTACGTGGAGTAACCACTAGTGGATCGACGATCGTTCAGAGAACCAACATAGTCAGTGTCCGAGTAGGCAATAAGAGATAAAGATGAAGAGGGCTTATACACAAGTTCTTGATCAGGAGCACTCTTCAGATATCAAAGAATATGCTCAATTGCCTGAAGATTGGAAGTTCGTGGAGCATGCATGAAGTGACTGACAACCCAACACCAAAAAATATATCGCGTCGTGTAACTGTAAGATAAATTAGCTTTCCCATAAGACACCGGTAGTATTATGGATTTGGAAGTAGTAGGTCGAAGTCGGAGATATGCACATATAGCTTCTGGTTGGCATCCATAGGTGTATTTGCGGGCTTGCATCCAAAGTAGCCAGCATCTTGAAGAACATGTGTATTTGAGATTGCCCAAATCTTTGGTCTGAAAAACATATGCCAAGTGTTTCTTGATCATGTGCATGTCATTGAGATCATTGCCCATGATAAGAATATCATCAACATACACCAAAAATATTAATGACGCCGTCGAGCACTGACGAGTAAAAAGAGAGTAGTCAGCCGAACTTTGAGTAAATCCAACATCACGAACGACACGACTAAATTTGTCAAACCACGCCCGAGGAGATTTATTGAGACCATAGAGAAACTTCTTGAGGTGACATATAAGGTTCTCCCCCGTGGTCTCAAACCCAGGAGTTTGCTTCATGTAAACAGTGCCAACAAGATCCCCATTCAAGACGCATTTTTGTCCAACTGATGCAACTTCCAGTGATGATGAACAACCAGAGAAATTAAAAAATTGACAGTATTCAGCTTCATAACGGGTGAGAATGTCTCCTCATAGTTGAGGCCCTGTTGCTGTGTGAAACCACGAGCAACAAGGCGAGCTTTCCGATGTTCCACATCCCCATCTGGTCCATGCTTGACAGTTAAGACCCACTTACAACCCATACATGTTTGACCAGGAGGAAGTGGGACAAGGTCCCAGGTTTGATTAGCCCGGAGAGCTGTCATTTCTTCATTCATAGCAGCCCCCCACTCGGGATGTTGAAGAGCTTCTTGCAAAGAAGCAGGGGTGAAAATAATCGATAAAGATGTCGCAAATTTGTGAAACGCCGGAGACAAGAGATGTAATGAAACATAATTAGAGAGAGGATGAGCAGTAGAGTCTGTTACCGGATCAGCAGGCCGCAAAGCATCATTTGTAGAGGGTAACTGTCGTTGGGCATCCGAACGAGGGGGACGTCGTTTGTACACACGAATAATATGCAGGTTGGAAGACATTGTAGTCGGTGTAGGTAAGGGGGGGGGGGGGGGGGGGGGTGAGTTAGAATGGATAGGAATGGCAGGGCGTGGTAGTGTAGAAGTTGTTGGAGGTACCATTAGTGAGTGAAACGACTGGTCTTCGAGGAAGGTTACATCTGCAGATCTAGCAATCTTGCGATCAGTGGGATTTTAGCAGACATGACCTTTCTGAGTGCGGGAATATACGATGAACATATATTTGGTAGCTTGGGGAGCAAACTTGTTTGTAGGAGGACCAAGACAGTGAATATAACAGGCGTAGCCAAACACGCGAGGAGTCAAGGGAAAGGGAGGTGTGCATGGGGATAGGACGGTGAAGAGCGTCACAAAGTTGAGAATGAGGGCATGCGATTGATGAGATAGCACGCCATAGAGACTGCGAAATGCCAGTAGATCGTTGGCATCATCATTTGAAACCAAGCTCAATAATCCCATTTTGTTGGGGTACGTAAGCACAAGAAGTTTGGTGGAGAATACCAAGCTCATCACAAGTATTTTGAAACGCATTACTAGTATACTCACGCACATTATCAGTTCGAAGAATTTTAGTAGAGCTAGAAAACTATATATGCATCTCGACGATGAACTGATGAAGGCATGAAATACACCAAGTAATTCAGAACGGCCACAAAGTAAATACAACCAGGTCATGCAAGAATAATCATCAATAAATATGAGGAAATAACGATAACCAGAAACACTAGTTGTTTTATACGGTCCCCAAATATCAGAGTGCACTAAATGTAAATGAGCAAAGCTTTGAGTACAATGTGGTGTAAAGGTCGAACAATGTTGTTTGCCATAGATGCAGGACTCGCAGGTGAAGTTGGGGAGGGAGAAATCTGGAAGAGCTTTCCGGAGAATCGGGAGAGGCGCATGCCCAAGGCGCTGATGCCAATCAACATAGGTAATAAAGGTTAGAGAGTGGTGGGAACATCCATAGTGTAGAGCCCTTTTGCAGTTGTCCTCTACCAATGATATTCTGGGCCTATCGATCCTGCATAATAAAGGAAGTAGATGAAAATTTTACATGACTAACAGAGCGAAGATCTGTATACTCACGCACATTATCAGTTCAAAGAATTTTAATAGAGCTAGAAAACTATATATGCATCTCGACGATGAACTGATGAAGGCATGAAATACACCAAGTAATTCAGAACGGTCACGAAGTAAATACAATCAGGTCATGCAAGAATAATCATCAATAAATATGAGGAAATAACGATAACCAGAAACGCTAATTGTTTTATACGGTCCCCAAATATTAGAGTGCACTAAATGTAAAGGAGCAGAGCTTTGAGTACAATTAGGTGTATAGGTCGAACGATGTTGTTTGCCATAGATGCTGGACTCGCAGGTGAAGTTGGGGAGAGAAAAATCTGGAAGAGCTTTCCGGAGGATCGGGAGAGGCGCATGCCCAAGGCGCTAATGCCAATCAACATAGGTAATAAAGGTTAAAGCAGTGGTGGGAACATCCAGAGTGTAGAGCCCGTTTGGCAGTTGTCCTCTACCAATGATATTCTGGGTCTGTCGATCCTGCACAATAAAGGAAGAAGATGAAAATGTTACATGACTAATAGAGCGAAGATTAAAATGAGAGCCCGAAACATGAAGAACCGAGCGCAGAGAGATAGATGAAATGATGGGTACGTCCCTAGAACCACAAACAGGGGTGGTCTCCCAATTAGCCACCGTGATGAACTTAGGGCAGACAAAGTTCAAATATTGAGGCGGCTTTTTTGGAGTGATATGATTCATGGCACCAGAGCCCACTATCCAAGCTGGACTATTGGAAAAACAGGAAATACCTTCATTTGAAATAGACACCACAGAGCCAGGAGAGCGACTGATCAACCCTTGAAGATGCTGAAGTTGGGTGCGCAAGCTGTCAATGCCAGCATGGGTGGTGGAGGGAGCATCGGTCACTATGGAGGCATTTTATTGTGGAGGCCGCAGAGGTACACCATGCTTACGAAAGCAAGTAGACTCCAAATGACCACCCTGACCACAATAGGTATACACGCGAGTGTCGATATCCTTGGAGCGATTCCATCTGCCGCGACCCCGTCCATGAGAGCCGGTGCGATCCTCACGGGCCAGTGGAGGGGTGGGACGGTGTTCAGTGGAGTGTTGGAGAAGGGCCGGTGAGACATGCTCTGGAGCATAGGGGGGTGGTTTCACCTTCAACAACATGAAGCACACATCTGAGAGGGAAGGAATTGTGGAGGATGAGAGAATGTTCGCGCGGACACTGTCGAGATAGGGGGGCACAATCATCATCATGGCAATGCAGACTGCTTCCTTCTGAGTACGTTGGCCGGCGAGATCCAACATTGGAGGCTGATGTTGATTCCAGTCTTTGACGAGAGTTTTGGATTTCACAACAAAGGAAGTTTCCCCGTCTTCTCCCGAAGTAAGAGATTGAAGGTCCGTGAAAATGTCAAAGGTGTTGGAGACTGTCCTTGCCAGAATACAAGGAGTGAAGTTCATCCCACATTTTCTATACCGTTTCATGATACATTGTCATACGATAAGGCTCAGCGTCCATCTAATTCAAAATCTAGGACTGAACGCGGCCATCATTACAGAGCCATTGCTCGTTTGGCTCAGTAGGCAATGCCTTGGAGAGATGATGAAGCAACCGCTTTATTTGTAGAACACGACACACCGAGTGCTCCCACTCGATAAAATTTTTCTTGTCACTGAGAGAGATAGTAATGATCCGTAGTTCATCCCATACATCGGGAACAGGAGCCGGAGCAAGAGCCAGAAGGGAGGAATAGGAAGACCCGCAGGCGCGCCCATGACTACTAAGGGAAGAGAAGATAGTACGCAACAGAAAAGTGTCGGGCTGCGGCCTGGGGTGTGATAGAGGGTTGCTGCGTCATGGGGGTGCAGTCTAGGGCGTGAGAGTGGGTGCGGTTTGGGGTGCGGTAGTCATGTGCTGCAGCAGAAGGTTGGTGCGGCGCGCACGGCTTGGTGCAAGTGCGGCGCGCGTGGGAGAAAGTAGGCATATACGATGCGCGTGGGATGAAGCAGGTGCGGTGCGCGCGGGACGAAGCAGTTGCGGCGCGTGCAGGAGAAAGCAGGCAGGTGCAGGTGTGCGCGGGAGAAAGCAGGTAGGTGCTGGTGCTCACGGGAGAAAGCAGGTAGGTGCTGGTGCCCGTGGGAGAAAGCAGGTGCGGCGCGGAAGGTGCGATGCGCGGGAGCAGGAAGGTTCGGTGCGGGATTAAGCAAATGCGTGATTAAAAAAAAGTTAATAGTGGGGACCCAATCGGGAAAGCCTATAAAAAGAACTTGATCGTTTAAAAAAAAATCCGGTCCGATGATCGAAACATGACTCTGATACCATGTAGACAAGTTTTGAGAGAATACATATATTTTTATTAATTCTCATCAATATTACATACAAGTCAACTATTATTACATGTATAAATAGAAGAGTTGAAAGGTGATGAAATCACCATGGAAGACCGATGCTACTGTGATCCAGGTTAACAAAAACTAAGAGCAAATATCCTTCCAAAATTTTGAAGTTTTTCCTTGTAGTGCCTACCTTCAGCATTGTACTGTGATATTTCCCCTTTTTCTCACGATGAGCTAATAATAATTATAAAAATAAAACCATAAATAATCTGACTATAATTTAGAAAGATATGATTTTAAAATTGTATTTCCCGTGTTTTTGTGTTTTATTAATAAGTTGTTTAAAATGAGTGAATGATAGATTATGCTCTTTGCAGTTATGAGTCCTGCGCCGAACGAAGTGCTAATATCCGACCTGAACAAATTCTTTTGGCTTATAGTGATACTAATACCATTGTTTGGACTTTCTGCTTTCTGGTGGATGTCTTGTGCAGAACGCCGAAAGCAGCAGTCGAGACAATCGGTGAGAGCAAGTCTTCCAGCACCCTATTAATATGTGGCATAAATTTTTTTGGCTTTTATTTTAAACTTTGATCTCCCCATTAATTTTCAGGTGATGCATCTAAAGAGTTGAACGTATCAGCCCATGTCTGCTCTTTCATACAATTTAATAATATTTAGTTTAGAATTTATATCCTTCAAGAATGTTTAGTGTTATTGTTGAAGAACAACGGTCTCATCTCAGCGACCTCAGCGGTCTCAGCGGTCTCAGAACATCAGCGGTCTCCGCGGTCTCCAGCTCCACCATCTCAGACTCTGTTGAAGAACAACTCTCTCACCTCAGTGGTCTCCGCGGTCTCAGAGCATTAGCAGTCTCCGCAGTCTCCAGCTCCACCATCTCAGGTTCACTAGTCGCCGCATCTGTTGAAGATCCGCGGTCTTGTCTCTGACCATCCGCGATTTCGACACTCTTCCTCTCCGCGGTCTTAACAGTCTCTGGATTGTCAATTGGCAGTCTCCTCTGTCACACAATCTTCTACCTCCTGTTGTGTAACCGCTGATCAGCTCTCCAGACCGCACCGATCTCAGCGGTCTCAATCTTCCTGATCGCCCTGACTGCCCAACTCTCCTGTATAAATATTTGTAGTTGTATTGGTATTTAGTCCCACATTGTAAATTTGTATTTTCCTCTTTCTCTCATAGTCTATATAAAGGAGGCAATACTCTTGTAATATTTAGATTTTTTGGAAATAAAAATTATGGTATTTTCAATTTCTCACATGGTATCAGAGATAACAACGATCTTTGTGTTGTGAGCTCATGTCTTCTCTCTTGTTCGGCTTTTTGGTTCTGGTGACCACCGAACCTCTCTTCTCCCTGATCGGTCTCTCCCGTGAGACCGCGCGATTTCCCTTGCTACCTTTTTTGTTCGCTTCTTCTCATGGGAACTCCCTCGCCTGAGACCGTTTCGATCTCCACTCCTCTGACCGCTCCGACCTCTACTCCTTCTGGCAATCTTGGAACCTCCTCCAAACTCGCTGGGCCTAACTACCCTGATTGGAGTGTCTCATTCACCTTCCTCTTACGCTCTCAGCGTAAACGCCACCACCTCACAGATGATCCTCCACCCAAAGGGTCTGCCACCTTTGATGATTGGGATGCTAGCGATGCACTGGTTCACACCTGGCTAGTTAACAACCTTTCTGATGAATGTCTTCCTATCATCCATCACGATGAGACAGTCAAAGCTGCTTTCACCCCATCTAGCTGCACTTTACTCCAAAGGTGCCAAAACCTCTCCCATCTAGCTGCACTTTACTCTTCCAGATGAATATGCCTAAAACCTATTGGGGTCATGCCATCCTCATCTCATGCTACCTCATTAGCCGCATTCCCTCCACCATACTTAATGGAAGCACCCCCTTTTCTCTCTTATATCCTACAACGAAACCTTTCTCTCTACCTCCCAGGGTGTTCGGTTGTACTGCATTCCTCCATACTCCTTCACCCGGCAGGGCCAAACTCTCCCCTCGCGCAGTAAAGTGTATCTTTGTTGGTTACTCTCCAACTCAGAAAGGTTACATGTGCTATGATCCTCTAATTCACAAACAATATGTCTCAGCTGATGTCACCTTCTTTGAGACTATACCATATTTCTCTACAACCTCCACCTCTTTGCCTCCTGACCCTCATACTTCCTCTCCTATCATATCTGCCCCGCCTCCTCCACCCCCAACCTATACTACACCTCTCCTTCCAACACCACCCCCTCTTCCTTTACCTACACCTCCTACAGAGTCTCCTACCACCTGTCCTCCTACTCCGGAGCTTCCTCTCCGACCTCTTGGGCCAGCTCTCTCTTCTTCGGATGATGACTCTCCTGCAGATGCAGACACCACTGATGATCTCCCGATTGCTCTTCGAAAGGGAGTTTGCTCTTGTACGCAACATTTTATTCATGATGTTGTCACCTATGCTCAACTCACTCCTTCTGCTAGGGCTTTTGCTATTGCTATTTCAGATACTGTCACACCAGCTACTTATCAGGAAGCTCTTACTATACAACAGTGGAAGGTTGTCATGGATGAGGAAATTTCCATGCTTCAGGAACGTGGCACTTGGACCCTTGTTCCTCCTCCTCAGGGAGCTGATATTGTTGGGTGTAGATGGGTGTTTGTGATCAAATATCATGTGGATGGCTCTGTGGACCGTTATAAAGCTCGTTTGGTTGCCAAAGGTTTTACCCAGACATATGGGGTTGACGTTTTTGACACCTTCTCTCCTGTCGCTCGTCTAACCACCATCCGAGTTCTCTTCTCCGTGACCATCAATAAAGGTTGGCAAATTTCTCAGTTGGATGTGAAGAATGCCTTCCTCTATGGTGATCTTCAAGAGGTTGTTTTCATGGAGCAACCTCCAGGGTATGTTGCTCCGGGGGAGACTCGGGTATGTAAGTCAAGGAAGACCATCTATGGACTCAAACAAAGTCCTCGCGCCTGGTTTGAAAAGTTCAATGAAGTGATCAACATCATAGGATTTGTCCGCAGCTCTGCAGATCACTCTCTCTTCATACGCAAGACCTCTCATGGAATGGTGGTTCTGGCTGTCTATGTTGATGACATCCTTCTCACTGGTGATGATGTTGAAGGTATCACTCTTACAAAGAAATACCTTCTTCAACATTTTGTGACCAAAGATATGGGACCGCCCAAGTACTTTCTGGGCATTGAGATCTCACGCAAGCATAGTTCCGTTGTCCTCTCACAACGTAAGTATGCAATTGACCTTCTGAAGGAAATTGGTCTTCTTGGTACTAAACCTGCTAAGTATCCAATGACAGTAGGAGACGACAAACTATGGAATGACAATTCTCCTCCTCTGCCTGATAGCACTAGGTATCGACGTCTTGTAGGCAAGCTCATCTACTTAACTGTAACGAGACCTGATGTCTGCTATGCCATTGGGAAGGTCAGCCAATTTATGCAAGCTCCATGGGAATGTCATCTTCAAGCTGCTCTAAAGATATTTGAATACGTTAAGGGGTCTCTAGGGAAGGGACTTCTATTCCAAAGAAACAACCATCTAAAGATAGAATCCTATTCAGATGCTAGCTACGCTGATGATAAAGGAGATAGGAAATCCACATCTGGGTTTTGCACCTTCGTAGGAGGAAATCTTGTTAGCTGGAAGAGCAAGAAACAATCAGTTGTGTCTAGATCAAGTCCTGAAGCTGAGTACAGAAGCATGTCCCAAACTACGTATCAATTAAAGTGGTTACGAACTCTCTTGCTAGACTTACGAGAAATTTACAACCATCCCTTACCAATGTTCTGTGACAATAAAGCTGCAATCTACATGTTGAAGCCAGGAAAATCCCAACTCCAAAATTCGGATCAATGCAGCCGGAGGTTACTGATCCTGCGATCAAACTCCACGCTCGGATAGCTAAAACAGGAGAGAGAAAACGACTATAAGCACACCCCAAGTGCTCCAGCAGGGAGGTCCCACCACATACCCAGAAGTTTGGGAGAAACTTCCCCTCCACAACCAAAAGCTGGGCGAGGTACTAGACGTGCATGGACTTGACAAGTATCCAGTTTGGGGGGACCTCGACCACTTCCAAAAGTGCCATTTCTAGTACCCCTGGGTGTCTATTTATAGAGAAATCTTGGGGGGGGGGGGTCCAGGCGAGTATACTGCCTCTGCTCGCGAGTTACAAGGGCTACTCGCGAGGTCTCACCAGCTTGCGAGTCGAGAACTCACCCTCGCGAGTAGAGATCTCGCCTATCGGCGAGTATAAATCTCGCCTATGGGCGAGTAGAGATCTCGCCAGCATGAACTCGCCTATAGGCGAGCATGATCTCGCCAACTAAAGTTGCCATCTGGAACTCGCCTGAGGATGTCGCCATCTGGAACTCTCCTGTTGGCGGGCAATAAGGATAATCGCCTCCATTAAGCCGCTTACATGAACTCGCCCAACTTGTCGAATGCTTGTGAGTTGCTGTCTTTGGCCTCCATCTCGCCACTTTAAGCCATGAAATCTTCTCGCTAGACTTTCCCTCCTCCGACTACGATCTAAGTTATTAAAGGCGCAAGGCGCACCGAGGCGCAAAGGGGCCCTGGAGCCTAAGCGCAAGGCGCAGGCGCGCGCCTGAGGCACGCGAGGTGCAAAAATGAGGAAAAAATAAAATCAGTGAATTGGGCGCTCAATTCATGGAAAATCAGCGAATGAGGCGCCCAATTAGCTGAATTTCTGCGAATTCGACCCCAATTCGCTGAATTTCTGCGAATTGGGCAATTTCTGCGAATTGGGCCCCCAATTCGCTGAATTTCAGCGAATTGGGCGCCTAATTCGCGGAAATCGCTGAAATTCAGCGAATTGGGCGCCCAAATCGCTGAAATTCAGCGAATTGGTCGCCCAAATCGCTGATATTCAGCGAATTGGGCGCCCAAATCACTGAATTTCTGCGAATTGGGCGCCCAATTCGCTGAATTTCTGCGAATTGGGCGCCCAATTCGCTGAAATTCTGCATTTGGGCGCCTCGGGTGCGCCTTGGGTGCGCCTTGGGTGTGCCTCGGGTGTGCCTTGGGTGGGCCTTGGGTGCGCCTTGGCGCGCCTAGGCGCGCCTCATGCACATCGCCCGCCTATGCCTTGCTGAGGCGCAACGAGGTGTCTATATAAAGGAGACAATACTCTTGTAATACTTAGATTTTTTGGAAATAAAAATTCTATTATTTTCAATTTCTCACATTTATTAAATAAGTCAAACAATAAATTGAACGCTTTTGGTGACATGTATGTAGATCAATGTAACTAACAGATATATTTTCACCATTTTTTGGATTATTTTGAATTTCGTTCAGAGTGCGTTGCTCTTCGTTGTGTTCTATTTTTTTATTCTTGGTTCAGAAGCCTTAGTAAAAAAGATATTGTTGGAAAGTAAATGAAAAAAATACTCGATGTAATATTCATCCACATAGGGCATTATATAGGAGTTACAACATGACATAAAACACTGATATGGGGTGTGAGACTATACCTCAAATACATAAAGACACTACAAGACGGACATTGACTCGATAATTCCAACAGATATAAATCAAGCTGAAGGGGGGGACTCTTCAGCTTGGACACAACAAATAACGGCAATGGAGGTAGATGATGCGGGACAAAATATCTAACGAGCCACCGGGGGAAATTCCTAACCGGGGAATCCAGTCTGGGACATAGCCACACAGGACCCTGACCCACACACGACGCATGACCCACACACGAGGCAGACTCACTGAAAACCAGTCAACAAACATCACCTACACACACAACATGCGAAGATAACAAAAGATGTGGAGCAAATCATCAAATGAGTGATCAGGGATAATCCGTCGGGGATAATCTGTCGGGCATAATCCGCACAAAGGCGGTCCCACACGACACAGTCCCGCACGACACGGTCTCACGCGACACAACCCGCTGAGATTAGAATAACCAACACAATTGCGCCCCAACACATGACCAATCGAAAGACAAACTGGGGAGACGCTAATAACAAAAAACTTGGAGGTCGTGTAGAACGAAGGCGAAAAGTCGGGAAAGATCATCCGAGTCGCCTTCGTCCCAAACACTCCCCCTCACGTAGACACTTGCATGAAGGCATAAGTCGCAGGGAGACACAAACGAAGACATCCGCAACAACACACACAAAAAAACTTAAGAAAAACAACATCAGCACCATCAGCGACAAGAAGAAAGGAAGCAGGAGCCAGAATTCCGTGGAGAGGATTATGCGCAGCAGCTGGGCGAGAAGGAGAGCCATGGAGGTAGCAACAACAAGGACCCGACCACCATCCGGAGCAGCCACATGGGCTCTTCTGGCCTTGGGATCGACGGGAGAAGAACCAGTGAATGCATCGATGGAAGAAGCCAATCCGGACGACGCTCGGGATACGACGTCGGGAGGCAGCAGCACGGGAGAAGTCGGGAGGCAGCAACGACTGGCCCAGAGCAGTCGATGATGGCAGAAGAAGCTTCCAGAGCAGGCGGGAAAGAGCAGAGGGAGACGGGATCGAAATCGCCGACACAGGAGAAAAATAGTGGCACGACAGGAGAAAGCCCCATCGCAGGAAATCGGTAGTAGGAACATCCAACGATATCGGATCCAGAGCCGCTCCCGCCGATGAGATCAAAAATGATCTCCTCGACCGGAGCGGAAACGACACGACCCATCAGAATCGGAGGGTGGACGGCGGAACGAGAACGGGAGCAGGCGGGTGAAGAGAATCAGGAGAGAAGGCTGAGAAGATTACGTCCCAACAAAATTAGGGCAACGAAAATTCATCAGAGTCAACTTCTAGCTCTGATAAGTGATACCATGTTGGAAAGTAAAAGAGAAAAATACTTGATGTATTATTCATCCACATAGGGCAATATATAGGAGTTATAACATGACATAAAACACCGATAGGCAGTGTGAGACTAAACCTCAAATACATAAAGACACTACAAGACCGACATTGACTCGATAATTCCAACAGATATAAATATTTAGAATAATAGAAGATTTGGATATTATCTCCCTTCTTTAGATTATTACGATGCAAGGATGCGGCAACTTATTTTGTTCTCTTTTATTAGTGCATGTCCAAAGAGGTTTTGATTATTTAGTAGACAGGATATTATCTAGCTCTGATTTTTTCTCAAGTCTGTTGTATGCTTAAAAATTTGATATGATGGTTTTCGAAGGTTTGGTGTTCATATATTTCAAGTGTTGATGATCGGTAATTAGGGTTAATAGTGATGATGATTAAAGAGATATCAAAACGATGCTCTTTGATATTAAAATTGTCTTATATTTCTCAACACTGTTGTTCTATCTCTAGCATGAATAGAGTATTACTCGTGTTATTTTAGGGCATTTTACTTTGTTATTGCTTTACTTGGTATAATTCTATTTCTTTATCTTTTTTTCAATGTTATGACTATGTTTTCTAGTTACTCATTTTCGTTTTTCTCAGATGAGTGATGCTACTGAATCCAGAAGACAGACATATCCAATGCTGAGAGCATCCATTGAAATCTTCGACAAGATAGCAAGGATTGATAAAGGAAAGGGACACTATATAAAGCAAATTGCGATGACATATATTGAAGAGCCAAAATGCATATTGTGCGAGAGCAATTCGACTCACAAAATTCCTTCTACTTGCTACTTACTGAACGAAGCTTTTGATGAGCTTGAAAAACACCAAGAGATATGCAAAGACCCCAAGTTATATGACTTTGCAACCATATTACTAATGATCAAGTTTAACAGGATTCTCTTCATGAATGTTCCCACTGATAAAAGGGCGTCTTGGCTAAAGGAACAATATTACATTGAAATCACACGTTAAAGACTTCGTGTTGTTGTATGTCATGAAAAATTAAAGTAGTTTTCTTTGTCAGACAATTGATAAACAATGTTTCTGTTCACTTATCAACTATTTTAATTTCATTTAATTGTCTTTGTTTTTTTTTTTTGCTTCTTTAAATGTTATTGTAACCTCGTAAATCATTAAAGTTAATTTGAACTATGCTCAATTAGCAACATCATTATGCTCAATATTGCAATTGTAGTTGCAATAGTAGCATGGGTGCTGCATGGCCATTGTATCATGAGAAGGTATTATGTATGAATGAACTTTGATGTCTGAAAAAAGCAATGCCATCCTCCAAGACGTTATTTTTTTTAGTCCAAGGATGATCACATGAAATAAAAAAGATCAGATAAGAAAATAATCACACAAAATTATTTACTTTTGATAGAGACCTAAAACTAATATTTTTTTTTACAGTTGAGACATGCCACATTACGCTTTCCCAAAATGATGAGTGATTGGAATGATTAGAACGCTATAGTAATATTACGTATTTATATTCTTAGACATCCATTACTTGCGAAAACCTTGCACAAAAAAATCCCACAAACAAATATATAAAGAATTTCATGGCGAATCAATTATTAAATGTCTAGCTAGTGCTGTAGCCATAAAAATTCGGCTATTTAAACAAATTTTACAAATTTTTCCTGCTTTTAATTTGCAACTGAAATATTATATTGTGTAAGAGGATGACAACTAAGTGCAACATATTGAACACTAATCTTGTATTTGCAAAAACTTTATTAATATCTATTTTGATATTTCTTATAAAACTAATGTTGCGGGTCGCCCGATGCTCTAATAGACCGGTCGGATTGAATAGTCTTAGCTCAGGAGCGGTCGAGCGCGCAAACAGTCAAAGTAGAGTGAGACGGCTTGGCAAGAAGGTTTTTAGCGTGGAAAAGCCCCGGGAAGGGGAAAAACCACGTGGCTGGATCGGTGTCAGCAAAATTTCACTATGTCTTGTGTTACAATTGAAAATAGAGAACTCGATGGTGACAGACCGCCTCTCGTTACAGTAGTAGAAGTAGAAGAAGAGAGTTCAAGGGTGACACACTACCTCTTGAAAAGCTAAGTGTTTAGAGGGGGAGAAGTGAGGCACTCCTGTCCATTCTCGAGGAAAGAGAGATCTCCACGCCGTCTCTGAAGGAGATCTTCGAAGGCGATGAGGATCTTCAACTCCCGAAGGAGATCTTCAAGCACCGAAAGAGAACTCTAAAGGATTTCTTCGAAGGAGCTCTCTCGGGCGCTCAAGGCAAGATGTCCTCAAATGAGGGCTCTAAGCGCTTTTATAGCTTTGGCGAGGGGCAGTCCGGTAACTTCGCCGTTGTAACCACCGTAACCACCTAACGTGCGAATCACGTTCGCGATTTTGTGCACACGAATCACCATTTTTTGTATATGACCATTTTGCCCCCTGACAGTTTGGGCGGTTCGGGCAACTTCGGGCAGTTTCGTTGGCGGCTTTGATGTCAACGCACGATACATGCTGTCTCAGAAGTTAAGAAGGTTAACTCCCATGCGTGCAGTGATAGCAGAGGTGTTGTGAGCACGTAGTGAGCGCAGAGGCGTTACAAGCGTGCCGTGAGCGTAGAGGCGTTACGAGCGTGCCATGAACACGGTGACATAGTGAGCGCGTCGTGAGCACGACGAAGTAGTGAGCGCTCTGCATGCGCAGATTGCGAACTTAGTGGCTGTCGATGCATGTCGTGAATGCAAGGGTTTTCGATGCGCGTCGTGTGAGTTGGCTAGGGGGTGCGGTCCTGTGCACGCCGGATGGGAGCGCAACCCAGGCCATCCTGGAGAGGCTGTGCAGGGCCGACTGCACAAAACGCACCCAGAGGGGGGGGGGGGAGGGTGCGGCTTGACCACACCCCCAAAGTGGAGGTGCGGCTTGGCCGCACCCTACGGGGGCCTCACCCCTAAAGGTGGGTGCGACTTGTCCGCACCCTACGGGGGCCGCACCCCCAAATGGGGGTGTGGCTTGGCATAACAAAATTTCACTATTTCTTGTGTTACAATTGAAAATAGAGAACTCGATGGTGACGGACCGCCTCTCGTTACAATAGTAGAAGTAGAAGAAGAGGGTTCAAGGGTGACAGACCACCTCTTGAAAAGCTAAGTGTTTAGAGGAGGAGAAGTGAGACGCTCCTGTCCATTCTCGAGGAAAGATAGATCTTGACGTCGTCTCTGAAGGAGATCTTCGAAGGCGATGAGGATCTTCAAGTCCCGAAGGAGATATTCAAGCACCGAAAGAGAACTCTAAAGGTTTTCTTCGAAGGAGCTCTCTCAGACGCTCAAGGAAAGATGTCCTCAAATGAGAGCTCTGAGCTCTTGCTATATCTTTGGCGAGGGGTAGCCCGGTAACTTCGCCGTTGTAACCACCGTAACCACCTGACGTGCGAATCACGTTCGTCAATTTGGTGCACACGAATCACCATTTTTTGGATATGACCATTTTGCCCCCTGGCAGTTTGTGCGGTTCAGGCAACTTCGGGCTGTTCCGTTGGCGGCTTTGATGTCAACGAACGATACATGCAGTCTCAAAAGTTAAGAAGGTTAACTCCCATGCGTGCATTGTAGCGGAGGTGTTGTGAGCACGTAGTGAGCGCAGAGGCGTTACAAGCGTGCCGTGAGCGTAGAGGCATTAGGAGCATGCCACGAATGCGGTGACATAGTGAGCGTGTCGTGAGCACGGCGAAGTAGTGAGCACTCTGCATGCGCAGATTGCGAACTTAGTGACGCTCGACGCACGCCATGAATGCGAGGGTTTTCGATGCGCGTCGCATGAGTTGGCTTAGGGGGTGCGGTCCTGTGCACGCCGGATGGGAGCGCGACTTGGGCCATCCTGAAGAAGCTGTGCGGGGCCGGCTGCACAAGACGCACCCAGAGGGGGGTGCGGGTTTTGCCGCACCCTAAGGGAGGGGGTGCGGCTTGAACACACCCACAAAGGGGAGGTGCGGGTTGGCCGCACCCTACGGGGCCGCACCCCTAAAGGAGTGTGCATCTTGTCCGCACCCTACGAGGGGGCGCACCCCCAAAGGGGGGTGCGGCTTGGCAACCAGAAAACACATGTAATAGGTACACACCATGAATGTCACAAGGTGTTCGCCCAAACACCTTAGGAGTCCACTAGATCTACCCTTTCTCGTTAGATAGTAGAGGCTTGTGTGGTTACATCCTGTTAAAACTGAACGAACCCTCTTCCTCTCTCTCTTACCCGGGTTCTTCTGTACCCAGGGTAGTTGACATTTAAAGCAACATTTATTGCTCCCAACCGTCTGGGCACTTCTTCCTTCTATATAAATAGGGGGTCGAGGATGTCTGGCAAGGAAATAGAACTTGAGCAAGAATCTGTCATATAGTAGGTGTAGTTACAAGTTCTTAGTCACCATCGATTGCTTTTAGTTTGTGCCATCTCTTGCCTTGTAATAGCTTGTAATTGCTCTTTCTAAGTAATACAATCACCCCTCGATCAGTTTGCGCCTTCTCCGTTTCTAGTGGCAAACACACTCTTTTTGCGCTCTTTTGCCCGACCCTCGAGGGCTAGTAACTGATTGCTTGCGGTTCTTAATTCTATCATTACCTCCAAGTCCCGTCGCTGATTGTGGAAGTTGGATATAGTTTTGGATCCAATAGTTCAAACACGCGGCCTTCAGATCAAGTAATCAGAGAAACCGTTCAATGGTCGACGGAGAGTCATCGTAGCCGCCCCATGTTGGAGTTTCTGAGGTGATCTCAAAGCGATCAACAGTTAGTCTTACTGCCAACGCAATATGAGCATATAGGGTCGCACATAAAAGCGTTTGGAGAAATTGGAGAAAGGATTGTGTTGGCCTTACTCATATTGGATATGAGTGGAGGACCAATCCTGTGACTGCTTGGAATTAAGTTGAGAATGTCTCAACGGGAAATCGTTTAAAGGGTTTAAACGAATGGGTTTATACTATGTCAAATTCGGCTAAAGTGTTTAACTGAATCATGTTGTTTTCGACTAATGAAATTCGGCTAAAGTGTTTAACTGAATTATGTTGTTTTCGACTAATGAAATTCGGCTATGTTGATTCGGCTAAAGTGTTTAACCGAACTGTAACAGATTCGACTAAAGGGTTTAGCCGAAATATGTCAGTTCGACAAAATGATTTCGACGAAATGATATAGTTGAATTTATATAGTCGAATCGGCTAAAGTGTTTAGTCGATTCGGTTAATCTGATTAGTCGAATTGGCTAAAGTGTTTAGTCGATTCGGTTAATCTGATTAGTCGATTCGGCTATTGTGTAAACCTTGACAGAACTGTTCTTTTTCCCTGGGTCTGCGGATAGCCAGATTTATGTGTTTTAGTATAAAAGGGCATGCGATTTTAGGTTTACGTGGACTTAATTTTTTCGCGATTTTTAGACGAGAAGCCGACCGGAACTGTTCCGCGCGAGGGCATCTCGATCTTCCCGCCCGCCGATCATCTTCCGCCGCCGCTGGTTGCCGCCTCCCTTGGATCGGACCTAGCAGTCCGTGGAGACGTTGAGAGCTTCCTTCTCCGACCTATTTCTTGTACGACAAGAAGATAGGGTTCTCCTTTTGCTTGTGTGGACTTCTATAGATGGATCGATCCATTTCGACTCTTGAAGAACTCAAAGGCAGATTTTTGGATTTCTCTTTGGAGCACCTTGGTTGAGTGTTGACTCAATCCAGCAAAGGTATATTGCATTTTGCTTTCCTAATCTTTTGATTCATGAGATTCGCAAGATCCTTACTCTTTGGGTTGTTCTAGTTTTCTTCCGTTGCGCACATTTGATGTGTTCATGTCATTATGAATGGCATTTAGAAAAACCCAACACCGCACGCATCTAACCTCTCAGAGGGAGGCACATGTTGGGGACTCGGCGCAACCAACTCGACCAAAAGCCCAGACTATTGGTGAAGGCGCTACCTATCCTTAATAGAGCTGGTCACCCAAGCAAGATCCATGTGACAGCCAGTTAGGCCCGCGGGGGACACACCCTTCCGCTTCGACTAGCACCGCAACACTGGGGCAATTGCTGACCGCAGCCCAACAATCCCCCCAGCAACGACCCGGGGTTTCGAACACGCGCCCCCCTCTGATACCACTTGTTGGGGACTCGGCGCAACCAACTCGACCAAAAGCCTGGACTGTTGGTGAAGGCGCTATCTATCCTTAATAGAGCTGGTCACCCAAGCAAGATCCACGTGGCAGCCAGTTAGGTCCGCGGGCGACACACCCTTCCGCTTCGACTAGCACCGCAGCACCGGGGCAATTGCTGACCGCATCCCAACAACGTAGTTACTCATGAAGAATTCAATAACCTTCTCACAATGGTCACCCTCCTGGTGGAGCAAGAACATCTGCCCGAGGCTCCTAAACTCCAGCAGGAGACCACGACTCCCGGGAAGCGACTGCTCCAGTCTGATAATCCTCCCCCGATCTAGTAGCATGACAAGTTCGTGCGGACTCACTGGGAGTTCATTCGGGAGACCGAGACTACCTATCGGGAGAGATCCCTCAACTCCGAGGAATAGCCTGAGTACATAGAAGGAGCGGACTCTTTCTCCTCTTTTGCCGCTAACATTGATACGAAATCAGCTCCGTTCGAATTCAGGGAACCTCATATCTATAGATTCTCTGGAGGGAGGATCCTAGTTATCATCTTCAGGCATTTGATGCTGCAGTGTCTCTCCGATCCCTTTTGGAGAGACTTTGTTGCAAACTCTTTGCCACTACGTTCAACGGTAAAGCCATGGAATGGTTCCATAACCTTCCCCCTCACTCCATCAACTCCTTCAAGGAGCTAAGAAAGGTCCTCCATTGCTACAAATCCGGGATCCGGGGAGGCAGTATGATCGGGGTCGCCATCCGGTGATATGTTATGAGTGCCACCAGCCGGGGCAGATCAGAGCTAACTGCCCTCAGCAGTTTCGTCCACCTCCTCCACCTCCACCTCTAGCAGCCCCTCCAACAGCCCCTCCAGCATAGCATGGCCAAGGCCGTGGACAAGGTTGAGGCCGAGGACCTCACGGTAGAGGCTGACGGACGGAGCAGATGTATGCACTGGATCTCGCAGAGCCCCAGAACCCCGAGGAGGTCATTACAGGTATTTCAGTGTCTTTCCTTATGATTACTTAGTACCTTGCAAAAACCTTAGTTTTACTTTAACTTATGACCCAAACAACAAAATCACCAAGGTATAGTAGTTGTCTGCGACAAACCCGCATATACTTTGTTCGATACGGGTGCCTCACACTCGTTTGTCTCAGAGGAATTCGTAGACGATCTGGACCAAGTGCATCACTTCGAAGGCATCCATAGGAAGGTGCGACTTCCGGACGGGTCGAAGATAGTATCGTGCGCCAAGTGCAACATGAATGTAGAGGTTGGAGGAAAGTTATTCGAAGCACTGGCGATGCTTTTGAAGATGACAGATTTTGATCTGATCCTAGGCATGAACTGGCTGCATTGGAACCATGCTAAGATCGACTGCCCGACAAAGAAAATTGTACTGAGGCAGGAAGACTCTGAAGTAGTGATCAAAGGTATTAAACCCACCTCCCGTCTTTTATTATCATCTATTCAGGCTGTCAAAGCCCGCCAACAGGGAGACGAAGTGTATATGATCTGTTTCGAGATGGCAGAGACGGAGGCCTCCATAGCAGATATTCTAGTAGTTAGGGATTTCTCCAACGTGTTTCCAGAGAAATTACCTGGATTACCCCTGTCCAGAGATATGGATTTCCGGATCTAGTTGGTGCCAGGAGCGAGGCCGGTGTCTCGGGCACCGTACAAGATTGCACCGAAGGAGTTAGTAGAGTTCAGTACCTAGCTTTAGGAGCTTGTAGATTCGGGATTTGTCAGACCAAGCTCATCACCGTGGGGAGCCCCAGTATTATTTATGAAGAAGGATGGGTCGTTGCAGCTCTGCATCGATTATCAGGAGCTGAACCAGCTGATAGTGCAGAACACATATCCGTTACCGCAGATCGATGAGTTATTTGACCTGCTGCAAGGAGCCTTCTGGTTCTCTATGCTCGATTTGAGATCCAGATACTACCAGTTGCGGCTTCAAGAGGAGGACATTCCGAAGACGGCCTTCAGTTCTCGCTATCGATTATATGAGTTCACGGTGATGCCCTTCAGGCTCACGAATGCTCCCTCCGCATTCGTGAGCTTGATGAACCATGTATTCGATCCCTACCTGGACAAATTTGTCATAGTGTTAATTGATGATATCTTGATCTATTCTATTGGGAAAACCCCTTGTGATTTATCTACCAAATTATTTAAAGTGAATTCATCAGTTAGGTTATATTACCCACATTGCATAGAAAGGATAAATTGGTCATTAAATGTCTTAGGATGTCACACTTACCTTGGAGTGTCAAGATAATCACAAAGTCAGTTAAGTTAAGACTTGCGTCGAATGAAAGTCGATGCAACTTCGACTTGATATCAACGCAACTTTAACTAGAAGTCGAAGAAACTTAATCAGCCTGTTGAAGTATAAGTCAAGTCAACGCAACGTCGAAAGGGACTCGACGTAGAAGGAAGAGCCTGTTGAAGCCATCTTAGAAGTCGACACAACTTCGACTTCAATTCGACGCAGAGGATAAAGTAAAAGTTCAAGTCGTCAACTCGACGGGTACGTCGATAAGCAATCGACGCAACGTCGACATCTGAGTTCAGCCAGAGATAAGAAGGAATTCGAAGCTACTCCTATAAGAACTCAGAGGTGCGTCGATATGAAGAATGATGAAGCCGATGCATCATCGAATACAGTCTGAAATAGAAGCTTTTTGTGCTATCCTTTTAATACCTTTTTTGAAGGACCACAATGCTAAAGACAGTTCTCCAACGGATCATTTATTTCCAAGAAAGGAATGGAGTATTCTAGGACACACCAAAAACATTCTTGGAGGGTATTCAAATTTGATGGACGTGTCGGGATCAAAAGAAGAAAGGGAAATCAAATGTCCAATAGGAATTCCTTTTCAGGACAACCTAAAAGAAGAAAGAAATTCATATTCCAATCATGGATAATAAGTATGCTGAAGAGGAGAAGAAAAATAGATCATTCATAATATTATTATCTATCTGTCGAAAAGGTTTTTTTTCTTCCTCCTCCAATCCTAAGACAGAAAAGAAGTTCTCTCTACACAGGAAAGCAATACAGCTGCTTTTTCTTATTCATCACACATAAACTAGTTTACAAGAGTGCTCAGAGATTCAAGATCAAGCCAATAACCCTTGCAATCATCACAATTATTAGCAATGGTTCATTATATTCAGATCCAGTGAAAAACAGAAGCAACTGTTTAAGAGAAATTGCTTCTGAAGAATTCTGAAAGCAGAATTCTATCCCCCCTCTTCTTTATTTCTTTCTTCTTCTTTACTCACCAACTGTAAAAGAGTTTTATTAATCCCTCTTTCAAGGGATTCAGTGGTTCTAAGAGTCTCCTTATCAAAAGACTCAGTGGTTCTAAGAGTCTCCTTATCAAAAGACTCAGTGGTTCTAAGAGTCTCCTTATCAAAAGACTCAGTGGTTCTAAGAGTCTCCTTATCAAAAGACTCAGGCACATGTTGTGCAATCCTACTAGGGATGTAGAAGAGAGGACTACCCACATTTTGGGGAACCTCTATAAAAATTCCTGTGTCTTCTGTGTTTGCTTTTCTGTGTTGTCCATGTTTACAGTTATCTGTGTTTATATTTCCTGTAATATGTGTTTACTTTATTTTGCCTTTTGGGATTGCTGATTGCATAATACTTAGTGTTTTTATTGTGTGTGCATAATTAGGGTAGAAAATATTTACAACTCTATTTACCCCCCTCCAGAGAATAATCATCTTCTTTTAAGCAACATAGGCGTCGAATTCATTACGCCTTTGAATTTTCTCTTTCCTGCTCTCATGCTCTACCTCCCTCCAACTCTCCTACATTCTTCTCTCGCCTCTCTCTCTCTCTCTCTTTTCTCTTTTTGCTGGTACTTCACTGCAGAATCAATGGCTCCTCCAAAGATAAACTCTGGCTTTGATGTTGATATATACTCCTTCAACGCAGCATGCATCTGATAATTTCAAGGCCATCCTCAGCTTATTTTACGTTGCAGGCCTGACAAAGCTGATTTCTTCAAGGTGCAAGATCCTTGATGCTGAATTGACAGAGTTCAAAGATAATCTGCAATTAGGAGATGATGGATCCCTCAATGGGAGAATTTCTGAGACTAATATACATATAACAGAGGAATTATTCAATCAAACATTTGATCTTATAATTGGCAGAGATCCAGATGAACTGACAGGAGAAGAGACCAAGAAAGCTTTAGAAATCATGCAGTTCAATAAAGAGAAGGCCATCAATCTAAAGAAGATTGATCTTGCAGAAGAATACAGATTCCTTGCTAATATAGTAGGGAAGGTGTTCATATGCAAAATCTCAGCTCATGATGCCATCCCCAAACAGCAGCTCCAGATTATGGGAGCCTTAGTTCTAAATAAGAAGATTAACTAGGGGAGGTGCATTCTGAAAATGATAGGTCATAAATATGCACACAAAGAAAATGCATACATGAGAATCATAAGCCAAGTGCTCTTCCACCATTATCCAATGGTGTGCAAGAAAAGGATGAACTTATGGATATTTTCCAAGTGGACCATGCAAATTCTGAAGCCTGGTCAAGGTGCACCTTCACCTCCTCCTTCTCCAACTCCACAGGACTCAGAGCGAGGTTGATCATTAAAAGGTTAACACCTTGATCAAAAGATCTCCTCACTCTCATTTCTTTATTTTAAATGAATCAAAACTATTTTCTAAAGAAAATGAGTTCTAAGGATTATGCATAAACAAGACCACCAATGTGTAACCTATATAAGTTTACAATATGGAAGGCCAGAATAAAGCTATATTTGAACTCTATTGATGAAGACATTTTTAATGTCATTATTACAGGTCCCCCAGTCTTAGTGAGAAAAGATGTTAGTGGGATAATAACACAAACTGCAGTCCCCAGAGCAGAGTGGACTGATGCTGAGAAGAAGCTAAAGGCATGTGATGCCAAAGCCATGAATATCCTGGTGTTAACCATGTCAGATGACATATTTCAAAAAGTTGCTGATTGCAACTTTGCCAAAGAAATCTGGGAATCTCTTTCCAGATTAGTTGAAGGCAGCTCTGATGAAAGAAAGGATAAGAAGTCCCTTCTCATATCCCAATATGAGAACTTTAAGAAAAAGTCTGATGAAAGCATAGATGAAATGTATGAAAGGTTCAGCTTCATCATAAATGAGATGAGGGGGCTTGACAAAGAAATTTCTCTGACACAAATTAATAACAAGCTTCTCATATGCTTCCCAAGCACATGAGACTCAAGAATCTGGGCTATCATAGATTTTAGATGCCTCAGAGAAATATCAACAGATGCTCTGCTAGGGATGCTCAAGTCTTATGAGCTCCTACTAAAAAATAGGGCTGAGTCAGAAGCCCAGGAGAGAATCTCAACTCCTAAAGAAAGGACACTTGCACTAAAGACTGCTAAAGAAGATCCCTCCACCTCTGAAGAAGAGATGTTCAATCTCTTGGCTAAAAGATTCAAGAGATGGGTCAGGACAGAGGACTCGAGAAGGAAAGAGAGGAGTTCAAGCAAACCAAGGTATGACAAAACTCCTAAACAGGAAATTATCTGCTTCTCATGCAGAAAACCTGGACACTTTGCCACTGAATGTCCTGAAGAAGAAAAGAACAAAAACAACAAGCAGAAGAAGGAGCACAAGAAGAAATCTTTCATGAGGAAGGATAAGAAAAGAGGGAAATGTTTCATTGCTGAAACTTGGAGTGATTCAGAGACTGAGTCAAGCTCCTCCTCATCTGATAGTGATGAAGAGTGTACGTGGAACTGAAGAAGCCTGCTTAATGGCTTTGGAAGACGCTACTGCCAAAAATCAGAAAGGAGACTGTTCAACCACAAACCAGCAGTGGTATCTGGACAGTGGATGCTCCATGCATATGACATGAGCAAAAGAACTGCTGGAAAACTACAAGGACAAGGAAGAACCTAAGGTAATTTTTGGAAATTCCCACTCTAGTCAAACCAAAGGATATGGTTTGCTCAGGACTGGGGAAGTCTCCTTATCTAAGGTAGCTTATGTTGAAGGACTTCAACACAATCTAATTAGTATTAGTCAGCTGTATGATGATGAATACAAAGTTGTATTCACTAAGTCTTTGTGTCATATAGCTAGTTCTGTAACTATCCAAATTGTATTGACTGGTCTTAGGAAAGGTAAGATCTATGTTGTAGACTTTGAGTATACTAAGTCAGAGATCTGCTTATTTAACTCCCAGTTAGAAAACAATGAGTTATGGCATAGGGACTCAGTCACCTTAATTTTAAGACAATTGTCAACTGTCTAAGCTTAACCTAGTAAGAGGCTTACCAATAGGTAAGTTCAATAAAGACCATCCCTGTAGAGCCTGCCAACTAGGAAAAAAGATCAAATCATCATTTAGACCAATTGGTAAGAATGATTCCCCCAGAATCCTATTCCTGTTGCACATAGACCTATTTGGTCCTATCTCCACTCATAGCTTAGTAGGTAAGTCCTATACTCTAGTCATTGCTGATGACTTTTCTAGATTCAGATGGGTGTTCTTTCTAAAAGCTAAGTCAGACACCTTCAAGATCCTCTCAAGATTCATTAGACAGATTCAATCTGAATTCAATACCCAGGTTGTTGTGATCAGAAGTGATCATGGTACTAAGTTTGAAAATCAGTTAATGTGCAGATTTTGTGAGGATGAAAGGATAAGACAAAGCTTTTCAGCTCCTAGAACCCCCCAACAAAATAGGGTGGCTGAAAGGGAAAATAAAACCTTAATTGAATCTGGAAGGACATTATTGGCTGAATCCCACTTGCCAAAGTCCTTTTGGGCTGAGGCAGTGAATACTGCCAACTATGTTTTGAATAGAAGTCTCATCTACAAGACAAAGTTGAAGACTCCCTATGAGTTATTGAAGGGAAAGACACATATAGTCACTTACTTTAGGATCTTTGGTTGTACTTGCTTTATCCTCAACAATGGGAAAAGTCATCTTGCCAAATTTGACAAGAAGGCTGATGATATAATATTTTTGGGATATTCCTCATCAAACAAGGCTATAGGTGCTATAATAAAAGCTCTCTCAAGATTGAGGAGTCTGTGCATGTAGTCTTTGATGAAACTAACATGTTTTATAAGGGGAAGGAAACTTCCACCGGCACTATTCTGCAGGAAGAAGACCAACTAGTAGAGTAAGTTGAAAGGCTCAGCATCATGGATCATTCATCAGTGTGTCAAGAGAAAGGAAAATAGAAAGTTGACACTGATTCAGATGAAGACTCTGCAATAGATGAAGAGAAATTACAGCACCTGAACTACCAACCACTGAGATCATTCTTGAGAATGAAGATGGTGCTCCCACTGTCAATGATCAAGTGGATCTTCAGGAAGAAGAGAACCTCCTTAATAACTCAACAAGAACCAGGATGACTCTAAAGGATCATCCTCCAACACAAGTTATAGGAGATTTGACAGTTGGAGTCAAGACTAGGAATCAACTAACAAATGAAATAATGTTGCAATATTTTCTCTCTCAATATGAACCTAAGAAGTTTGAAGAAGCAGAAAGTGATCCTCACTGGATATCTGCAATGCAAGAAGAGCTAACTTAAATTGAGAGGAATAAGGTCTGAACATTGGTTGAGAGACCAATGAATTACCCAGTCATTGGAGCCAAATGGGTATTCAAAAACAAGATGGATTCAACAGGAGTCAGAGTCAGGAACAAGGCCAGATTTGTGGCTCAAGGATATAGGCAAGAGGAGGAGATTGACTTCAACTAGATATTTGCTCCAGTAGCAAGGTTGGAGGCCATTAGAATGTTCCTTGCCTATGCTGCACATATGAAGATTAAAGTCTATCAGATGGATGTGAAGAGTGCATTCCTAAATAGAACGCTTCAGGAAGAAGTGTATGTGGAGCAGCCCCCAGGTTTTGTCAATCCATCTTTTCCCTCCTTTGTATATAGGTTAGATAAAGCACTGTATGACCTCAAGCAATCTCCAAGAGCTTGGCATGAGACCTTATCCACCTTTCTTTTGGAACACTCCTTTGAAAGAGGGAAAGTGTATAAAATACTATTCACAAGAGCACATAAGAATCAGCTCTTACTAGTACATATATATGTAGATGATTTTATATTTGGGTCAACAGATTAATCACTATGCAAAAGGTTTGCTTACCTAATGCTGTCAAGATTTGAAATGAGTAGCATGGGGGGAACTATCCTACTTCCTAGGCCTCCAAGTAAGGCAGAATGCAGATGACATTTTCATATCCCAATCCAAGTATACCAGAGAACTCATCAAGAGGGTTGTGATGGAAAATACCTCTATCATGAAAACCCCCATGACTACTAATGCTGTTTTAGATAGAGATGAAAATGGTAAGTCCTTTGATCAGAAGACTTATAGAGCAACCATTGGCTCTCTTCTCTATCTGACAGCTAGCATACCAGATATAATGTTTGCTGTCTGTATATATGCTAGGTTTCAGGTTGACCCCAAGGAATCCCACATGAGTTCTGTAAAAAAGGATACTCAGATATCTAAAGGGTACACCTGAACTTGGCATGTGGTATCCAGCAGAATCTGGATTTGACTTAGTTGGCTATTCAGATGCAGACTATGCTGGATGCAGGATGGATAGAAAAAGCACCTCAGGAACATGTCAATTCCTGGGTACTAGACTGATCTTATGGTTTAGCAAAAAGCAAACTGCAGTCTCCACTTCTATAGCTAAAGCTGAGTATATAGCTGCAGGAAGCTGCTGCTCACAAATACTATGGATGCAAAATCAGTTGTTAGACTACAACTTTTTCCTTGACAATTCCACAATATTTAATGACAGCTCTAATGCTATTTCTATAGCTTCCAATCATGTTCTCCACAGAAGAACTAAGCACATAGAGATAAGGAACCACTTTCTCAGTGACAATGTTGAGAAGGGTAAGATCAATCTTCAATACATTTCCACTGATATTCAATGGGCTGACATCTTCACTAAGCCACTTGATGAAAGTAAGCACAAGTTCTTCATCAATGCACTGGGAATGCTTGATGGAGCCCTCTAGGACACTTATATTATATATTCAATCATATTTTTCATAGAAAGGTACTGCTGAGAAAAATAACAAAATTTTTAAGAAAAATATAACTGTTTAAATCAGAGTTGCATCGAATAAAAATCGACGCACCGCCGATTTCTATTCGACGTCAGATTCGAGAGCAGATTGGGATAGTTCATTCGAGTAGCACTCGATGCAGCGTCAAATACATATCGACGCTTACATCGACATCATAGTTGCTGACTATATTCAGAGCCACATCGATTTCTACTCGACATTACGTCGACTTTGCAAAGCGCGCACAAACTACTTCTAGAAGAGACATTGACATGTTTTGGCGCGCTGAATTCATCTCTTTTCGACATTGCTTCGAATATAACCCTAAGTTGCTGATAAGTAGTATTTTTATAACTTTTTAATTGAAATTTTTGTAATTATTTATATGAATTTTTCTTTATCATGTTAATTTTAGGTTATAAGTAGTTCTTTTGTAATTTTGATTCTAACGTAGCTTATTTCAATTTTTGCAGAATTTTGGGAGAAATTGGTGAAATTTACAAGTCACGCCCTCAGTCATGCCCGTGACCAAGGGCATGTATCATGAAGATCAATCCAGATTCGATGCCGCCCTGCTTGAGCCAGTCCACACCAAGTCACGCCATAGGTCACGCCCGTGACCCAGGGCGTGCAAACTTAGAATCTGTCCCAGCTAGCTGCCGTAAAGACGTGGAGATGCCGTCGAGAAGTCAACCTAAGTCACGCCCGTGACCTAGATGTCACGACCGTGACTTGCCCACGTTATCTCTGCACACCGTCGCGCCGAAATCGAACCCACACCTCTTTAAATGGAGCCATCCAAGGTCACGCCCGTGACCCACATGTCACGGGCGTGACATGTCACTTTTCTCCATGCCATCACGCAAGCCCCACGCCGCTGTTAGATCCAATGTGAACAGTGCTTACACGACCTTGGTCACGCCTGTGACCGAGGGCGTGTAACATAGAAATTTTTTATATAAATTCCAGAGCTCTCTCTTTCTCCCTTTCATGAGGGGGAGGTGATGTCCATTTATCTTTTCTGCACTTTATTTCCAGCAATATTTATTCTGACCGTGGTGTTGTTTGTGAGCATAATACGTTAGTTAGTTTTATTGACTGCACTGATAGGATAGAAATATTTTTAAATCTCTATTCACCCCTCTAGAGGATTCTCAGAGGCACACTATGCACTTTCACAAACATCTAGATCTCTCTCTACTTATATTCCTAGATGTTTTTGTTGTTCTAAAATTGGGCACATAACCAAGCATTGCTGGCATAATAACCCATCACTTCTTCACCTTATGGGGTATAATGAAAGACCAACTTATTCTTTCATAACTCCATATGATGATAGAAGAAAGAGACCCCAGTAAGTGAGGGTCTATGCTAATGTTTAATTGAATGTGCAGATGGGAGACTGTTCTACCACAAACCAGCAGTGGTATCTGGACAGTGGATGCACCATGCATATGACTAGAGCAAAGGAGATGCTGGAAAACTTCAAGGCCAAGGAAGGCCCTAAAGTAATTTTTGGGAACTCCCACTCTGGTCAGACCAGAGGATATGGTGTGCTCAGAATTGGAGAAATCTCCTTCTCTAAGGTAGCTTATGTTGAAGGTCTTCAACATAATTTAATTAGTATCAGTGAACTGTGTGATGGTGAATACAAAGTTGTATTCACCAAGTCCTTATGCCATATAGTTAGCTCAATAACCAATCAGATAGTATTGACTGGTCTTAGGAAAGGTATGCCCTGTGGCATGTAACTTAGAATTTTGGAGAGGGGGAGGTGCTGCTAGAGCTGGTTGTGAGCTTTTTCATGTTTCTCTCTTTTATGCTCTCTCTTTCTCCCTTTCATGCAATGTTCTAGTTTCCTTCTAATGCAATAGTTTCTTAAGCTTGTAATCCTTACTTTTTCTAGCATTGTAATCTTGGTTAAGACTTGTAATAGTTTTTTTTTTAATTTCAATAAAAATTAGTTTTATTTTCTTCACTTCTCTTTCTCTTTTAATTAGTTCTTCTTCATGCAATTTTATCTTACTATTTTTCCCCTCCACCATGATTAACTAATACTCATTAATGCTCGATCGAAATGATCGGAGCATGAAATAATCAAGTTATGATTTTCTAAAGCTCTCTTTTTCCGTTCTTGTAAACACTTGAATTACCCTTGATTTTTAACTAAGGAGACCATATTTTTGATGTATGGTTTTCGCTTAAGTCTTCATACTTAGTTAGCCGAGAGGCTCAAAGTATGAATCGTTCACTCAAGGGTAAAGAGAGTTGCACACACCCCTCGAGAGAGGATGACGTAAATCTCCTGGATTGGAGTCAAATCCAATAGTGGGGTTCACATCGCAAAGCAAGTTTTAGGTAATCAATTATAGGACGAGAGTCCGGTTGATTTTTCCTAAACTTAGTTGGGCATTAACCTCGAGAGAGGCATGTTCGAGCTTTAGGAACCTCCACGGTCAAGTAGTTTAAATGAAACGGAATTAGATTTATTTCTTTTTTACTTGATTATTCTCGCTCCAAGGTGATTTTAGATTGAGCACTAATTTTTTTCCATCGTTTAAACCCCACTTTTAGTTTGCAATTTTTCTCTTTTATCTAAGTAAGACAAAACTCAAAAATTGATTAGATAAGATATTAGTGATTTTCCTCGAAGTAGAAGTAATCAACGCGCTCCGTGGAATACGACCTTGGCATTTCTAAATATCCTATGCTATAGATGATAAAGTACACTTGCCTTCATCGTATATAGTTTTGGAAAACATCTTTAACCCTTCGCTTTGCAAAACCATAAATTTATATATCAAGTTTTTGGCGTCGTTGCCGGGGACTTTGGCGTAGATATTTTGAAAAGAGGATAACTATTAATTTTATCATGTTATTTTCATTTTATTTTTTCTAAATCCAAAAAATCTTAAAGGTGTAATCAAAATCTTGGAAAGGGACGTTTGGGTTATCATCCCATCTCACCTCCTAGTACCGTTGAGAACCCCTCACAGGGCATACCTCGGGAAATACAAGACTAACTTAATCCACCTAAAAGAAAAAAATAATATAATAATCAAGTTTTCCTCTTTCTATAGCTAAAGCTGAGTATATAGCTGTAGGAAGCTGCTGCTCACAAATACTATGGATGCAAAATCAGTTGTTAGACAACAACTTTTCCCTTGACAATTCCACAATATTTAATGACAACTCTAGTGCTATTTCTATAGCTTCCAATCATGTTCTCCACAGAAGAACTAAGCACATAGAGATAAGGAACCACTTTCTCAGTGACAATGTTGAGAAGGGTAAGATCAATCTTCAATACATTTCCACTGATATTCAAAGGGCTGACATCTTCACCAAGCCACTTGATGAAAGTAAGCACAAGTTCTTCATCAATGCACTGGGAATGCTTGATGGAGCCCTCTGGGACACTTCTATTATGTATTCAATCTTATTTTTCATAGAAAGGTACTGCTGGGAAAAATAACAAAATTTTTAAGAAAAATATAACTGTTTAAATCAGAGCTGCATCGAATAAAAATCGACGCACCGTCGATTTCTACTCGACGTCAGCTTCGAGAGCAGATTGGGATAGTTCATTCGAGTAGCACTCGACGCAGCGTCAAATACATATCGACGCTTACATCGACATCATAGTTGCTGACTATATTCAGAGCCACATCGATTTCGACTCGACATTACGTCGACTTTGCAAAGCGCGCGCAAACTACTTCTAGAAGCAACATCGACATGTTTTGGCGCGCTTAATTCATCTCTTTTCGACGTTGCTTCGAATATAACCCTAAGTTGCTGATAAGTAGTATTTATATAACTTTTTAATTGAAATTTTTGTAATTATTTATATGAATTTTTCTTTATCATGTCAATTTTAGGTTATAAGTAGTTCTTTTGTAATTTTGATTCTAACTTAGCTTAATTTTAATTTTTGCAGAATTTTGGGAGAAATTGGTGAAATTTACAAGTCACGCCCTCAGTCACGCCCGTGACCAAGGGCGTGTATCCTGAAGATCAAGCCAGATTCGATGCCGCCCTGCTTGAGCCAGTCCACACCAAGTCACGCCCTAGGTTACGCCCGTGACCCAAAGTCACGCCCGTGACCCAGGGCGTGCAAACTTAGAATCTGTCCCAGCTAGCTACTGTAAAGACGTGGAGATGCCGTCGAGAAGTCAACCTAAGTCATGCCCGTGACCCAGATGTCACGACCGTGACTTGCCCACGTTATCTCTGCACACCGCCGCGCCGAAATCAAACCCACACCGCATTAAATGAAGCCGTCCAAGGTCACGCCCGTGACCCACATGTCACGGGCGTGACATGTCACTTTTCACTGTGCCATCACGCAAGCTCAACGCCGTTGCCAGATCCAATGTGAACAGTGCTTACACACCCTTGGTCAAGCCCGTGACCGAGGGTGTGTAACTTAGAAATTTTTCCTATAAATTCAAGAGCTCTCTCTTTCTCCCTTTCATGAGGGGGAGGTGCGGTCCATTTATCTTTTTTGCACTTTATTTCCAGCAATATTTATTCTGCCCGTGGTGTTGTTTGTGAGCATAATACCTTAGTTAGTTTTATTGACTGCACTGATAGGATAGAAATATTTTTAAATCTCTATTCACCCCCTCTAGAGGATTCTCAGAGGCACATTGTACACTTTCAATAACATCTAGATCTCTCTCTACTTATATTCCTAGATGTTTCTGTTGTTCTAAAATTGGGTACATAGCCAAGCATTGCTGGCATAATAACCCATCACTTCTTCACCTTATGGGGTATACTGAAAGACCAACTTATTCTTTCATAACTCCATATGATGATAGAAGAAAGAGACCCCAGTAAGTGAGGGTCTATGCTAATGTTTAATTGAATGTGCAGATGGGAGACTGTTCTACCACAAACCAGCAGTGGTATCTGGACAGTGGATGCACCATGCATATGACTGGAGCAAAGGAGATGCTGGAAAACTTCAAGGCCAAGGAAGGCCCTAAAGTAATTTTTGGGAACTCCCACTCTGGTCATACCAGAGGATATGGTGTGCTCAAAATTGGATAAATCTCCTTCTCTAAGGTAGCTTATGTTGAAGGTCTTCAACATAATTTAATTAGTATCAGTCAACTGCGTGACGGTGAATACAAAGTTGTATTCACCAAGTCCTTATGCCATATAGTTAGCTCAATAACCAATCAGATAGTATTGACTGGTCTTAGGAAAGGTATGCCCTGTGGCGTGTAACTTAGAATTTTGGAGAGGGGGAGGTGCTGCTAGAGTTGGTTGTGAGCTTTTTCATGTTTCTTTCATGTTTCTCTCTTTTATGCTCTCTCTTTCTCCCTTTCATGCAATGTTCTAGTTTCCTTCTAATGCAATAGTTTCTTAAGCTTGTAATCCTTACTTTTTCTAGCATTGTAATATTGGTTAAGACTTGTACTAGTTTTTTTTTAAATTTCAATAAAAATTAGTTTTGTTTTCTTCACTTCTCTTTCTCTTTTAATTAGTTCTTCTTCATGCAATTTTATCTTACTATTTTTCCCCTCCACCATGATTAACTAATACTCATTAGTGCTCGATCGAAATGATCGGAGCATGAAATAATCAAGTTATGATTTTCTAAAGCTCTCTTTTTCCGTTCTTGTAAACACTTGAATTACCCTTGATTTTTAACTAGTGAGACCATATTTTTGATGCATGGTTTTCGCCTAAGTCTTCATACTTAGTTAGCCGAGAGGCTCAAAGTATGAATCGATCACTCAAGGGTAAGAGAGTTGCACGCACCCCTCGAGAGTGGATGACATAAATCTCCTGGATTGGAGTCAAATCCAATAGCGGGGTTCACAGCGCAAAACAAGTTTTAGGTAATCAATTATAGGACGAGAGTCTGGTTGATTTTTACTAAACTTAGTTGGGCATTAACCTCGAGAGAGGCATGTTCGAGCTTTAGGAACCTCCACGGTCAAGTAGTTTAAATGAAACAGAATTAGATTTATTTCTTTTTTACTTGATTATTCTCGCTCCAAGGTGATTTTAGATTGAGCACTAATTTTTTTCCATCGTTTAAACCCCACTTTTAGTTTGCAATTTTTCTATTTTAGCCAAGCAAAACAAAACTCAAAAATTGATTAGATAAGATAATAGTGATTTTCCTCGAAGTAGAAGTAATCAACGCGCTCCGTGGAATACGACCTTGGTATTTCTAAATATCCTATACTATAGACGATAAAGTACACTTGCCTTCATCGTATATAGTTTTGGAAAACATCTTTAACCCTTCGCTTTGCAAAACCATAAATTTCTATATCAAGTTTTTGGCGTCGTTGCCGGGGACTTTGGCGTAGATATTTTGAAAAGAGGATAACTATTAATTTTATCATGTTATTTTCATTTTATTTTTTCTAAATCCAAAAAATCTTAAAGGTGTAATCAAAATCTTGGAAAGGGACGTTTGGGTTATCATCCCAACTCACCTCCTAGTACCGTTGAGAACCCCTCACAGGGCATACCTCGGGAAATACAAGACTAACTTAATCCACCTAAAAGAAAAAAATAATATAATAATCAAGTTTTCCTCTTTCTTTATTTTTAGTTATATTATTTTCTCTCTTTTCTCTTTTTCTCTTTTTCCTTTTTAGTGTATGATCCGAGGTAGCACTTCGAATATTCCTTTTGTTCTAGAGATCGAGCGAACCCTTTCTCGGCGCCGCCATTCTCATGATCAGTAAATACAATTATTATTCAAAGAGTCGATCGGGGACACTAACGCAGCTAATATGGATCCCAATCTTAATCTTCCTAATCCTAACGCGCCCAATCCTAATGAGGCCGCACAATGGACCATGTCCTATTATGCGCGACCTAATCTGGAAGGAACACAGTCAAGTATTGTTCGCCCCGCAGTGTCAAAAAATAACTTTGATATCAAGTCCAACATCATACAAATGGTGCAGCAATTAGTGACCTTTGATGGTCAGCCGGACAAAGATCCAAACTGTCATATTTCTAATTTTCTCAAAATCTGCGACACGTTTAAAATCAATGGCGTCACCGATGAAGCCATTCGATTACCTCTTTTTCCTTTTTCTTTGCGGTCTAAGGCCAAGCAGTGGCTGGGCTCCCTTCCTAAGGAGTCCATCACTACATGGGCCGATATGGCGGAAAAATTTCTCACTAAATATTTCCCGCCTTCAAAGACTGGAAAAATGCGAACAGATATTGCGTCATTTATGCAAATCGACTCGAAGACTCTCTATGACACATGAGAGCGCTTCAAGGAGCTTTTGCGTAGATGCCCTCACCACGCACTCCCCACCTGGCAACAAGTGCAATTTTTTTATAATGGCTTGAATTTTCCAAACTAGGCAAATGATTGATGGCGCCGCCGGGGGTACATTAAATAGAAAAACCCCGGAGGCCACTCAAGAGATTTATGAGGAAATGGCCATGAATGCGTACCAATAGAATATACCCCGAGTGCAGCCTAACAAGCCAGCCGGTATTTTTGAAATAGACGCAAATGCAAATTTAGCTTTACAAGTTGAGCGCTTAACAAAGCAAGTGACGAAGATGTCTGCTTCCTCCGCCACTCCTCCTTGGGCTAATAATATTCTAATTGAAGAACAGGTTGACTACATGGGAAATCCGCCTCAGCCTTCCTATAACCCGAACACCGATTCTTACAACAACACTTACAATGCGGGTTATAGGAACCACCCGAATTTCTCATGGAGCAATCATGGAAATGCTCAGCGTCCTTTAAATTTGAATCAACCTCCTAATCAACTTCTTAATTTAACTCCCCCTCCAAATTTTAATCCGCCTGGTTTTCAACCGCAACAACAAAAACTCTCTCCGCTTGAAGAGGTTTTTGCTAAATATGTTGCTACAAATGAAACGAACATCCGAAACCTTACCTGATCGATCAAAAATTTAGAGAATTAAGTGGGCCAGCTCGCAAAGATGTTTTCCGAGCATTAACAAGGAGCATTACCGAGAAATACAGAGCCAAATCCAAGGGAGAGCGCGAACGTGATTACACTCCGAAGTGGAAATGAGGTGGTTTCAAAATAGGACAAACCCAAGGTAACTTATCCTCCTCCTCCTCCTGCTCCTATTTTATCTTCAAATTTGCCCGCTATGCCAGCTCCGCACGCTTCTAGTTCTAATATTCCGTATCCGTCTAAATTTAGGAGTGAGTGTGCCGAGAAAAATTACAAATTTTTTTAGAGATTTTAAAACAAATTCATATTAATGTACCCTTCTGCGTGGCTATCTCTCAAATGCCGAAGTATGCAAAATATCTTAAGGAGTTGCTCTCCAATAAGAAGAAATTTGAAGATATTTCATATATATCCCTAAACACAGAATGCTCCGCGGTTATACTAAACAAATTGCCTCAAAAAGCAAATGACCCGGGACAGTTCTCTATCCCGTGTCTATTCGGCAATTCGTTAGTAAAACACGCCTTAGCGGATCTTGGAGCAAGCATCAACCTCATGCCTTTTTCGTTATTCAAAAAGTTAGGTCTAGGAAATCCTAGCCCCAGTCGAATGCGTATTCAATTAGCGGATCGTTCATTAAAATATCCGGTAGAGATAGTGGAGGATGTGCTCATTAAGGTTGACAAGTTCATCTTCCCGGTGGACTTTGTCATTCTTGACATCGAAGAGGATGCCGAAGTACCCCTCATACTTGGCCGCCCCTTCCTTGCCACCTCCCGTGCAATTATCGACGTAAGTAACGGAAAGCTCCTCCTACGGGTTGGAGACGATGAAGTTACATTTAGTATAAATCCCTCGATGCGAAATACCTTAGAGAATGACGATTCATGCTTCTATTTAGAAGAATGTCTTGAGAACAAATTTTATTCACTTCCCGATTTAGTCTCCAAATCGAGTCACGATTCCGAGCTCGCTGAGCTCTTTTGTTTAGAAGAAGTCTCTCGCTCCACACCACCCGAACCTTTATTTTTCGAAAAATTAAAAATCAAAACTTCTTATGAAGAGCCACCCATTTTAGAATTGAAACAACTCCCTCCTCACCTAAAATATCTATTTTTAGAAAAAGAGTCTAAGCTACCCGTCATCGTTTCATCAGAACTTAGCTATTTAGAAATTTCTGGATTGACTATAGTCTTAAGAAAGCACCACCACACAATTGCGTGGTAAATATCGGATATAAAGTGTATCAACCATTCCTTCTGCACTCACAAAATCTTCCTCAAAGATAATTCCCGCAACGCGGTCCAACCTCAACGACGACTAAACCCAAATATGAAAGAAGTGGTTAAGGCCAAAGTTATCAAACTTCTAGACGCGGGAATCATCTACCTGATATCAGATAGTACTTGGGTTAGCCCAGTACAAGTCATGCCGAAGAAAGGCGGCGTAACGGTTGTAGCGAATGAAAATAATGAATTGATCCCAACTCGTACCATTATGGGTTGGCGGATGTGCATTGATTATTGAAAACTCAATGATGCCACCCATAAGGATCACTTCCCGTTACCTTTTATCGATCAAATTTTAGAGCGCCTTTCAAGTCACTCCTACTACTGTTTTCTCGATGGTTTGTCGGGCTATTTTCAAATCAGTATTTCGCCCAACGACCAAGAGAAAACAACTTTCACTTGTCCCTTTGGCACCTTCGCTTATCGAAGGATGCCATTTGGTCTTTGTAACGCGCCGGCTATATTCCAAAGATGTATGCTGGCGATATTTGACGAGTTAGTAGAGGAAGTGATGGAAGTCTTTATGGACGACTTTTCTATTTTTGGAAAGTCTTTTCAAAATTGTTTAAAAAAATCTCGAGCGCGTGCTACAACATTGTGAGGAAACAAATTTTGCTCTTAATTAGGAGAAATGCCATTTTATGGTCAAAGAAGGATTAGTTCTTGGCCATAAAATATTGGGTGAAGGGATCGAGGTCGATAGGGCCAAGATCGAAGTAATTGAAAAACTCCCCCCTCCAACGAATGTAAAATCTATTAGAAGTTTCCTAGGTCACGCAGGGTTCTATCGATGTTTCATTGAAAACTTTTCAAAAATCACGAAGCCGTTAACCCATCTTCTAGAAAAAGAATCTTCTTTCCTTTTTGATAACGAATGCCATTTGGCCTTTAAACTTATAAAAGATAAGCTTATAAACTCTTCGATTCTAGTCGCATTGGATTGGTCGCTCCCCTTTGAAATTATGTGCGACGCAGGTGATATTGCAGTAGGCGCTGTATTAGGCCAACAAGTGAGTAAGTATTTCCACCCAATCAATTATGCGAGCAAGACACTCATGTCGGCACAAGTGAATTACACCACTACCGAGAAGGAGCTTCTAGCCATCGTATTTTCTTTTGATAAGTTTAGGTCGTATATCACCCTCTCGAAAGTTATCATCTTCACAGATCACTCCACTCTTAGATATCTTTTAAGTAAATCAGACACCAAGCCTCGTCTTTTGCGATGGATCCTCCTATTGTAGGAGTTTGATTTAGAGATCCTGGACAAAAGGGGAGCCGAAACCTTGGCGGCCGACCATCTTTCCCGATTAGAAAACCCCGCTTCGGAAGCATTAATAGAAGCCGACATAAATGATAAATTTCCTGAAGAGCGCCTCCTTGCTTTCGAAAATATAAATTCATCTCCCACCCCCTAGTTTGCGGATTTGGCTAACTATCTAGTAGCTCGGGTCATGCCAAAAGTATTCTCGAGTCAACAAAAGAAGAAATTCTTTTCTGATTTAAATAATTATTTTTGGGAGGACCCCTTTTTATTCTGTGTTTGCGCAGACCAGGTAGTGAGAAGATGCGTCTCGAGTGAGGAAGGTCTAAAAATTTTACCGCATTGTCACGAGGGACCAACCAGTGGTCATTATCAAGCGAACCGAACCGCGAGGAAGGCGCTGGAGGAAGGCTTTTATTGGCCCACGCTCTTCAAAGATGCTCACACCCTTGTGAGTACTTGCGATAGCTGCCAGCGGTCGGGGAACATCTCGCGTCAGGATGAGATGTCCCAAAATATTTTCTTAGAATGCGAAATTTTTGATCTTTGGGGTATTGATTTTGTTGGTCCTCTCCCTCCCTCTTATTCAAATAAGTATATTCTAGTTGCGGTCGACTATGTGTCGAGGTGGGTGGAAGTGCAAGCTCTCCCCACTAACAATGTGAGAGTCATCATAAATTTCATAAAAAAATTATTCTCTCGATTTGGCACGCCACGCGCTATAGTTAGTGATCGAGGCACCCATTTTTGCAATACCCAATTCACAAAAATCTTAGCAAAATATGGTGTCACGGACAAACTATCCACTGCTTATCACCCGCATACAAGCGGCCAAGTCGAAGTCGTAAATCAAGAATTAAAACGGATTTTAGAAAAAACTGTTTCTATTAATCGGAAGGATTGAGCGCTTAAGCACGATGACGCGCTATGGGCCTATCCAACGACATACAAGACCGCTATTGGTTGTACACCGTATCGAATGGTTTATGGCAAGGCTTGCCACCTTCCGATCGAACTAGAACACCGCGCATTTTGGGCGCTTAAGTTTT
Organism: Dactylorhiza incarnata; assembly: GCA_033032865.1. Taxonomy (NCBI): domain Eukaryota; kingdom Viridiplantae; phylum Streptophyta; class Magnoliopsida; order Asparagales; family Orchidaceae; genus Dactylorhiza; species Dactylorhiza incarnata. The sequence continues at coordinate 2,115,810 of JAWHQI010000278.1, read as the reverse complement.
TAAACCTCGATTCTACGTTAGCGGCCGAGCAAAGGAAATTTCAAATGAATGAATTAGATAAGTGGCGAGCGAATGCGTACGAAAGCAACAAATTATATAAGGAGCGAACAAAGTTTTACCACGATAAAAACATAAAATTTCCAAAAACTTTTTCGCCGGGCGATCTCGTCCTCCTTTATAATTCTCGCCTTCGCCTTTTTCCGGGAAAGTTAAAATCTCGATGGTCCGGACCCTTTATTGTTAAAGAGGTTTGGTCCTATGGGACAATCCAAATTTCCCACCCAGAAAAAGATTCCTTCAAAGTAAACGGGCATCGCCTTATGTTATTTCTTCATGGAGATCGTTCGAACGGAAAGAGTGATTCTATTATTCTTCCACCAATATCATGAGCGCCAATTAGGTCAAGCTACGTGACCTTAAACAAAGCGCTTTTGGGAGGCACCCCAAAGTTATCTTTTTATTGTTTCCTCTTATTTTGTTTCTTCTTTAACATTTTTGTAGGTAACCACCGCTTCCTCCGCATCTTCAAAAACTAGGGAAGCCCTTTCCCCTTCTTTTTCCATCTCTTTAATCTTGCATTTCTTTTTATTTTGTTTTGCACATTATTTACTTTTCCTTTTCTCTTACTTCATACTTATTTTTAAACATTGGGGACAATGTTTAACTTTAAGTATGGGGGTGTAAATAGCTTTCAAAGATGTAGTTCCTAATTTAGAAAATCTTCAAATTTTTTTTATTTTCTTATGTTTTCTTTTATTTAAGCTCTTGTAAAAACCCAAAAATTCAAATAAAATTAGAAAATAAAAATCTAAATCTCGAAAGGGACGTTTGGGCTATCATGCCATCTCACATCCTAGTACGGTTGAGAACCCTTCATGGGGTATACCTCGGGAAGTCCAAGCATTAACAAAAATTGTTAGGTTTAAAACTAGTTTCCTTTATTTTATTATCAAAAATTCAAAAAAAAAAAAGATAATATAAAAAATTCCAAAAAAAAAAATATGAAAAACTTAGAACAAAAAACCAAAATTTTTTTATTCCCCTCCTACTTGTTGTTTTGTGATTTCTTAGAAATTTAGTTGAGAATGTTTATAAGCATTTTTAGGTTTTTAATTGTCTAAAATTTTGTTTATCATAGTTTGCTATTTTTAAATTTTAGGTAATCTTCTTTTAAGAATCATCTTATGATTTTAACTTGAATAGAGAATTTTTTTAGCATGACTTCCTTTTATTTTTAAATGGTTTCATTTTGTAGTAAATTTGCTAAACTTCTTTAAATTTCAATTATATTTTCTTCTAGCTTTGTAGATCTTAGGAAATTTAAATTTACTAGAATTAGCTCTTAATATAATTTAAATTATAAGCTAGAATTTTTTCCTTTCCTACCCCTTTGTTGACATAAAAAAAGTATTTTAAAAGATCATATGTCATGGGAATAAGAGGATAAAATTCATTATTCCCTAAACATATGCACCCAAAATCATTTAGAAGATTATATGGCATGGAGTAAGAGGATAAAATTCATTACTCCTAAACATATACATTTTGGGTTTTTATTAGAAGAGAATTAAAAGATTATTTGGCTTGGAGTAAGAGGATAAAATTCATTACTCTTAAACATATACAAATTAGAAAATAATTTTTGAGTTTCAAAGAATCTCTTCTTATGCCAAATTTTGTGAAATCCCCCTTAGCCATTTATCATTAATCTAGATTTAGTTTAAACTATGGAGAGAGCAATATTTAGTAAGTTATTTTTCTTTAAGTATCTTTAAGATAAAGTTCTTATAATTTTAATTTAATCTAGTTTTATAATTTCTACAATTTTGTTAGCTAAATAATTTTCTTGAGAAGTCATTGCCTAAACACTCTTCCTCTTTTCAAATCATCATCATAATTTAGGACTTAACTCCTCCTAGAATTTAATCTTAATAACTTAACTTTTGGTTTAAATGAAATTTTAGTTTATAATTAAAAATTTTATGGATATCTTATAAATTATGTCTCATACTTTTGCTATGGAATAACAAAACCTCAGGTATGGGGGTATTTGATAAGTAGTATTTCTATAACTATTTAATTGAAATTTTTGTAATTATTTAATATGATTTTTTCTTTTTCATGTCAATTCTAAGTTATAAGTAGTTCTTTTGTAATTTTGATTCTAAATTAGCTTAATTTCAATTTTAGGTTATAAGCAAAATTTTGGGAGAAATTGGTGAAATTTACAAGTCACGCCCTCAATCACGCCCGTGACCAAGGGCATGTAACCTGAAGATTAAGCCAGATTTGATGCCGCGCTGCTTGAGCCAGTCCACACCAAGTTACGCCCTAGGTCACGTCTGTGACCCAAAGTCACGCCCGTGACCCAAGGCGTGTAAACTTAGAATCTGTCCCAGCTAGCTGCCATCGAGACGTGGAGATGCCATCGAGAAGTCAACCTAAGTCACGACCGTGACCCAGATGTCACAACCGTGACCCAGATGTCACAACCGTGACTTGCCCGCGTGATCTCTGCACACCGCCGCGCTGAAATTGAACCCACACCACATTAAATGAAGCCGTCCAAGGTCACGCCCGTGACCCACATGTCACGGGCGTGACACGTCACTTTTCGCTACGCCGTCACGCAAGCCCCACGCCGCTGTCGGATCCAATGTGGACAGTGCTTACACGCCTTTGGTCACGCCCGTGACCGAGGGCGTGTAACTTGGAAATTTTTCTTATAAATTCCAGAGCTCTCCTTGAGTCCAGGGTTCAGAATTTTAGAGAGGGGGAGGTGCTGCTAGAGCTGATTGTGAGCTTTTTCATGTTTCTTCCATGTTTCTCTCTTTTATGCTCTCTCTTTCTCCCTTTCATGCAATGTTCTAGTTTCCTTCTAATGCAATAGTTTTTTAAGATTGTAATCCTTACTTTTTCTAGCATTGTAATCTTGGTTAAGGCTTGTAATAGTTTTTTAAAATTTCAATAAAAGTTAGTTTTGTTTTCTTCACTTCTCTTTCTCTTTTAATCAGTTCTTCTTCATGCAATTTTATCTTAATCTTTTTTACCCCTCCACCATGATTAACTAATTCTCATTAGTGCTCAATCAAAATGATCCGAGGATGAGATAATCAAGTTATGATTTTCTAAAGCTCTCTTTTTCCGTTCTTGTAAACACTTGAATTACCCTTGATTTTTAACTAGTGAGGCCATATTTTTGATGTATGGTTTTTGCTTAAGTTTTCATACTTAGTTAGCCGAGAGGCTCAAAGTATGAATCAATCACTCAAGGGTAAAGAGAGTTGCACGCACCCCTCGAGAGAGGATGACGTAAATCTCCCAGATTGGAGTCAAATCCAATAGTGGGGTTCACATCGTAAAACAACTTTTAGGTAATCAATTATAGGATGAGAGTCCAGTTGATTTTTCCTAAATTTAGTTGGGCATTAACCTCGAGAGAGGCATGTTCGAGCTTTAGGAACCTCTATGGTCAAGTAGTGTATATGAAACAGAATTAGATTTATTTCTTTTTTACTTGATTATTCTCGTTCCAAGGTGACTTTAGATTGAGCACTAATCTTTTTACCATCGTTTAAACCCCACTTTTAGTTTGCAATTGTTCTATTTTAGCTAAGTAAAACAAAACTCAAAAATCGATTAGATAAGATAATAATGATTTTCCTCAAAGTAGAAGTAATCAACGCGCCCCGTGGAATACGACCTTGGTATTTCTAAATATCCTATACTATAGACGATAAGGTACACTTGCCTTCATCGTATATAGTTTTGGAAAACATCTGTAACCCTTCGCTTTGCAAAACCATAAATTTCTATATCAATTGCGATGATTCATCTACTCAAAGCAACTCAGGCATTCGACCTTATTGTGCTTCTCGACTTCTCTCCCTTTCACTCTCCTTCATTTTACTTTCTACTTCTCTCTTTTTGTTTCAGTGCAGGTACTCATAGGACATCAATGGCGTCTACTATAAATCAAAGAGATATTGTTGAAGCAGTTGATCTTGTTGGATCGATAGGTGCCCTTAGAGGGGGGGGGGGGGGGTGAATAAGGGAATAAAAATTCTTTTTATAATTTTATGAAAATTACTAAATTGTTTTATAATAGGAGAAGGAAAAATAACAATTTAGCTAAATTAAGAGAATATCATAATATCCAAGTTTAGAAGAAGGTACTAAATTGTTTTATGATGAAAGAGATTGAAATAAACAATTTAGATAAAGTAATTAGAATTGAAAACTTAGTAACCAATATAGTAAAATTTATGCCAAATAAAAGAAATCAAGTAAACACAAAAAGATACATGATTGTATTATATGAAAAAGTGTTTACATAAATTTGATTTCAATATCGCTAGAAATCGGAGGCGTACAAATGAAAATGATTTTTCCTTTTCTATACCGACTCGTATCCCCATGAACCAGTTGGATTTAGCCTATCCTTCCCCGGATATGGCCTCAAGCCGCTCTAGCCAATCCGTCCCCGGATATGGCCTCGAGCACCCCCTAGATCTAATCTCCTAGACCTGGTCGCCAACACAAGGCGAATTCTCTAAACAGTTACAAAAATATATGGAATGAAAATAATGATAACAATAATAAAAACTCCCTATATGAGATCATTTGAAGTCAGAGATGAAGGATCACTGTAGTATGAGCGAGGTTGAAGCGATCATCCTTTGGATGTAGCGTGATGTAGTTCTCCTCCAGAATTCTCCTTAAGCTTTTTGTGGGAGATCCATCTTCGGCAGCATAACAATAATAGAATTGTGGCACAAACAATCTCTCTGGGATGGATGTCCAAAATGAGAAAGAAAGCTCCAATTTATAGAACTTCTCGCTAGCGCCTGCGGTAGATCCTAGCGCCTGCGGTAGTGTTCGTGTGGAGGCGGTTATGAAACTATCGGCGGCGTAGCATTGTGCACAAACTTGAGCTAGCGCCAGGCGGTAGCACTAGCGCTGATGGTAGCGCTAGCGCCTGCGGTAACCCCTAGCGCTGCCGGTAGTGCTAAAGTTCAGTTTGTTGGTTCCAAGCCGCTTTCTACCTGTGGAGTATTGAACCTATAGTTCCTGCACACTATAAACAAATGACAAGCAAGATCAAATACAATTTGGGATTTGTTATTCTCAAATAAAGGGATGTGACACAAATGTCCAACAGATCTAGCTCTAGAGACTTTGCTATCTCAATTCAGTTCTCTCTACCTAGATTTCTCAAAAGACTGCTATCAAAAGCTGCGTGCTCAACATAAAAGGTTGCGAGACCTAACTGCTCAAATAAAGGCCATTGATACAAAAATAAGATAGTCAGTATTGCCTGCTGATGTCTTTATATCCTTTCTCAATGATATAAAGCAGGGGGAGAAGTGTACCAGCAGACCACCTCAAGATTCAGTATACACTACAACTCTCCCCTTGTCCTTTATTTCTGAAGGAGAGCCTGCCATCACCTCCAAGTTTCTTCCACTCCCAACATCTTCCTCTCCACCAAGAACCCTGCTTTTAATACAGAGGGAGTCATCAAAACAGGGGGAGAGTGACCTATTCTCAGATGATAATGGCTACTTAAAGAGTGTGCAACAACACAATGAGTCCACTGAACTATCCATTCCTGAGACACAAGGGTTCTGGACATATTCTGAATAATCTACAACAACACCATCTCTAGTCAAGTCTGCTGATCAGGTCCTTGAATATGCTCCATCAACTCCACCACTGTAAGACCCCCCTCCCGGAACACAAAACATGGCCGAGGGGAGTCTTATGCCCAGAACAGCCGCCTTGCGGTAGCGTCAGCACACGGGCTAATCTGTACCACAAGACGCCTATTCTGCAGGCTATTACCAATATCATTTGCCAACCCATCAATAAATTTAATATTTTCAAGAGTCCATAATTCACAAAGTAAAAATGTCTGCAAAATATATAAATGTCAGGAAGCAAAAGAGCTCCCAAATATACAAGAACAAGGTATAAGCGGAAGTCTACAACAAGAACTACAATCCTTCACAACCGTATCAGAAGGTGTTGTTGCAAAAGCTGCAACAAGGCTCCAAGTCCTATCACTCTGATCTGTCCGGTACTGCTCCAGCTGGGTGTGATCCTAAAAATAGTGGTGTAATAACCGTTAGTCATATAGACTAAGTGGCTTCCCATCCTCTCACCCCGACGACTCTTAGGCACCGTGTGGGAGGAAAGAAAGAGAAGATGCAATATAACAGTAAGTACAATATGCAGGTGACAAGGAGGAATTACTAACTTAACAGTATATATCAATAGCTAACAACATGTATATATATACATCAAGCACCTTTCTAACAAATCTATCATAATAAATCAAGGGACTACTATGAAACCGAGCAGTATATAAACGAGTGTCAAAGTGAGTATACACCCGCAATTATAAAAGAGTCTAAGCAGCTAGAAAAGTAACCTTAAATTATGTGTATACACACACAAACACATAAGCTAAGGGATCTGACAAGAAGTAAACTCATCGTATAAAAGAGCCCATACTAATTTATACGATGAGGTCTCTGTTTTATGCAAGTATGCTATGCCATGATGTGTAATGCAATGATGCAACTCACGCACACGACTCTGTACGTACAGACCTTTTGTAGTTCCCTCTGTTCGAGTGTGTCAACTCAGGTACCCAGTTGAGGCAAATAGTGGACCGGGCTGTCCACTTCTAGGCTTGTGTAACACCACCCAACCTAGACCTTTGTACGCCCCTAAGAACACACAGGGTATCCGCGTACTATCTGGTAAGCACCACCTCTAGCCCTCTATTCGAGTCTCCGCTCAGGTACCCAGTTGAGGCAACAGGGCAGTGGACCGGGCTGTCCACTTCTAGGCTTGTGTAGCACCACCCAACCTAGACCATTGTACGCCCCTAAGAACACACAAGGTATCCGCGTACTACTTGATACAAGAATGCCTCTAAGTGAAACACCAAACTCTTGGCTCGGAGGACTCGACCTGTCCTCCTTATATAACATGGAACCTACCTTTTGCAGGACAACCCCAGTCCTCCCAATAGGATCTCGAGTCTATCGCTCGTCAGAACATCCCAGTCCTTCCTTATATCCCGAGCCTACCGCTCGCAGGACTAACTCAAGCTCTTAAGCAAGCAAGGGCTCCAAACCGAGTCCCTTCCCACATTAACTTAGGATGTCGACCCATCCCAATCACTAAACCAAGCCCTCAATGCTACCCGTAGGGAGTTAGCATACTCTAAGCAGTGAGACTCACAAATCCTGAGATTTCACTTCCTACAAACCTAACCTAAGGACTACTTTAGCACAATATCATGTCCTCAAAACTAAAGATCAATGACTAAGCTCTACTTTTAGTCAAGGGTTATTTCTTACTCAACCCTGTTAGATTCAGCATATATATTTAAATACTAATTCATTCTATGCCATCAATCGTTCATCACATCCGAACACTTAGGTAAAAAGAGTGGTTTTACAATGTAGTTATTCATCTAACGACACATCACGAACTGTATGATCCCCAGGTGCATATCTCGACATCGTATAAATATATTCCTCTACTTTAGTGGCCACTCGTATGTCTTACAAGTCAGCATTAGTTGACTGGTATGAGCGTATAAAAAGTTGATCAAAACATTGATATTTACAAGTCCCATATCATGGAAGAATCAACCATGAAGTAGACGGTTAAGTTTTCTATTTCTACGAGTACAGTCAAGTCGTGTCTTACCATCATGAGAACATGTACAAACGACCTCCAATTAGCAAGTTTTAGTTTCATTACATGATTTGCCCCAATATTTAGATCAATCACCTCCAATATCGTATTAGAATCATAATAATAACCTTTACATACATTGTAAATTGGAGCACTGTTCAAATAACTACTTTCCTAAAGTTTCATGCACATACTTATTGTCCTAGAGCGTCACCAAACAAGTGATTAATCGAGTGGCTATATCAAACCCAAGACCTCTAAAATTTCTACTACATGTCATGGTTAGCATCTTGAGCGTTTACGCCAAATCTCAGTTCATTCGGAATAATCATGATAACTTTTTACGGCACAATAATTTTATAACATAATATTGACAGATCACAGCAAGCCCATATCCGAAAATTATGAAATTTAAGAGGGGTGTCCACATTGTCATCAAATATTTAACCCACTTCCAAACAGCTTCCGATAAACCAAACAAGGTAAATCACCAAAATACTATGAATCTGTACGCCTACCTCGCCACGCACTAAACAGGTTATCTACCAATAACTTAATAAAAACTACACGGATCTAAGTGTTGATCGAACAACGTCCGGTCATCTTCTTCCTCCAGCCTGGGGCTGTTATTTGCCCGACCTGGAGTCTAATAAAACTCCCACATCAGCCACCTTATTTCCCATCCGACCAACCAACACCTCCGCCCCTTTCTCGTATATAAGGTGCATCGACGGGCGACGAATCGGTGACCGGAGGTGACCGGAAATAACTAATCAGAACACAGATTTCAGTCATCCCTCCATGACTTGCTCTCAAATCAACTCAATTGAGTTCGACATCTCGCCTAATTTGATCTAAGAAACAAGCACCAAGGGAGAGGGGAGGAAGCTCACCGAGTGTCCATGCATGCTACCCGATAGCCGCACATACGACATTTGCGCATCGTTCCCGATCATGGTCGGATCTTGCCGATCCGAACCCTGTCAAACGTCGTCGGAGAGGATGTCGAATGCTTCAAGCGCACTGTTTTCGTCCTTGAATGTAGAGCTCGCCGGTAACATGTGGAGGAGCAGCTCGGCATGGATCCACAAATTTCGTCCGCGGATGACGAAGCTCTTCATGAATCTGTAGGGGAGGTGTTGTTGTTGGATGCTCGGCCTTTGAATGGGATGGTCAGATCTGAGAGTAATCGGCCATGGGAGAGGAGGTGGAGGAGATTTCGGCCATGAAACGTGGAAGGGGAGATGGCTCTGTTTTGTTGGATCTGGGAGAGGGTTTTCGGCCATGGGTGCTGTAGAGAGAGAGAGAGAGAAAGAGAGAGATGGAGGTGAAGGATGGATCTGTGAGAGAGATAATGCGTCGGAGGAGGAGGGCACGACGGGGATCTCGCCGGAAATTGAGGAGGAGAGGAGGTCGACCTTTCTGAAAGTGGAGGTCAGATCTTAAATTACTCTAGAGGGGGCGGTGAATAGAGTATTAAAATTTTTCTTTAGTTTTACAGCGGAATTAAAACAGTGTTATATATATAAGTGTAATTAGTGTGAGAATTAAATAAACAGAAAAGGTAAATGAATGAAATCAAACAACACAAGCACAAAGAATAATCAAACACAGAAGACACAAGGAGCTATAGTAGTTCCCCAATAAATCTGGGTACGTCTACTCTTCTACCACCCTTGGTAGGAATCCACTAGGAGGTTGTTGATAAGGTGCCCTCACACCAGGTGATTTTGGTAAGGTGTCCACACACCAGGTGAGCTGTTGATAAGGTGCTCTAACCAAGATGCAGGTTTTTGCCAAGGTGCCCTGTCACCAAGATTTAACTTTTGAAGGGAGTTATAACCCTGTACAAGAGAGGTAAGAAGGAGTTTATGGTGTTCTTCTCTGTCAAGATGCTGAGAGAAGATTCTAGTGGATGTTGTTGTAAAGCTCCCCCTGTCTGATTGAATTATTTGACAGAAGATGGAGAAGCTTTCTCTTGAAAACCAAGATCTCCTGCAACAGATTGATCTGGAAGAAAAGGTTCTTCAGATTGTTTGTTGCTCTTCTTAGAAGATCTATCTTTGCAGCAGATTCTGAGTGAATGCTCTTGGGGATGATGTTCTCAGAAGTTTTTGTGCTGCTTGTCGAAGAGAGAGAAAAACTGCTTGCTGAGAAAATCTTACTACTTGTATATTTCTTCTTCCTTTTTGTCTCTATATATATATATATCCTTTGTTTTTGAATTCTGTTGACATTCTTGGAAATAACAACAAAGCTCAAACGACTCTGCCAGGTCCTTTTGTTCCTTGGTCGTGAAAAGATTCCTTTTCATTAAATGTCAACGGCTATTCCTGTCTTGGAAAAAGGAAAGAAAGGAATATATTAATTTAGTTTAAATATCCTTCCTTATCTGTCAGAATATGTCCAAAGATATTAAATAGATCCGTTATAGTCGTCGTTTTGCTGTTAGGACTGAATAGAATGTAACTGATAATAAATCTGGAATTCAATAAATGATCTGTCGAACGCTGGGAGCCATCTGTCGAGCGCTGTCCAGAATATGTCGAACACTGGCTAGAAAATAGTTGAGCGCTGTTAATAAGAACTCTCGAATGCTGGGAGCCATCTGTCGAGCGCTGCTAGCCATTTGTCGAACGCTGATCAGTGAATGTTGAGTGCTGTAACTGGCTGTAATACTTCAGTCTGCTCAGAACAATTTGTCAAACGATACTCGACATTCGTCGAACGCCACATGCCATTTGTCGAGCGCTGCTAGTCATTCATCGAACGCTGGGAACCTTAGATTTAATCTTAAGTTCTAGCTAGTTTATCAGCCTAAAGACTTGACCCTTAAACTATACAATGGGGTCAACTGATCCTAATCAGTACATAGTGATCCTAGCCCAAAACAGTAAAAGGGTTGTTCCAACAATCTCCCCCTATTTGGGTTAGGATATTTTTTAACAAGAAATCAAACAGATGCAGCAAAGCAGAGCAATGATGAAATATATCTGATAGATAAAAAATAGATCATCAGATAAAAATAAGTGCTCTGAGTTCAGAAACTTTACATTCATAACCAAGCAATTTATTTAAGGCTTTTTGTCCTGAGAAGATGGCTTGAATATGATTTTTCTGTTGGGGTCTTCTGACTTCTTTTTGCTGATAAACAAATCTTGAGCACCAATGATTTTCTGTTCTTTGACATGAGGGATAAATGCTTCTGGGTGTATATCGATATATTTCTCAGTATTGAATGCTTTAACTGTTTTGTATTTTTCATGTTCTTTTCTTCTGTATTCTGACATGGTTGAGAAACTTGCGAAGTCTTTGCCTTCTGATTTAGCCTTTTTAATCTGTGCATATGCAATTGTTTCTTTTAGTCTTGCCATCTGACAAATTTTCTCTTCTTCCGGATATGGAAAGTAACAAATATCTTCTGAATCAATTTTGTCTTGAGTGACCTTTTGAGGTACTCTATCTCTGTGAAAAGATCCATCAGAAATGTGAAATTTGTATTCTGAAGATATTTGAGAGGAAGAGGAGGTTTGACTTCCTTGATAGATTGGAGCTGATTTCTTAGAGGAAGGAGCACTGGCTGATCTAGAGACTTGAGAACCACTAGAACTGCCAGGTCTCCTTGAATGTTGAGAGCTTGGCTTCTGAGAGGAAGATGATACACCTGCTGATCCTGTTGCACCAGCTGCTGGAGGAGAAGGAGGAGGATGATTGTGCTTGACTGGTTTGTCAGGAATGTAGCCAGTCTTCTTGAGTTTCTTCCTCCTATTGTTCTCATTTCTGGAGAACTTCATCCAGTGGGGAGTTTTCTCATCAAGAGGAACATTATACAAAATGTATAGAGGAATGTCATTATTTGGATTTGGGGGCTTGGGAGAAGCCTTTGACTTAGTTGTTCTTTTCTTTCTTTTCTTTGAGAGTGTATCATCAGAATTACTGCTGTCATCATCATCTTCAGAGTCAGAAGATGAGATTGGCTTATTGTATAAATCATCAATTCTCTTGATTGCTTCACGAGCCTTTAATCTTTCTTCTTCAGCTTTGTCAAACTCTGCATATGCTTCTCTCCAGATTTCATCAAAGCTTGGCATTGGTTCTTCATTCCATACAGGAATTGGAGGTGAAGAAGTAATTTGAGGGGCTGGTGAATCATCAAGGAATTCGGCAAGATCATCTTCATATTCTGCAGAATGATCCTGTATTTGACTGTCTTGAACAGTGAATGAAAGAATAGAGGATATGTAATTTTGTATGATGTCAGAATGAGTTCTCTGAGGAAGGCAAATCTGAGCCTTTGATAGATCCTCTATGTATACCTTTGGTGAAACCCTTGAAGTATATGTGACATCAAATTTTGATAATAAGGTATATAGATCACAGGATGGATGAATGCATATATTATTTATTACTTCTATAACTTGTGTAACTGTATCAAAAATTGTAACTTCTGTATCATCTTCTGGAGTTCCTTCAGTTCCTTCTGTTGCTGGAGCTTCTTCATAGGACATCTCCCCCTGCCTAGCTTCAGGACAGCCTGAATCTAGGCCCTTAGTAGAAGGGACAGCAGTGGAGGAGGGAAGAGAGGCTATCTTAGAAGATAAAGAGGAAAGTGCCTGAAGAACTGGAGCAAGTTTTGCATCCAGGAGCTGGCTTATTTTAGGAAGGATAAGATCAATGACGTGATCAGCAATAGAGGAAAGGTTGAGGGATGGATAATCGGGTGGATGGCAAGTGAATGGTTGTGATGTGGATGGAGATGATATTGAAGGAATGATATTACTGATGTTGGTGGTATGTGTATGAATGTCTAGATGGATTGGACTAGGAGAATGGATAGGTGAGTGATATTCATTGTGTATTGGAGAGGGAGGTGTGGTAGGTAGTGGTTCTGAAGATAGTGGTGAAGGTGGAGCATCACTGATGTGGTCGGTTAAGATTGGAATATCATTGATGGGTGATATTGCAGTTGAAGGAGGGGATGAAGAATGAGCAGGAGATTGTTGAGCAGGAGGAGAGAGGATATGAGAGGAAGGAGGAACTGAGGGAGGATCTTCTAGAGGGGTAGAGGGAGTGACTTGATCAGTCCTTGTGTCCTCAGAAGCTTTCCTTTTTCTGGAGGCCTCAGCTCCTGTATTCTTCTTGGGAATTATTCTATCCCATTTAGCAAAGAGTGCTGAGGTCAGCCTCTTGCTGGCATTTATTATTACTTTTGGTGACACCAAAAGTTCTGGATGCCTTTCCTGCAGGAAGATTCCTAAGATTCTTCCAAAGCATACATTCTCTAGAGAGTTTTTCCTTTTAATTAGGTCAAAAAGGATTGATCCCCAGTTGACTTTCTTCTTCTCCATTAAGGCCACCATTAATAGAAATTGGTGCCTACTGATATAGTCATGTCCAGAAGTCTTGCCCAGCAGGACTTTCCCAACAATATCTGCTAAGAACTTGTAGTTCTGAGACAGATTCTTTTTCAGAATGTGGCTAGGGTTTCCAGTCAAATGACCCATTTTGACTAAAGCTTCATCAAATTCATTTGAGCTTATGTCTAACTCATCTTCACCATTTGCAAGACCAAAGGTTTCAGAAAGGATGGTGGGAGAGAGAGACATGATGACCTGCGATTGTTCCCGACAAGCTTTCATAGATTGGTTTTGCAGTGAAAACCTATTCTTTTATCTCTGCAACAGCTATCTTTTGCCTGGTGCTTAGAAATTTCCTTAGTTGTTGTTCATCTAGCATTTGAAGAATATCCTTGAAGATTTGGTCTGACTGTGCAAACGAGTCCATGTCAATGTCAAAACCTGCGTCAAACTTCATTAGGTGCAGAGAGGCCTGAGGAATCACCATTGTTCCTGCAAGAGAAGAGAAAGATCAAGTGCAATAGGGAACTGAAGGAAAACGATTTCTGTAGGCGCGAACTTAGAATGAAGTAAAAGAGGTGTTATATAGTCAAGGAAATAGGGAAGAGAATTCGAGGAGCGCTGTTCGGCAAAACCTAATTAAATCTGAAGTCGAACCGACTTTAAAGTTTTGTCGGATAGTGTAAAAAATATCTTTTTCGTCGAGCGCCGTTCGACAAACGAGATTTTCTTCACTGACTCTGAAGATGTAGGTTTTTTGTCGACCTTCGTTCGACAAAAAAATTGTCGTTCTTCGTTCAACAAAATTTTTGGGTTAGATAGAAAACATAATTTTCAACAGATTGAGTCTCCATCTATCATTCCCAGTTGATTCATAAAGAAGATGTGTTTCTTTTCATCCAGGAGTTTGGTGAAAATATCTGCTCTTTGTAAATCAGTGGAGATGAACTGTAGCCAAATTTTATTTTTATCCACATTATCTCTGATAAAGTGGTGCGTTATTTCTATGTTTTTAGTCTTACTATGGAGAACTGGATTTTGTGCTATAGCTATTGTACTGGTATTGTCACAAAATATGATTGATTGATTTAAGTTGATACCATAGTCTAGAAGTTGATTTTGTATCCACAGAATCTGTGAGCAGCAACTGCCTGCAGCAATATATTCTGCCTCAGCTGTTGATGTGGACACAGTTGTCTGCTTCTTACAAAACCAAGACACAAGCCTATCACCAAGAAACTGACATGTTCCTGATGTGCTTTTTCTGTCTACTCTGCATCCAGCATAATCTGAATCTGAGAATCCAGTTAATTCAAATTCAGATGCTGTTGGATACCAGAGACCTAGATTAGGACAACCCTTTATATATCTTAAAATTCTTTTTAATAAAGATAGATGAGATTCTTTAGGGTTAACTTGAAACCTAGCACAAATACAGGTAGCAAACATTATATCAGGCCTACTAGCTGTCAAATATAGTAATGAGCCAACAATTGCTCTATACATTTTCTGATCAACAGGTTTCCCTGATTCATCAGCATTAATGACAGCATTAGAAGCCATGGGTGTTTTCATGGGAGAGGAATCAGACATTCCAAACCTTTTTACTAATTCCTTAGCATACTTGGATTGGGAAATGAAAATTCCTGATGTGGTTTGCTTCACTTGAAGACCAAGGAAGTATGATAATTCACCCATGCTACTCATTTCAAATTTAGATTGCATAAGTTTGGAGAACTTCTTGCACAAATTTGAATCAGTAGATCCAAAAATAATATCATCTACATATATTTGAACTAGCAGTGTTTGATTTTTATGTATTCTGAAAAATAAGGTTTTATCTACTAAGCCTCTACAGAACTTATTTTCCAATAGAAAATTTGCTAAGGTCTCATACCATGCCCTGGGAGCTTGTTTGAGACCATAGAGAGCTTTATTAAGCTTGAATACATAAGAAGAGTGAGTTGGAGAGATAAAACCTGGTGGTTGTTCCATATAAACTTCTTCTTTGATATCTCCATTTAGGAATGCACTTTTTACATCCATTTGATATACCTTAAATTGTTTGAATGCAGCAAATGCTAAAAATATTCTGATGGCTTCAAGTCTTGCCACAGGTGCAAATGTTTGATCATAGTCTATGCCTTCTTCCTGTGAGTATCCTTGAGCTACTAGTCTTGCTTTATTTCTCACAATATTTCCTTGATCATCAAGTTTGTTCCTGAAGACCCACTTGGTGGCAATGACTGGATGGCCTCTTGGTCTTGGAACCAAATCCCAAACTTTGTTTCTTTCAAACTGGTTGAGTTCCTCTTGCATTGCAAGAATCCAATTTGGATCTTGTTCTGCATCTTTTATGGTTTGAGGTTCAACTTGTGATAGAAAGCAAGTATGCATCTGATTTTGATGCAGTTGATGTCTTGTCTGAACACCTGCTGAAATATCACCAATCACTTGTGAAATTGGGTGATCTCTAACTGTGATGTGGTCAACAGTTGGAGTTAATTCTGCAGTGATATTTATTTGGGAATTTTGTTCAGTAACTGTATCCTGTGGAGGATGTTCTGTTGTTGCTTGATTCTGATAATCAATAAAATCTGAATGATCTTCTTCTTCACTATCTTCAAGTTTTTGAGCTAATGGCTGCATTGAATCTCCTAATTGTAGATTTAGCCCATCAAGCTCTTCACATAGAGCTGGTACCTGCAAAGCATTCTTGGTAGAAGAGTTCTTCTCCTTGTAAAACATGTTAGTTTCATCAAAGGAAACATGCATGGACTCTTCTATCTTAAGAGAGGATTTGTTAAATACCCTATATGCTTTGCTAACTATTGAATATCCTAAGAAAATTCCTTCTTCAGATTTTGGTTCAAATTTTCTAAGATATTTCTTATCATTGTTGTGAACAAAACACCTGCAACCAAAAGTTCTGAAATAGTCAACTTTAGTTTCTCCCCTTTAAGTAATTCATAGGGAGTCTTACCCTTAAGTTTGTGTATCAAACTTCTATTTAGAACATAGTTTGCTGTGCTAACAGCTTCTGCCCAAAAGGATAGTGGCAAATTAGCATCTGTAAGCAATGTTCTTGCTGATTCAATTAGGGTTCTATTTTTCCTTTCAACTACCCCATTCTGTTGAGGAGTTCTAGGAGCTGAGAAGCAATGCCTGATACCTTCCTTCTCACAGAATTCTTGCATAAGAAGAGACTCAAACTCAGTGCCATGATCACTTCTGATCAATGCAACTACAGTAGAGTATTCAATATGTATGCTCTTAAGAAAGTCTGTAAGAACTTTAAAGTTATCTGACTTTTCTCTCAAAAAGAATACCCAAGTGAATCTAGAGAAGTCATCTACAATAACTAGAGTGTAAGACTTCCCTCCTAAACTCTTTATTGCTATAGGTCCAAAAAGAACCATATGTAGCAAAAACAAGATTCTAGGTGAATCACTTTTAGATAAGGATTTAAAACTGTTTTTGGTTTGCTTTCCTAGCTGGCATGCCCTACATAAACCTTCTTTCTTATATGATCCTGATGGTAAACCTCTGACTAGATTATCTTTAGATAGTTTGGCAATTGTTCTATGATTTACATGCCCTAATCTTTTATGCCATAATTCACTAGATTTGCTTAGCTCATTAAACAGGCAAATTTCTGATTTAGAGGAATTGAAATTTACTAAATATATATTACCCTGTCTAATTCCTGATAAAACAATGATATTATCAAATGACTTGATAATGCATTCTGATTTATTAAAGGTTACCTGATAACCTTCATCACATAACTGACTTATGCTGATGAGGTTATGCTTCAGACCCTTCACATAGGTGACTTCTTTGAATGTTACTGCTCCAACCTTGATTTGACCAAAGCCTTTGGTATGACCATAGTTGGAGTCTCCAAAGATCACTTTGGGTCCAAGCTGTGCCTTGTAATTTTTTAGGTTGGCCTTGTTTCCTGTCATGTGCTTTGAGCAGCCACTATCCAAGTACCACTTTTGATTTAATCTTGGATGGCCATGTACCTGCAAAGACAAAAACATAAACTAGTTGTTTTTGACCCAGACTACCTTGGGTCCTTTTGTGTTACCACAAAATTCAGAAATAAATGACATTTCAGGCTGATCCTTATAGCCTTGTGGATGATATCTCCTTGGAGGTATTATCCATTCAGTGAAAGGATTTTTAGTTTGTTTGGAAGTAAGATTTCTAGTATTTTCTGTATAGTATCTGTTCGACAAATTTAGATAAATTGGTCGACTATTTTTCATCTGATAACTATACTGAAAATCTGTTTTCAGATTTCGTCGAGCTCCGTTCGACAAATTTGAACCTTTTTGTCGATCATCGTTCGACGAATTCTTTTGAATTTTTTTATCCTTAACAAACTTGCTTGAAATATCTTTGTCTCTTTTTGCAGCTTTTTTGCCTTGAGCAGAAATACATTTTATAGATGAGGAGAGGATATTTCTCTTAATCAGAGATGGCTCACTTGATGAGGCACCCAAGCCCAGCTTGTTATTATTAAGTCTAGCATTGACTGTGCTTGTGATGTCCATCAGTTTGATACTTCTCCCATTTAGGGATTCTTCAAATTTCTTGGCCTCAGAGAGTTTATTCTCAATAAGAATAATGTGTTCTCTGGAGGCAGCCAATTCTTTCTTAAGATTTGCATTTTCTTCACCCATCTTTTTCATTTCAGCTAACTTACATCTGAGTGAGATTATTTCTTTCTCAGAGTTGAGTAGGTCTGAGCAAAGGACTTTGAATTCAGCTTTGAATTCATCTGAAGTAAGAAACCAGACATTACCTGATCTGCATCATTTTCTTCTTCTGATTCTGAATTTTCTTCATCAGATTTGCTGGCTGAGGCATTGATTGCCATCATGCAGAAGTTCTTTTCTTCTTCATCATCACTGGAGCTTGATGAAGATTCAGATTGTGACTCACAGTCTGAGTCATAAATTGCCATTAGACATTGGCTATTTTCTTTTGTTTCTTCTTCATCAGAAGAACCAGATGAAGATTCTGATTCAGATTCTGTTTCACTCCAGGATGTTGCTACAAATCCTCTTCCCTTCTTTTTGTGTGAGTGGGAGGAAGATTTGCCAGAACTTTTCTTTTCTTCCTTTTCTCTTTTTCTCTCCTTTCTGTCCTTTTTGTTTTGATTTTCTGGACATTCAGGAGCAATATGTCCTGGCTTCCTGCAACCAAAACATATAATTTCATTAGAATGATTTTTGTCATACCTTGACTTGTCATAGCTTCTGGATGACTTCTTCTTGAAATATTTCATAGCCATATTATAGAATCTTTTGGCTATGAAGCTCATCAACTCCTCTTTGTTAGGAGTCAGTCCTTCTTCTTCTGCAGCTTTGAAGGCTATGCTTTTCTCCTTCTTGAGTGCTGGGGATGAAGTAGATTCTTCAACTTCCCTACTCTTGACAAGCTGCTCATAAGATTTGAGCTTGCCCAACAAGGCTTCAGTGGTGATCTCATTTAGGCTTCTGGCTTCTTTGATTGGCCAGATTCTGGAGTCCCATGTGCTGGGAAAGCACATAAGAATTTTGTCATTGATCTCTGTGAGTGAGATCACTTTGTCCAGAGACTTTAGCTCATTTATTATGAGACTGAGCCTATTGTACATATCAGCAACATTTTCTGATTCTCCCTTCTTGAAGTTCTCATATTGAGAGATCAGGTGGGATCTTCTATCTTTCCTTTCATCTGCTGAGCCTGCCACCATGTTGTTGAGTGATTCCCAGATTTCTTTTGCTGAGGTGCACTCAACTACTTTCTGAAATATGTCATCTGACATAGTTAAGGCCAGAATGTTCATGGCTTTTGCATCTGCATTTCTTTGTTTCTTCTGAGCCTCAGTCCACTCAGGAGGTGGAACAGCAGTGTTGTCTATTGCTGCAGTAGTGCTGGCTGTGGCTGTAGGTGCTGGAGGTCCTGTAAGAATAACATTGAAAATCTCCCATCAATAGAGTTCATATAAAGCCTAATCCTTGCTTTCCATAGTGCAAACTTATTGAGATTGCACATGGGAGGTCTTGTGCTAGAATATTCCTTGTTTTGTGCCATGAGTTTTGAATGATATAGAATTCTTGGATAAAGCAGCTCTAGACAAATTAAGATCTGGTTGATCTTTGTGATTCAGATGTTAGTCTGTAAAGAATCAACCTACCTCTGATACCAATTGAAAGTGGAGGTCAGATCTTAAATTACTCTAGAGGGGGGGGGGGGGGGGGGGGGTGAATAGAGTATTAAAAATTTTCTTTAGTTTTACAGTGGAATTAAAACAGTGTTATATATATATAAGTGTAATTAGTGTGAGAATTAAATAAACAAAAAAGGTAAATGAATGAAATCAAACAGCACAAGCACAAAGAATAATCAAACACAGAAGACACAAGGAGCTATAGTAGTTCCCCAATAAATCTGGGTACGTCTACTCTTCTACCACCCTTGGTAGGAATCCACTAGGAGGTTGTTGATAAGGTGCCCTCACACCAGGTGATTTTGGTAAGGTGTCCACACACCAGGTGAGCTGTTGATAAGGTGCTCTAACCAAGATGCAGGTTTTTGCCAAGGTGCCCTGTCACCAAGATTTAACTTTTGAAGGGAGTTATAACCCTGTACACGAGAGGTAAGAAGGAGTTTATGGTGTTCTTCTCTGTCAAGATGCTGAGAGAAGATTCTAGTGGATGTTGTTGTAAAGCTCCCCCTGTCTGATTGAATTATTTGACAGAAGATGGAGAAGCTTTCTCTTGAAAACCAAGATCTCCTGCAGCAGATTGATCTGGAAGAAAAAGTTCTTCAGATTGTTTGTTGCTCTTCTTAGAAGATCTATCTTTGCAGCAGATTCTGAGTGAATGCTCTTGGGGATGATGTTCTCAGAAGTTTTTGTGCTGCTTGTCGAAGAGAGAGAAAAACTGCTTGCTGAGAAAATCTTACTACTTGTATATTTCTTCTTCCTTTTTGTCTATATATATATCCTTTGTTTTTGAATTCTGTTGACATTCTTGGAAATAACAACAAAGCTCAAACGACTCTGCCAGGTCCTTTTGTTCCTTGGTCGTGAAAAGATTCCTTTTCATTAAATGTCAACGGCTATTCCTGTCTTGGAAAAAGGAAAGAAAGGAATATATTAATTTAGTTTAAATATCCTTCCTTATCTGTCAGAATATGTCCAAAGATATTAAATAGATCCATTATAGTCGTCGTTTTGCTGTTAGGACTGAATAGAATGTAACTGATAATAAATCTGGAATTCAATAAATGATCTGTCGAACGCTGGGAGCCATCTGTCGAGCGCTGTCCAGAATATGTCGAACACTGGCTAGAAAACAGTTGAGCGCTGTTAATAAGAACTCTCGAATGCTGGGAGCCATCTGTCGAGCGCTCCTAGCCATTTGTCGAACGCTGATCAGTGAATGTTGAGTGCTGTAACTGGCTGTAATACTTCAGTGTGCTCAGAACAATTTGTCGAACGATACTCGACATTCGTCGAATGCCACATGCCATTTGTCGAGCGCTGCTAGTCATTCGTCGAACGCTGGGAACCTTAGATTTAATCTTAAGTTCTAGCTAGTTTATCAGCCTAAATACTTGACCCTTAAACTATACAATGGGGTCAACTGATCCTAATCAGTACATAGTGATCCTAGCCCAAAACAGTAAAAGGGTTGTTCCAACACTTTCAGATCTGGTGTTAGAGGGGAAAGGGCTGCTCTCATTGAGAGGTTGGAGATGGCTGCTCGGCCATGGAGGAAGAAGAAATGGAGGGGTTAGCTTCATCCATGGTCAGATCTGGAGGAGGAGAGAAAAGTGGAGAGGGAGAGATCCATTACGCAGCTGGGAGGAGGGCTCGGTGAGAGCTCGCCGTGAGGAGGTGCTCCAGAGGAGGCTCGTCGGCCTTAGAGAGAGGAGATTGGCTGGAGGGGAGGCTTGACGGCGCAGGGGAGGAGGGGCTCGGTTATCTCTAACCTAACAGTAAGTATATGTATATATATAATATATTATATATTATTATTACTAATATTATTATTTAAGCATTAAACGCTCACATCTCGTTTTAGAGGACTCAAAAATTGTCCCGGACGGGCTCGTTTTGATCGTCTCGCTGACACGCATCCTCCGGAACGATCCGAGATCAATTCCGAGTTTGTTTGCTCATTTTATGCTTGTCAGAGCGTTTGCGGCCAAATTTGACTTACACGTGAAAACTGTCCAAATGACGTCGGAATCGCGAACGGATAGATTCGTTGAACTCGTACTATTATTAAGAGTCTAACAAGACTGACTGAGGTCAATTGCGAGATAGTTTGCTCAATTTCACAAACGTGGATAAATATGCTATTCGCAGACCATGTCATTTGAGCTAACGTACGCACTATAATTCCTTCAAGGCGGCGCGCTTCCTTCGAGTACTATTGCTCAAATTATGCTCTCCAGATGGCTCGGATCCCGATACAGCAAACATCAGGACAGAATAGAAATGGTACTCGTCGCATTTGTCGAGTGCATTTCCCTGGCTCAGGTGCAAGCCTGGCCCTCAGTACACCCCGAGCCTGAGTCAACTCGCGTGACTCAAAAATGCGCACAAGGGGTCTAGCTCGAATCGATATGTTACAACCACCAACTCAGCTCCCTCCTAATTCTACTCTAGCACCCACTCCAATTGTCCAAGCACCAGACTTCAGAGGAAGAGGACAATGCAGGAATTACAGAGGAAGGGTAAAATACATACCTATATGGGAAGGGTATACAAAGGAACAGAGGAAGCAGTTCAAGAAGGATAAATCCTATTACAAAACTTATGAGAAGGTAGAAATACCTAAAAATACATGGAAGGAATATCATGACCCAAAGCTGGACAAAGTCCTGGAAGAGAATAGAAGAAGGGATCAAAATGACTTTGAAGCATCTCAAAGGGAATGAGAAGAAAAGAGAAGGTTATTCATTGAAAGGCTAAACAAGGGTAAAGAGGCTGTGGAAAAAGAACAATTAGAGGAGGCAATCCAGATTCCCAGCACTCTGTTTGATCTCTCTAAATATACTGCAAAGAACCCTCAGGCTATGTAACAACCCTTGTTTTAAAAACTTATAATAATAATAATAATAATAATAATAATAACAATAAACCCCCTCTTTCCCTCCTCTATTAATCCCGAGCCAGCCCCCCAATATCCCGATCCCGCCCCGGTCCAGGTCTCCCGCAAGCCTACGCTCGATCCCGCCTCAGCCGCAAAGCCGCTGCTCCCGATTCCGTCTCCCGCACGTAGCGCCGACGCCTCCAGCCTCTCCTCTTCCTCCTGCTAGCGACGACGCCGCTTCCTCCTGCTAGCGACGACGCCGCTTCCTCCTGCCAGCGACGACGCCGCCTCCTCCAGCTGGCGACTGCGTCTCCTACCCCTCCCCTGGCCGACGACAGCTGCAGAGTGCCGCCCTCTTCCCCCTCCTTCTCCGTCCAGTGGTGCAGCAATCTTTTCCCCCCTTGTTTCCTCAGGTCGACCATGCCTCCTCCTCCTCCAAAGAGGTCGACAGCCCTCTCCCTCTCCGTTTCGGTCAGCGGATTTCAAGGGGACTCCTAGGGTTTCGCTCGAAACCCCTCCCCGTGGACTCTTGAGCCCAGACCTGGTCTCCTTGGGTAAGGATCTCTGCCAAATCTTCGAGTTCAGATTTGCCCTAATTTTTAGTGGTGATTTTCGCTCTCCGATCGACGTAATTTCGTCGGTCCACCTTGCGTTCGTCGTATAATCGTCTAATCCCGACTTTGTTTGTGTTTCCGGTGTCGCACATCAAATCAGGTGGTGGAATCGCTTGAACCCTCCCCAATTTAGGGTTTCCGTCGCCTCAAAGCCGCCAAACTCCGGATCCTTGTGGTATCTTCTTCTCCCCTCATCTTGAGGGAGGTAAATTGCTAATCCGCTTCTGATTGTGTTTTCACAAATTAAACTGCCTGTGTTAGCATATGGTTTGTTGCTTGTCAAATATCAAATATTGCCTGCTATTATTCCTGAACAGGTTCAATAGTGCCTTTGACTTTGCTTGCGCCGCCTAGCTGCCGCTAGTAGTTCCTGCTTCACCTTAAGGCAAGTGGAGAAATTCTCTCTCGCTTGCAAACAAGAAATTAATTTCTTTTACTGGTTTTCTAAATTATTATCAATATCTGATAGCATAAGCACTATTACTCGCGAGCATGTCGCGTTGTGATAGGAATCTCCTCGGAAAAATATGAAACCCTTAGGTCTTGAGTGTCATAAGCGAGTCGTGGAAACTAGGTTTTAGGTGGTGCAACGTCTTGCTTGCATGGTCACGGTGAGCATGGAATACCCTTATTCTGGTAAGCCTTACACTTGGACTTGAGTGTGAACCATGTGTGCCCACTATAAACACCTACGCTTTTCATAGATAACAGCTTATGTCGTGCAAAATACTTGTTTAGGCTATACTCCGGAGTAGGCTAATATTTCTAGATAGTTTCAGCTTGTTTCAGTTACCTGCCTGTTTCACTAGCCTGTTTCAAGAGTTAATTGGTACTTTAGAATTATTTCTGCTTGTACTTAAAATTTGACTTACCTTAGACGAACAAACTTGCTATGCTTTATGTTTTCCTTTTTAGGAAGTTTTAGGGTCAAGAATAAGTGGATGCAAATCTTATTTGACTCCGGTGCATTGCACTCTTTTATCGCCCGCCGCATCGTGGACCTTTATAGTTGGCATACTTCGCCACTTGAGGTTCCTTTTGAGATTTCTGTACCCGGTCATCTGCATCTCTCAACCAGAGGCGTTCTTAATTGCCCGATCCTGCTTGGAGAATTGCACGTCGTCGCCGATCTCATAGTTCTGGATATGACAGAGTTCGACGTAATCCTGGGAATGAATTGGTTGGTCGCGTATCGAGCAAAGCTGGACTGTGTGGCAAAGAGGGTCAATCTCAGCATTAATGGCAAGGAATACAGCGTTCATGTTCAGACCCGCAGCCACCTGAAGGTAATCTCTGTTGTACGAGCCACTCGACTTCTTAGCCAAGGATGTTCTGTCTGCTTCGTTAATGCTTCGCACTCGGACGCTATCTCTCCTAAACTCGAGTCTATTTCCGTTGCTTCGGAGTTTCCTGACGTGTTTCCCGCCGAATTGCCTGGGATGCCTCCTGATCGAGATGTGGAGTTCTGTATTGATGTAGAGCCTGGGACGCGCCCCATATCTAAAGCTCCTTACCGCATGGCACCGCGTGAGCTAGAAGAACTCAGATCGCAGTTAGACGAATTGCTTGAGCGAGGGTACATTCGCCCTAGCTCGTCACCTTGGGGAGCCCCTGTACTCTTCGTGAAAAAGAAGGATGAAGTCCATAGAGACATCTTCCCACTTCCATTCGGGGATAGGCATGGGCTGCAAAAGACCACCAGGATGCTGACGCTGAGCTTTCACCTTCTGGCACGTCAGACATCGAGAGATGAAGCGAGCTATATAATTCTTCATACCAGGCCACCAAACGATTTGCTTCAAGTCATGATACATTTTATTGTTGCCTGGATGACCAGATGTGCGAGACTCGTGAGCTTCCCGGCAAATACTATCGAGCAATTCAGGAACATCAGGAATGCAGAGGCGGCCTCGAAAATGCAGAACATCGTCAGAGATAGAGAAATCCGGAAGAGTCCCAAGTTCAACCTGTCGGCGGATGCGCTGGAGTGCGGGGTCAGATGGCTGTAAATCCTTCACCTGCTCTACCCATAACGGAACGGGAACCTCTTCATGACCTTCTGGCGCGATGGATATATCCATCCGATCGAGATCATCAATCAAGGCTGCTAGAATAGCTGACATGGGTGCACAAGCGGCTACGGAGGCATGCCGGCTCAACGCATCTGCCACTGAATTGGCTTTACCAGGAACATACGTGAGCTGCAAGTCATAATCTGCCACGAACTCGAGCCAACGCCTCTGACGAAGATTGAGGTCCTTCTGAACAAAGATGTACTTTAAACTCTGGTGGTCGGTGAAAAAGTGACACTTCACGCCATAGAGATAATGACGCCAAAGCTTCAGAGCAAACACCACTGCAGCGAACTCCAGATCATGAGTGGGGTAGTTGCGTTCGTGAACCTTCAACTGCCTCGACCCATAAGAAATAACACGATCATCCTGCACCACCTAAAACCTAGTAAGGGTATTCCATGCTCACCGTGACCATGCAAGCAAGACGTTGCACCACCTAAAACCTAGTTTCCACGACTCGCTTATGACACTCAAGACCTAAGGGTTTCATGTTTTTCCGAGGAGATTCCTATCACAACGCGACATGCTCGCGAGTAATAGTGCTTATGCTATCAGATATTGATAATAATTTAGAAAACCAGTAAAAGAAATTAATTTCTTGTTTGCAAGCGAGAGAGAATTTCTCCACTTGCCTTAAGGTGAAGCAGGAACTACTAGCGGCAGCTAGGCGGCGCAAGCAAAGTCAAAGGCACTATTGAACCTGTTCAGGAATAATAGCAGGCAATATTTGATATTTGACAAGCAACAAACCATATGCTAACACAGGCAGTTTAATTCGTGAAAACACAATCATAAGCGGATTAGCAATTTACCTCCCTCAAGATGAGGGGAGAAGAAGATACCACAAGGATCCGGAGTTTGGCGGCTTTGAGGCGACGGAAACCCTAAATTGGGGAGGGTTCAAGCGATTCCACCACCTGATTTGATGTGCGACACCGGAAACACAAACAAAGTCGGGATTAGACGATTATACGACGAACGCAAGGTGGACCGACAAAATTACGTCGATCGGAGAGCGAAAATCACCACTAAAAATTAGGGCAAATCTGAACTCGAAGATTTGGCAGAGATCCTTACCCAAGGAGACCAGGTCTGGGCTCAAGATTCCACCGGGAGGGGTTTCGAGCGAAACCCTAGGAGTCCCCTTGAAATCCGCTGACCGAAACGGAGAGGGAGAGGGCTGTCGACCTCTTTGGAGGACGAGGAGGCACGGTCGACCTGAGGAAACAAGGGGGGAAAAGATTGCTGCACCACTGGACGGAGAAGGAGGGGGAAGAGGGCGGCACTCTGCAGCTGTTGTCGGCCAGGGGAGGGGTAGGAGACGCAGTCGCCGGCTGGAGGAGGCGGCGTCGTCGCTGGCAGGAGGAAGCGGCGTCGTCGCTGGCAGGAGGAAGCGGCGTCGTCGCTGGCAGGAGGAAGAGGAGAGGCTGGAGGCGTCGGCGCTACGTGCGGGAGACGGAATCGGGAGCAGCGACTTTGCGGCTGAGGCGGGATCGAGCGTAGGCTTGCGGGAGACCTGGACCGGGGCGGGATCGGGATATAGGGGGGCTGGCTCGGGATTAATAGAGGAGGGAAAAGAGGGGGTTTATTGTTATTATTATTATTATTATTATTATTATAAGTTTTTAAAACAAGGGTTGTTACATTCTCCCCTACTTAGAAAGTTTCGTCCCGAAACTTCTGAGAATTCTCTTATGGCGAAGATTAGGATGACATTCATTCCAACAAGGTTTGCAATTCAAGTCAAGAGAACTAACTGAAAAGGCACTTAAATAGAGAGAGGAACAAGAGCGGAGACATACCGGGATCAAGAGAACAGATGCGGATACTTGCTACGCATGTCAGCCTCGAGCTCCCAAGTGAACTCCTCAGACTTGCCATGCATCCAAAGTACCTTCACCATAGGAATGGTCCTCTTTCGAAGCTTGCGCTCTTGGTATTCCACTATCTTGGCGGGCTCAATCAGATAAGACAAATTAGCTTCAGGAACCACCGGGATTTCCTCAAGAACACGATTAGGATCATGGATGTATTTTCGGAGCTGACTGACATGGAAAACATCATGAACACCGGACAACGAATCTGGCAACTCCAAATGATAAGCAGATCCTCCAACACGCTCTGAGATGATGTACGGCCCCACAAATCTCGGGCTGAGCTTATGATGGCGACCAAACCGTTTCACCCCAGGAGTAGGAGAAACCTTCAAGAACACCTGATCACCTACTGCAAACTCCAACGGACGGCGGCGCTGATTAGCATACTTCCTCTGTCTTTCAATGGCACGACTGAGCTGAAGACGAGTCTTCTTGGTGGCTTATTCCATTTCCTGAAGTAACTCAGGGCCCAATACCACCTTCTCACCAACTTCTGACCAATAGAGAGGAGTTCTACAACGACGCCCATACAATGCTTCGAAGGGGGCCATCTTGAGGCTTTCCTGATAGCTATTGTTGTAGGCGAACTCAACCAACGGTAGGTGCTCATCCCAAGCTCCCTTGAAGTCCAGAATATAACACCGATGCATGTCTTCAAGAATCTGGTTAACCCTTTCGGTCTGCCCATCGGTAGTTGGATGATAAGCGGTGCTCAGGTTGAGCTCGGTACCCAAAGCTTGCTGAAAACCCTTCAAAAAGTGCGAAACGAACCTCGAGTCACGATCAGAGACAATCTGCGGAGGAATCCCATGAAGTCTAACTATCTCAGAGACATAGATCCGGGCCATCTTCTCGGTGGAGTGACCTTCCTTGTACGGGATGAAGTGAGCCACCTTCGTCATGCGGTCCACTATGACCCAAATCGCATCATGCCCTCTCGGAGTACGGGGTAAACCCGTGATGAAGTCCATAGAGACATCTCCCACTTCCATTCGGGGATAGGCAAGGGCTGCAAAAGACCACCAGGACGCTGACGCTGAGCTTTCACCTTCTGGCACGTCAGACATCGAGAGATGAAGCGAGCTATATAATTCTTCATACCAGGCCACCAAATGATTTGCTTCAAGTCATGATACATTTTATTGTTGCCTGGATGACCAGATGTGCGAGACTCGTGAGCTTCCCGGCAAATACTATCGAGCAATTCAGGAACATCAGGAATGCAGAGGCGGGCTCGAAAATGCAGAACATCGTCAGAGATAGAGAAATCCGGAAGAGTCCCAAGTTCAACCTGTCGGCGGATGCGCTGGAGTGCGGGGTCAGATGGCTGTAAATCCTTCACCTGCTCTACCCATAATGGAACGGGAACCTCTTCATGACCTTCTGGCGCGATGGATATATCCATCCGATCGAGATCATCAATCAAGGCTGCTAGAATAGCTGACATGGGTGCACAAGCGGCTACGGAGGCATGCCGGCTCAACACATCTGCCACTGAATTGGCTTTACCAGGAACATACGTGAGCTGCAAGTCATAATCTGCCATGAACTCGAGCCAACGCCTCTGACAAAGATTGAGGTCCTTCTGAACAAAGATGTACTTTAAACTCTGGTGGTCGGTGAAAAAGTGACACTTCACGCCATAGAGATAATGACGCCAAAGCTTCAGAGCAAACACCACTGCAGCGAACTCCAGATCATGAGTGGGGTAGTTGCGTTCGTGAACCTTCAACTGCCTCGACCCATAAGCAATAACACGATCATCCTGCATCAGGACACAACCCAAACCAACTCCGGAAGCGTCAGTGTAAACTGAAAAGTCTAACCCTTCTGACGGAAGAGCTAAAACAGGCGCTGAACACAGACGTTGCTTCAACTCAGAAAAGGACTGCTCGCACTGATCTGACCACTCGAATCTAGCATGCTTTTGAGTTAGTCGAGTCAGGGGGCAGCAAGAGAGGAAAAACCCTTGACGAAGCGTCGGTAATAACCAGCCAGACCAAGGAAACTGCGGATCTCGGTAGGGGTAGAAGGTCGCTTCCAGTCCATAACTGCGGAAATCTTGGCAGGATCAACAGAAAGTCCATCCCCTGAAATAACGTGACCTAAGAAGGCAACATGATCCAGCCAGAACTCACATTTTGCCAACTTTGCATAAAGTTGATGTTGACGAAGGGTGGAGAGAGTGAGTCTAAGATGCGCTGCATGCTCCTCGCGGGTCTTGGAGTAAATCAGGATATCATCAATGAAAACGATGATGAACTTGTCCAGGTACTCACGGAAGACACGGTTCATCATGTCCATGAATGCAGAAGGGGCGTTAGTCAACCCGAAAGACATCACCAAAAATTCGAAATGACCATACCAAGTCCGGAAGGCCGTTCTGGGGACGTCGGAGTCCTTGATCTTCAGCTGATGGTAGCCCGACCTGAGATCTATCTTGGAAAAGACTGTACTGCCTTTAAGCTGATCGAATAAATCATCCACACGCGGAAGGGGATACTTATTCTTGATGGTCACCTTATTAAGATCTCGGTAGTCGATGCACAATCTCATGGATCCATCCTTCTTTTTCACGAAGAGTACAGGGGCTCCCCAAGGTGACGAGCTAGGGCGAATGTACCCTCGCTCAAGCAATTCGTCTAACTGCGATCTGAGTTCTTCTAGCTCACGCGGTGCCATGCGGTAAGGAGCTTTAGATATGGGGCGCGTCCCAGGCTCTACATCAATACAGAACTCCACATCTCGATCAGGAGGCATCCCAGGCAATTCGGCGGGAAACACGTCAGGAAACTCCGAAGCAACGGAAATAGACTCGAGTTTAGGAGAGATAGCATCCAAGTGCGAAGCATAAACGAAGCAGACAGAACATCCTTGGCTAAGAAGTCGAGTGGCTCGTACAACAGAGATTACCTTCAGGTGGCTGCCGGTCTGAACATGAACGATGTATTCCTTGCCATTAATGCTGAGATTGACCCTCTTTGCCACACAGTCCAGCTTTGCTCGATACGCGACCAACCAATTCATTCCCATGATTACGTCGAACTCTGTCATATCCAGAACTATGAGATCGGCGACGACTTGCAATTCTCCAAGCAAGATCGGGCAATTGAGAACGCCTCTGGTTGAGAGATGCAGATGACCGGGTACAGAAATCTCAAAAGGAACCTCAAGTGGCGAAGTATGCCAACTATAAAGGTCCACGATGCGGCGGGTGATAAAAGAGTGCGATGCACCGGAGTCAAATAAGATTTGCATCCACTTATTCTTGACCCTAAAACTTCCTAAAAAGGAAAACATAAAGCATAGCAAGTTTGTTCGTCTAAGGTAAGTCAGATTTAAGAATGCAGAAAAATTTAAAATTCTACACAAAACGTACCAGAGATGACGTCGGTGGATGCGAGCGCCTTGCCCTGAGTGACGACGTTCAAGACAGCTCTGCCCTGAGCTCCGGGGATAACTTGCAGAGGTTGAGCGGGGATCGGGCTATCCTTTATGGGGCAGTCGAGCATGAGGTGCCCAACCTGCCCACATTTGAAACAGGCCTTCTGCTTGCGGCGGCAGTCCCTTACCAAGTGGCCCGATCTCTTGCAGAAAGCACAGACGGAGGCAGCAGAGGCAAGTGTCATCTGAGGTTGCTGCGCAGGAGTAGCCATCTTCTGCTTCTTCAGGAGGGAGCGGCAGACTTGGGCGACATGGCCCACCTTGTGGCAGAAGGCACACACCTCTTTGGACCTGGGGCCTTGCTGCTGAGCTGGAGCATCCTTGCGCTTGAGGTCGGATGCGGCGGCATTGCTTGTTCCATGCTGAGCTTTCTTGGCAGAACGATCCAACTCAATAGCTTCCACGTGCAAGGCGGCTCCCACGGTCTCCGCGTAGGTGGTGGCGCCATGAGCTACCACAAGCTGGCGGAAGTCATGATGGAGCCCCTTCACGAAATGGCTAATCTTTTTACCTTCATCCGGTACGAACTCCGGAGCACGGAGGGAAAGGCGGGAGAACTCTCTCGCGTACTCGGTCACTGTCCTACCAGTCTGCTGAAGGGACAAGAACTTCTCAGCTAACTTGTCCCGTTCCACGGAAGAGAGGAAGTTCTCCATAAGGGCATCCTTGAACTGTCTCCAAGATAAGGTGGCAGAATCAGGGAGGCTGCGGCGCTGGAGCCACCAAGTATAAGCATCCTCAGACAATTGATAGGCCGCAAGGAGGACCTTCTGGGTCTCGGGAACTCCAGCATACTCAAAATGCTTCTCCATCTGGGAGATCCATTCAGTGATCACGAAGAAGTCTCGATTGCCATCGAAAGACGGCAGATTCAGCCTCTTGAATGCAAGAGTATCTGCCATTGCCACTGGCGGGGCAGGCAGGCTTGGCACGAGCGGGGGAACCAAGGTGACGGCAGGCGAGCCGGTCCCAGAATCAGTTGCAGGAGGGGTGGCTCCAGGAAGGGCAGTAGAGTTAGTCACTGCAGCTGTCCCTGCGCTGCCGGAACCAAGGGCTGGGTCAGGAGTTTGGCGATCCTCTTCCAGTCGGGTGAGACGCTCCAGAATCTACCTCATCAGTTGGGCAGTGGTATCTCCAGATGTTCCTTCCGCTGAAGAGGTAGCCCGCTTGCGTTGCGATCATTTCGAAGCCATCTAGAAAGGAACACAAAAGAGACAAGTAAGAGAAATAGTCAGGCTAAGCTTAGAGGATTGAGACTACAGGTTCTAGCATTCTAATACTGTTGAATACGTAAATCATGTAATAGTTACAGCATTTTCAGTGGACAACTCTAGGTGGTAATCATGCAAGTGCAAATGCGACGATAAGATCGCGTGCGATAGAAAAATGATTTGAAAAAAATCCATGTGTGTACAATCGTCATTTGTTGCTCTTAGCTTAACACTCGTGCAATGAGTTATGTCATGCATGCAATGTATTTATGCCTACAATGTATCCTTAAGAATGTTTATGTATGGATACGCATGCCATGTTAAGCGCCCATATCACTTAATATGTCACGCGCATGATGATTCTAATGTCAGCGCACTTGAAAATATTAAATCGCCCATACAATTTAATATTCGCAAGCGGTGTATATTCTAGTGGAAATTCATATGCATATAAATGTTAAGTTTGCCCATACTCCATTAACATTTGTACGCATACTACTCATGCTTATGAGTGAGTGTGTGCGTGTTTCAGCTTCGAACAACAGACAACGACAAAGTGAGTGAGGAAATCATGCATGCACGTATATTTATATAATAGATTTCAAAATATATGAAAATTTTAAAATATTTTATCTTTAGATGCTCAAACTGGCTCTGATACCAACTGTCACGACCCGTCTCGACAAGAGTCAGAGCGCACTTCGGGCGGGCCGTGATGCCACAGGCATGAGCGAACAGGAACCCATGCCTGCAAAGGCGAAAACAGAAATGCTACAAAAGTTTTGAATTTATTACTTTGAAAAGAAATTAGTATATTTTATAAGCATACAGAAGCCACAATGAAAGGTTAAAACTATGCATTTTCATTAAAATCAGATGTCATACATTATACTGAAATGATGAACATGAAATGAGTCACAATAGTAAAATGCTATAAGTAAAATGATTTGATACAAGCAAGAACACCCTAAGAGTTGTCCACAATACCAGAGAAAATGGCTGACAATAACTAATACAAGAAAAGTAGATCCAACAGTACTGAAACAAATACATAGAACCTGCTGACACAGTAATAAAAAAAAAGAACCTCCAAGCAAAACTGCAGCTGAACGAAGAAGACTCAGGGAGCAGACGGCGCGGTCACGAACCCTAAGGCAAATCCAAACAGAAGGAAAATGCCTCAGAACAAGAAAATAATAGAAAACAAGCTGAAATTTTAAGTACAAGCAGAAATAATTCTAAAGTACCAATTAACTCTTGAAACAGGCTAGTGAAACAGGCAGGTAACTGAAACAAGCTGAAACTATCTAGAAATATTAGCCTACTCCGGAGTATAGCCTAAACAAGTATTTTGCACGACATAAGCTGTTATCTATGAAAAGCGTAGGTGTTTATAGTGGGCACACATGGTTCACACTCAAGTCCAAGTGTAAGGCTTACCAGAATAAGGGTATTCCATGCTCACCGTGACCATGCAAGCAAGACGTTGCACCACCTAAAACCTAGTTTCCACGACTCGCTTATGACACTTAAGACCTAAGAGTTTCATGTTTTTCCGAGGAGATTCCTATCACAACGCGACATGCTCGCGAGTAATAGTGCTTATGCTATCAGATATTGATAATAATTTAGAAAACCAGTAAAAGAAATTAATTTCTTGTTTGCAAGCGAGAGAGAATTTCTCCACTTGCCTTAAGGTGAAGCAGGAACTACTAGCGGCAGCTAGGCGGCGCAAGCAAAGTCAAAGGCACTATTGAACCTGTTCAGGAATAATAGCAGGCAATATTTGATATTTGACAAGCAACAAACCATATGCTAACACAGGCAGTTTAATTCGTGAAAACACAATCAGAAGCGGATTAGCAATTTACCTCCCTCAAGATGAGGGGAGAAGAAGATACCACAAGGATCCGGAGTTTGGCGGCTTTGAGGCGACGGAAACCCTAAATTGGGGAGGGTTCAAGCGATTCCACCACCTGATTTGATGTGCGACACCGGAAACACAAACAAAGTCGGGATTAGACGATTATACGACGAACGCAAGGTGGACCGACGAAATTACGTCGATCGGAGAGGGAAAATCACCACTAAAAATTAGGGCAAATCTGAACTCGAAGATTTGGCAGAGATCCTTACCCAAGGAGACCAGGTCTGGGCTCAAGAGTCCACGGGGATGGGTTTCGAGCGAAACCCTAGGAGTCCCCTTGAAATCCGCTGACCGAAATGGAGAGGGAGAGGGCTGTCGACCTCTTTGGAGGAGGAGGAGGCACGGTCGACCTGAGGAAACAAGGGGGGAAAAGATTGCTGCACCACTGGATGGAGAAGGAGGGGGAAGAGGGCGGCACTCTGCAGCTGTCGTCGGCCAGGGGAGGGGTAGGAGACGCAGTCGCCGGCTGGAGGAGGCGGCGTCGTCGCTGGCAGGAGGAAGCGGCGTCATCGCTGGCAGGAGGAAGCGGCGTCGTCGCTGGCAGGAGGAAGAGGAGAGGCTGGAGGCGTCGGCGCTACGTGCGGGAGACGGAATCGGGAGCAGCGACTTTGCGGCTGAGGCGGGATCGAGCGTAGGCTTGCGGGAGACCTGGACCGGGGTGGGATCGAGATATGGGGGGGCTGGCTCGGGATTAATAGAGGAGGGAAAAGAGGGGGTTTATTGTTATTATTATTATTATTATTATAAGTTTTTAAAACAAGGGTTGTTACAGGCTAAACTTAGGGACGGGAAAGGGCAAAAAGATACAAAGGGTCTTGGCATCAGTCAAGATTTAGAAGACCCGCCATATCAGAAGAAGAGAAAGATCACATTTAAAACTGCTCCAGTTTTAGGAATCCCTCAGTCAATCTTCATAGTACCAAATCCTAATGCAGATGATATAGACCTGGAAGAAATCAGCTTGCTGACTGCTAAAGTCATCAGTATGGGATCCAAGCTTAGTGATGTGTATCCTGAAATAGAAACTGATCTAGAAAAGCTCTTCAAGGGATATGAGAGAATTCAGAAGAATCCAGAGAAATCCACTCCAACAAACTTCAAATATGTGGAGAGGAAATCCAGGAAGGTCTATGGGAAGTTATCAACTTTCCTCAAAAATAAAAAGTAAAACATGACTTGGGTAAATTAACTCTGATAAACCCTTAGTTATATCAATCAGATATTTTTTAGTCTATCATACTTTTTTGTCTTTTGTATAGTTTGTGTTTGAGTTTGTGTCAAAGCATGCTTAAAATCACTTACTTTATTTTGTAAAATTTATTATGATAAATAAAGGGAGATTGTTGGGAAAAACCCTTGTGATTTTTCTAACAAATTATTTAAAGTGAATTCATCAGTTAGGTTATATTACCCATATTGTATAGAAAGGGTAAATTGGTCATTAGATGTCTTAGGATGTCACACTCACCTTGGAGTGTCAAGGCTAGGTCAAGATAATCACAAAGTCAGTTAAGTTAAGACTTGCGTCAAATGAAAGTCGACGCAACTTTGACTTGATATCGACACAACTTTGACTAGAAGTCGAAGCAACTTAATCAGCCTGTCGAAGTATAAGTAAAGTCAACGCAACATCAAATGGGACTCGACGCAGAAGGAAGAGCCTGTTGAAGCCATCTTAGAAGTCGACGCAACTTCGAATTTAATTCGACGCAGAAGATAAAGTAAAAGTCTAAGTCTTCAACTCGACGGGTACGTCGATAAGCAATCGACCCAACATCGACATTTGAGTTTAGCCAGAGATAAGAAGGAATTCGAAGCTACTCCTATAAGAACTTAGAGGTGCGTTGATATGAAGAATGATGAAGTCGACTCAGCGTCGAATACAATCTGAAATATAAGCTTTTTCTACTGTCCTTTTAATACCTTTTCAGAAGGTCCACAATGCTAAAGACAGTTCTCCAACGACTCATTTATTGCCAAGAAAGGAATGGAGTATTCGAGGACACATCAAAAACATTCTTGGAAGGTATTCGAATTTGATGGACGGGTCGGTATCAAAAAAAGAAAGGGAAATCAAATGTCCAATTGAAATTCCTTTTCAGGACAACCTAAAAGAAGAAAGAAATTCAAATTCCAATCATGAAGAATAAGTATGCTGAAGAGGAGAAGAAAAACAGATCATTCATAATATTATATTCTATCTGTCAAAACATTTTTTTCTTCCTCCTCCTCCAACCCTAAGACAAAAGAAATTCTCTCTACATAGGAAAACCATACAACTGCTTCTTCTTATTCATAACACAGCAGCTAGTTTACAAAAGTGCTCAAAGATTCAGGATCAAGCCAATAACCCTTGCAATCATCATAATCATAAGCAATGGTTCATTATATTCAGATCCAGTGAAAAACAGAAGCAACAATTTAAGAGAAATTGCTTCTGAAGAATTCTGTAAGCAGAATTCTATCATCGCTCTTCTTTCTTTCTTTCTTTCTTTCTTCTTCTTTACTCACCAACTGTAAAAGAGTTTGATTAATCCCTCTTTCAAAGGATTCAGTTGTTCTAAGAGTCTGCTTATCAAAAGACTCAGTAGTTCTAAGAGTCTCCTTATCAAAAGACTCAGTGGTTCTAAGAGTCTCCTTATCAAAAGACTCAGGCATATGTTATGCAATCGTACCAGGGAGGTAGAAGAGAGGACTACCCACATTTTGGGGAACCTTTATAAAAATTCCCGTGTCTTCTGTGTTTGCTTTTCTATGCTGTCCCTGTTTACAGTTTTCTGTGTTTATATTTCCCGCAATCTGTGTTGACTTTATTCTGCCTTTTGGGATTGTTGATTGCATAATACTTAGTGTTTTTATTGTGTGTGCATAATTAGGGTAGAAAATATTTAAAACTCTATTCACCCCCTCTAGAGAATACTCAGAGGCACACTGTGCACTTTCATACTCCAGGATGAAGGAGGAGCACACCTAGCATTTGGCCCTAGTCTTGGGCAAGTTGCGGCAGCACCAGATGTATGCAAAATTCTCAAAGTGTCAATTCTAGCTACAAGAGGTAGCATTCTTAGGACACATCATCAGCGGGGTCGGGTTGGCAGTAGACCTGGCCAAGGTGCAAGCAGTGAGAGATTGGACACAACCGAAATAGGCCTCGGATGTCCGCAAATTCTTGGGATTAGCGAGATATTATCATAAGTTCGCACAGGGGTTCTCGAGGATTGCACTTCCCCTCACGTCCTTGACGAAGAAGGATACTGCTTTCATTTGGACTGCGAGGCAGCATTTCAAGAGTTGAAGGACCGACTCACCTCTATCCTTACTCTTCCATCGGGGAAGGAAGGATTTCAGATCTACACAGACGCGTCTTACCAAGTGATGGGTGTAGCTCTTATGCATCACGGCCATGTGATCGCATATGCTTTGAGGCAGCTGAAGAAGCACGAGCAAAACTACCCGGTACATAACTTAGAGCTCGAGGCAGTAGTCTTCGCTTTGAAGATCTAGAGGCACTATCTGTATGGGGTTTAGTGAGATCTTCTCTGATCACAAGAACCTCAAATACATCGACACCCAGAAGGATCTAAATTTACTCCAATGGAGGTGGATAGAGTTCTTGTGTGACTACGATTATACCATGCACTATCATCCGAGAAAGGCGAACATCGTAGTAGATGCCTTGAGCAGGAGGGTCGACACTTCTAGACCGGAGCCCCGGATGATGGCCATGGAGCTGGTAAAGTTGCTAGGGGATATGCACTTCACCTTGGTTTCTAAGGCAGAAACTAATGTTTACAGGGAGTACGTAGCCTCTCTGAGCATCACCTATGATATACGAGATCACATCAGGACAAAAAAAGGCAGGATTCAGCCTTGGAGCCTGTATTCAGAGCCCTGAAAGGGGGCAAGTCAGAGGATTATTCACTGCCCGATGATATTATTCTTTTTTGGGGCCGTATCTATATACCCACAGGAGGTGGGATCCAGGAAGAAATACTTAGGGAGGCACACTGTGTTGGAGTTGCCATTGTGATCTAGAAGTGGTCAAACATGTAATCTCACTGCCAACGCGATATGAGCCTGCATGGTCGCACATAAGAGCATGTGGAGAAGTTGGTAGATTGACTGTGTTGGTAAATGTTACCAATCACCATATATAGAATGGGGAAATCCAGCAGGTTGTTGCTGTCTGAATTCGTCGGGTTTACACGGATAGAATTCGTCGGATTCGTCGGGATTCGTCGGATTGTCCCGTGAACACTCGACGAATTATTACAGAAACCCTTCATTCGACAAAATGTTGTCGTCTGTCTGGATTCGTCGGGATTCGTCGGGTTGTCCCGTGAAGACTCGACGAATTGTTACAGAGATCATTTCCTCGGCAAGTGTTGCCGTCTGATCTGATTCGTCGGATTCGTCGGATTGACCCATGAAGACTCGACGAATTGTTACAGAGATCATTTCCTCGGCAAGTGTTGCCGTCTGATCTGATTCGTCGGATTCGTCGGATTGTCCCGTGAAGACTCGACGAATTGTTACAGAGATCATTTCCTCGGCAAGTGTTGCCGTCTGATCTGATTCGTCGGATTCGTCGGATTCGTCGGATTGTCCCGTGAAATCTCGACGAATGATCTTCCGTGGGATTCCGACGAATTGTAACAGAAGCCCTTATTCTGATGTGTGGTCTGCGGATAGCGATTCTTCTAGAAGCTGTTTATCCTTTGGGTATAAATAGGACTTCGTTTTTATGGTTCATAGAACTAACGAAAAGAAGAGGCCGACGGAAGTGTTCCGTTCTCGCCTCTCGCACCCTAGTCGACGGAAGTGTTCCGCCGTCTCTGAATCGCATCCGCCGACCTCCTCTCCGGCGATCGTCGCCGTGTGTGTTCTTCCTGGAGCGAACCTAGCAGTTCGTGGAAGTTCAAGGTGCAGTCGTTCTTCTCCCGGCTCGTGTGGATCACTGTAGAGACGTAGACATTATTCTACGTGAGGACTCGCATAGCCGACGACAGGAATCAACTCGTGGAGCATCTAGGTTGGATTTGATCCAATCCCGCAAAGGTAATTTCATACCTAGCATTTTGTTAACTTCTTGATTCAACATTCATGGCCGATCCAAAGTCTTTTTGGGTTGTTTCTGTTTATTTCCGCTGCGCCTACATTTGATGTATGGTTCTAGAAAAAACCCAACAGTGGTATCAGAGCTAGGTTCTGGTCATGAATTTTGTTTCAGAAGTTTGGTTATTCCAGTACGTGCAAATCTAGGTATTTGGAAGCGTTCAAAATGTCAAGATTTCTTCTTGGAATATCACATTTGATGTGATTTTGTGTGGACCCCGTTAGGGGCTCTGCTCCTTGGAACCCCGCCAGGAACGTCTGGGATTTCGTGGTAATTTCTAATTGTTAGAAATTATTGTCTCCTTAGCAGTAACCGTCCCTCAAGTGGTTAATGAACCCTTGTTCTGTTTTGGATTTTGAATCCAACAATGAGAGACGAGCTTGTCTACTGCTTTAAGTCGAGTTGTCTTTGCCTTTATCCAATGCATGTAAATCTGAAGATTTGGAAGAGTTCTAAATGTCCAGATTTAGCCCTTTCGTCTATCAAAGGTTGATAGTCTTATGTTGTGCACATAAGGGATGCATGTGGATTTAAGAAAGCTTGTTTTTCTGTGGATGTGCACTTTGATCAAATGTTGATCATGGTTAAGTGTTAACCTATCTTTAAAATTCCCTTCATCAAATATTAAGTGTTCGGATGCCTTCTGATGGATGACACTCTTCCTGCCTCGATCGATGAAGTGTGGGCTTGCCAAAGCAAGGTGCATTAATCTATCTTGGTAAGGGTGCGAGCGGATAATTGTGATATCCCACTGTCGACATCGGGTCTAACTTAACTAGGTGACCTCAAAGGTTGAGTGCCTAGAGGCATAGGGTTGGCATGCTCCATATGATGGATGCGAATAAAGAGTTATTCACCAACCATACAAGAGTTGCATAGTGATGCAATTGACAAGTGTTGTCTACCTAAATAACTGCATTATGAGAGGAACGCCAAAGCGGACTCGTGGTGTTGGTGAAATACGGATCTTGTCCACTAAGAGAGTAGCTCGCATGGACTCTCCGAATTGATAGTGAGGGCTATCAATTTGAATAAAATAGTGGGAGTATTTAATTGAAGTCCAAATTAAAATAAATTGTATTTTGAAATTAGGGTACTAATTAAATTCTGCATGAATTCTTGTAGAATTCCATGGCAAGTGGTTCACATTCCACCTTGTCCCTGAGAGCTATCCTTGAGAAGGACAAGCTCAGTGGGACGAACTATATGGACTGGTATAGGAACCTGAGAATTGTTCTCAGGCAAGAGCGAAAGCTCTACGTCTTGGAAGAAGAAGCCCCCGAGGTACCGACTGGGAACTCGTCCCGTGTTGATAAGGATGCTTATAAGAAGTATACCGATGACGCCTTAGACGTCGAGTGCCTTATGCTTGCCACCATGAACTCTGAGCTTCAGAAGCAACACGAGAACATGGGGTGCAAGGAGATTGACGAGCACCTAAAGAAAATGTTTCAAGGGAAAGCTCGTCAAGAGAGGTTCGATGTCACGAAGGCCTTATTTCAGTGCAAAATGGGAGCTCGAGACTCAGTTGGTACTCACGTACTCAAGATGATTGGGTATATAGAGAACCTGGAGAGACTGGGTTTTCCTCTGGGTCAAGAGTTGGCCACAGATCTTATCCTGCAATCGTTGCCGGATAATTATGAGCAGTTCGTCTTGAACTACAACATGAATGAAATAGACAAGACACTGCCCGAGCTCCTAGGCATGTTGCGAACTGCCGAAATAAATATGAAGAAGGCCAAGCCTGCTAGTCCCATATTGATGGTACATAAAGGCAAGGGTAAGGCCAAGGGCTTCAAGAATACGAAGGTGGGACCTAAGTCACATCTTGAGCCCAAATCTTCTGCGCTGAAAAAGAAGAGCACCGTGAAGGAAGGGAAATGCCACCACTGTGGCAAGGCTGGTCATTGGAGGAGGAATTGTCCTTCGTACATTGAGGGTCTGCAGAAAATGAAGGGAGGTATGACTTCCGCTTCGGATATTTACGTTATAGAGATAAACCTTTCTGCTCCTTCATCTTGGGTATTGGATACCGGATGTGGTTCTCACATTTGTACAAATGTGCAGGAACTAGGAAGGAGGAGATTGCTGAGTAAAGGAGAGGTGGACCTGCGCGTCGGCAATGGAGCAAGAGTTGCTGCTGTAGCCGTAGGGGTTTACCGTCTTTCTTTGCCCAGTGGGCTTGTAATAGAACTTAATAATTGTTATTTTGTTCCGGCCATAACTAGAAACATTATATCCATTTCATGCCTTGACATGATTGGATTTTCTTTTATAATTAAGAACAATTGTTGTTCTATATTTAAGAATGATGTTTGTTATGCTGTAGCTCAATTGTTTAATGGTCTTTATGTTTTGAACCTGGACCATCCGATCTATAATGTAGATAATAATAAAAGACTAAGAACAAATGACTCAAATCCTACATATCTCTGGCATTGTCGTTTGGGCCATATAAACGAGAAGCGCATATCCAAGCTCCATAAAGATGGACTATTGGACTCATTTGATTATGAATCATTTGAGCGATGCGAGTCTTGTTTGTTAGGCAAGATGACTAAAGCCCCTTTCACTGGTTATACTGAGAGGGCTGAGGATCTCTTGGGTGTTGTACATAGTGATGTATGCGGACCCATGAGTTCTATGGCTAGAGGTGGGTTTTTCTACTTCGTTACATTTACTGATGATTTCAGTAGATACGGATACGTGTATCTTATGAAGTGCAAATCCGAAACCTTTGAAAAGTTCAAAGAGTTTAAGAATGAAGTGGAGAACCAATTGGGTAAAAGGGTTAA
The DNA here is from genome assembly GCA_033032865.1 of Dactylorhiza incarnata. NCBI lineage: Eukaryota > Viridiplantae > Streptophyta > Magnoliopsida > Asparagales > Orchidaceae > Dactylorhiza > Dactylorhiza incarnata. The sequence goes on along the minus strand of JAWHQI010000278.1, from coordinate 2,074,571 downwards.
AGCACTCCGATCTGATCGAGGTGGCGAATACCTGAGTCATGAGTTCCGTGATCATCTGAAAGAGTGTGGTATTGTATCACAACTCACTCCACCTAGGACACCGCAGCATAATGGTGTGTCTGAGAGGAGAAATCGTACTCTGTTAGACATGGTACGGTCGATGATGAGTCATGCAGACTTGCCTGTTTCCTTTTGGGGTTTTGCTTTAGAGACTGCTGCAATGACACTGAATCGCGCTCCGACGAAAACGGTTCTAAAGACACCATATGAGATATGGACTGGGAAGCGTCCTAGTATGTCGTTCATTAAAATTTGGGGCTGTGAGGCATACGTACGACGTCAAATGCCTGACAAGCTGGAACCCAAATCAGATAAGTGTTATCTGGTGGGATATCCTAAGGAAACAAAGGGATATTACTTTTACCTACCGTCTGAGGGCAAAGTGTTTGTCGCAAGGATGGGTTTCTTCTTGGAGAAAGAGTTCTTATCAAGAAAGACGCAAAAGGTAGAACTTGAAGAAGTTCAAGAACCACAAATAGTGAATGAACCAGAGTTGGATTCTGAGCCAGGACTACAAGATGTTGTAGCTAGAGAACCTGCTCAAGAAACACAAGTCCTACGTAGATTTGGTAGACCAAGATTTGAGCCTGAGAGATATGGATTTCTCGTGTCTCAAATAGGTAATGTGTTGCTTATGGATCATGATGATGAACCAGCAACCTACCAAGAGGCTATGAATGGACCGGACTCCGACAAATGGCTTGAGGCTATGAAATCCGAAATGGACTCCATGTATATAAACCAAGTTTGGAACTTGGTGGAACCACCTGAAGGGGTACGACCCATAGGGTGCAAGTGGGTCTTCAAGAAGAAGACCGACATGGATGGGAATGTACAGACATTCAAAGGGCGACTGGTGGCTAAGGGTTTCAAGCAAATTCATGGTGTTGACTATGATGAGACCTTTTCCCCTGTTGCCATGGTAAAGTCCATTAGGATATTGCTTGCTATTGCTGCGTATTATGACTACGAGATCTGGCAGATGGATGTCAAAACGGCTTTCCTAAATGGAAACCTCCTTGAGGAAGTGTACATGACACAACCCGAGGGTTTTGTATCCCCAAATGAAGCCACTAAAATATGCAAGCTGAATAAGTCCATCTATGGATTGAAACAAGCCTCTAGAAGTTGGAATCTTCGTTTTGATGAGAAGATCAAAGAGTTTGGTTTTGTCAAGAATGAAGATGAACCGTGTGTTTACAAGCGAATCAGTGGGAGCATTGTTGTCTTCCTGATATTGTATGTAGATGACATACTGCTGATCGGGAATGACATACCTACCCTGAAAGTTGTTAAGAACAACCTAGGGAACTGCTTTTCTATGAAGGACTTAGGTGAAGCGACTTACATACTCGGTATTAAGATCTATAGAGATAGATCGAAGAAGTTGCTGGGTTTGACCCAGAGTACGTACATTGACAAGGTGTTGAAGCAGTTCAACATGCTTGAGTCCAAGAAAGGATTTTTGCCCATGTCTCATGGTGTGAATCTCTCTAAGGACAAGTGTCCAAAATCTTGTGAAGATAAGGACCGCATGAAGTTGATTCCATATGCTTCGGCAATTGGGTCAATCATGTATGCAATGTTATGTACTCGACCCGATGTCTCTTTTGCTTTGAGCATGACTAGCAGGTATCAGTCTGATCCCGGTGAATGTCACTGGATAGCCGTAAAGAATATCCTGAAGTACTTGAGAAGGACTAAGGATGTATTCTTGGTGTATGGTGGAAAGGAAGAGCTCGTTGTAAGTGGTTACACGGATGCCAGCTTCCAAACTGATAGGGATGATTCAAAGTCTCAGTCAGGGTTTGTGTTTTGCCTGAATGGAGGAGCTGTGAGCTGGAAGAGTTCCAAGCAAGAGACAGTTGCTGATTCTACAACTGAGGCCGAGTATATCGCTGCAGCTAATGCAGCGAAGGAGGCTGTATGGATTAGGAAATTCATCGGCGAGCTAGATGTAGTTCCTAGCATTGTTGGTCCCGTAGTTCTCTACTGTGATAACAATGGTGCAATTGCACAATCTAAGGAACCTAGATCCCATCAGCGCTCCAAGCACATACTTCGGCGATTCCATCTTATTCGTGAGATTGTCGAACGAGGAGATGTGAACATTTGCAGAGTGCCGACTGAGGAGAATATTGCAGATCCACTGACAAAGCCTCTCGCGCAGAGAAAGCATGATGGTCATACTAGATCAATGGGTATACGATACCTGGATGATCAACTCTAGTGGGAGTCTTGTGGGTTGCATGTAAAATAAATATTCTGTTGGCTGTTTAAAATTTATTCATATGATGAATTGTGTACCAATTATTTCTTTTTACGATTAATGGCAAGTTCTTTTATTACGATATACTGTTTCTATATGATAGAATAAAATTCGTGATAAATACCCTTAGAATGTTCGCTTCCATAGGACATCAAGTACGTGACTTGAATGTGAGAGCCTATGATTTTGAAGCTTCATTCTTAAAAGGTCCCTGGTCGAGGTATCATCGTAGAAGCTAAGGGTGATGATGATACATTAAGACTAGCATGTGTGTTGACTGATGACCGGTTCTCACAGGTCATGATATTGTGATATCAAGTCATCACGTGGGTACTTGTTAGTGAACAAGTTGTACTGGACAGACCCAACCTGAGACTACTTTGTGGATTGTTACTTAAAAGTGTCACAAGTAGGTCTCATTTGACAATGGTGTTGTGGTCCTTTGACCTGAAGTCACAGCATTCACCGAGTGAGGAAGAGCGTGCTTTGATGTCATCTAAAGTCTTCCTTGAAGAAGGTTGATGATAAGGGTGGTCGTTGGGTACGTTACGAATCATTTGGGTGTTTGGGTGTGAGCAGATATGGGATTTGTCCTCCTATATAACAGGAGTTGCATCCATGGGCCCCTTGATGGAATTGGACTGAGAAATGCATGGCCATGCTTGGTAGAGTCAATATGTGATATTGAGCTCACCATTCTCTGGAAGTCCGTTCTAGATCAAGAAACTTGGATTGAGCTATTATGAGGGTGACACGGTCCATGCCTCTAGTTCTTTCCGGATGTAAGGGACAAAGGGACAAAGACAACGCTGGAACATTGGTCATAAAGGCTTATGAGTTATGAACTCTTATTGCTTGGGGAGCAATGATGCATTGCTAGATGCCGCTCATTGTTTGTGAGGTTTTTGGTTTGATACTTTCAAGATCAAGTGGGAGACTGTTGGAGTTGCCATTGTGATCTAGAAGTGGTCAAACATGTAATCTCACTGCCAACGCGATATGAGCCTGCAGGGTCGCACATAAGAGCATGTGGATAAGTTGGTAGATTGACTGTGTTGGTAAATGTTACCAATCACCATATATAGAATGGGGAAATCCAGCAGGTTGTTGCTGTCTGAATTCGTCGGGTTTACACGGATAGAATTCGTCGGATTCGTCGGGATTCGTCGGATTGTCCCGTGAACACTCGACGAATTATTACAGAAACCCTTCATTCGACAAAATGTTGTCGTCTGTCTGGATTCGTCGGGATTCGTCGGGATTCGTCGGGTTGTCCCGTGAAGACTCGACGAATTGTTACAGAGATCATTTCCTCGGCAAGTGTTGCCGTCTGATCTGATTCGTCGGATTCGTCGGATTGACCCGTGAAGACTCGACGAATTGTTACAGAGATCATTTCCTCGGCAAGTGTTGCCGTCTGATCTGATTCGTCGGATTCGTCGGATTGTCCCGTGAAGACTCGACGAATTGTTACAGAGATCATTTCCTCGGCAAGTGTTGCCGTCTGATCTGATTCGTCGGATTCGTCGGATTCGTCGGATTGTCCCGTGAAATCTCGACGAATGATCTTCCGTGGGATTCCGACGAATTGTAACAGAAGCCCTTATTCTGATGTGTGGTCTGCGGATAGCGATTCTTCTAGAAGCTGTTTATCCTTTGGGTATAAATAGGACTTCGTTTTTAGGGTTCATAGAACTAACGAAAAGAAGAGGCCGACGGAAGTGTTCCGTTCTCGCCTCTCGCACCCTAGTCGACGGAAGTGTTCCGCCGTCTCTGAATCGCGTCCGCCGACCTCCTCTCCGGCGATCGTCGCCGTGTGTGTTCTTCCTGGAGCGAACCTAGCAGTTCGTGGAAGTTCAAGGTGCAGTCGTTCTTCTCCCGGCTCGTGTGGATCACTGTAGAGACGTAGACATTATTCTACGTGAGGACTCGCATAGCCGACGACAGGAATCAACTCGTGGAGCATCTAGGTTGGATTTGATCCAATCCCGCAAAGGTAATTTCATACCTAGCATTTTGTTAACTTCTTGATTCAACATTCATGGCCGATCCAAAGTCTTTTTGGGTTGTTTCTGTTTATTTCCGCTGCGCCTACATTTGATGTATGGTTCTAGAAAAAACCCAACACACTGCACTCAGTACTCAGTGTACTTCGGGATCTCCAAGATGACGGCATACCTGTGGAGGGACATGTACTGGCCCGGAATGAAGAGGGAGATCGTATCTTTTGTCTCACACTGCGAGACTTGCCAATGAGTAAAGGCGGAATGCAAGAGCCCAGGAGGACTTCTACAGCCATTGCCGGCACCAGAGTGGAAGTTCGAGGACATAACCATGGATTTTGTACACGGATTGCCTCACTCCTACTCCGGGCACGATTCTATTTGGGTGATAGTAGACAGATTGACCAAGGTGGTACGACTCATACCGGCCAGGAAGGATGCTCCAGTTGCAGTTCTAGTGAGGTTATTTGTGGAACAGTTTGTCAGGTACCACGACGTACCCAGGACGATTGTCTCAGATCGTGACGGTCGGTTCACTTCTAAGGAATAGAAGGAAGTGCAGGCATACTTGGGATCTTAGCTTACATTCAGCACCACTTTCCACCCACAGACCGACGAGAAGACAGAGCAGACCAATCAGACTATGGAGGATCTGCTACGCTTATGCATCTTGGATACGGGAAAGCCCTGGGAGAGTCTGTTGCCCTTGATCGAGTTTTCATATAACAACATCCACAAGGAGAGCATTAGGATGGCACCGTATGAGACTTTATACGATAGGAAGTGTCAGACACCATTTTCTTAGGTCTAGGATGAGGATCAGAAGACACTTGGATCGGAATACATTAAGGACACAGGCGCTCTAGTTCGGATGATCAGGGATTGGATGTTGGAGGCTCGGAGTAGCCATACCAAGTATTACGATGCGGGGCATCGAAAAGTGGAGTTCCAAGTGGGAGACAGGTTTATTTGAAGATACGTCCGGTGCTTGGTGTCTCACAGGTGTGAGGATACAAGAAGCTCAGCCCTCAATTTATGGGGCCCTATAGGATCCTGGAGTGGATTGGCCCCTTAGCTTATAGGTCAGAGCTTCCATTGGAGTTGGAAAATTTGCACAACGTTTTTCATGTCCCTTCCTTATGGAGAGCTCTACTTAGGTTGGAGCAGCACATCACTTCCACCTCAGGCCCGGTAAAGTCCGATAGATCAGTCCGACTGGAGCCAGTCCGGGTTGACGATACAACATACCGAGTCTTATGGAAGAAGAAAGTTCCCTCAGTCAAGGTGCTGTGGTCCAACCATGGACTGGAGGAGCACACATGGGAGCCTATGGTTCTCATGCAGTGGCAATACCCGGGACTCTTCACTTCAGGTACAACCTAAACCTACTCAAAGATTTACTTATTTACCTTGTGTAAAGAACCCCGTAGAGCCGAACTTAAATTTTGGGGACAAAATTATTATTTTTGTTTATTGGGATTTGTAACATCCCATTTCCTACTAGACCTATTAACTTCAATTAGGGTAGGACATGAGTTGAGTGAAGGAGTTTGGGCTAGGTAATGACCTTGGGATACATTAAGTTGAGTGAACTCACATGTGGCCCACAATAGGATACAGGTCAACTTAGGTCAATTAGCTCAAATTAAACTCACACTTGTAAATTGACCCCACCACTATGTCCCTAACCCTAAAGGAGACTCAATTGACCAAAAGCTCCATCAATTGATCAACCAATTTGGACAAATTGACCAAAGTCAAATTTAAGTCAATATAGTCCAATTCAACTCAAAAGTGTTCAATTTATACTCATATGGCCAAATTGATCCTACCACTAGATGGTAAACCATTAAAGGGGTGATATGGACCCAAAAGCCCCATCATGGGGTCATCAATTGGTCCAATTTGACAAAAGTCAAACTTAGGTCAACAAAAGCAAATCCTTCCCCAATAGGTTTAATTGACCCCCAATATATGAAATTGACCTCACCCCTAGTCTTAGAAAATCACAAGGTACCCAATTGACCAAAAAGCCCCATCATGGGGGTCATAAATTGGTCCAAATTGACTAAAGTCAAAATTCCCCCAATTTGGTCAAAACCACACATATTGGCGAAATTAGCCTAATTAGTGCACCACCATGACCCAACCAATATTGGGTGGTGTCAATGGACTCAAGAACAACACTTTGGACCAGTCAAACCACCTAATTGATCAAGTCAACCCCATGGTCAACCATGGTCAAAGTAAGTCTTAATTATGAAATTAAAGCCCAAATCAAAATTGATTGGGTTAAGGCCTTACCCAAGGCCCATCTAGCAGGCCCATGAGCCAAATTACACCCTAAGCCCCTCTGAATTTGAATAGAGGATTTTCATGGAGGGAAAAATGGGGAAATCACCATTTTCAAGGAGAAAGAGGAGGATTTCATGGGGAGGTTGCCACTTGGCACCTTCCTTCTCTTCCCAATGGCTGCCAACAGCTCTTTACCATGCATATGGACTTCTCCCCCATTGAATGCAATCACCTTCATCAAGAACTAAACTCCAAACCATCTTGGCCGAGCCCCCCTATGGTGAAACCGAATATACACCCCTCTCTGCCCAAGCCAACCCTTTCATCACCTTCCCCACCTCACAAGGAGTCGAGCTATCCATCTGGATCCAAGTTTTAGCTGCTGGATCGGGATTTGGAGCGAGCTCACCGGAGACAGCCACCACTATGCCACACTGCTACAATACACGCAGCCAAGCCCCCACACAAGTCCGTTTCTCCTCCTCTCCCTCCATGCTAGCATCTAGATCCATCCAGGAGAGAAATCGAGCTCAATTGAGCCCGATCCCATGTGATAAAGAGGTAAAAATCCTGAGCTTTTCTCCTAGATCGGGATCGCCGGAAATAGCCTCTCCGGCGGCCGTGCCGCCGCCTGGCGATAACCACCACCTCAATGGAGGTGGTGGCGGCAGTGGCCGTCCAGGGAGGTGGCTGGGTGGCCAGGATTGTGACGTGGAAGGAGCTCCAAGTCAGGCTGATCTAAGCCGTTGCTCATCGGGGATGATAACCCCTGACCGTCAGATCTTGATCAATGATCAAGATTAAATCTGCGTATATATTTATCACATATAATGCATCAGATAGATTATGTATTTTGAGGCCCTTAGAGGCCTTATCATGAAAATTGACCAGAGACAAAAGTTGTAGATATGAGTGTTTACTTTAATACGGAACATGAATCAAATCATTTGGAGAACTTTAGCATCCTTAGCACCAGTTTTGGTGGGACTGGTTCTAGTATAGGGCAAAAATTAGACTATGAATATCTCTTAGATGTTAAGTCCAATTGAGCTGAAATTTGGCCGCATGCATGCATGTGCCTAGTACTATCTTGTGCCCAAGAAATGGATTTTTAGGAGAAAATTTCTCCATGGTTCTGTTCATTATTTTATTTATCAAATTAATGTTATATAAGGAGTTGGACAACTCCAAATAACCTCAAATTTGGGTGAGCTTATTAGGTCATTATCTGACCCTGGTTAAAATTTGAGTGCAATTGGACCACTGCATGTTAGGTTATTCCACTTGCATGTCTTTGCATGGTATGTGACATTGTGTTCATATAGACAAAAAGGGGATTTTGTATTTTTGGCACATTTGGCTTGATCTTAGCCTCTGATATTTTGGCCTCACCTTTTTCATGACATAGTAGATCACCTCAGTAAAAGTTAGGATTTTTGGGAATTAAAATCCTAATTAATTGATTAATTTAAAATATATCTCCTTTATGTATTAATGAAATGTTTGTTGTTAAAAACTTTTGAATATTTGTGAAACTCTTAGAGGTCACTTGGAATATCAATTGGAACCCCTAGAATGTTTTATAGAATTTTTCTGAGATTATTTCAATAATTATTATCAAAATTATGACTTGTCATATTTCTGAAATTTTGAAATTTTATTAAGGAAAAGAGTTGGAAAATTTTGAAACTATGGAAGGGCATTTGAAATACAGTTCTAAACTTTGGGAATTTTAGTAGAATTGTTTGAAGTCTTACACATGGAAAAATTCCAAATATTCAATTTGTCACACATTGGAACTTATGAAATATTTATGGTGTAAACTCTCTAAAAAATTCTGAAATTCTGGATAGGATAATTTTAAGTCATTACAATACTATGGTAATTTTCTCAGAATTTTTTGAATGAGATAATTTAGTACTTGCTGTGTAAAGTTACATATTCACTCCTTTTATTTTATGTGAAAATTATGATTGTAAATTCTTTGGAAAATTATGAAACTTTGGAAGTCATGTTATTTTGTCATTTAATACCTCTAGAAATTTATTAGCAAGTTTAAAATTACTGACATGGTACTTCCTTTAGAAATTGATATATGCCCAATGATTAATGAATTTTTAATTGAGGTCAATTCAATTTGAAATGTAATAAAACTCTGGACACTTCTTGATTTTATAATTATGAATCTATGGTATGAATTGTAGCTCAATTGGACATGATATAGTTAAGGTTGAATCATAGGAACCAAACTAGTTCAATTTCCTTTGGACTGCGAATAGTAGAAAATGGATATAGGTGATTAGGCCAGCAAGATCACTTATGAATTTAATAAAACTTGGAACATAACAACAATATATCATTTATATCAGCCCCTAGTAGTTATGGATTTTTCGGAGAACATTCGTACTATAGTTAAGAAATAATTCAGAATCATGTCACCCCATAACTAAAGGTATGAAAGGGCATCTATTACCTTAGAAAAATCATGATACTCAGTCGGCATGTTATAATATTCATGGTAAATCATTAGTGTGGGTATGAGAACATTTTGACAAATATCTAAGGTTTACACTACACCCAGAGTATCAGAGATCTTATGAGTTGAGCATCGTTCAAAAGAACGTTTGCCTAAAGGTAGACTTAGAATAAGTATCATACAACATCTATGTAGTAAGAGTAATAATGTGAGTGGTTCTGTAGAAAGGGGTAGTCACCAATAAATGCAATTGTCCTGGAAAGGGGGATTTGGGCATCAGACAATCGTATTCCCTAGTACCGCTGCGAGCAATTCACTGGGTAGACCTTAGGAAGTCCACCTTAAACTTCTAAGTGGCGGGTCTTCGGTACTGGACCAATCATCACACCGATGGCAGTACGTTGACTTATGCAAATGTGAGGGTTTGCGAGGCAAGTAGGTTGTTTATGCTACGGTCTGGAGGATAATCCCCGAAAATGCACACCCGACCTTAAAAACTGGTGGGTTCCTACAAAGAGTACACAAGACTCTAGAGTACACCTAGGGCGTGTACATAGGCGTATGAAGGGTCTAAGCCTGGTAGTGTGTATACTAGCCAAGGAAGTGGAGCCTCCATCTCCACTGCTACCGTAGCCACAACAGTGGTACTAGAGAGTGTAGCTAACTCCAAAAATTGGTAACGAAAGGTCTGCGATCACAAAGTCGTGTGGGTGAGTTGCACTTGTATGAATCATATCATAACGTGCATATCATAACACAACTAAACATTAGGACATCAATTGTAGATCCTTATCATATAAATTAGTATGATCTCTTTTATATGATAAGTTATAATTCTAGAAATCTTAACTTATAAGTTTGTATGAGCATTCATATAAGTTAAGATACTTATGTGATGGTAGTATAGTTGTACATGTTTACTTTACTTACACTGCATTGCTTTACTGGTGCTTTACTATTGCTTTACTACTACTTTACTACCGCTTCATTACCTGCTTATACTGCTAGCGTAGATCCACTATATATACTTGCTAGCGTAGATTCCTTGTCTCCTGCTTGTTACCATTCTACTTGCTATCCTCCGCTTCCTACCTCCTGCTCAGTACTTAGGAGTCATGGGGGGAGGCGAGGACAAAATGGCTTAGTCTTTATGACTAGCGGTTGGGTGTGATCATAGGAGCCCGAGGAACTGGAGCACCAGAATGACCAGCCGGATGAGGTGGCAGGACCTGAAGAGCAGATGCCATGCATTACTTCTACCAGGAGACAGGTGCTTGAGGATTATAGTTTGTTTAGCTTCCACTTGGAGATGTAGTGAGAGAGTGTAATTGTATCTTTACTTTCATTTTGGTATGTATCGGGCATAAGCCCTCACTCTATCTTTTGTACTCATGCTGGACTACTTCTATTTCATTTCTATGAGATTTTATGTGATTGTGGACTTATGCACTTTTGTAAATACTTCTATTCTCAATTGGCCTAAAGGATTGAATGATCGTACTAGCCGACAGGATCGATGTCATGCGGTGATGACTAACCCGTAAGTTGGTGTCATCCGTAAGGCGACGGTCCCGGGCATAAGAACCGGGTAACCCTCCTAGTAAGGGGGAGGGGGGTCTTACACCCTAGATCTTAGTTTTAAAATGTTATGTCACAATCTGACTATACTTATATAACAATTTCTGTCAAACCAGATCAGCTGGGTTCAAGCCACTTTTTTGGCATGTTCCATCTAGATCTAGTCCTTGAGTTCAACATGAAAGTTATAGCCATTGGAAAGACCTTTCCGAAATATGATGGCACATTTTCTGGGGAGCTCTGTATCTCCCTAGATATAGCTTAAGTACCAAACAGAATCTACCCAATTTTACACAGCCAGGTTCAAACCAGTTTTAGGCATGACACACTTAGACCTGGACCTTGGGATCAATATGAAGTTGTAGCCCTTGTAAATACCTTTATAGAAAGTGGCGACATTATATTGTTGGTGGACTATAACTCCCTTAAATTCAGTTTTAGTAAACAACATCGCAAACTGATGGATCACAATGCTTTGAGTATTTCTCTCAAAATACTGATCGGATGCTTATGAAATTTGGTAAATATATGTTTGATGACTTTGTGGACACTCCTTTTAAGTTTCAGAATTTTTGGATTTGTATTTGCTATAGTCTGGTTAATAATATCATTTAAATTTAATGTGCTGCAAATAATTATCATTATGTCCGATGGGGCTGAAATTTTGGTGACATGCACGAAATGCTAATTCTGTCTTATAGTAAAAATCATAGTGGATTTTGATTTGAAATGATCATCTTATTAACTAATTGATCAGTGATGCTCTAGGAGAGTGAATATGCGATAGATACATTAGGCAAAGTGATGAATTGAGTAGATTCTAATTTCTGTCATGTTCAAGGTTATTATTATGATGCAATTATGATGTTGAAGATGGATGGAATAAATATGGAGGAAAATCACAGTAGTGAACTTATTACATTACTTGACGCACACGTTGTATTATAGGATCACGAGGAGCTATTCCCATGACTTACACATTCCACTGCACGAGAGTGATGATGACTCGGTACTGGTAGCAGTGATGACTTGGTGTAGATTAAAGGGTATGATTATATCATACTTTGTAATGGTAAGAACTCAGTTGGTAATCCTTGGGGTGCTAGTTAGCACCGGTTTACACCTGATAAATTACTTATAGTATAAATGACTGGATTGGATGTCCTTAGGTGCTGGTTAGCATGAGCTTGATCATGGGAAACACATGGGTGTGTTAGTGTACATTATTGTATATTGATCCTGGGTGATATGATTACTTGTGGCGAGTCTACGGGCTTACCCATCATCACACCGACGGAAGTTGATAGATTGATTCAAGGCCGGTTGGGCTGTGCTCTTTAGTGTTTTTCTTCCCAAAGACCCCTGAAAGTCAAGGGATGTCTTCACCTAGAGGGGGGAGGGGGGAGGGGGGGGGGGGGGGGGGGGGTGAATATGTGATGAAGACTTTTTTTTTAAAAATACAACGGAATAAGAAATTTACGCACAATCAATCACATAGCCACATAAATTTCAAAGCATATACACACACAATTTATAGTGGTTCCCCAAGACGAAGTGTCACTGGGTTGTCCAATGTCCCCCTTCGCCTATCTAGCAGTGTACTAGACTCGGTAATCTCTACCAAAACTCAGATCCGCAGATCCTACAACTCAGAGACCACGTCTCCTACCTCAAATCACAAGGACCCTACCTCAGAAGCACTTCCATGGCTTCCTACCTCAGAGACCAAGTCTCCTACCTCAGGCCATGTAGGACCCTACCACTCAGAAGCACTGGCTGGCTTCCTACCTTAGAGACGACATCTATTATCTCAGGCCACACATGACCCTATAACTCAGATTCCACTATGGAATCCTACATCTCAGAACTCAAAGAGATCATACAGGTTTAATAAGTTTTATTACAAAAACTTTCAGTAGACTCAAATAAAATATCTTGAATAGTATGGAGTCTTATATAAGCCTTATGAATATTGGCTTCTTCTGAAGTCTTCCGGTAGAGATCTTGGATGTGAATGAAGTTTTTGCACAGATAAAGACTTTTCTTCTTGCGTGAAAGATTGTTGCTTTTTCTTGAACTACATGATGAATTGGCTTGACTACATAGAGAAGCAATATATTTTCTTTTGGCTTTTCTTCTCCTTCCTCTAACTTTCCAATAGAACAATTCTTTCAAATGTAGCGACGAAAAGCTTCTTCTTTATCTTTTTGAATGGTGGATTAACCGATTTACCGATTAGGGTTTACGTCTCCATCACATTACCTTTTATAAGACTTCAATTTCTAACGGTCGATTCTAGTACTTACATTAAGTCAGAAAATCTCCTTCCTTAACAGACGTGACTGATTGGCTCTATCAGCGGCGACATTAATGGAGAACATGCCAAACCAACGCTTTAATTTGAATCCCACCTTCCATGAAATTCAACTAGACGTTATGTCGAATTTCATTTCATCAAGTCAAATTTCATTTCATCAAGTTGAATTCACTTTATTAAGTCGAATTCGCTTTCACAGCCTGCTTCTGGTCAAATTCAAATTCATCATGTTGAATCCTTCCTATTAAGTCGAAGTCTGTCATCATAGATCCTTCTGGTCGAATTCAGACTCATCAGGTCGAATCTGCTTCTTGTTAAGTCAAATTCTTACTTAGCGTATTTTCCTTCAAAGCTTCTTCTTAAACAATGAATCATTCAGTCAAATCGCCTTGAGCCTTTAAGAGCTTCTGGTCAAATCATCTTGGCCTTTCTGTATGATCGTGTAGATGATCTAAGCAAATCTGCACTTATTAGTTTTAGGCATTCTTATCATCTACACGAATCGTCTTGATTCATCTCCACGATCCGCTTGATGTTTAGTCCAATCTTCACAGGCTCTTTTCATTTCAAGTTCATCAGCTTGAAATATCTTGAAGCTTCTGCACGATCATCTTGACAATCTAACCATTTGACTAGATGTTAAGTCGAACTTATACCTAGGCAGATTTTTATCTTCATGATACATCTAGTCGAATGAACTCAACTCTTCTGCACGAATGATCACCTCTTCTAGACGAATCAGTACTTAGACATTCATCTGATTCCTTCACACGATTCTACTTGATGCTTATGCATATTTGGTTAGATATCAAGTCAAATTGGTTCCTGAAGGCTAGACTTGTTCTCTGATGATGACTACTCGATTCGGCTTGACTCTTTAGCACGACCGTCTAGATCATCTAGGCGTTCGACTACATGTTAAGTCGAATCGATGCCTTAAGATAATACTTTTTCTTTCTCGATGTCTACCTGATTCGACTTGACTCTTCAACCAGATCGGCTAGATCATCTAGGTGTTCGACTATATGTCAAGTCGAATTTTGACTTAGCATATTTCTGATTTATTCCACTAGCCTCCTTTCCATTTGCCCAACTGCCAGACCTTGTTTGCTTATCATTTAAAGAGTATGTACAAGTCCAAATAAGTCTAGATCTTAGGTCGACATGGTTTCTTGCCCAATGAGAGATTAAATCTGCAAGACTCTGTCTGATGACACTAATTCTAGCCCTATTTTGGGCTTGCACTATTATACACATGAAATCACCACAGTAATAACAAACACATCAATTACAAATGTGTTAATTTATATTGTGAGGGCTTCTTCAAATCAGGAACATTGTGGCACTATTTCCAACAATCTCCCCCTATTTAAAAAAGGCAGAACCTCAAATATAAATGAATTCACGTAGTCATAATACAGAAATAAACACAGGTTTAATGAGCATTCCAAAACTTTCAATATTAATAACACAAAATGTTCTTAATTATATTTTTCTACATCATTCCTTTTCTTTTATAACCACACCCCTGACCCTTTAGCTCTCTTAGCAGCCCTTACGTCAGCTTTTTTTTCTGTCTTTGTCTCTCAAAATAATTGGATGGCTTGGGAAGATATCTAAGAGGAGCTAGGGGTGAATTTTTGTTTTTCAAGTGGAGTCTTCTTTTTGTGTATGACTCTTTATATTTTCTCCACTCCACTGAGTTATAGAACTTGCCTCTATCCAGACCCCGCTTATTACATGTGTCCCAGGTGGACAAAAAAGATATTCCTTGATTGAGGGCTCCACCTCTCAAAGCTGTGGTCTTTCTCCATTTCTTCTCGGTGAATTCTTTTTCTTTCCTGAACTTCATCTTCTTCTATAGCAGCCCTCTTTCCCTTGTCAGAATAGATGATGGTATCATACTCAGGTTCATATGACTCTGGAGGTATATAGTAGCCTTCAGGGTCTTGTTGACTTGGACTGAGTTAATAATGTTGTGCTGGACTAATATAATAAGGTTGATCATCCTACTCAGATGCTTGCTCTTCAGATGGCATGTAAGGAGGATGATAGAGGGCTATGTGGATTATATTCATTAGCCATACAACTTGTTGTGGCCCCAAATTCTCCCCATTTTGGCTTCTTCAATATACTTTGTTGGAGATCAGCTTTTGAGGCCTCTAATCTTCCTGTCATATTTTGATTTATCTGTTATTGATCTTGCAGAATGTCACTTTGGAGTCTTTCCTGATTTTGCAATAGCTCAGTTTGGTAGTTGAGAGCATATTGTGGCAAGTGATTGATCCCACTTTCCAGAACTTCATTAGTTGTGCTAATATATTCCTTGATGTTGGTAATGTTCTGAGTTAATATTTCTAGATTATTATTCAGTGATTTCATCACTTTGACATTGTTGTCCACCACTCCTGCAACTTTCATAAACCAACTAGTAATATGAGAGTTTACATGATCCATGTTCTCTTTGATGATATTTATTTCTGTCATCAGATCATCCTTGACTTCCTTGATGGATTTTGACACATGATCTTCCAGATATTTTCTTTGTTCACCTGCCAAGACTCTTATTTGAGTGATGATTGAATTTGAAGAGTCTTCATGGATACTTTCCCTAGGAGTGCTAGGAACTTCTGTTGTATCAGGATTCTTAGTTACAGGATTTTGATGGTCATGGAATTCTTGTACTTTTGGAGCAGGGAGCTCAAGATGAGACCCCCCTCAATTTCAGCACCTTCAGTTCTCAATTCTCTAGTCTCTTGGGCAGAGAGCTCAATGTGAGTCTCCCCCTCAACTTCAACATTTCCTTGATTAGTCCCCCCTCAGTGATAGTAGGGATCACTGGGCTCCTGACTTTAATAGCAACCTCTCTCACTGCATGTTGTTTTATTTTCTCCTGGGAGTCCTTGCTCACTTTGGAGCTACTTCCCTTCAACAATGCTCCAACTTTGGGAAAACTTGGCCCCATTTGGCCACAACCTCCAAATCAATCCTCTTGGTGTAATGAATAGTGGCTCCCAATGATTGATTTAATTCTAACTCTATCGCAGTGTTGCATAGAAATACAGAAATAATTTTCCCAAGGTTGGGAGCCTTCAGAGAGTTCTTTATTTTCTCAAATAGCACCCTTCCCCATTCAGTCTTTTTCTTCAAGATGATCCTTGCCATTAACTCAAAGTTTTCCTTGGATATCCGGTCATGAGACCCTGGCTTGCATATGAGGACTTTTCCAACTATATCTTCCATCAACTTTCCTGATTTAGACATCTTATTTCTGTAGAGAGTTCTAGTGGGTATTCCTGCATACCCACACCATTCCAGTGCTATATTTGGCTCCCGACAACCTTCCTTGACTTTCTTGATGGATTTCATGGTAGAACATGCTATATTTGGCTCCCGACAACCTTCCTTTTCTCGATGATATTGGCGTCTCTACGAAGTTTCCTTTTATGTTAATGCTATCGCCAGCATTAGCGTTAACGCCTGACATTAGCACTTTGAAGGGAGCGTTTGAATTCATTCTTCAGCTTGCTTTTAAGGTATGTCATCAGTGGTTCCTGCACACTATAAACATATGGCAAGTATGATCAAATATAATGTGATTTGTTATTTTCAAACCAAGAGATGTGGAACGCATATTCCAACAGTCCTTGGGTGTTGGTTAGCACGAGCTTGTTCATGGGAATCACATGGGTGTGTTGGTATACATTATTGCATTTTGATCTTGGGTGATAGGATTACTTGTGGCGAGTCTACTTGCTTACCGGTCGCCACACAAATGGAAGCTGACAGATAGACTCTAGGCCAGTTGGGCTGCGCTCTTTGCTATTTTTCTTCCCAAAGACCCCTTCCTTGTGCCATTAAGACTCAAATGGACGATCAAGTATGCAGGTTCTCCGATGTTTGGTTCTTAGCATTGAGTCGTGCAAAAGCCTAGGTCTAGTAGTGTGCATACCTGCCTAGTAATGGAGAATTCTGTTCCACTGCCTCCGTCTGGCCTCAACGAGAGGTGCCTGAGAGTTTAGCTACCCTCGAAAAGAGGAAACTAAGGTCTGTGTTGACATATCAAATAAGAGTGTGTGAGTAATTCATGGGTGAGTCATCATACCTTCATACATTACATTGCATTGCATTATACCGCATAAAAAACCCTAATCATATAAATTTGTATGGGAACTTTTATATGACGTGTTATTATTTATTGTACCAGATCCTTAACTTATAAATCTGTATGGACATTTTAATTACTTAAGTTCAATTCAGTTTTATAGCCTGCTTAGATGTACTCTTATTGATCTGTTTATTATGTTAGTATTTGCTTTTAATATTGCTACTACCTATAGAATTGTTTACATAAATGCTCTTTAATATTATTGCAAGTACAATGGTACTTATATAACAACTGCTAGATTATGAACACCAACATATCAGTTGCTTGTTATACATTATTGATTATATTGTAGCCCATTTTCCCTCCTTCCGCCCGATGCCTAAGAGTCATCGGGGGAGAGGATGTAAAGCCACTTAGTCTTTTTGACTAACGGTCATCGTTCCACATCATTTTAGGAGTACACCCAGTAGGAGCAGCAACAACACATCGTGCAGGATGACTACTAGGTCAGGGAGCCAGGACCTGATACCTTTGCTGTCGCATCCTTCTATTATCGATGTGAGATGTTAAGTGTTTTGATGTAGCCCTTATGAGGCATTTGTACTCTGATATATATATTCAGGAGCTCTTATCTCTTCCTATTTTATTTGTATAATTTTGTGGACTTATATATATTTATGCTGAATCATGAAATTGTGCTTTAAATATGTTTCTTAATTGATGGGTTGGCAATATGATATTTGGTATTAACCGGTAGGATATGCATCTTGTGGTGGAGGTTAGCCCGAGTGCTAGCACTACCGTAAGGCGGATGTTCTAGGAATAAGACCTCCCCTTAGCCGTGTCTAATTCCCGGGAAGGGGTTCTTACAAGGCTACCGCGGGGCAGTATCACTATCGCTAGCAGTAGAGGTGAAGATGGCAGACAGGCGGTAGACAGACGACATGTGATTTTAACAATAAATACGCGATGGGAGATAATGTCGGACGTTATGACTACTGCGACGCAGTAAGGCACAATCTCTACCACAATCTGCACGATCCAACTGTACAGTGCATGCGATGCAACTAAAGCGGGGAGTTATCACTAACGCGGGGCGATATCGATAAAGCGGGGTGGTAGTACTACGATCTCCACAATTTCCATGATTTCTTCCACGATCTCCACGACATCGGCTACATGTCTGCATGATAAGCTACCGCTGAGCAGTATCACTACCACCGACATTAGTTCCCAAGTTCTATTTAATGAGCGGCTCCTCTCCTTCTAGGTAGATGATTCATTTGCCTCCAAAGCTAGAACTATGATTCTTTTGAGAGAGGCTCATCTCCATAAATTCAGAGAACTCCCTTGGGAGAACGCGAAGATCAAAAGGATATTTTAAAGGAGAAGTGATACCACACATATTCAATATGAAGGACGTACGCACCATGAACGCCAATATCAATATCGCCTTCGTCTTCTCCTTCAGAAATCCTTGGGGAGTTTTCTCTTACATTTTTATACTTCGTAGTCTCTTTTATTTTTCCTTTTTGTAATGGGTATGAAGAAATCGTTCGGGGAGAACGTCGGATTCCGGAAAGGATTCCGTGTGAAATTCGCCGCCTTGTGTGTGGCGACTAGGTCTTGCGAGGTTTAGGGGGAATTTGTCATTGTGTGTGTGGAGAGTAGGTCTAGGTTAGATCTAGGGGCGGCTAGAGGCTTTAGCTGGGGTAAGATTGGCTATAGCCAATCGGTCCTTGGGAGAAGGACCGGTGAAACAACAAAAAGGATATTTTCCTATTTCGCCTTGATTTCTAGCTTTATAGAAATCAAACATTTTTCTAATCAATATATTATGAAATAAAATCATGTCATTCAATATTCCATTCAATTGATTTATTTCCTGCTCTAAAATGTTTTAAATTATATTTTCATTAAAGCATTAAAGCAAAATCTATTGTAAAATTCATTTTGTTCATTAACTTGAGGAATTCAATTTCTATGAACTAACACCGGCCGCTGGCGGTAGTGAATAGTTATTGAAATTTATCATTTTCTATAATTAATCTTCAATATAATCTTTTTTGAGATATAAAAATATATTTTCCTATAAAATATTTCGAAACTTCCGTGATAAACTCTGATATTTTTAAATAAGAATTAAATTCCATAAAGCCCTTATTCACCCCCCTCTAAGGGTGCCTAAAGATCCAACATGTGGTATCTATTGGAACATGCGTTCTGCATCTTTTGGTTTGAGAATAACTAATCCCATTGTATTTTGTCATACTTTTCGTGTGTTTATAGTGTGCAGGAACCACAGGTATCAAACTCCTATGAGTACGATGAAGAAAGACAACGTTGCTCTAAATCAGGTGCTAATGTTGTACATTAACGCTACTGCTGGTGTTAGCATCGACATAATAGGAAACATCATTGAGATGGAAATATCGCCGAGAAAGGAATGTCGGTGGGATTCAAATATAGCAGGCACTACCACGACGTGTTAGCTCTAATGCCATGTAGTAACATATGGAAGGCCCTCCATCATGCTGCTGATTGAGGAGAAAAATAGGAAGGAGATCCAATAGCAAGGAAAGATATAATGCTAACGCAACGTGATAACAGTACCACGACGCGGTAGGAGGGGCTGCCTAAATTAGAGCAGCGCATTTCCAAATTTGGCTCGATCCGTGTGCCAGCTGTTGGGAACAGTGCCCAGCAATGCTTCTGATTCGAAGAAGTGCTCAGCTCAATGATAAGTGCAAGTTGTATTTAATGTTTCATCTAGTTCATGCTTGCAGAGATCGACAATATGTCATGTACTTTAGTTATTTCTGAAAGTACTATATCGTCAAGAAGAATATGAGATGTCATCGACAAAGTATGTTTGTCGTCATAATGATGGACAAAGCAAAAGCCTAGACTTGGCAAGTTCGTCGAACACAGAATGCTGTTCATCGAACGCAGAAGGAAGATCATCGAACGCAGAATGGAGATCGTCGACCGCTGAGAGTTGGCGTGTTCGTCGAACGCTGAGACTTGGCGAGTTAGTCGAACGCTGAGACTCAGCAAGATCGTCAAACGCAGAAGGCTGTTCGTCGAACACAGAAGAAATATCGTCGAACGCTGAGACTCGGCAAGATCGTCGAACGCCGAGACTTGGCGAGTTTGTCAAACGAAGATTGCTGTTCATCAAAAGCAGAGAAGATGCAGCATCGTCGACATCGACAAAGAAGCCTTGTCGCTGAAAAGGCTAAGTATGACTGATGGCATAGGACATCGTTGTAAAGAAGGCATGTCGTCGAGAGAACAAGGTGATTACGATGACACAGTCAGAGATAGCATATCATCGTATATACAGAAGCGCCAGAATATCTCGTATCGTCGAGATACCTGCATCAGAGGCAGAAGCTAGAAGAATTGAAAGTCTACCTAAGTTCTAGGGATCGACAAAGTCCTGTTGTCGAGATATTGTCGATGTCATCGTAACATTGGAGATATTGTCGAGACAGATTCAAATGTTGCGGACGCGTTGTCAGCATTTAATGCCGCCGCCAGATTGTCCAATCAACGCGTGCTCTTATTGAATGGGAGTCTGACATTAAAGGACATTACATGTGACCGTTATGCGGCTCATCTGCCCTATAAAAGGGAACAGTGATGCCCTAAAAAAGTAGACTTCGAAGATAGAGAAAAGAAAACGAAAAAGAATCCCGACGCTACTCTTGAATAGAACAGTAATTTTCAGCGGAGAAGAAGAAGATCAAGTAGAGAACAAACATCAAGTGTTCTCTAAAGAATCAGTCATCTCCATCGAATGAAAAGTAGCCAATCAACATCAGGCAAAAGAAGAGGAGGCTGATGAAGATCCAGTGCTGAAACTCCAGATCAAGAAGCATATTCTTCAACCTAAAGAATCCGATCTTCATCAGGCTAAAGTTGCCAATCTTCATCCAGCAGAAGAAACAGTCTTTCTACTGTAATTTCTTTTAAGGCTTGCGGGCCTATCCATCTAGCTTGAGGGCTGGAGAGCTGTGAGGCTTGAGGGCCAGGGCAGTGGACTTGCGGGTCCGATCTTGTCGAGCTTGAGGGATCGGGCGCAGTAGGGTCTTGCGGGCCTAGGTTGTAGGCACAGGACTTGTGGGTCTGTATTGTGTAGGGCTTGAGGGCCTGAGTGTCGAGCTTGCGGTCTCGGGGGAAGTAGGGGCTTGCGGGCTAGGCTGTTGGACTTGCAGGTCCGTGGTATAAGGCTTGAGGGCCTGGATTTTTTGGCGGCGTTTGCTGAGCCTAGCACACTGCTAGGTAGGCGCAGAGGGAAAGAGGACTACTCAAGACACCCGGTCTTGAGGAACCTCTATACATCCTTGTGTGCTTTTCTGTATTGTGCTTTCTACTTTATAGATCTATTAACCAGAAATCAAGAACACCAAAAAGGGGATAATATAATTTGAAAAACCTATTCACCCCCCTCTAGGTGATAAGTTGACACCCAATAAACAACAAGTGGTATCAGAGGCAAGGTTGTTCAAAGAAAAGCTTAACAACTTGAACAGATCTGCCAGTGGGTGTCCAAGTATCATAGCTATGGAGTCAAGAATAGCTATCTGTTCCAGGGAGAACTTTTTCCTTTGGAAAATAAGAGCTAAAATATTCATGGAGGCAATGGATCCAAGAATGTTTTTGATTGTTCAAAAAGGTCCCTCCATGACAATGTTAAAAGATGAGACTCTTCTAGCCAGCTTGGACAAAGAAGCAAGAAGCATTCTAGCTGGTGCAGTAGATCTGGCAACACACCAGAAGCTGAGTCATTGCACAACAACAAAGGACATGTGGGACTCCTTATAAGTCCTCATGGAAGGGTCAGAGAAAGAATTTGAAGAAGAAACCTCTCATGAAGAGGTATGCATCAGAGCACCACTGACTACTTCAGACAGTGAATCAGAAGATGAAGAATGCTCTGGAGTAGGAGAAAGAATAAGAGCACCCTTGACTCTCACAGACTGTGACTCTAAGGATGAGGATGTCTGTGGGTTGATGGCTCTATCAGATGAAGAAAATCATGATGAATCACATCATGATCAGGTATGCATTGCTCACACATCTTTACTACCTGCTTCAATTAAGAAAACCAAAAGTGCATCAGGTGATTGATCATCTTCTGAAGATGATGCAAAAGACTGCTCATCATGCAACAATAAGTACCATGTTGATCTAATAAAACAGTTTGGTGATCTCTTGGGAGCTCTGAGAAAGAGCAAGAAGCTTGTTAAGAAGCAAGCTAGGGAGCTAGAATCACTCAGACCTATTAAGTCTGAGATGAATAAGGAAATGAGTATGTCCCCCAATGAAGGCACCAACTCCTGTGAGCTCAACAAAATCATTGACAAGCTTTATGATGAAAGAAGCAGAAGGGAGAACATATCAAGAAACTTAAGAATGACCTTCTTAAGGAAAGAAGCTTGGTGGCTCAATTCTCTAAACTCAAAACTGTACTGCCCATCATTGACACCTTCTCCTCCTATGAAAATAGGAAGGGATTGGGTTACAATGAAGGGGCAATAGATGCTGGGAATGGAGAAAGTGGCAAAACTAAAGCAGAGCCTCATACCACCTTTTAGAAGGTAGTGTTTCCCTCTAACAGGTATGATCAGGACAATGTCCATGGTCACTGGATGAATGGGAACTCCATTAGTCATGGAAATGCCTCTGACTATGGAAAGAGAAAGGGCATGGGGATGAGTGCATTAAAGGCTCCCCATGAGGAAATCCAAATGGCCCATCATGGACCATTTGTGTTTGGTGTCCCAGCCCCACTTTCAAGGATAAATGAGCAACATCTTCCCAATCTCTTCCAGATAAGAAGCAGACTGGTAGCCCCCGTATAATCAATTCTCACTTGATCATATATGATGCCATCAACACCATGTCGGCTACCAAGCTGACACCTGTTGCTGACAAACAGATAAAGTCAAGTAGAAACAATTATCTAGAGCAGCTAGTCAGCTCTTGGCTGAGAAAGATAGGAAGAATGATGCTGCCTTCTCTACTGAACACACTTTAAAAATTGTTCAGAAAAGAAGGTACAACATCCATGAATGTTGGTGCTGTGGCAAAGTGGGACACTTTGCCATCGACTGTTGGCACAACCCTAGTGTGCCTAGAGCAAAGGTGAGACCTCCTGGATGGGTTGGGGTGAGTAGAAGATTTCACAATTATGCTAACAAGAACCTAGGACCCAAATCACCTTGGGTTCCTAAGGGATACTAAAATCTGTTTTGCAGGGTAGTACATTTAGCCAATAAAAGGCAAACTAGGCTAATGGACAATAAGTTCTCCAGGCTCAACTCTGGACTAAGAAAAACTCACCACATGCAAAGGTGCACTGATCTAGGGGGAGCTAAAAGTAAAGATAAGTGGACATCCCATCAAGGGGGAGTTTGTAGCTCAAGAAGACTTAAAATCCAAGGTGAAGGTAACAATTTTAATGTTTAACACATAACCTCATCTTTATCTAAGATTGTAAAAGTAATTTTCAAAAACCATATCGTCAGAATAATGATTGGTATCGTCGAAATGACCCCTCGACATCGAATTTGCATCACGATGATATCCAATCGTCAGCGGACACTTAATTAGGCCCAAGCTCAATCATTACAGCTAAACACGGGTTAGTCAGACATTTAACAAATGACACTTCAACTTCCAACTCGGACACTATAAATAAGGTCAAATATCTTAAGGTTAAAACACTCTCTACATTAACCCTAAAAAGCCGTCGTGTTCTCCACGCCTTCTAAGAGTATATGAGTCAACAGTGCTGAAATCCTCCTGGATCAAGCAAAAATGGCGCCAAAGAAGGAAGATTCTCTGTTCGAAGGAAGTGAAGTGGTGAGGAATAGATTCTCAGAAGGATCAGAAGAAATCTAGAGAACCATTAAGCTGCTCAAGGCCATCGGCCTGGAATTCACCCTCTCTGAGCCGACAGTAATATTAAAAGGAGAAGTGCTGGAGTTCTACTCAAATGCCAAGGGTGGCTCGAAGGGAACGTCTGTGAAGAGTGTAATCAACGGGATAAAGGTCAAGGTGAATCCCAAAAGATTGAATAGGACTCTTCAGTTGCCAGCCTTCGCCAAGGGGGAGGAAGACGAAAAGATTACTCAGGAAGACCTTGACAAGGCTCTGGCTTGGTGCAGGAATTCGAGCAAAACCTATGGATCTCTGTAAAGGAGAAGCTTAAATCAACAAGGAAAGCTGTTGGCAGACATTGTGGGAAAAGCCCTCCTCTGCAAGGTAGGGTCACATGATAGGATATCCAAGCCCTTGTTTGAGATGATGGCAAGGATAATACTAAGTAAAAGGACCAACTGGGGTCAACAAATCTTCAAGAGGATACAAGAAAGTTTTCAAGCCCCAAATCTGGGAAGAATTCTGTCACTATATCTTCTGCTGTCCTACCCTGAAAGCTTTAACAAAAAGTATGGAGTAAAAATTCATCACATGAGAAGGATGGACATCAAGATTCTTGACAGGTAGGAGAAAACTCTGAGTAAGCCTCCCAAGAAGTTGAAGACTGCAGAAGATGTGAAAAGGAAGGTAGAAAGCTTGTTTGAAGGAAGTGAGTCAGGCGACAGCTCACCTCCATCTGACTCTGAGGCAGCTGTGGAGACAAGGAATGTCGCCCTCCAGACCTCTGCTCCAAGTCAGGGGTCCAGGATAACAGCAGGAACAGATCAAGGAAGTGCTGAAACTGAGGGGGAAAAGAACAGTGAGCTCCCTGCTCAAGTGGAAGAAGTGATCAATATGATCATAGGAGCTGAGGATACTGGTCATTCTAAATCAGCAATGCTAGGGGACAACCAAGAGAACCCTGCTGATAAGACTAGCAAAGATCAGCAAAGTCTTGAAAAAGAAATTGAGCCAAACCATTCACTCATAAGAAAATCTCTATCTCCAATAATTGAAGGGGATGAAGAAGAGGAACAAGATAATTCACCTCCAGAGGATAGTCCAGTGGAGCTCCCACTATTATCTCAGATAAAAACGCTCCTGGAAGAGCAAAGATTACAACTTGAAAGATATGTCACCTCTGCTATTAATGATCTAAGAAGGGAACTGTCTGCTGAAACGGCAACCCTAGGAATTGATGTGAAAAATCTGCATGAATTCACTGCCCGTACTCACAAAGGTATATCTAACTTAGGGGCTAATCAGTCAATGATTGTCGACAGAATAGAAAAGGCCTAAATTGCATCCACCAAGAGGATTGATGAACATAAAACTGATCTCAAAGAAAGTCTAGATCACCACAATAAAGATCTAGACAGTCATCTGCTTGAGACCAAGAATCACTTGGAAGCAGGAATCCACATGCTCAAGAACAAGATACTGGCATCCGAGGAGAATCTCCACAGAGGGATATCTGAAGAAGTCATAAAGGGGGAGAGATCAATGATAAAGGCCAGTAGTGATCATGCCATATGGACCACAAACGCCATTAGGGAAGCAATGAATCTCCCTGCTCTATATTATGACGAGCCTGCTGAAGAGCAACATATAGATGTTCTTGATACTGATAAAGGTAAAGAAAAGAAAGCACCGGTGGATGAAGAAACAAAAATGGGAAAGAGAAAGAACATGGAAGAAATGGAGAAAAAGGTTGACTATGAAAGATGGACTCCCATATACAGGACCATCATTTTAAAAGCATGGGAGCAAGTGAAAGTTAACAAAGGTGAAAGATACAATGTATACAGTCCTCAAGAATGGTCTAAGCATGAAGATCAAGAAGAAGTAAGGAGTGAACACAGAAGAAATAAGAAAGCAGGAAGAATTCCAGCTGACACTCCTGAACCTTTAAAGTATCATCCTAAACCGGTTGAGCACTTCATCAGGCAAGCTGATAAGGAGCAGGAAATCATCCTAAACCGGTGATGCTGATATGAGAGCACCAGAGATATAGATGGAAAAATCTTTAGGGGGCTAAATGTAGAAATGTCAAAACTTTTGAAAACATTTGACACTATTTATAAATGAAGTAATATTTGTCAAAATTCTGTGTTCACTCAAATTTAGCTGAAATGTCATCATTACATGCTTATTTTCTTGAAATGTTAAAACCTTTTATGTGAATGGCATTTATCATTGAGTGGATTATGACTTCTTCAAATAGGGGGAGATTGTTGGGAACAGTGCCCAGTAATGTTCCTGATTCGAAGAAGTGCTCAGTTCAATGATAAGTGCAAGTTGTATTTAATGTTTCATCTAGTTCATGCTTGCAGAGATCGACAATATGTCATGTACTTTAGTTATTTCTGAAAGTACTATATCGTCAAGAAGAATAGGAGATGTCATTGACAAAGTATGCTTGTCGTCATAATGATGGACAAAGCAAAAGCTTAGACTTGGCAAGTTCGTCGAACGCAGAATGCTGTTTGTCAAACGCAGAAGGAAGATCGTCGAACGCAGAATGGAGATCGTCGACCGCTGAGAGTTGGCGTGTTCGTCGAACGCTAAGACTTGGCGAGTGTCGAACGCAGAGAAGATGCAGCATCGTCGACATCGACAAAGAAGCCTTGTCGCTGAAAAGGCTAATTGTGACTGATGGCGTAGGACATCGTCGTAAAGAAGGCATGTCGTCGAGAGAACAAGGTGATTACGACGACACAGTCAGAGATATCATATCGTCGTATATGCAGAAGCGCCAGAATGTTTCGTATCGTCGAGATACCTGCATCAGAGGAAGAAGCTAGAAGAATTGAAAGTCTACCTAAGTTCAAGGGATCGACAAAGTCCTGTCGTCGAGATATTGTCCATGTCGTCGTAACATTGGAGATATCATCGAGATAGATTCAAATGTTGTGGACGCGCTGTCAACATTTAATGTCGCCGCCTGATTGTCCAATCAGCGCGTGCTCTTATGGAATGAGCGTCTGACATTAAAGGACATCACATGTGACCGTTATGCGGCTCATCTGCCCTATAAAAAGGAATAGTGATGCCCTAGAAAAGTAGACTTCGAAGATAGAGAAAAGAAAACGAAAAAGAATCCCGCCTCTACTCTTGAATAGAACAGTAATTTTCAGCGGAGAAGAAGAAGATCAAGTAGAGAACAAGCATCAAGTGTTCTCTGAAGAATCAGTCATCTCCATCGACTGAAAAGTAGACAATCAACATCAGGCAAAAGAAGAGGAGGCTGAAGAAGATCCAGTGCTGAAACTCCAGATCAAGAAGCATCTTCTTCAACCTAAAGAAGCCGATCTTCATCAGGCTAAAGTTGCCAATCTTCATCCGGCAGAAGAAACAGTCTTTCTACTGTAATTTCTTTGTAAGGCTTGCGGGCCTATCCGTCTAGCTTGAGGGCTGGAGAGCTGTGAGGCTTGAGGGTCAGGGCAGTGGACTTGCGGGTCTGATCTTGTCAAGCTTGAGGGCTCGGGCGCAGTAGGGGCTTGCGGGCCTAGGCTGTAGGCACAGGAGTTGCGGGTCTGTGTTGTGTAGGGCTTGAGGGCCTGAGTGTCGAGCTTGCGGGCTTGGGGGTAGTAGGGGCTTGCGGGCCTAGGCTGTTGGACTTGCGGGTCCGTGGTGTAAGGCTTGAGGGCCTGAAGTTTTTGGCAGCATTTGCTGAGCCTAGCACACTGCTAGGTAGGCGCAGAGGGAAAGAGGACTACTCAAGACACCCGGTCTTGAGGAACCTCTATACATCCTTGTGTTCTTTTCTGTGTTGTGCTTTCTACTTTATAGATCTATTAACCAGAAATCAAGAACACCAAAAAGGGGATAAGTTGACACCCAATAAACAACACCAGCCACTTTCCTAAAGAGCATACCACTGGGCGGTAATGCTATCGCTGGCATTAGGATCCGAGTCTATTTAAAGAGCAGACCTCCTCCTTCCACTGCGGATGAACGAGAGTCACAACTCCAATACTTTCATGAGATCCTTCTCCCTATAGCCAAGAGAACTCCATCAACGTTTGTGAATGCAAAGAACTCAAAGAAGGATCGATCATGCTTATTCTATATGAAGGCCATATGCATTGACTCCAATGATTACTTCGGGGCACCTTCGACATCATCTTCGAGTTCAACCTTTGAGGTGGTTTTCAGTTTTATTTATCTTATAACTCTTATCTTTTATTGATCGTGAACTCGCCCGTATTGGCGACTAGGTTTTGCGGGGCTTAGGGAGAAATTCTCCCGGTGGTAGGCAACTAGGTCTTGAGTGGCTTAGGGAGAAATTTGCCTGGTGGTTGGTGATTAGGGCCTTGTGAGGACTAGAGAAAATTCGTCGCATGTATGTGACAACTAGGTCTAGGGTTAGATCTAGGGGGTGGCTCGAGGCCTCATCTGGTGAGAGATAGGCTAGAGAAAACCGGTCCTTGGGAGAAGGGTCGGTATAGAAAACCAAAGAGTGTTTTACGTCCTCCTCGATTCAAAGCTTTATTAGGATCAAGCTTTGTATACTTTTTAATGAAATAAAAACAATCTACATTCTGTTTTCACTCAATGTATTTATGCACTTTGATTCAAGAAAAAAGGGAAATCTCTGTCACTAACGCCAGACGGTAACAACTACCACCGACGGTAACAACAAAGACTTCATCTCTTCTGTTTACATCACTAAGAAAACTACTATTTCTAAAAAGCATAAAATCTTATCTTAAGTAAAATATTCATAAAATATTTTCACCTTTAAACTATATTTCTAATTATCTTTAAAAGTTTTAAAGAACCCTTATTCATCCCCCCATCCTCTAAGGGCGCCTACAAATCCAACAAGTGGTATCAGAGGTTGGTTATTCCAAAATGGTCAAAAAATTGGGAATAATTGCGCTCTATGATCTCGCTTCTACTTATTGGGATGGAATTTTATTAAATGAAAAATCTTTAGCACCACCTTTATTTATGGGTGAAAATTATAAAGGGTGGAAAATTATACTGACCATCATTTTTCATGACTTGTGTTTGGTTGTAGGTGTTGGATCTTATGGCGCCCTTAGAGGGGGCGAATAAGAGGTTTACGAATTTTTGAGTAAAACTGAGAGATTTTTAGAGAAAACAAAACTTTTTAGATTCTGTTGCTAACGCCGATGTTAGAGTTAACGCTGGGCATTGGCTCTCCAGAAAATAAAACTGAACAGAAAAATACTAAAGTGATTTTGTTTATGAAAACTTAAATGAAATACACTTCCAGAAAATTAGAGATAATAAAAATGAATATTATATTTCAAAGAGACAATTACAAAGATAAAGTTTAAATAACGCTTGAAATTTAAGGCGACAAGGTAAAAATCACCTTTTGTTCCTTCACCGGTCCTTCTCCCAAGGACCGATTAGCTATAGCCTATCTTTCCTAGATAAGGCCTCTAGCCTCCCCTAGATCTATCTTTGACTTAGTCGTCACACATAAGGCGATGAATTTCCCCCTAAACCGAACCCGGCCTAGTCGCCGCACGCAAAAGGGCGAATTCACTATCGTTATAAGAAAATAATGAAAAGATAAAGTAAATTCAGAAATGAAGACTCCATATATTGAAGAGATCTAAAGGATATGTTGAAGACACACAATGACCATCATCGAAGTTGAAGCAAGCGTCCTTCTTCAAATTTGACCGTTGGAAATCTCCTTTTCACTCTTGTTTTTCAATGGTGGTGTTAGGAGTGCTCTCTAAATTCGGGGATGAAATGTTCTCTCAGAAGTTTGGAATGAAGGCTTAAGATCAGAACATTTGAATAATGAAATTAGCTCTTTAAATAGGCACGGGAGCTAACGCCTGACATTAAGGATTTAACGCTATCGTTAGTGATCGTGTACGGTCGTGGCTGAGATCGTGTAACCGTCTAGATTGTGGCAGATCGTGGACTTAACGCATGCGTTAGCTCCAAGGATGGCATTGTTTATGGCTTCTCGACGCAATTTCTTCTCCACGTCATTCCCTTCTCAATGTCATCCCATCTCGACGATAAGTTAACGCGGGGTGTTAACTTCTAACGTGCAGCGTTAGGTCTCTTTTCAAAGAATCATCACAAAATACCATCCAATTCATAGGGATATGTACCTATAGTACCTGCACACTATAAACACAAGCAAGATCAAATACGTAGTGCGATTTGTTATTCTTAAACTATGAGATGTGGAACACAAGCTCCAATAATTTCCCCCTTTTGATAATAACAAAACCACTAAGAAGAAATAAACTTTAATTAGAGTAGTGTTTATAGTATATGATAAGCGTGATAAACATGCATACTTCCCCTATATGGATACTCCCCCTACATGAATGCATTTTCTATTTTACTCTCACTAAATAATAGATTTCTTTCAATTTATTTCTTCAATTTATTCTCGCGCTTTTCTTATAATCAAAAAGAGGTGGGTTAGAGTAGTAGCAATATGAAATATTATGCACTATGTAGAGATAATAACAACTTTTAAAAATAGTGAACACATCGAAAGCAATTGTCAAAGGAACCTTAGGTTAAAGTCTTGCCACATCCGAGTACATTGTGAGCAAAAATTCTCTCTTTGCTACAACTTCGATTTCTACATTACATATGCTCAATATTGCTAAACGTAATATTAAGAAATTGAAAAATGTTAACTCAAAATTACATTTAGAAAATAAAAGTTTAAAAGAAAAAGATAATGTAGAAATTAATTTTGACATGTCTAGTTCCACCCCATGCTCTTCAATGAAAACTTCTTCACCTTGTATAGAATATAATGAATTAACAGAAAAATACAAGGACTTTGAAAAGGAGCTTATTTTTGTAAAAGAAAAAAATGAAAGATTATGCTTAGAAAATTCATCTTTGAAAAGTGACTGTGTCATGTGCAAACATTATAAAATTGAAATTAAAGAGATGGATGAAACATTTGAAGAATTAAGAAATGATTATAAGACTCATATTGATTCTATTGTTACCACTCTTAAAAATAGCACAATCGCCTATAATAAATCTAGACATAGTCTAAAAATTAAGAATAATGAATTGGAAACTAAAGTCAACTTGCTTAAAGAAATTATGATGAAAAATTCACAAAACATAAATCCAACGTATCAAGCCAAACCCAAATGCAAGTTGAATATGAATGCCATGACAAAGAAAAACAAAGAAAGTGGAAAATGTCAAATACTTGTAAATCAAATCTCAAATCACTATCCACATGATTTATAAAATCAATTCTCTCTCAACATAAAATTGAAAGTTAACAAATTTCTTATAAATAATGCTTTTAAAAATCATCATGGAAATTTGAATTATAAAAACATTAATATTATTCCAAGGCATGAATGGAGACCCATATTTAAAAATGACACATTTATGTCAATTGAAAGGGTCCGCTCATCCTTGTCTCCTCAAAAGCCAACATGATATATTTGGGTAGCCAAAGGAACCATCCTACTTGGTCCCCTTTGGATACCTAAATCTCTTATTCATTAGGTATCATTAAATTTCATGAAGTAGAAATAAATCAAAATGAAAAACCAATACTCTGCTTCATGATATGCTTAATTTCCTTTTTGTTTTTTGTCTTTTCTTGAGCTAACATGCTATGGTCACTTTATATAGCTTGTGATATGACTTCACACACTAAACCTAAATTCTTTAATGAATCAAATTGAATAAAAAGTCATATCGGTTTCAAGAGGCCTATCTATCTTATTTTTTAACTCTCATCCTTTTAAATCCACTACTTATAAATGACTTATAAATTGAATACTAAATTTGTTATGTTATATTATCAAAACTAATATTTTCAAAAAAAAAAAGGATTTAAATAAGCTATTTAGGAGTCTTTGGTTAAAATATATAATGCATAACTTTTAGTTTATTTGTTTGATTTCATTGCTGAATTTGATAGCCCATATCATATTAAATCATAATCATGAAAAATCGGAATTAAATAATCGCAAAAACCATGTGTTTTAAACAAAAAATCTTAACTCTGTTGCTATCACCAGCGTTAGTACCTAACGCCGTCGGTAGCACTATTTCCTGAAAATTCTGATTTCTCTATAAATGTTCAATTTCTAAAAGATTATTTTGCTACTTTAATTATCACTATCTTTGCTCTCAAAAAAGTTTTTTTTAGATATTTTGGCTAATTTCTATAATTAAAAATTCAAAATAATAATTTACAAACAATTCAAAAATTCACCAAAACATATTTATATTGAAAGAATTCACTATAACAAGTTCATAATAACCATGTGGTTTTAAGATCCACTATCTTTAAAACTCAATTACTAATTCTGAAAACTCATCACATATAAAAGCCATATGTTATAAATCAATATTTAGGATCAAACGCTTAGTATGTCCATGATTACACACCTACATTATGTGTCTCAAAATAGCAAGGGCATAGGATTGCGTGCATTAGAGACCTAACCTCTAAGTCATGTCTTGTTCTTAACCGGGGAGGGTTCTAGTGAAGTCTTGCAAGGTACTGGGTGGAAAGAGTGTTAGGTTGAGCGTTGTCTTTTGGATGCATATGAGATTAACACCCCAACCAACGACATGTGCACAACTCCTCATGCCCATCTGTCACTTAGTACAGGGCTAGTGTGTAGACATGTAGTTAGGGTATCTTGATCTTAGACATATTCATATCATATTCATTGCATGAACAAAATTTTACACTTGATTATTCATATAATGCATCTTGGTTCGAATATGCTTATCTTATGTTTGTATACAATATACTTTTTGAGCTTTTGATTTTAAAAACATAAGTATCTTGAAAGACTATCATGACACCTTAAGCCAAAAATCTTTTATCAGTATCTTTTTCAGTATTATTCAAAACTCTTTGCAGTCTCTGTGTCACTATCTTAGAAAATATGAATATAGAAAAACTAGAATTAAAAATCATCAAAAAACATGTTTTCTAAGCAAATAATCATATTTCTGTTATTAGCGCCCCGCGTTAGTTTTACTACTGGCGTTAATATAAATTCTAAATTTTACATTTTCTCTGGCATTGAATATCATTTACTAATAGGCTCGTTAAAGACTTCTATGTTTTCCAGAAATATTTTTAATTTTTAATATTTAAAAATCAAATACTAAATTACAAAACAATTTCAAATAACAAAAATATGTTTTTCCTTTGTGTGTTTATTATTTTGTATTTGTGTAAAAATAAAAATTATAAAACTGATTGTTATTTATTGCAATGTTTCAAGGATGAGTTTATCTTTTCAAGATTAATTATAATGTTTAATTTAATTTTCAAGTTTCATAGAACATTGTTTTGTTTATGTCATGCCTTGAAAACTATCTTATCATGTGCAATGAAATTGAATGTAGAAAACATGTGTAAGAATGGTTTGGATGCCTCTAAGTATGAGTAACATTTTATGTTTGATGATGATAAACTCACTCACATATTTGATAACCTACATGTGTTTTTAATCTTACTCTTGCATGATTGTTTAGTGAAATAACTTAACATAATTGAGATGTATGACTAGTTTACCTTCACCGCATTAAAAATTTCTTTCATGCACCCATTTTTATCAAGAAGTGTGTTCAAAACAATCAAAACTATATGTTTGCAAAAATAAGTTAATTCGGAGACCTTTGTTACTAAACCAAAATTCAAATGAATAAATGACAAAGATAACTCCACCAAGCACTACTCACCGACCCGATAAGTCTTCATAAGCATTGCGAGGTAGAGCACCTTGGAGAGAATGGTAGAGTGTCTTGTGCAAACACATCAGTACACCACTTCTTTTTTGTATACCAGATCACAAAATAAATAAAAGTAAAAGTAATAAATGTGATCCCCCAAGCACTACTTTGCACCCAGATAAGTCTTAATAAATATTGTGTGTGCAGAGTACCTTGGTAGTTGTAATATATTACATGTGCATTGAAAAAAATAATAGCTTTGTGGGTAGAAGTAATTCTAAGAATGCATTTTTGATAATGTTATGTTTATTCCATTATACATGTCATGTGTTTTGATTAAATCATTTGTATAATCTTATCAAAAACACTATTTATACACATCATTATCCTCTATAAAATTTCTACTCATGAGAATTAGATCCTAATGCATATCTACATAATTCTCTACAAACTTTAGTAAATGCACTAGATATCAATGTTTGATCTCTACAATGTTTAAGTCAACTTGAATTACAAATTTAGTACATTGTAGTTTCCTATCTTGTCTTGATAAATTAAATCATGCTTGAATTAATTTTGTTTACCAAAAGCATTTCTCGGATTTCAAATTTAAAACAACTTATTTCAAAAACTAACACCCTTATTTATTATCTATGCTTATCAATTTCTAAAAAGATGTTTTGTTTTATGAGTGCTTATTATATTTGATTCTTTCACTATGTTTACCACTTGTACTCAATCTTGACTATTTACTTTCTCAACAAGTTGTATAATATTTTGTTAACAAGTGATATTTGATCTTGGATTACAAATGTCAAAACAACTTATTTTACAAGGCTAGAACTCTTACTTATTTCCTATGCTTGAAATTTCTATAAAGATGTTTATTTACAAAAACTTTAAACATGCTTTCTGCTGTGTTACTACTTGTCCGCTCTATCACGAATATTTCCTTATCCAACAAGTGGTACTTTTTCTTACTACACTAGTGGTATCTCAAAATTTAAAATCATATTCAATACTTATTCACCAAGTGGTATCACTAAGTCGTAAATCTAAGTTATACATTTTTTTGTCTCGACATAGAACACGATGTAGAACCTATTGCTAAAAACTCTCTCCACCCTCATTTGATAATACCAAAAGGGGGAGAATAAATTTGAAGAAATCTACAATTTAGGGGGAGTAAAATACAAAACTCATAGGAAGCATCTATATAGGGAGAGCATCCATATAGGGGGAGTATATGCACGCTATCACGCTTATCACTTACTATAAACACAACTCCTATATTTGATTGATTTCTTTCTAGAGGATTTGTTTTTGTCATAAGGGAGAGTTTGTTGGAACATGCGTTCCGCATCTCTTGGTTTGAGAAACTCATGGTATTTTATCATACTTCTCTTGTGCTTATAGTGTGTAGGAACCACAGGTATCAAGCCCCTGTGAGTACGATGAAGAAAGACGATGATGCTCTAAATCAGGTGCTAACGTTGTGCATTAATGCTACCACTGGTGTTAGCACCGACATAATAGGAAACATCATCGAGACGGCAATATCGTCGAGAAAGGAATGTCGGTGGGATTCAAATATAGTAGGTACTATCGCGACATGTTAGATCCAACGCACTGCAGTAACATATGGAAGGCCCGCCATCATGCTGCTGATTGAGGAGCAAAATAGGAAGGAGATCCAATAGCAAGGAAAGAAATAATGCTAATATGACACGGTAGCACTACCGCAGCATGGTAGGAGGGGCTGCCTAAATTGGAGCAGAGCATTTCTAAATTTGGCTCGATCTGTGTGCCAGCCACTTTCCTAAAGAGGCTACCACCCAGTGGTAATGCTAATGCTGGCGTTAGGATCTGAGTCTATTTAAAGAGCAGACCTCCTCCTTACACTGCAGACGAACGAGAGCCACAACTCTTACACTTTTGTGAGAGCCTGCTCCCTGCAGCCAAGAGAACTCCATCAACATTCGTGAATGCAAAGAACTCAAAGAAGGATCGATCACGCTTATTCTATATGAAGGTTGTACGCATCGAATCCAACGATTACTTCGGCGTGCCTTCGACATCATCTTCGAGTTCAACCTTTGAGGAGGTTTTTTCAGTTTTATTTATCTTGTAACTCTTATCTTTAATTGATCGTGAACTCGCCCGTGATGGCGATTAGGTCTTGAGAGGCTTATTGATAAATTTTCCTGGTGGTTGGTGACTAGGTCTTGAGTGTCTTAGTGAGAAATTCACCTAGTGGTTGGCGACTAGGGCCTTCTGAGGACTAGGGAGAATTCTCCTCGTGGGTATGGCGAATAGGTCTAGGGTTAGATCTGGGGGCGGCTCGAGGCATCATCTGGGGAAAGATAGACTAGAGCAAACCAGTCCTTAGGAGAAGGGTCAGTATAGAAAATCAAAAAAAGGTTTTTACGTCGCCTCGATTCCAAGTGTTATTGGGATCAAACTTTGAAATCTTTTTAATGAAATAAAAACAATCTATTTCTATTTTTCACTATATTTATTTCTGCAATTTGATTCAAGCGAAATGGGAAATCTCTATCACTAATGCCAGACAGTAACTACCGCTAGTGGTAGCAACAAAGACTTCATCTCTTCTGTTTACATCACTAAAATATTTCGTAAAATATTTTCACCTTTAAACTATATTTCTACGTAGCTTTAAATATTTTAAGGAATCCTTATTCACCCCCTTTAAGGGTGCATACAGATCCAACAGTATTAGAGCTAGGTTATTTCAATACGGCTTCACAACCGGGAATAATGACGTTTCATGATCTCGCATCCACTAGAGGGGATAATTTTTATAAAAATAAAAAATCATTATCACCACCTTTATTTATGGGGAAAATAACAATGGGTGGAAAACTCTAATGGAAAGTTTTCTTAAATCTTTGTATATAGAAGTTTGGAATATTACAATTAAAATGCCCCCAAGTATTTTAATTGGAAATGATGTGTTTTAAATGCCAAATCTATGAATAGTCTATTTTGTGCACTGAATCAAAATATTTTTAAACTCATTTATACATTTCCTACTAGTTATGAAATTTGGAAATTTCTTGAAGAAACTTATGATTCTCCATCTACATGAATGAAAAGGGAAGATGGAATCTCATCCATGAAAAGGAATGCCAAGAAGAAGTCAAAGGAACCTTAGGTTCAAATCTTTCCTCATCCAAGAGCAATGTAAGAGAATCAAGTTCCCTTCTTGTTTCAACTTCTATTTTTACTTTTCGTATGCTTGAAATTGCTAAACGTAAAATTTTAAAGTTGAAAAATGCTAATTCCAAACTGCGTTTAGCAAATAAAAGTTTAAAAGCAAAATTAAGGTAGAATCTCATATTGATGTGTTAAATTCTCTTTCATGCTCTTTAGTTGAAATTTCTACACCTTGTTTTGATTATTATACTTTTAAAGTAGAATTCAAAGTTTTGGAAAAAAGGCTTTTAATTTCTAAAGAGCATAATGAAAAATTGATAAAAGAAAATGATGCTCTAACTAATAAACTAGACTCATTAAATTTGTTTATTGAAAATTGTTCAAGTAATTAGAAATCTCTTATTTCTAGTTTATTAAAAAAAAAATCAAAACTTCAAGAGTTTTACTCCACATATTATGAGTATATAAAAAAGGAAGAGGGGAAATGAAAAGCAACTTAATTCTAGTTTGAAAAACAATTTCAAAACTCATAAGTCTTCAATGCTTTTTTTTCAAATAACTATCATCATCTTACCAAAAATCATTCTTCACTCAAATTGAATGTTCACAAATGTCCTATAAATAATACTTTTACAAATCATCATGGAAATTTGAAACATAAAAATAATATTAAAACCAATTTATGAATGGAGGCCCAAAGTTAAAAATAAAACAATAACTCCACTTGAAAGGGCCCATTCATCTCTATCTCCTCATAAGCCAACACACTATATTTGGGTACCCAAAGGAATCATTACACCCAGTCCCCTTTGGATACCTAAATCTCTTATTCATTAGGAATCATTAAATTGCATGAAGTAGAAATAAATATAAATGAAATACACAATGTTCTAGTTCATGATATGCTTAATTTCTTTTCTTTTTTTACTTTTTTTATTTTTTTGAGCCAACACGCTATGGTCACCATATATATTTGTTAAATATAACTGTAAGACCCCATTTTTTTTTCTTTTAAAAACCGGGTCTTATGCCCAGAACCGCCGCTTTGCGGTGACACCATCACTCGGGAAGGTCGCCACTACAAAACGCCGATCCTGTCGGCCATATCGATCACAGAAGAAGAAAAGTATAAACGAACAAAAAGAAGTTAAAGTACACAATCAAATGCTATATATAGACAATTGAAGTAGTAATATAAAGTATGGTAAAGAGCAAGTAAAGAACAGTAAGTAAAGCAGGTACATAATAGAAAAGTAACAATTGATTTATAGGAATGCCCATACAAACCTATAAACCAAGGGGTCGTTTAGCAGGGCCTATCGTATAAAGAGTCCCATAACCAATTTATACGATAGGGGTAGGGGTTGAAATGCAGTGTTTATGCCATGAAATGTAGAGTTATGCAGTTTATGCTATGTTCATATAAGTGCAACTCACACACTTCGACTCTATGGGCACAGACCTTTAGTTCCCCCTTTTTGGAGCTAGCAAGACTCCCAGGATACTCCCGTAGTGGCAAACAGAAGCGGTGGGTTGGGCCTCGCCCACCTCTAGGTTGGTATTCACACTACCTAACCTAGACTTATCGTACGCCTCAACACAAAATCGCGGAGCATCTGCGTACTCTTACTGGCTGGACCACCAGACTTTTATGGCTAAGTGCAAATTCCACACTTGCCGAGTCAACGTATTGACGTCGGTGTGAACGACCGTCCAATACCGAAGACCCACCACCTTCATGCACATGCAAAAATGATCTACTATATCCCAAGCCATAAGCTCCCAGGGCTAACCTGCCCATCATCATAACCTTCTGAGTCAACGAATCGTCGGACTAACCCATTCGTACCAACAAGCATTACTGAGTCACAAGCTCACCTGACTAACTAGTCCGCTGCTTCAACCACTGGGCCTACTGCTCGAAAACCAAACCAACTAACATACCCATGACAACGGGGTATGGGTGTGCGTATTATTAAGTTAATCTTGTACATCAATTTATCCCTACAATTTATGGTTTATCTTGGACTTCCCGAGGATTACTTGGTAAGGGGCTCGCTACGGTACTAGGAACTATAATGGGATGACACCCCAAGGATCCCTCTATCAAGACACTTAATGTTATTGATATCTACCCATAAGAACTCCCTCCTTGTTATTACACTTGGATCACCCTAAGTATTTTATGACCCGCTAGGGGAAAGACGATCTTTCGTCAATCCCGAGCACAACTTTACCGTTAACTTACCAAGCACACTCTCATCACCTAAACTCCTTTCTGGTGACCTTCGATCTTCTCAACAAGTCTAGGTACAACCTCTACCTTCCATTCCATCCTAATGATCCATAAAGTTCTCAGGTTTTACAGTTTTACTATACGCAGACCAAATGAGTTATATAAGTTTTATAAGAGGAGGTACTCCAAATATTCATCCAACTGACTCAAGATTATTACTGGGAGTCTACCATGTTATTCTAAGACTAAATCCAGAGAATCATATTTTTCCGTAATTATTTGGCATTTATTATAATTTCTCCAACATTTTGCCAAGTATGAATATGAACATGAAGTGTAAGGTATTCTTATGATATGACTCTCATAAAATTAAGATATATACATCATACCAAAATAACCATAAGCACAGAATGTCGCAATTTTACAATCAGGAATTGTCCTCTATTTATAATATTTAGCATCTTTCCGAAGTTGGAGGTTAATGAAGGAACCATCAAAATACTTATCCAGAAATTATAGAAAATTTACTAGACCTTCATATTAGTCAGAAAAGTCTACTGGCCAAATTTCAAAATTTATAAAAGCAAATTAATCACATAAATGAATATTCCAAAGAAACCCTTTCTAGGGAAAATTTTGAAGGAACCTACTGTTAAATAATTCCAAAAATTATGAAATAAATACCAAATCTCTAAGATGACTGACTGAGTTTCACAATTTATGGAAATCATTTTCTCACCTAAATAAATATTCCAAATAGATCCTAATATGAACATGTTGTGAAGTAGCCTACTGATAACCATCTCCAAAAATTATATAAAAATTTGCAGAGCTTCCTAGTGCCCTGAAATGTCCTATCACCAAGTTGCACATTTTTCCAGAGAGTTTTGGACACCTAATTATATTTCTTAAGATTAAGGTAAAATAAGTGCCTTGTGAATGAAGTACTGGTTAAATCATTTCATTAATTACAACAAAATTACCAGAGGTCTATAATATGATTATAAAGGCACTACCAAAGTTTCATCATCATCCAAAACCATTTGAGCATGTAAATTTCTCTTATAAGGAATTTCCCTAAAGGAGTTATGACCTAATTTAGGGGAAATAAGTACTCCTAAAATTCTCTCAAAATTCCCTAGAGCATAAACACACCCCATGAACATATCTCCTAAATTCCATGGCCATTCTGGGGCTTTTGACCACCTGGCCTTCACAAGGTTCTACATGCACCCCAAGGGGTAAAACTAGGGTCCTAGGGCATATCCACCTCTACACCACCCCATCTTACTCATGAAGGTGTTTTAGGTGATCCTAAACCAGTGGCCAAGGTTTTAACTCATGGTGATGAGTTTTGACCACCATATCTCAGGAATAAACACCATGCCCTAATTTTGACCTAACTTAGGTTGAGAAATTACCCAAACAAATCAGTTCCAATTGGGCTGAGATTTTTACCAGGGTCATATAATAACACTAAGAGGCACCCACCAAAATTTGGAGGGGATTGGAGGTCATTAGACCCTAAATTTAAATAATATATAAATTATTAAATTATTATAAAAACATTAGAAAAATGTTCTCCTAAAATTCCCATCATTAGATATGTTATGGTTGTAGGTACAAACAGCTTAGGTTTCATATTTCAAGTCAATCCCATAACCCAATCAAAAGTTATTCAAGAAATGGTGGTTGTCCTACACTAGGGATCAGTCCCACCAAAATGGACCCACAGGGAGCTGCAGAACTTTTTTTGGGCTGAAACAAATTTTAAAATAAAGTAGACTCTAAGGGCTACAACTTTGGTGTTGACCACTATTTCTGTAGAGGGCCTTAATTATTTTTAATAAATTAATCTTTGTACAGCAAAATGTGTGACAGAAAATACGTTTAATAAACATTTAATATAATAGAGCCGCACGAATCTTGACGCAGAATGGACGCCATCCCTTCGTCTTCCTCCTCTAGCCGACGACTGAGATTGCTCCGACCTGGGTGGTTTTGGAAGTGGTTTTCCTGGCCACCCACGCCCCTCCCCGGCCGGCCAATGCCACCACCACCTTCCTTGAGGTGGTGGTCGGCGATGGGAGGTCTTGGCCGGCCGGTGGTGGCCGGAAATATGGGTTTAGACAAGAGGAAAAAGCTCAAAAAAATGAAGTTTTCGGCTCACACGATCTAGGGCCAATTAGCCTTAAAGCTTGCAAGCAATAGATGTAGATTTATCCACTAGGGTAGAGGAGAAGAACCAGACCTCCAATCGGGCTTGATGGCGGTTATTTCCCGAATTTGCCATGGCCGACCAACCTCCTTGATCTCCTTGCCGATCTCCCAATTCTCTACCAAATGCAACAATCTAGGACTCGATTTCAACTGATATCACCCTTCTGAAGGTGATGGAAGGGTCAATTTGAGGAGGAGGCTTAATGGAGGAGTGCCATTAATGGCCATTTCGGTTTCAATTTGACCTAGTTGGTTGACCCCAATGGGTCCTTGGTGCCCTAAGGAGACTCCTAAAGGGTTAGGTATGCTATAGTGGGGTCAAAGGGTCAAGGTGAGGCCCTAAAGTCCAACACTATGCTTGGTAACTCGAAATTGCTATTTGCAGACCAAGGTGCTCTTCTTCTTCAAGCCTAGGTTCACATGCTCTTTTGTGCTTCCTAGGGTTTTGTCATGACCTAGTCATGACAAAACCACTCCAGGGGTTTAGTTGTTTGGGGGATGTTACAAATCCCAATAAATAAAAGAAATAATTTTGTCCTCGAAATTCAGGCTAGGCTTGCGGGGTTTTCACCGAGAGTGATTGAACGTAACATCCCCTAAGAATTGAAGTCATTACTGACTCGAAGAGCACCGACTATCTCTGATACATCAGTTCTAGTGGCTCTCAGGTGTGCTCCTCCTGTCCATAATTTTACCACATGACTTTTACCTACGGAACCTTCTTGCGCCGCAAAACTCGCACCGTCGTATCGTCTATCCGGTCCAGCTCCAGGTGAATCAATCAATTGGAGGCTACTGGGCCGTCTATAGTAGAAATTCGCTGCTCCGGCCATGGTAGAGCTCTCCTAAAGGAGGAGCCATAGAAGACATCGTGCAATCCCGCTAACTCCGGCGGTAGCTCCAGTCCATAAGCCAACGGGCTGATCCACTCAGGGATCCTGTAGAGCCCCATCTATCTCAGACTGAGCTTCTTCCGCCTGCAAACCCGCGAGACTCCCTGCATCGGACGTATCTTTCGGCACACCTGGTCTCCAACCTAAAACTCTACCTAATGATACTGCGCATCATAATACCTGACATGGCTGCTCTGGGCCACATCATCCTAACTCGAATCAGTCGCACCTGGGCATTTAGGTCCTCATAAATTACGAGCCGAGTGCCTTGGGATCCTCATCCTGTGTCCAAGATAGTGGAGTCTTGTGCCTTTGTCCCTCTGAGGGTGGAAAGCTGTGCTGAACGTCAACTAAGAGCCCAGATAAGCCTGGACTGATCTTCACTTTTTGGCCGTAAACCATTCATCCTGATCCGACACGATCATCCTGGGTACACCACGATAATGGACAAACATATCATCAAATCCCATCAAACACCAATGGGAGCGTCCTTCCAGCCCACGGTGACCCTAGCTACCTTGGTTAATCTATCATCGATGTTCCAAATAAAACTGTGTTCGGAGTGGTAACCTGTGTGTGAAATCCATGATTATATCCTCAAGCTACCACTCCCTAACATGGGCAGTGACTATAGTAGTTCCCCAAAGACTCTTGCACTTGGCCTTCACCAACTGACAAGCCTCACGGTGCATCACAAAACTTATGTTGTCTTTCCTCATTCTGGGGAAATATACATTCTGCAATACACCATTTTTTCGGTGACTATATTTCTCATTTATGTGGGTAGGCATAGACTCTATGAAAAATTCTCTACACAACCAGCTTCTAATTCCTACGAGTATGCCCGAGTCATCAACCAAATCAACTTTATGATTTTATTCCATTCTTATCATTTAATGGGACTGATCGCATCATCAAGCGTCCCAATTATCCTCAGAATTTAAGGGGGTGTACACATGGATCTTATGAACATATGTTAACCAACCAACACTAGTATCAATGTTTCAAGATGACTCCCAATCACTTTCTATGTGGAGTTTGATTCATAAGGTATACAGGTAAAATCTTTTGAAACCCTAAGATTTTTCACAAGTCAATTTCATTAAGAAAATTTCTTCACGTTTATTTCACCAAATTCCTATCACTTCCACATATGCTAGTCTTGATCACTTTTGGATGGTCCAAAGTAAGATAAACTTAGATCGTTCTTATCATAGTAAACTCAAACACTATATTCTAAATCCCACAAGCCATCGTCTAAGATCCCTGATTATTCATCATCATAACTCCCAAGGTATAAGGGCTATTGTTGTAGTTAAAATTTTCTACCATGACAGGGCGTGATTTTTAACAAACCTTAAGTTAATCACTTCTGAATGCCCCAAGTCACAAGAACCTCAAATATAACTACAACTTGTATGACCTAGTTTCCATCTATAACTTCTAGAATGGGACATCGGTATCCCTAAGTGATTAATCCCGGCGACTTTACATTTCCAATGATTCAACTAAGGTCAAGTTGTTGTTCGATCAATGATGTCTATCCATTGTCCTGGTAATACTACAAATCATTAATCTGAATATACTGCTACACCATCTCATCTTTGCCCGAGTAACGTTGAATAAGATCGAACTCAAAATCACTATGTTCACGACACAAAATTTTCTAACTTAGGTCTAAGGGAAACCCAAGTCAGTGACTAATTTGCCCAATAATCAAAAGGGTAAACCCCCAATAAATAAAAGATAATCCCTAATAAAAACAAGATAAGCCACTATCTATTTTGGGCTCAGTATCTTCGATATCTCCATGTTATATTCGTCCTAAGTATGTAAACAATCCTCAGGGCACACAGCCATAGACTTGGGGTTCTATCTTAAGACTTGTTGGTACGCTTCATACTTTAGACTCTTCAAGTTCCCCTTTACTACAACCTTATCAGGGTCAACATGTTACCCAATCCCCAATGGGTTTCTTCTGAACTTGAATTCTCATCTAACCCTCAGTGTTTGTCATGATGGTTGTCTCAATGTAAACATGTCTCCGGTATGAGGGTTTGAGTCTACGAGTCCCCTACCATTCTGCTTATGCATCAAATTTCCTTGAGGCAGTCCTTTCAGTTTGGATAATCCTTGGTATGTGAAGTATCATTATCATAGTTTATGGCTTAGGTGGCCGTTCCCGGTTTAAGCTCTTCCTCCAATATCTTTGGGGTATCCCCGGACCTTAATCGAATTTATACCTACGGTCTATTTCAGGACTAGGGCATGATATAAATTGTCATGGTGAGTCAGGTGTCCTAGTGGGGTTTAATCTAACTCATTAACTAAAGGATTATCTAAAGATATCTTTGTAGCCGGAGGTATTCCCTGCTGGGGGCAAGGTTCGTCGCAGGCTACAAAAAAAACTTGCCAAAAGGTTCAGTTAAAAGGGGACTTTTTCATGTGATTTCTCATATGGGCACACCATTGCTTCCACTGCTTAGTTTGTCCTCAAACTAAACTCGCGCGGGGTGGCCCAGGGTTTGTGGACTTCTT
This sequence comes from Dactylorhiza incarnata, assembly GCA_033032865.1. Lineage (NCBI taxonomy): Eukaryota > Viridiplantae > Streptophyta > Magnoliopsida > Asparagales > Orchidaceae > Dactylorhiza > Dactylorhiza incarnata. The sequence goes on along the minus strand of JAWHQI010000278.1, from coordinate 2,029,775 downwards.
TTCTTCGGATCGAGGTTTGCTCTGATACCAGTTTGTAAGTCCCCATTTTTTTCTTTTATAAACCCGGGTCTTATGCCCAGAACCGCCGCTTTGCGTTGACACCATCACTCGGGAAGGTTGCCACTACAGAATGCCAATCCTGCTGGCCATATCGATCACAGAAGAAGAAAAGTATAAACGAACAAAAAGAAGTTCAAGTCCACAATCACATGCTATATATAGACAATATTGAAGCAGTAATATAAAGTATGGTAAAGAGCAAGTAAAGAACAGTAAGTAAAGCAAGTACATAATAGAAAAGTAACCATTGATTTATAGGAATGCCCATACAAACCTATAGACCAAGGGGTCGTTTAGCAGGGCCTATCGTATAAAGAGTCACATAACCAATTTATACGATAGGGGTAGGGGTTGAAATGCAGTGTTTATGCCATGACATGCAGAGTTATGCAGTTTATGCTATGTTCATACAAGTGTAACTCACACACTTCGACTCTATGAGCACAGACCTTTAGTTCCCCCTTTTTGGAGCTAGCAAGACTCCCAGGATACTCCCGTAGTGGCAAATGAAAGCGGTGGGTTGGGCCTCGCCCACCTCTAGGTTGGTATTCACACTACCTAACCTAGACCTATCGTACGCCTCAACGCAAACTGCGGAGCATCTGCGTACTCTTACTGGCTGGACCACCAGACTTTCATGGCTAAGTGCAAATTCCACACTTTCCGAGTCAACGTATTGACGTCGGTGTGAATGACCGTCCAATACCGAAGACCCACCACCTTCATGCACATGCAAACATGTTCTACTATATCCCAAGCCATAAGCTCCCCGGGCTAACCTGCCCATCATCATAACCTTCCGAGTCAACGGCTCGCCGGACTAACCCGTCCGTACCAACAAGCATTACTGAGTCACAAGCTCACCGGACTAACTAGTCCGCTGCTTCAACCACCGAGCCTACCACTCGAAAACCAGACCAACTAACATACCCGTAACAATGGGGTGTGGGTGTGCGTATTATTAAGTTAATCTTATACATCAACTTATCCCTACAATTTATGGTTTATCTTGGACTTCCCGAGGATTACCCGGTAAGGGGCTCGCTACGGTACTAGGAACTATAATAGGATGACACCCCAAGGCTCACTTTCTCAAGACACTTAATGTTATTGATATCTACCCATAAGAACACCCTCCTTGTTATTACACTTGGATTACCCTACGTATTTTATGATCCGCTAGGGGAAAGACGATCTTTCGTCAATCCTGAGCACAACTTTACCCTTAACTTACCAAGCACACTCTCATCACCTAAACTACTTTCTGGTGACCTTCAATCTTCTCAACCAGTCTAGGTACAACCTCTACCTTCCATTCCCTCCTAATGCTCCATAAAGTTCTCAGGTTTTATTATAATTTCTCCAACATTTTGCCAAGTATGAATATGAACATGAAGTGTAAGGTATTCTTATGATATGACTCTCATAAAATTGAGATAAATCAATCATACCAAAAAAACCATAAGTACAGAATGTCGCAATTTTACAATCAGGAATTGTCCTCTAATTATAATATTTAGCATCTTTTCAAAGTTGGAGGTTAATGAAGGAACCATCAAAATACTTATCCAGAAATTATGGAAAAATTACTAGACCTTCATATTAGTCAGAAAAGTCTATTGGCCAAATTTCAGAATTTATAAAGGCAAATTAATCACATAATTGAATATTCCAAAGAAACCCTTTCTAGGGAAAATTGTGAAGGAACCTACAGTTAAATAATTCCAAAAATTATGAAAAAAATACTAGAACTCTAAGATGACCATAAAGGCTTACTGACTGAGTTTCACAATTTATGGAAATCATTTTCTTACCTAGATAAATATTCCAAATAGATTCTAATATGAACATGTTGTGTAGTAGCCTACTGATAACCATCTCCAAAAATTATATAAAAATTTGCAGAGCTTCCTAGTTCCCTAAAATGTCCTATCACCAAGTTGCACATTTTTCCAGAGAGTTTTGGACCCCTAATTATATTTCTTAAGATTAAGGTAAAATAAGTGCCTTGTGAATGAAATACTGGTTAAATCATTTCATTAATTACAACAAAATTACAAGAGGTCTATAGTATGATTATAAAGGCACTACCAAAGTTTTATTATCATCCAAAAGCATTTGAGCATGTAAATTTCTCTTATAAGGAATTTCCCTAGAGGAGTTATGGCCTAATTTATGGGAAATAAGTATTCCTAAAATTCTCTCAAAATTCCCTAGAGCATAAACACACCCCATGAACATATCTCCTAAATTCCATGTCCATTGTAGGTCTTTTGACCACATGGCCTTCGCAAGGTTCTATATGCACCCCAATGGGTAAAACTAGGGTCCTAGGGCATATCCACCTCTAAACCACCCCATCTTACTCAAGTAGGTGTTTTAGGTGATCCTAAACCATTGGCCAAGGTTTCAACTCATAGTGATGAGTTTTGACCACCATACCCCAAGATAAACACCATGCCCTAATTTTGACCTAATTTGACCTAACTTGGCTTGACAAATTACCCAACCAAATCAATCCCAATTGGGCTGAGATTTTTACCAGGGTCATATAATAACCCTAAGAGGCACCCACCAAAATTTGGAGGGGATTAGAGGTCATTAGACCCAAAATATAAATAATATATGAATTATTAAATTATTACAAAAATGTTAGAAAAATGTTCTCCTAAAATTCCCATCTTTGGATATGTTATGGTTGTAGGTACAAAGAGCCTAGGATTCAATTTTCAAGTCAATCCCATAACCCAATCAAAAGTTATTCAATAAATGGTGGCTGTCCTACACTAGGGATCAATCCCACCAAAATGGACCTACAGGGAGCTGAAGAACTCCTATTGGGCTAAAACAAATTTTAAAATAAAGTAAACTCTAAGGGCTACAACTTTGGTGTTGACTGCTATTTCTGTAGAGGGACCTAAGTATTTTTAATAAATTAATCTATATACAGTAAAATGTGTGACAGAAAATACGTTTAATAAACATTTCATATAATAGAGCCGCACGAATCTTGACGCAGAATGGACGCCATCCCTTCATCTTCCTCCTCTAGCCGACGGCATAGATTGCTCCAATCTAGGCGGTTTTGGAAGTGGTTTTCCCGGCCACCCACGCCCCTCCCCGGCCGGCCAATGCCACCACCACCTTCCTTGAGGTGGTGGCCGGCGATGGGAGGTCTTGGCCGGCCGATGGTGGCCGGAAATAGGGGTTTAAACAAGAGGAAAAAGCTCCAAAAAATGGAGTTTTCGGCTCACATGATCTAGAAACAATTGGCCTTAAAGCTTGCAAGCAATAGATGTAGATCTATCCACTAGGGTAGAGGAGAAGAACCAGACCTCCAATCAGGCTTGATGACGGTTATTTCCCGAATTTGCCATGGACGACCACCCTCCTTGAGCTCCTTGCCGATCTCCCAATTCTCCACCAAATGCAACGATCTAGGACTCGATTTCAACTGATATCCCCCTTCTGAAGGTGATGGAAGGGTCAATTTGAGGAGGGGGAGGCTTAATGGCGGAGTGCCATTAATGGCCATTTCAGTTTCACTTGAAAATTCTTGAATTCTCCACCGGATGGCATGGGAAAGGTTGGAAAACGTCTTAGAATTCAATGGGGAGATGAATGGAGGCTGTGGGGAGATGAATGGGAGGTCAATTTGCCTTGAATGCCATGAATCCACCTTGAACGACCACTTTCTCTCTCTTCAAATTGGGGGAAACTCCCAATTTCTCTCTCCTAGTCACCCCCTCTAGAAATTGGATGGCATTCCATGTAATTTCAGCCTCATGAGGCTAGAGTGTCACTTCAGTTGGGCCTAGCCCAAGTGGATTGAGCTTGAGTTAGCCTTTTCCCCTCTTTTTGGGCAAGGTTGACCAAGTGTTGACTTGGTCAACTGATGGGTTGACTGGTCCAAGTGGTGTGTCTTGAGTCCCTTGACACCACCCAAAGTTGGTTGAGTCATGATGGTGTCCCAATTGGGCCAATTTATCCAAAAGGTATTGGTTTGACTAAAACAGGGCTAGAGTTGACTTGGGTCAAATTGGCCAAATTGGTGGCTCCATGATGGGGGTTTTTAGTCCATTGGGTCTCTAATATCCTTATAAGGGTAGGGGCATAGTCAATTTGGCATGGTGGAGGCCAATTGACCCTAATTAGGCTACTTTGACCAATTTAGGTTAGGGTTGACTTTGGTCAACTTGACCTAGTTGGTTGACCCCAATGGGTCCTTGGTGCTCTAAGGGGACCCCTAAAGGGTTAGGTATGCTATAGTGGGGTCAAAGGGTCAAGTCGAGGCCCTAAAGTCCAACACTAAGCTTGGTAACTTGAAATTGCTATTTGCAGACCAAGGTGTTCTTCTTCTTCAAGCCTAAGTTCACATGGTCTTTTGTGCTTCCTAGGGTTTTGTCATGACCTAGTCATGACAAAACCACTCTAGGGGTCTAGTTTTTCGGGGGATGTTACAATAACTTTGTCACATAAAGCTTAATGATTAATAAATAAATTGAATGAAAAGTCATATCTTTTTAAAGTGACCTATCTATCCTCTTTTTAGTTTTTTATCCTTTTTAAATCCATTTCCTATAAATGTCTTATATTTTCATTATAAATTGTATACTAAATTTGTTATGTGATATTATCTAGATTAATGAAATCATTTCAAAAATGGTTTAAATAGGCATTAGGGATCTAAAGCTAAAATATTTCATGCTCAATTTTTTGACTATTTCTCTATTTTCTTTGCTGCATATGATAACCCCTTTAATGAAAAATCATAATCAAGAAAAATCAGAATTAAAAAATAACAAAACCATGTGATTTATTCAAAATTTTTTAACTTTGTTGCTAGTGCTAGGCGTTAGCTCCTAATGCCGGCGGTAGCCTATTTTCTCGAAAATTCCAATTTCTCTAAATGATATTTTTTTTCTGAAAATCATTCCTACTGCTGTACTTAGTATTCTTGTATACTTTCAGAAAAACTAAATATATCTTGGTTTTTACATCATTTTAAATAAAAAAGGAATGAATATGAAATTCACACAAACAACCATGATCTATTAATATCCTATACTAAAATTCTCTCTAATCATATATCATAATTCATGATCTATCAAGAATTATCTTAAATTAACTATTTCTATCACACTTAGGAATTATGAATTATATGATGGCTATTGATATTATAGTTTCATACCTTGTTTTTGTGTATTGTTTGTGTATGGTGTGTCACTATTATTTGCATGTAACTCATTATATTTAGACCTCATAATCAACTTAGTATCAACAAGATGAAATCAAATAGAATTGTCACTTCATTCTAGGTCTATGAAAATTAAAAACTTTATGTTTAATACATGCAAATCAATTATTTATTTGTCTAACTTTACATATCTTTGCACCATGTTGTCCTAACTCATCATACTAGCATCATTACTTACCATAGGTAGAAATCAATGTCCATGCTAGTTATATCATGTTATGCTAAAGTAAAATATAATACTAAAATTTAAAAATCATTGATCTATAAATTCAATCAATTCACTTGAAATAAATATTACTAATTTAAAAATCATTTTATGAATGCAATATATTTTATGTTTGGATGTATCTCATTTTATTTAGACTTTAGAATCAACTTTGCATCAATTAGAGCAAATCAAATAGAATCATCACTTCATTATAGGTCTATAGATCAAAACTTTATGATTTAATACATACAAACCAATTATATATATTTATCATATTTAGCATTTCATTGCATCCAGTTCATTATCCTAGCACCACCTCTTAGTATATGCTCAATTTAGTTTCTATGCTAGGTTTATCAATATAATTACATGCTAAATTAAAAGTAGAAAATTGAAAGTTAAAATTCATAATAACTACGTGGCTTTAAAATCAACAATAATTCTAAACCTCAAACAAACTCATAGTTTATGAATCGGTCCTTAGGCTAAAACACTTAGTATGCTCATGATCATTCATCTACATTATGTGTCTCTCAATAACGAGGGCATAGGATTGTGTGCATTAGAGACCTAACCTCTAAGTCATGTCTTGTCCTTAACTGGGGTGGGTGTTGGAGCCTATGTTCCGCATCTCTTGGTTTGAGAATAACAAATACCGTGTTGTATTTGATCTTATATTTTGTGTGTTTATAGTGTGCAGGAATTATAGATACACATCCCTATGAGTAGTATGCTGATTGGAGATGATTCTCTGGAAAGAGAGCTAACGCCCCGCGTTAGCGTTAACGCCCCACGTTAACTTTTTCGTCGATAAGGGATATCATCGAAGAGGGAATGACTTTGATAAGAAGTATCATCGAGTACCAAGAGACAATGCCAGCATTGAATCTCAACGCACGCATTGAGTCCACGAATCTACCACGATCCCGATGGTTGCACAATTTTAGCCACGACTGTTCATGATCACTAACGTTGGCGTTAACTCTTAACGCCACGCGTTAGCTCCCGTGTCTATTTTAATAGCATCCCCTCTCATTCTAGATATTGATTCCATTGCCTGTAAAGCTAACATTCAGATTCTTTTGAGAGAGGCTTGTCTACAACAATTGAGAGATCTCCCTTTGGCAAACATGAAGATCTAAAGAAGATTTTGAAGGAGAAGGTCTACAATGCATATTCCATACGAAGGACGATCGCTTCGAGAATGCCAACGTCTACATCGCCTTCGTCTTCACCTTCAGAATTTCTTGGGGAGTTTCTCTTACTTTACTTTTATCTTATAATCTTTTATTTTATTCTTTTTGTAATTGCTGTGAAGAAATTGTTTGGGGAGAACGTCAGATTCCGGGAAGGATTCCGTGAGTAATTCGCCGCGGTTGTTGGCGACTAGGTCCTTGTGTGGCTTAGGGGGTAATTCGCCACCTTGTGCATGGCGACTAGGTCGAGGGTAGATCTGGGGGGTGGCTAGAGGCCTTATCTGAGGATAAATATGCTATAACTAATCGGTCCTTAGGAGAAGGACCGGTGAAACAACAAAAAGTGTTTTTAATATTCTCGCCTTGATTTCTAGCATTATATAAATCAATCCTTTGTGTAATTAATTTATTATGAAAAAAATCATGTCTTTTAATGTTCTATTCAATTGATTTTATTTCCTCTTTAAGAATGTGTTAAATTCTTTGAAATGTAATATTCATTTTTATTATCTCTGATTTTCTGGAATTGTATTTCATTTAAGATTTCATAAGTAAAATCACCGTGGCAATCTTTTTGTGCTAAGGAAAATTTCCCGGAGATCTAACGCCCAGCGTTAACCCTTAACGCAAGGCGTTAGCAATAGTTAACAAAAAGTTTTGTTCCACTTCTTTAAAAAGGAATCGTCAATATAATATTATCTGGAATATTTAAATATATTTTCTTATAAAATATTCTAAAACTTCAGTCGCAAACTCTGATATTTTTAATAAAGTTTTAAATACCATAGAACCCTTATTCACCCCCCTCTAAGGGTGCCGTAAGATCCAACATGTGGTATCAGAGGGTAGGTTATTCCAATACAGCTTCACAACCGGGAATAATGGCGCTTCATGATCTCGCATTTTCTAGAGGGGATAAGTTTTATGAAAATGAAAAATCATTATCACCACCTTTATTTATGGGTGAAAATTATAATGTGTGAAAAACTCTTATGGAAAAATTTCTTAAATCTTTGGATATTGAAGTTTGGAATATTACAATTAAAATGCCCCCAATTATTCTAAATAAAAATGAAATGTTTTTAAATGTCAAATCTATGAATAGTCTATATTGTGCACTACATCAAAATATTTTCAAACTTATTTATACGCTTCCTACTGCTTTTGAAGTTTGGAAATTTCTTGAGAATTCTTATAGTCTTACCTCCACAGATGATGAACAAGAGCAACTCCTTATGGATCCAAGAGAAGAAACCGACGAGGACTCATGTTTGGAGGAAGATCTATCTAAGAGAGACGAATTCAACATCATAATATTGGACTCAAATGATGGCAACACATCAAGCAAAAGAAAAGAAGGAAACTCAATTATGGAAGAGGAAAGCCAAGAAGATGTCAAAGGAACCTTTGGTTCAAATCTTCCCTCATCCTATAGCAATGTAAGAAAATCAAAATCTTCTCTTTTTGTAACAAATTCTATTTCTATATTTCGTGTGCTTAAATTTGCTAAACGTAAAATTTCAAAGTTTAAAAATGCTAATTCCAAATTACATTTAGAAAATAAAACCTTAAAAGCAGACACTAAAGTAAAATCTTATATTGATGTTTCAAATTCTCTTTCATGCTCTTTAATTAAAAATGCTAAACCTTGTAATACCTTTAAAGAAAAACTCAAGGTTTTGGAAAAAGGTCTTTTAACTTCAAAAGAGCATAATTGTTGAAACCGATTTCTCGGTCTCTGTGGAGTTCGGGGCCCTCACCGAGATGAGGGGCGACCAACCCTTACTCCTCCCAAGGGGGAGCTCTAGGTTGAAGGTTGAGGAACTATGGACTGGACCAAGGGCTTAGTGGGGAGGTCCCGCCACGTACCCGGAAGCCCCTTAGGAACTTCCCCTCCCAAGCCACTACTAAGCTTGGGCTCCACTGAAGGCTCTCCTCACCCCCTAGAGAGACTTGGGGAGGGCGAGAGAGAGAGAGAGAGAGAGAGAGCTAGCCTAGAATAAGCCTCCTCCAAATGGTGCCCCCTAGTCCTATTTATAGGATTTCTGAAGTTGGGCTGCAAATAATCAAAAATCGAGGCCTGAAAATACCAACATACCCTCGAAATGGGCTGCGAACAGCCAAATACTGCCATTCTGAGACGCTAAGCGCAGAACGCCTACCCGACTTGGAGCTGGGCGAGCCGGAGACCTCCCCGGCTCACCTCCCGACCTCCCCGGCATATAACTCTTCCCTCTGTCCTGGGTAGATGTGAAGAGTTGGTAAACGACGTGGGTTGCTTACCGATGCTCTCCAGGCAGCAGCGGAGAGCCCCACTCTTGGCCTGGTCACCGTCTCATATACCTACATCTGGTGGAGGTCCTACTCTTCCTGGTTCTCCTGTAATAATGAGTTCCACCGATCGTCAGTCTATAAGACTCAGCATATTCCTCACCGCCGCCACCAACTCCAGAAGGAGTAGGCTCCCCCTGGGCACTTGTACCTGCACCAACAGGCTTTTGAATCCGGATGTCCCATCTTTGAATGGTGGAGACATCTATCTTTTTCAGGTGATGAAGAACTGCTCCCTTGGACATATCAAAAACTTTAGGATCAACCTGGTTCAGATACAGGGAAATTATCCTTACAAAATAGGGAGCAAGTAGGCATTCTTTAATTTTCACAAATAGAATAGATGCCCAGTCACAATGTTTCCTACAAACTAAAACTGACATTAGGCAGAAGAAATCTTCAGATATATATCCCATGCTTCCAGTCTTGCAAAGGAATACTTTGGCAATTATGTCCACCAACAACTTCTCTACTTCATTCATGTTATGTCTTCTAATAGACTTGGAAGAGCTGTCTAAACCACAGAAAGATAATGTCCTTGACCAGTCTTCATCTACAAGATCATCTTCAGTTCCCACTGTCGGCATCTTCAGAAGCTTGGATATGGATTTTGAAGTCATTTTTATTTTTAGATTGTTCACAGAAGATTTCAGCATCCGACCTTCCTTCTTGATTTTGCCATTGTTGAAAAATTCCTCCACTTATTTGAATAAAATTTTGCATGGGTGCTCCATAACAAAGGAGAGGCATGCTGCCTCTGGGAGAAGGAAGAAGTTGAGAATGTCATCAGAAATGGAGCTTAGCCCTTATCTCACGAGCTCACTGCCGACTCCTATCTTAGTTCTTGCTGGAGGAGCCATTAGAACGAGGAAGAACGAGTGTGCTGGACGGAAATGTCGTGAGAAGATGGAAAGTCGCTAGGTCTTTTCTCAAAAAGAAGGGTCGTGAACTTAAAAGTATTCGAGAGATCTAATTTATATATATATGTTCAATTTTGACATTTATAAAGTAATAAAATATATATAAATTTTAATCTAGAGCACGTACATGTCTTTTCGAATTCCAGAGAGTGAATAACAAATTTGTCCAGGAAAAAAATTTCTTCTCGAGAAATAGATAGTTATTTCTCGAGATGTCCAGGACATTTCTCGAGAATAAATAGCATTCCTCGAGAGGCTTAGTCATTTCTCGAGATCATTCAGATTTCTCGAGAAATATAGTTCATTTCTCGAAAAATTTCAGAATTCCCTTGATAAGCCTTTTCTCGAGAAAAATATCATTTATCGAGAAATATCAGATGCTATTCGAGAAATCTCAGACATAACTTGAACTTCTCTTGATATTTTCAGACCTTATCTTCCTTGAAAGTTTGAAGAATTTAGGGTCTTCTTGGCTTCAATTGTGACTTGTTTAGGGCTCCATATTGAGCATCCCAAGTTCTGTCTTGAAGAACGAGAACTTGGTCTCATCCAGTGGCTTCGTGAAAATGTTCGCAACTTGCTTGTCCGTTGGAACATAACATAGATTGATGTCCCCATTCTCCACATGCTCCCGGATGAAATTATATTTTAACTAAATATGCTTTGTCTGGTTGTGAGAGACTGGATTATTTGTAATTGCAATAGCGCTGGAGGACTCGCAAAACATTGGGATGTCCTGAAACTTCATATTATAATCTTCAAGCTGATTCCTTATCCATAGATGTTGTGCGCAACAACTGCCTGCAGAAATGTAATCTGACTCGGCGGTTGCAATTGCAACACAATTCTGCTTCTTGCTACTCCAAGGAATTGGCAAGTCCCAGAAGTACTTTTCCTGTCATCCTTACTACCTGCAAAATCTGCATTTGAAAAACCAATCAGCTCACTGTCATTACTTCTTGGGTACCATAAGCCAAGATTTGGTGTACCTTTAAGGTATCTCAAACTCCTCTTTGCAGCGGTATAGTGAGATTCCTTAGAGTTCACCTGATGTCTAGCACATAAACATGTAGAAAATATTATGTCAGGCCTACTAGCAGTAAAGTAGAGCATAGATCCAATTATGCTTATGTACTTGGTTTCATCGAAAGGTTTCCCTTTCTCATTCCTATCTAGAGACATAGTTGAACTCATTGGAGTCCTCATTGAGGATGCACTCTCCATTCTAAATTTCTTTATCAACTCCTTGGTGAATTTCGTATGAGAGATGAAAATTCCATCTTCAGATTGCTTCACCTGAAGTCCTAAGAAATATTTCAGCTTACCCATACTGCTCATTTCGAACTTCCCTTGCATAAGTTTGGAAAATTTCTTGCAAAGGTTGTCATCCGCAGAGCCAAAGATAATATCGTCAACATAGATTTGCACAAGCAAAATCTTGCCTTTTACTTCCCTCAGAAATAATGTTTTATTTATCTTTTCTCTTGTGAATTTATTCTCAAGAAGAAAGTTAGACATTGTCTCATACCAAGCTCGAGGAGCTTGTTTCAAACCATATAAACCTTTTTGCAATATGTAAACATAATCAGGGTGTTCAGGATCAACAAAACCTGGGGGTTGTTCCACGTATACTTCTTCTTTTATATTACCGCTGAGAAAAGCTGACTTGACGTCCATTTGGTATACGGCGAATCCCTTGAATGCAGCATAAGCAACGAACAGCCTGATCCCTTCGAGCCTTGCTATAGGAGCATAAGTCTGATAGAAGTCGATCCGTTCTTCTTGTCTGTATAATTTCGCTACAAGTCTGGCTTTGTTCTTGATTATTGTTCCGTCTTTATCCAATTTGTTTATGTAGACCCATTTTGTTCCAATGATATTTTTATCTTTGGGTTTTGGTACAAGAGTCCAAACTTTGCACCGCTTGAATTGATTTAGTTCTTCTTCCATTGCAATTATCCAAGAAGGGTCCTCATTTGCTTCTTGGAATTTCTTTGGTTCAACCTGCGAGAGGAAGCTCAAATACATATTTTCATTAGTAGTACCTCTTCTTGTTCTTATGCTGTCATGAGGATCTCCTATGATCTGATCAATCGGATGATCCCTCAAATGTTTGAACTCTAGATTCCTTGAATCAATTGGGCCACCATGAACTTCTTCTGCTATTGGAGTGTCTTACTCCACTTGGATTAGCTCTTCATCTTGGTGATCTTCCTCTTCAGATGTGGTTGGGGGACAGATCTTGATGAAGTTTTGAGCATTTTCTTTAACTGGCTTATCCAAGCTTAAGTCTTGCAACCTTGAATCTGCATCTTCAACAAAGACACTAGAAAAGATGCTTTGTAGCATGCTCATCTAATCAAATACAATATTAATGGATTGCTCTACAACCAGGGTTTTCTTATTAAAAACCCTATAATCTCTACTATGGATACTATAGACTACAAAAATACCTTCAAAGCTCTTTTCACTATACTTGGTTTTATAATGCTTCCCATTATTAAGTATAAAGCATTTACTGCCAAAGATTCTAAAATAAGAGATGGTTGGTTTCTTGCCTTTTAGTAGTTCATATGGAGTCTTTTCATGGTTTTTATTAATGAGTGCTCTGTTTTGCACGTGGCAAGCAGTGTTGACAACTTCAGCCCAGTAGTATTCTGGTAGTGATGAGTCGCTCAACATTATTTTGCAAGCCTCAATGAGTGTTCTATTCCTTCTCTCAGTTACCCCATTTTGTTGTGGAGTTCGAGGAGAGGAAAACTCATGAAAGATACATAGGCTTTCACAGAAGTCTGTCATGGCCCCAGATTCAAATTCTGTTCCGTGGTCACTTCTGATTTTGACCACCGAACAATCTAATTCATTCTGGATTTGCCTGACAAACTTAGTAAAATTATCAAAGGTATCTGATTTGTGTCTGTGAAAGAATACCCATGCAAAACGTGAGTAATCATCTACAATAACCAATGTGTAAGACTTACCTCCTAAACTTCTAATTTGCAAGGGACCAAACAAGTTCAAATGAAGCAGGTGTAAACACCTGGTAGAGTCTTTGCCAATTATGCTCTTGAAGTTAGATCTTGTTTGCTTGCCTTTTACACATGCATGACAAGGTCTATCTTTAATGCACTTAATATTTGGCGCATCACGCACTAAGTTTTGAGAAAATAATTAATTTATAGTTTTGAAATTAATATGTGCTAGTCTCTTGTGTCATTGGTCAATGAGAGATGCACTATCTTTTGCTAAAAAGCACAATGGTGTAGAGGAGGTGAAACAAAGAAAGTTTAAACAGAAAATATTTCTACAGCGAGCGCCTGATAAAATTATTTCTAAATTTTCTGCCGACTTTATCAAACACTTATCTTTACGAAGATCAACTATGTATCCTTTATCACAAAGTTGACTTATGCTTATAAGATTATGTTCTAATCCTTCCACATAAGCCACATCTGAGAAGGATACATTGCCATTAGTAAACATACCATAGCTTTTAGTTATTCCTCTGTCGGATCAGCCAAAAATGACTTTTGGGCCGTTCTCAACTGGAATGTAATTCTACAATAGGCTTCTTGTCCCGGTCATGTGCCGAGAACAACCACTGTCCAACTACAAGGTAGGATTTCTGTTGGACTTTGGACATACCTGCAAAAGCATATTATATTGCCTTAGGAGCCCAAACAAATTTGGGTCCTTGGTCCCTTGTTAGCTGAGCACCGCGTCGAACGTTAACATTGCGGGTGGTATTCCTTGCAATGTTTACTTGTGGTATCCTAATATTAATCGGATTGAACCGGCAATCTACGACAAAGTGACCAATCTTACAGCAACACCAACAGTCAAATCTATTGTACCTTCGCTTTGTATTCTCCTGCTTTACTTTTTGATCGATAGTTTTGGCAGGAGCCTTACTTTTTGATGAGGATCCCTCATGAGTACAACACACGCATGGTTCCACTATCTCCTTTGGCTTAGGTGCAACAGTCTTCACCGTTGGTGCCTTCTTTGCACCTGGTCCATGAACATAAGGACCATAATCTCTCAGATTTATTTCCTCATAAGGTGCTTTAAATACACTTGCACCGAAGTTTCGGGGACGAGTACACCCCTTGTGGTCGTTGACAGGATCAAATTTAATTGGTCTAGTTAAGTGACCATAGGAGCTTTCCAAATCATAGGCATTTGTGGGAAAGATAACTTTCTTAAATATCGTCTGATTCAGATGGGCCTTCCCTTTCTCTTCGGCGGTAGCTTTCATAGCATCCTTATTTTTCTTGATGGGTCGGATATTCTTAGAAGATTTACTGGAGCCAGCTACATGGCCTAATCCACTGCCACTTGCTTTAGCTGAGAATATATCAATGATTGGAAGAATAGTTTTCGGTTGGGAGAACTTTTCGACTAGCTTTTTCTCAGCAGCTAGCTGTTCTTCCAGCTCTTTGATGATTTTCTCTCTCAGGGCAAGGAGCTCATCTGAGCTGTTGATTTTGTCTGTCAAGACTTGGATTTCCACTCTGTGAGAAGTAAGCTGTGCAACTTCTTCCCTCAGATTGGATTCCACTTCCTTGAGAGACATGATCTCCTTGGCCTGGGTTTTGACGACCTTTCGGCATTTGTCAAAGCTTTTGAGCAATTCAGTATATTGGGCCATGAGTTCTGAATCCTCATCTGCGGAGTAGTCCTCTTGCTCAACTGAGGCATAGTCTAATTCAGACAAGATGGGGTGAGTGTTTACCATCCCTTTATACTGAGGTTCTTCTTCGTCATCATTCATGGCCATAAGCCCGAAGTAGGCTTCTTCTTCATCACTTGACTTATCCGAGTCACTGTCGCTGAGAGTTTTGGACTTCTTGGCGACGAAGCTTCTCTCAGTTTTCTTTTTCCCATGGGTGTACTTCTTTTCTTCTCTCCTTCCACCCTCTTTCTTCTTGTGAGGGCAATCAACGATCATATGCCCAGACTTGTTACAACAATAACAAACAACGTCAGAGGAAACATGTTTATTCGGTTTAGACTTATACCTATCATGGCTACTTGAGCCCTTTCTGTGATGATCACCATCACGACGAGAATGTCTGTAGTCTAAGGAAGAGGGCTTGTTCTTCATATGCCTTCTTTTGCTTAGCAATTTCTTGAATTGATGGGAAATTATAGAGAACTCCCCATCTGACATTTCAGAGAAGGAGGAGCCAGCTTCTGATTCTTCTTCTTCATCAGTTTCTTGTGCCCTTATTGGTGACATAGCTCTTCTCTTCCCGGAGCTCTCGACCTTCAGGGACAAGGTCCTCTCCTTGCCTGAGGTACGATTCCCATCTTCTTCAGTTTTGCGGATGTTCATCTGCAACTCTTGTGATAGTAGCTTCCCGAACAGATTCTATAGGTCAATGTTTGGTAGCTTTCCAAACTCCCTAATAACAACGATCTTGCTATCCCATTCGTTCATCAGGGATCGTAAGAACTTGTCATTTAGTTCACCGTTTGTAAACACCCTGCCATAATTTCTTCGGCCGTTTACGATCTTGAAGAATCTTTCATAAGAATCGACAATGCACTCCTTCTTGCTCTGCTTGAAGGCCTCATACTCTTGGTTGAGTAGAGATCTTCTATCTCCCCTTACCTCTTCGGTACCTTCCATGAGGACAATCAAGGATGTCCACATCTCTTTGCCAGATTTGAAGTGGATTAAGTTTTGTAACATTGAGTCACCCACTGCACTGGTAATTATGTTCTTTGCCTTCTTGTCTAGGGCTACGATGGCGATCTCATCTTTGGTTAAGTCCATCATCTTCTTTGGCACCTGAACAGTTGAGTCAATTGTAGAGGTAACCATAGGAACATGAGGGCCTTCATCCACAAGTTGAAAGATTCTCGGATCTGAGGCTTCCATGTAAAATCTTACTCTTTCCTTCCACATGGGGAAGTTAGCCTTTGTGCAGATGGGCAGCTTCAACGAGGAGGATTCCTTGCTTCTTTCCATGTTTTGCTAGCAACTAGAATGGATGGATCCTGTTTAAGGTGTTAACCTTGCAACGAACACCGACCCTCTGATACCAATTGAAGTATCTAGTTGTCTACCTAAATCACCTAGAGGAGGGTGAAGAGGTTCTGCGTCTTTTGCAGAATTAAAACTTGAAGAAATATAGAACACAGAAAAGCAAATTACAAGCGCAGACGACACAAGTATTTTATAGTGGTTCCCCAATCTTGGGTACTCCACTTTCCCGCCTCTCCAATCTAGCACCACGGCTAGCCTCAGCTACTTCACTATATCTCAGATAAAAAATGATCCTACAACCTTGGAGTCACCACTCCTACACCTCGGAGACAACTCTCCTTCAAACTCAGAGACAACGCTCCTACAAACTCAAAAGATAAACTTCCTACAAAGAAATAAAGGATGTGTACAAGAAAATGATTAAAATACAAGTACAGATATGAAATACTATGATCTTCTTCCTTCTTGAGACTTGGAAAACTTTGGCTTGAAGTTGAGGAAGAAAGGTTGAAATCTCAGATCTGAACTTCTAGGACTCGACAAGATCCTATAGACTTCTGTAGAAAATTAAATCACCGATCTGCCGAATCTTTTCCTTCAAAAAGATCAGTTGAATGAGAGAGATGAAGATCTTCAACAATGGCAGGAGGCGTGCGGCTCTTTCTCGATTCCGATTGATTAGGTTTAGACAAAAATTGATAAATACCTTTTATAGCAATCAAGTCTAACGGTAATAAGTCCTTGTTTTAAGGTGTAATTTTCCTTAAAACACGTCATACGTGGCACTGACAAGGATATAGTATATTTTGAATCCCGCCAGAAATGAATTTTGAGAACAGTGTGTGAAATAAAACTTTTCTCGACATCAAAAGGATTTCTCGAGAAATGATAAGATTTCTCGAGAGAAGGTCTGCTACATCTCGAGAAAGGGCTTAAAAGAGCTTTCTGGAAAACTGAAAGGAATTTCTCGAGAACAGAAATTATTTCTCGAGAAATGAACTTGATTTCTCGAGAACTGAAATTTGCATCTCGAGAAATGATCTTGACTTCTCGAGAGAGGAATTGACTTCTCGAGAAATGACTTAGAAAGACTTCACTGGACAACTGAGAGGGATTTCTCGAGAACAGAGACGGCTTCTCAAGAAATGATCTTGATTTCTCGAGAAAGGAAATGACTTCTTGAGAAATGACTTAGAAAGCTTGAACATGAAATCTGAGAAGGATTTCTTGAGAACAGAACTGACTTCTCGAGAAATGAACTTGATTTCTCGAGAACCAGAAATGATTTCTCAAGAAATACACTTAGAAAAATTCTGAACCTTTTTCTTTCTTTCTCTCTAGACAGCCAATAAATCTTCCAACTCCCAAACATCAAAGGACTTGAAAAAGAAGTGTATCCCAATAGAGAGATCACACATGAGTCAACACCATGTTCCACACAATGAGGGATTACATTCCATGATACTGTGCTTAATGACCCACTGTAATCTGACATTGGTCTACACTTTGCAATAATAACCTGCAAGTACACAACTAGGAAACAACATCAAATACAACAATAATTCAACTTGGTTCAAGAGTGACTTCTCACCAATCTAGGCTATTGTGGATACAATACCCAACATCTTCGCCTGACAGTCAATCTTGGAATGGTTCCAATATAGCCAGTTTATGCCCAAGATCAGATCCTAACCTTTCATCTTCAAAAGTGTCACCGGTGCTTCTAACATCTTTCCTCTAATCTCTACATTCAAGTTGCACATGGCGCACGTTACTATCTCTGATCCGTCTGCAAGTCGCACCTTCCTTTCGATGCCTTCAAAATGTTGCACCTGGTCCAGGTCGTCTATGAATTTCGGTGAGATGAATGAGTGGGAGGCACCCGTATAGAACAGGGTGTATGCGGGCTTTTTGCAAACTAGTACTATACCTGAGTGATTTTGTGTTTTGGTTTATTGTTGAAGTAAACTAAGGGTTGACAACGTATTTAAGTAAACATAAAAGAAAAACATTAAGATACCTGTAATCACGTCTTTGGGATTTCTGGGTTCAGCAAGGTCCAGCGCATACATTTGTTCTGTCTGCCGACCTCTACTGTGAGGTCCTCGACCTCGGCCACATCCTCAGCCTTGACACCTGAATTGCTGTGATTGTGGTGCTGCTAGAGGTTGAGGTGGGGGGTTACCCCATCTCTGAGGGAAATGGGACTGCACATGACCTGGTTGATGACACTAGAAGCACACTAGTTGAGAGTGTGCCCCACTTGCCTGTCCTTGGGGCTCCTGGATCCATAATGGCTGAGGTGTAAGCACAACCGGTGGTCTCTGCTTTTGTCGGGGCTCAGGATGAGGCAGTCCTCTGCCTCTCTGATGTCTAATAAATTTGCCCTGCTGTCGGTGGTCTCAACCCCTGTTCCCGATTGCATCTTCTGCTGGCCTTTTTCCTCAGCCTTTCACCATCAGCTGATCTTCTTCCAGCCTTCTTGTTGCTTCGATGATCCGGGCCAATCCGGAATCTGCTACATACTGCAAGGCATGCCTGAGGTCGTCCCGGAGGCCCTTAAAAAATCTCTTGGCGCATCCAGAGTCATTCATATAATGGGTCGTGGCAAAGGAGGCTAGGTGCAAGAATTCTCACTGATATTCCAGTACCGATAGGTTTCCCTGCTTCAGGTGCTGAAACCGTTCCTCCATGTCATATCTTGAAGTTTGTGGCACGAAGTGCTCCAACAGTGCCTCCCTAAATTCTTCCCATGTAATGTCGGCATACTCCAAACCGGCAAAGGTGGTGTCTAGGGCCGACTTCCACCATCTCTTGGCATGGGTTTCAAGGCGAAAATGGCCAAGGTCACCGCCACGTCCAGTGGACAACGAATCCCAGCCAGCATCTCTTGGATTGCATCCAACCATTCCTCTGTCTGTACTATTGACTCTGTCCCTGCATAAGACGGTGGGGAGAGGCCTCAGAAGACACTCAACCATTTTTCCACTGGGTTGGGGGCCTGGACCGGGGCCTGTTGCTTAGAAAAGGCCTGTAGAATAGCGGCCAAAGTCTGACCCAGCTCCGTTTGTTGGAATTGGGTGGGAGCCCGTGGAGGAGGTACCGCAACCTGTATGGGAGGAACTTCGTTTTGTAGTGGGGGGACTATGTTTTGCACATGGGGAATCGTCGCCCGGGTGGGGACGTTCACTGCAGGCTAATAAGAAAAGGGTTTGATTAGAAAGGTTGGCCTAAAGCATCTCATTTTGATGGACAATTTAACGTGATTTTTCCTATAGGCATACCATTACTTTCGCTGCTAGTTTGTCCTCAAACTAACTCGAGCGGGGTTGCCCTAGGGTTGTGGACTTCCTTAATTTGGATCGAAGTTGGCTAAGATGATACCAGTTTGTAAGACCCCCTTTTTGCATTCTCCCGGGTCTTACCACCCAGAACCGCCATCTTGCGGCAGCACCATTACTCCAAATGGTCGTCGCCACAATACGCCGATCCTGCTGGCTATTCATCATCATCCAGGCCAACCATAATCACAGATATATTAAGTAAACAAGAAGCACAAGTCCACAACAAATTACATAATATGAATAATACATGTCCAAAATGAGAATCATAAATAGCAGAGTACTAATCAGAGTGCAGAAATAGTAATGTAAGTACAACTAGGGCTTAAGCCCGATCTATCTGACTCTTCTTTGTCTCTCTCCTGGAAAAGATATAACAATCTAAACACTCACACGGCTCGACGCCCTCAAGAGCATATAACACTTCCCTTTGACCTGGGTAGATGTGAAGAGTTGGTAAACCACACGGGTTGCTTAACGGTGCTCTCCCAGCGGCAGCGGAGAGTACGAGTCCTAGCCTGGTCACCATCTCATGTACCTCCCTCTGGTGGAGGTCCTGCTCTTCCTGGTTCTCCTATAATAATGAGGTCCACCGACCGTCAGTCTATAAGACTCAGCATATTCCTCATCGCCTCCACCCGCGACTCGTAAGCAACGTGCGGGAGGAGGAAGCGGAGGACATCAAAGGGTAATAACAGGCAGGTGACGAGTGGCGAGACTAGCAAGGTATATAATTAGTAAGCTAGTATTGAAAACTGTTCTAGGCTAGCAAGAGTATAGTATATCAACAATAAATAAAAGGAAGTACAAAAAGAAGCAGGTATAGTAATAAAGAGCAGCTACAAATGTAACCTTAACTTATATGCACACACAAAAGCACATAAGCTAAGAGATCTAACACTAAGGTAAACTCATCGTATAAAGGAGTCCACACTAGTTTATACGGTGAGGTCTCTGTTTTATGCAATGATGCGACTCACCCACACGACTCTGTACATATAGACCTTTAGTTCCCACTTTTCGGAGGTAGCTAACCTCTCGGGCACCTCCCGTCGCAGTCAAATGGTGGAAGAGGAGTGGTCGTCTCCTCACCTAGGTGGGTATGACACACTACCAGACCTAGGCCCTAATGTACACTGTGATACCGGTACCCGGTACTCACGAGCTCCTGCGTACTCTTGCTGGATCCGAAGAAACTAGTCCATTATTTGGACAGGTAGGGTTTAGGGAATCCGTCCCGTCGGACACGTAGAAAAACAACCTGACCCCTTTTTAAACCTCTAGCACTGCCGAGTCAACAAACTGTTATCGGTGTGATGACTAAGCCAGAACCGAAGACCCAACACATCTTATGTAAATGCATTTATGTATCATCTCTTACCACCGAGCCTCCAGCTCATAATACTAAACCGATCTTTATAACCATCGAGCCAACCGCTTGCAGGACTATCCTAGTCCTTCCTTATATCTCGAGCCTACCGCTCGCAGGACCGTGACAGTCCTTATTTCATTCCATCCCAAGTTTGGTGGGGGATTATATCTCAAGTTCTCCTATTTAACTACTCTTGTCTATTGTTAGTTGAACCTAAAAGCTTGGGGTGAATCCTGAACTTCCCGTGGACTACCCGGTGAAGGACTCACATCGGTACTAGGGAATGCGATGGTGGCTGAATCCCAAATCCCCCTTTCCAGGATATTTACTCTTATTGGTGACTACCCACTCTTAAATACCCATTTGCTCTTCAATTTTTCCAAACCCTAGGGTGGACTACCATTTGACTCGGGCTGACGAGAGCCGGTGTTCAAGTGAACACCGATACTCTACCTCTGCTAGTGGAGGGCTATTTCATCGTGTTATATCTCAATTACAACTAAAGGTCTCAATCCTTATACCATCACACCCTTACTTGCTATGGTTCCATCCCCTCATCACATCGTTGCAAACCCCGAATTGATGAATTACTAAACGCACCCCAACTCTACATCCTGTGTTGTTACTAATTGGGTTGACCACTAATCACTCTCTATAATGTACCCAATGTTCCAAGAATTAATAATTGAATGTGTGGATATCAAATAGTGTCTAGATCAAATACTTCAGTTTTTACTATCCGCGGACGAAAATGGGATTGAACTAGATTTGACTCATATGATGCAACTTTAAACATACCAAGTCCAAATGAGCTACAATTCATATCATAAGTTCATATTGGGTAATTTAAGAAGTGACCAGAATTTTGACAAAATTCAAATTAATTTGGCCTCTAATTAAAATTCATTAATCCTTGACATAGTTCAAGTTACAAAGGAAGTACAATAATTATCCATCAATAAACTAATCAAAAATTTTTAGAGGACTATATTGACCTTATAAGATTAAATACTCAATTTCATAATTTTCTAAATTAAGTAAGTAGATATTCTTAATTAATCAATGAAAACGTCAATATTCCAATTTGTGAAGGATGTACCAAAATTATTCATCAATAAATTTATCAAAAAATTCCAGAGATACTAGGTGACATAATAACAAGATTTCCTAAATTCCATAATTTTTCATAGGATTTATAATCATAATTTCCATTTAACATAAAGGGATAAAAATATGACTTTACACAACAAGTACTAGTTTATTTTTTCCAAAAATTCTGAGAAAATTACTATACTACTGTAGTGACCTAAAAACATCATATACACAGTTTCATAATTTTCCAGGAATATTTCACCATAGATATTTCATAAAATAAGAAGTGTGACAAACTGAATATATAGAATTTTACCATAAATAATATATTCAAAAATTCTACCCAAAATTCCAGGGGTTCATAATTAGATTCCTAATTATTTTCTAGGTTTCAAAAATTTCTCAAACGTTTTGCTTAGTGAATTTTCAGTTATTCAGAATTGTGTCCTAAGATAAATTTGATAATTCCTACAGAAATAAGCTCTAAAATTTTCAACAAAAATTTGCAGAGATTCTAAATGGTATAACAATTGATTCCCCAGAGTTTCACAATTTTCTACAAGGTATTAACCATGAACATTTCACAAATACAAAGGGGTGACATAAATCATGTTGATCATATACATAAGATTTTTGATCCCAAAAATCCTAAATTTTTCTGAGGTAATGTACTATGCATAAGGAGGGTGTGGCCAAAATTTTAGAAGCAAACACTAAGCCATTTGTGCTGAATACACAAAATATCTCTTTTGGCTATTGACACACCATAACACATTTTAGGTAGAGACATATGTTGGGAAAATGATTTCTCTTAACCCCTAGAAATGAGTAAAATATAAATTCTAAAGATAAAAAATTAGGATAAGTAAATATGCGTCGAATAGTATTCGACGCAACGTCGAAATAAAGTCGACATTTCTATCAGAATGAGTCGAAGTAGCTCCAAGCAGAATTCGACGTATCCCATGTCGACGCAGCTCGGACTTCTAGTCGACGTATCTTGAGAAGTCGACGTACCTTAGTCGACGCACCTTCCTTATTCTCCTCTCGACGTTCTGCCAGGACGAATTCGATGCTTACGTCGAATAGTAATCGACGCACGTCAATTTCTATGTTTAATTCAAAAATCGCCAGATCTCTTTCCTTCTTTCATAGATCTGATTTATATGGAATCAAATTATTCTTTATAGCCGTTCTGAATTATTCTTTTCCTCTAATGAATTCTTGGCTAATTTGATTAAATCCATTATGGACACTATTTGAAATCAGAATGAATACTTTCCTTCTATGGATATAATTGTTATGGAAATTTCCCCTTCTTTCTAATACTCTGCCTGCTAATTGATTACTCTCCTATAGTGTTATTTTAATGAACAGAGCTATAAATAACAAGGTGGTCGACAGAAAGCAAGAAACAAGTGATCCACCATTTTTACATTTGAAAAAGAGGAAGAGCTCCCAAGTGAAAAGGGAAAATTGAGAGATAGTGCTGCAGCAAAGATCAAGCTTCCATCTTCTCCTGCTTTTGAAGCCACTCTGCTGCATACTCTGATAGCTCTCACAAAAGAGAGAAAAGGGCTACAATCTCCTTCTCACTATAGAAGAGAGATTTTATTCACTACTTCTTGTGCTTCCAATCTTCTTGCTAGGAAGAAGATTCTTTCTTGTCTTTTTATTATCTCTCTTTCTTCTTTATCTTATTTTCACTTTCAAATATTGTAAAAGAGTTTTTAGAATCTCTCTTCAAAAAATTCAGTTGTACTGGTTCTAAGAGTCTCCTTTTCAAAAGACTTAGTTGGTTCTAAGAGTCTCCTTATCAAAAGACTCAGGGTGGTTCTAAGAGTCTCCTTATCAAAAGACTCAGTGCAAGATAGTGAATTTCCTACCAAGGGGGTAGAAGAGTGGACTACCCAAAGTTTGGGGAACCACTATATTTCTTTGTGTTGTGCTGTGATTTTTCCTCTTGCATTTATTTTCTTTACTTGTTTAATTCTTGTTGGTGTGTGGGAAGCTCTAATCTGTGATCACTGCACCCATATATATATATATATATATATATATATATATAATTATTAACTTCGCACAAAAATATTTTAAATCTCTATTCACCCCCCTCTAGAGAATTCTAGTGAGGTTAACTATGCACTTTCAACATACAAGTGGAAATACTCTACATGCGTAGGTCCAAATGCTCTCAAATTTTAACCATGGTCTAATAATGGCCAAATAAGTATGACACCCAAATTTGCGGTCATTTGGAGTTACACAACTACAAAAATATTTGATTTATCATATTTTGAGCAAAACTTTGGAAAAATTATCTCCAAAAATTATAATTTTGGAACATAAGCTAGAAATAGGGCACATGCATGCAAGGCCTAAATTTCAGCTCCATCAGATGTACCATTTAAAAGATATGCACAATCTAATTTCTAATCTTCATTATGACCAGTCTCACTAAAATGGATGCTGAGGGCTCTACATTGCTCCAAATGAGATGATTCAAATTTCTATAAAAAGTAGACACATTGATCTACAAATTTTATATTAGTGAGTTTCATTGATTCAACCTCTAAGCAAGGGAATCATAGAAAATCACCAAGGCAAGAATATGATCTATATGCACACCATTCCCTACCCTTAACCAATCTTGCATGAGAGATAGTTCAACATGCACAAGTCTGAATTGCCAAAAATTTTGTCCAGAGACATTTTATGACCAGATCTACCATCCACCAAAGATTTGAGTGGATTTGACTTCTCAAAACCCTAGATTCATGCTATACATGAAAAATGAAATGTTTTCAAGAACTTAGGACCAAGTGTGTCCATAAATCCTAATTTTTGGATAGGGAGTTGGACACGGCAGGACTCATGCATGCCTAAATTTTCAGCTTATTTGGACCAACCAAATGAGGTGGGCACTCAAAATGGTGCCTAGGGCTCAAAATGGACACTCTACACCAAAATGGGTGTACATGGAGCTATAATGCTCCAAATGACCCCAAACAAATTCCTAAATTTAGTTAAGATCATTACCTACAAATTTTATTCAGGGCACAATTTCTGTAGAGGCCACTAATGGTCTCAAATAATTTCTACAAGATCCTATAATAAGTGTGATAGAATTTCATTTTATCTATAAATAATCATTTAAGGTCTGCGTTTAAGATCTTCCCTAGATCTAACGGCTGCCTGTTACCTTCTCCAGCTGGTCGACGGCTGCGATTAAACAGTCCTATAGCCTATTTCGGGGCGGATTCCGGCCAACAGAGGCCATATCCAGCCCAACCCCCAAGTCATCACCTTCGTCCGACTGTAGGCTATCGACCGTTGGTGAGAACTCGGCCGGAGGTGGCTGGAGTTTCTCTCCCACCGTTTTCATTTTTTGGCCAAGAACATAAGAAAACTGAGATGGTGATTCACCATTTCTTTGTCGATTTAGAAAAAGGAAGAAAGGAGAGACTAGCACAAATGGAGAGGGGAAGGAAACTTGCTGGGTCCTTGTCATTGCTTGTGTATTTCTCTTAGAGGCCATTTGAATCTCTCCGGTGATCTCCTTGAACTCACAGTCAAGCAGGGTCCGATTTCCTCGACTAACAGGGGGCTTTCTCCTCTCTTGTGATTCTGAAGCTGGTGGTGATGATTATTTGGGCTGAGGGGGTTTTGTTAGCTGCTAGACATTATTGGTGATTTCACTAAGGTTGACACCTCCCTCAGCAGTCACTGCTATGCTTCCAACTCAGCATGGTTTCAGTTCCTCTCATCAATACCTGGCCAGGGGAGGGGGAAATTCAACTCAATTTGAATTGTTTGGAGTTTTGCAATTAGTGTGGCCGACAACTCCCTCTCCTTCCCCCTCTCAACAACTGCCATCTCAACTCATTTCAGCTGGATTTTCTTGGGGATCCTGAGAGCAATCCAGGAAAGAGGGAGTGGTGGACAAGTGGCCACCTATCCATGAATCCTTCCTTGGATTCCTTCTTGCTGGTGGCCGGCTACACCATGTTGGACCCCCTTCTTAGGACCAATTGGCTCCTAGGCAATTCAGCACCCTTGTGGGCTTGATTAGGTGGGGTTGAGCCTAGTGGTTCTAGGGTTGGTCTAAGTCCAATAAGCTTGAGTTTGGGTTTGAGAACACTTGATCAAAATAGACCAAATTGGGGATTTTGGGTTTGGGCTTGATCAAAGCTCACACCTTTCAATGTGACTGACCCACATTGCTTTCTTAGACACTATGGACTCACTCCAAGAGGAATTGAGTCATGGTGGGGTCATATGGGGCTTAATTGCACAAAATTGCCTATAAGGGTAATTTTGGCAGTTTGGTGATTTTGTCCTAATCTTCCAAAATTGATTGTGCACTTTGGTATACTTAGGTCTCATTTACTCTCCTTAGTGTCTAGGGAGGGTTGTGCTTGGTCAATTTAGCCATTTGGGGGCCAATTGAACCATAAAGGGCATAAGTTTTAATTTGGGCAAATTGGTAATTTTGCCCAATTTCCCAAAATTGGCTTATCCCAAGGGTCCCATGTGGGACTATTAGACTCCCTAAGTGATCTAAGAGTGTTAGGGGTGTTCAATTTGATCACATTGGGTCAATTGAAGATCAATTTAGGGTTTTAGCACATTTAGATCAATTTGGGGGTTTTTTAGTAATCGACCCAATTATGCTTAATTGATGGCCCCATGATGTGGATTTTGGGTTCTTTAGGTCCCTTGGCAGGTTGCCCAATGATGGTGGGTCCAATTTGATCATTTGGAGTCCAATTGTCCTCATTTAGGGAGGTTTGACCTAGATTGGCCTAAAGTTGACTTTAGCCAATTTTGACCAAATTGGTTGACCTCAAGGGTCCCTAGTGACCTACTTACTACTCTTGAATGATCATAGGGGTCAAGGTGAGGTTATTGTGGCTTATTGAAATCTTTTGGCCACCCTTAGGCTAAGAATTCAAGATTTGCTAAATGCACCCCAATGTGCAATTCTACACATCCTCTTAGGTTCATGAGGCCTCTTTGGCCCACCTTGTGCATTGAACTTAGTCAGGGGGGACTTCCCATAATTTTAATGGTTCTTAGGGTGCTTCACCCCTTCTTGGTTTACCCTAGGATGCCCTCAAATTGGGGTGGCTCATAATGGCTAAGTGCTCACCATGGTGTTCTCCCCTTAATCAACTTATCATCAAGGCATCCTTGGTCTCTTGTCCTATTTTTGTCATGACTTTGTCATGACAAAAATTCCCTAGGGGTCCAGTAGTTTGGGGAATGTTGCAATTTCTTAATGCATACACTATCCTTGACCCTCTTTTGATAGTACCAAAAAGGGGGAGAATATCTTGCTTAAATCCAAAACTTTTGGGGGAGTACATTGAAAGTGTCATAGGAAGCATCTATGTAGGGGAGTAATCATAGGAGGTGCATATTATACACCTTGCTCGATCATGAAAATTCTTCACTAAGTGGACCCAACTTAATCTCACAACTATACACTCATCCCTACCCACTTTTGCTAATTACAAAAGGGGGAGAATAAATTGAGAAATTTAGTGGAATAGATATTTAGGGAGAGTAAAATATAAAGGGGGAGTAAAGTATATAGGGAATACCTATGTAAGGGGATCCTTCATATAGGAACAATATGCATTAGTACATTAAATCTATCATGCTACAAACATGTTATTCATGCATATCTTGTACCACACTTATCTATAAATACAAATAGTCTTAAAATCACTAATTTCACATACATGTATTTGTTATTATCAAAAGAGGGCGATTGTGGAGCATGCATTTCGTATCTCTTGGTTTGAGAATAACAAATATCATAATGTATTTGATCTAATCTTGTATGTATTTAGAGTGTGTAGGTCATACATGTACAAGCATATATTGAACGAGGAGACAAGTCGGAGGCAGAAACACATTTTTGTGGTCTACTGTGGGGCGGTATCACTACCGCTGGTGGTAGAGGTGAAGACGACAGATGGTTTTAATAATGAATATGTGGCAGGAGATAATGTCGAGCATTATGACTACCACGACGCGATAAAGCCACAATCTCCCCCCATGATCAGCACGATCCAGGTGCACGGTGTGCATGATATAGCTAAAGTGGTGCGTTATCACTAACGTGAGGCGGTATCGATAATGCGGGGCGGTAGTACCATGATCTCTATGATTTCTACCACGATCTCCATGACATAGGCAACATTTCTGCAGGATAAGCTACCGCTGGGCGGTATCATTACCGTTGGCGTTAGCTCCTGATGTCTATTTAAAGAGCGGTTACTCTCCTTCTATGGAATTGATTCCTTTGACTCAAAAACCAGAAATCTAATTCTTTTGAGAGAGGCTCGTCTCCAGAAATTGAGAGAACTCCCTTGGGCGAACACGAAGATCAAAAGTGGATTTTAAAGGAGAAGTTCTACCACGCATATTCAACATGAAGGACGGACGCATCAGGAATGCCAATATCTACACCGCCTTCGTCTTCACCTTCAAAAATCCTTGGAGACTTTTCTCTTGCATTATTATACTTTGTAATCTCTTTTATTTTTTCCTTTCTTTAATGGGTGTGAAGAAATCGTTCGGGAGAATGTCGGATTCCAGGAAGGATTTTGTGGGAAATTCATTGCCTTGTGTGTTGACTAGGCCTTACGAGATTTAGAGGGAATTTACCGCCATGTGTGTGGCGACTATGTCTAGGTTAGATCTACGGGGCAGCTAGAGGCCTTATTTGGGGTAAGATAGGCTATTGTCGACAGGTCCTTGGGAGAAGGACCAGTGAAACAACAAAAAAGGATTTTTCTATTTCGCCTTGATTTCTAGTGTTATAGAAATCAAACATTTTTGTAATCAATATATTGCGAAATAAAATCATGTCATTCAATGTTCTATTCAATTTATTTTATTTACTGTTCTAAAATGTTTTAAATTATATTTTCATTAAAGCATTAAAGCAAAATCTATTGTAAGATTCGTTTTGTTTATTAACTTGAGGAATTCAATTTTCGTGAACTAACGCCGGGCGTTAGCACTAATGCTCGCGGTAGTGAATAATTATTAAATTCCTTCATTTTCTATAATTAATCTTCAATATAATCTTTTCTGAGATATCAAAATATATTTTCCTATAAAATATTTTGAAATTTCGGTGATAAACTCTGATATTCTTAAATAAGAATTAAATTACATAAAGCCCTTATCACCCCACCCCTCTAAGGGCGCCTAAAGATACAACATTACTTTCTCATATTCATAATTTAGTAAAACAACCCTCAAATAAATGCTTTCCAAAACCGCCTTCATTCCTAGATCTTCAAAGAGATTAATACGCCTAATCTGTATTCCTTGAGAGATTCGGTACTCAGGGATTTATTCTTTGATTTATATTACTTCGACCGAATCACTTCCAATGCCCTCTGCACTTGAGAGTGGTGGCTGCGTAGTAGTCAGTACCCATAACTCCTTTGTTGGTCGTGCAATTTTGAGTACCCATAATGTTGATTGTATGATTGCTATTCTGACTTCATGAAACCATCATGAAATTGCATTCCTATGTTCTCTTTTATACATTGCTCAACCTATAAGATTGATTGATACATGAGCCTTCAACTTGTGTAGCATAGCTTTACTTTCTCTTTTGATTTATATTGCTTTATTTATGTATGTACTTGCAAGTTTGTGGCCACTCGCCCTAAATTTGGCTAGGATGACCGTATTGGAACATACGTTCCACATCTCTTGTGTTTGCCCAGAAATCCACGACCTCTCTTCTCTAGTCAGAAAGAAGCCATTCCAACGGTCTCAGATTTGAGAGACCACCCAAATAGCCTGCTCTCCCTCCAGTGTTTTCTCCCAAGGCATAGGCGATCAAGCTTCTGCCAGACAGCCATACCGTGGGTCTGGTCTCTTTTTCCTTTTTTTGTTATTAGCACCCCTTTTCTCTGCCCTGACTCGCCTGTACACCGGGCAACCCATAATTTTTGGATCTGCCCGTTTGGGTAACCTCCACATCTATAAATAGAGGGGTAGGGGTACCTGAAAAAGGACTTTTGCTTCATGTCATTTTTCTACCTCTCCCCCTGGCCTGTTTTAGACTCCCCCCTGTAATCCTTTTTTGAGATCAATCAAAGAAGTTTACCTCAGAGATCTCTTCTTTGGCATCTTTCGTCCTGAGTAACCAACACTCCGCAGTTCCTTCCCCTATCTTTTAGTGTGAGTGTTGGAGGTACATTTTTTGTGCCAACGGAACGAACACGCAACCTTCAGATTCATAGTGTTTAGGTGAAATCAGTGGACTTTCGAGATGTCAGACCGAATGCATCATTCTCGCCGGTCTCCCAGTGGCCGCCCCTTGAAAAACTCGGCCTACTTAGAAGATTTGGAGCGCCATTTTGAGCTTCGCGTCAAGCAAGCCCTTCGAGAGGCCGTCCGAACTCGCCGAGAGACCACTCAGGCTCAGCAAGAGTCTGCCAGGCAGTTTGAGGTTTTGAGTCAAACCCTGGCCGCGATCTCTCAGAAGCTCCTTTCCAACCAAGTCAGGCTGCTACCCTTGACCGCTTGGTTGGCGGTTACCCTCTTGATCGTGCGATCTCCCAGCCCGCAGCTCTTGTGCGACCTCAAGTCAAAGAGTTCGCAACTCGCCAGGATTTCTTCAGAACAGCAGCTGTAACACCCCAGGGCAGGCCACAACCTCTTCCTGTGTGTTAGGGCTGCAGCCCGAGTGACACCCCAACCAACTCTGCGCGCCTGTTTCTCAGCAGCGCCAGGTTGTTGAGGCCAGGTCTCGAACCCGCAACCTCCTGGATAAGAACTCCTTCAACCGAGTCTCATCACCAACTGAGCTGCAGCTCAGTTGGTGATGAGACTCGGTTGAAGGAGTTCTTATCCAGGAGGTTGCGGGTTCGAGACCTGGCCTCAACAACCTGGCGCTGCTGAGAAACAGGCGCGCAGAGTTGGTTGGGGTGTCACTCGGGCTGCAGCCCTAACACACAGGAAGAGGTTGTGGCCTGCCCTGGGGTGTTACAAAAAAGTGAGCTCAGTTGGTGATGAGACTCGGTTGAAGGAGTTCTTATCCAGGAGGTTGCGGGTTCGAGACCTGGCCTCAACAACCTAGCGCTGCTGAGAAACAGGCGCGCAGAGTTGGTTGGGGTGTCACTCGGGTTGCAGCCCTAACACACAGGAAGAGGTTGTGGCCTGCCCTGGGGTGTTACAGCAGCTCAGGGACCTCCTGCTCAGGCCCTGAATTTTCAGGAGGATTGTGCCTATCCTCCAGCCCCTGTTGTTGACTTTCCTGCTCCTTTCGATGTTGTTGAAGCGGAGGAGCCTTCCCCCTTTATTGATAGAGTTTGTTGGGAGTAAATTCCCAATGTCTTCAGGGAACCCCGTCTGCCCATGTTTACAGGGGAGAATGACCCAATTTCCCATCTTCAAGCTTTTGAGTCCACTGTTTCTCTGAGGACTCTCTCCGATGCCGTGAAGTGTAAGTTGTTGATCACTTCCTTTGACGGGCAAGCCCGAGAATGGTTCTACAAATTGCCTTCCCAATCCTTCCCGAGCTTCGTCGTCCTAAGGCATAAGCTTCTTCTAAGGTTTGCAACCTCTAAAAAGACGAAGAGTGGCCCTGCATCGCTCTTCCAAATCAAGCAGGGAGAAGGCGAGACTCTAGCTCTCTTTATTGATCTGTTTTAGAAGGAGATTCTCGGAATAAGGGATGTAGATCCCTCTCTCTATATGGTGGCTCTGATCAACGGCCTGCAAGAGGGACCACTCAATTTTGAGGTCACGACCAGGGAGCCTAGTTCGTATCATGAGCTGATTAGTATTTCCAACCGCCATAAAGAGGGGTAGATCAATAACCCTGTATATGTTTCTAATCTGAAGAGTAAAGCCATCCAGAAAGGTTCGGCAGGTTTTTATCCAGCCCAGCCATCGTCCAAACCGCCTCATCAAGAGTTCCAGCCCCCTTATCAAAAGGGAAGGAATTCCCTTTATTACCGCCCTCGTCAGGGGAATCAACAGTTCCAGCTGGAAGGGTCCTCGCTGCCAACCCCGGCTGCCCCGATTTAGCAATCCACACCAGTCCATCAGAACGAATACCCTCAGCCATATTTGCCAGCCCCTTCTCAACTTCCTTTCAACGATTCTCAACAATCCTTCACTAAACTCGACATCTTTATAAGGGAGGTAGTTCAGGTTCTTCAAAAGCAGCCCTTTTACAAAAGGCCTGCCCCGATCAACTCTGACCCAAGAAATAGAAATCCGGCTCTCTACTTTGAACATCATATGGAAAGAGGTCATGTGACCGAGAATTGCAGAGCTCTCCGCTTGCTGGTGGAAAAGCTACTAAAGGAAGGAAAATTAAAATATTTGTTCTAGAAGGGAGATCCTTCCAAAGCTTCGACCTCCAAGTGCAAGGAGGTAGCGAAAGTTCTCTGGGAATGCGAAGAAGTGGACGATGTTGGCTCTCTCGGCAACATCAGATATCCAGGTGAATGTATAGATGCAAATGACGAAGGTACTTTAGGTAATCTCTTTTGCATTCATGTAGGTGTAGGACTTGAATCTTCTAGGAAAGCTAGCCTTGCAAGAGTCTATCAATCTGAGGTTGCAGCCACCTCCTCCTCTGCTCCAGTTCGGGGAACGATCACCTTCGGGGAAGAAGACCTTTCTCCGACTGCCAACCCTTTCAACGACGCAGTCGTTATCAAGGCGGTAATTGAAAATTATACCGTGGATAAGATCCTTGTAGATACCGGAAGCTCGGTGAATGTTCTCTTCAAACCTTCTTTCGAGGCGCTGTAGACCGGGAAAGTTCTTCTCTCTACTGAAGGGCCGCTCTATGGTTTCTCAGGGGAGAAAAAGGAGGTGGAAGGAGTTGTCACCATCTCAGTGACATTAGCAGGAATTGTAAAATTGGTAAAATTCATAGTCGTTGAAGCCCCGAGCAGCTACAACGCAATTTTTGGAAGGTCAGTCCTGAACGAGTACCAAGCAATAATTTCAACCTATCATCAGGCCGTGAAGTTTGCTTTGAATGGTAAACAATACCGGATTAGGAGCGATTCGAGGAAGGCTAGAGAATGTTATGTCAGGATGGTTAATGTGATCGAGTCATCTCCTCTCCAGGTAATTGGTATCTTCTCAACACCTCAAATTCCTAATCAAGTCAAAGCGACATAAGAGATAGAAGAAGAAGATGCAAGAGATGGAGCTCGCTTGGAACCTGCCCAAGCAATTCAAGTCGTGCCAATCATCGAAGAAGATAAGGGCAAGAAGCTTTCAATCAACAATGAATTGCCCAAAGCTGATAAGGATCAACTTATCTCTTGCCTCCTGAAGAACTTGGATGTCTTCGCCTGGTCAGCGGATGACATGCCAGGAGTTGATCCAGATGTTGCCTGCCAGCACCTCAACATCGATCCTAACTTCACCCCAATCAAGCAAAAGAAAAGAGCAGTGGCAGAGACTCTCGCTCAGCTAATCTAGGAGGAGGTGGAGAAGTTGTTAAAGGCTAAATTTGTTCAGGAGATTCAATACCCATAGTGGGTATCAAATGTTGTGATGGTTAAAAAAGCTGGTGGAAAATGGCGGATGTGTGTAGACTTCACCAAACTTCATAAAGCTTGCCCTAAAGATTGCTACCCCTTGCCTCAGATAGATTCTTTAGTAGACTCTGCGGTGGGATTTTCTTGCATGAGTTTTTTAGATGCGTTCTCTGGCTATCATCAAATAAGAATGTACAAGCCCGACATTCCTCACACCTCATTCATCATGAATAACAGATGTTTCTGTTATCTCGTAATGCCTTTTGGGCTAAAGAATGCCGGTGCAACATATCAGAAAATGATGGACACTGCTTTTAAAACCTAAAAGGGAGAAATCTAGAAGTTTATGTTGATGATCTCTTAATTAAAAGCAAGCTTTTCTCAACTCACCTTAACGACCTAAACGAAACATTTGCAACCCTCGAAAGTTTCAATATGAGATTGTATCCATTGAAATGCATTTTCGGAGCAAGCAAAGGAAAGTTTCTTGTCCATCTCCTTACTCCGGAAGGGATGGAGCCAAATCTCGATAAGGTGAAGGCTATCTTAGAAATGTCATCTCCCAAGACCCCTACAGAAGTTCAACATCTGGGTGGGTGGATGTCAGGTTTGAGCCGTTTCATCTCCCGCTTTGGAGATAAGTGTGCTCCTTTCTTCAAAAGTCTCTGAGGAGGGGCCAAGTTTGAATAGACAAAGGAGTGTGATGATGATTTCAATCAGCTCAAAAAGTAATTAACATCAACTCCCTTGCTCCAGAGCCCCAGAGAGGGAGAAGACCTCTTTCTGTACCTCGAACTCGGCTCCGATGCCATCAGTTCGGTTTTAGTCAGGGAAGAGAAGAAGAATCAGTTTCCAGTTTATTACGTAAGCAAAATTTTAAAGAGTGCAGAAACCCGGTACCCAATTCTCGAGAAGTTAGCCGTAATGCTCGTGACTTCAGCGCGAAGGTTGAGACCTTATTTCCTAACCCATTCAATTCAAGTTATCACCGATCTTTCGCTAAAGAGTGTCTTAGAGAAGCCAGAGCATTAAGGTAGATTGACAAAGTGGGCAATAGAGCTCAGCAAATTCGACATCTGTTATATTCCTAGAGTATCGATCAAAGCTAAGGTACTAGCAGATTTTATGATTGATTCAAAAGATGCTAGTTCGGAGAAGGAGCTCGGAACTCCTCTCGCCTGGACAATTTTCGTTGATGGAGCTTCAGGAAAAAATTCTTCCAGAGCTGGAGTTATTTTGATCAATCCAAATGGAGTTAGACTGGATTAAGCCTTGAACTTTTATTTCTAGACAACAAACAACCAAGCTGAATATGAAGCTTTGCTCGCTTGTCTCAGATTCGCAAGAGAATTGGGAATCGAAGATGTTCAAGTCAAAACAGATTCTGTAGTAATGGCATCTCAAGTAAATGGAAACTTCGAGACCAGGGATCACATTTTGAAGCAATACCAAGCTCTAGTGAAAATTGAGATAAGTAGGTTCAAGAGCTTTACGATCCAACATATCCCAAGAGAAGAGAATAAGGAGGCGGATGAGCTTGCAAAATTCAGTCTTCTTTTAGGAGGTACTAACTCGGAGTTCTTTCGTCCAGCTATCGAGGAGGGAGAAGTCATGCAGATAGATCAATGTCCGTCTTGGATGGACCCTTTCATACTTAACCTCTCGATCAGAGAATTTCACTCCACGGTAAAAGATAGAAAAAGATTTAAGCTTAAAGCATCCCATTATTATCTTGTTGCGGGAATTCTTTACATGAAAACCTTTCTTTCGCCTCTGGCACGATGTGTTTCTGAAGAAGAAATTCCAACTATCCTTCGAGAGGTTCATTCAGGAGAACGTAGTTGTCATTCGGGAGCTAGAACCTTGGAAGGTTGATTATAAGACAAGGATATTTCTGGCCCAAATGAGGAAAGATGTAGAAAAATTTGCAAAGAAATGTGTCCAGTGCCAAAGTTTTCCCCCCTTCAGCATCATCCAGCTCAACAACTTAGGTCAATAGCCACCCCATGGCCGTTTGCGGTTTGGGGGATGGATTTGATTGGACCTTTTCCTTAAGCAAGCGGGCAGCGTAGGTTCATTTTGGTCATGATTGATTATTTTAGTAAATGGATTAAAGCAAAGGCGTTAGCTAAGACTACTACTCAAATAGTGGGGAATTTCATCTGGGGGGAGATAGTTTGCAGACACGGAATTCTTTTGGCAATCTTTACAAATAATAGTCCACAATTTAATAACTCAAGTCTTATAAATTTATGTGATCAGATCGACACTGATTTGCGATTTGCCTCTGTACATCACCCTCGGAGCAATGGTTAGGTAGAAGCTGTCAATAAGCTCATAATCAACCTCTTGAAGAAGAAAGTGGAAAATCTTAGAGGTAATTGGGTGGAACAATTACCTTCAGTATTATGGGCTTTGAGGACAATGCTAACTTCAGCTATTAGAGAGACTCATTTCAAATTATCTCATGGTTCAGAAGCTCTCATTCCCGTTGAATTTGAAGTTAAGAGTCCGGGAGTATTATTATCCCAACAACATCAAGATGGTTAGATGGAAGAAAATGATGAAGAGTTGAAATGCAGCCTTGATCTCATCGAAGAACTAAGGGATACAGCAACTATCAGACAAGAAGAAGTAAAAAGGAGGATGGCCATATTTTTCGACAAAAATGTAAGAGTTAAAGAATTTGCTGTTGGAGACCTGGTCCTCAAGAAAGTTGACGCAACGGCAAGATCTGGCTCAGCTGGGAAGCTTAATCCAAACTGGACAGGGCCAATAATTGTTAAGGAAGCACTCAAGAATGGAGCATATCATCTCCAATCTTATGAAGGGGAAGATTTATCTCACACTTGGAGTGGAGATGACCTCAAGCATTTCTTTTCTTAAAACTTGTATTTTTCTGTCTTTTTCTTTCTTTCCTTTTTGCAAGCATTATGATAATGTGGATGGAAACTCTTACTTCATGCATATTAGAAAGAAAACCTTGAGATATATTGACTAACTATTAAAGTCTAAGGTTCTAACTATTAAAACCTTGTATTGACGGATCCTACTTCATTCCCCTCGACTTAAAGCTTGAGTTGTAAATCTACAAGGATCACAGGTAGCGGGGATATTTCGCATCTGTGTAGTAGTAGCTCGCCAAGCTCGATTGGAGGAACTTTAGGATGCCGGGTCCTTGCTGACATCTGACACACCTCTACATCAAGGGAAGTCTAGGTGAATGTTCAGCTCTGTCATGCATTATAGAAGGACATCGTTACAGTCTTGATGATCTTTCCAGGGAAAGCAATGTCGGTGTAACCTCCGCGATATGACCGCACCTGCCCTATGGATAATCTTGTTTTGTGACCCTCAAATGCTCATTGGTGGGAGGATAGCAAAGTGGAGGTTGGTTGTATGGTATAACTTTAAATAGTCTCTTAGGGAAAGCAATGTCGGTAAGGCCTCCGCGAAATAACCACACATGCCCTTTTTTGATCATTCTGAGCTGGACATTTCTTTTTCTCGCTCACTTTTTCTGAAGATACTTGAATTGTGAAGGTCTTTTGAGGAAAGCAATGTTGGCATGGCCGCACCTGCCCTTTGGATCATTACAAATTATATCCATCGAGCTCTTATTATAAAGGGGCGGTCTGAGGTTTTTGAAGATCGCCGGTCTCGATATTGGATTGTTTTGGAAATTGGGCGGTCTAGAACAATTAAGACCGCGGCCTAGAAGTCCAAGACCTTTTAAGATTTTTGAATGGCCAAGATTTACAGTATGTTTATAGCTATTGAAGGGCGGTCTGGGAAATGTGAGATGGGCTCCAAGCTAAATTAGCGATCTGGAAAAATAGGAGGTCATTGATCCTCTTTGAATGGATCATTTCTATCTAAGAGGCGGTCTAAATCATTAAAAAATCGTCGTTCTTGCTTTTATTGGAGGCTATTCAGGAATCATGTGGATTATGATCTTTATCTATGAAGATCTTACAAATTCAAGATCGCCAGTTTGAAGAAAAGTAGTCTGTGAAATATAGAAGATCACATCCTATATTTATTTGTTTGATAATCAGTATCTACGAATTGTCACTTTTTATCTTGGCAAATACTCAAATCTAGAGGTCACAAATATGATAAGCGGCCTCGTGAAGATGTATTATAGCCAAAGACCGCCAGTAATAAACGATCTTGTTCATCTTCAGCGAACTCATGATCTCATTCTTGTCTAACCAGAATTGTTATCTATCTTCAAATCAGCCGGTCTGGAAAAATAAAGATCGTGGATCCGACTTATAAATATCTTATAAATATGGGAGATCGCTGGTTATCATAAAAAGATTTTTTACAAATATCCAAGGAATGGCCCGAAGAATTAAAGATCGCAGACTATCCACTATGAAAGGGCTGTATTTTTCAAGGAGCGGTCTCAACTGTGGAAGATCATATCTTATATTCCTGCTCAAATTTATTAAAAATCAATATCTACGAATTGATGTTATCTTGGCAGATCTTAAAGGCCGTAGACCGCAAATATGATAGGCGGTCTCATATAGGTATATTATAGCCAGAGATAGCCAGTCTTAAGAGATCTTGCCCATCTTTAACTATCTCGTGATTTCATTCTTGTCTAATTAAAGCTGGTATTTAACCTCCCAGTAATGCGATCTGAAAAATGTGAGGTCGCCTTTAGTGAACCGCTCAATATAAAATGTATAAGGCAATTATCCCGAGCTAGGTAACATCTAAGGCATTGAGATCGAATGCCATTTCTATCTCATTACAATGAGGTCGTGAATAGTACAATCGACATTTAAAGAATTATGCAAGAAAAACATTCATTCGCAGAAGAGACAAAGGTATACCAAATATTTATTTTTCTATTTCAATATTCGTTACATCAGATTGCACGGTCACGAAATCTACAGACGCAATAAGTAAGACCGCCATGGTCGCAAAGTTCTGAGATCACCTGCTCTGCGGTCTCTTTTATGTGTTGCATTAGAGCGTTCTAGAATTCTGGATTGTCTGGATCATACGCTGCTTCTTTTGATTGGTGCAGAAGAAAATAATTAGATCGCGTGGTCACATAAAAAAGAGCTAGATTCCTCAAGAAAAATTATTTTACCTTTCGCTCTTCATGCAGGATCTTAATTTCTTTCAGAGCCCTTCGCAAAGACCGACCCATATGGTGATTTAAGACCGTGCTCCTAGCGGTCGCTTGAGCGCAGGCATCAGGAAGCATCTCGGTCTCAAAATTATATGCTTCTTTGAGATTTTTCTTTCCATTAAGGGACGAGGTGACCGCAAAAGCGTGGCAGGATAATTTTCCACTCCAAAGAGGGAGATCGGTGGACACCGTCAGGTCCTTCCCCTTTGCACCCCATTTGAGAAGGGGTTTTCCCTTAATGTCCTTCTATTTCTTCATGAAATCGGCCATAGAAAACTGGTCACTGGCGGTCTCAGATGTATCACCAGCCCCAGCGATCTCACGCTCTTCAATTCTTCATTTTCTTCTTTCCCTCTGGGTGAGCACCTCTTCAGCTGGTGCCACCGGGTCGGCTGCAGGGATCGCAAAGGCCGCTGAAAAAGAGAAAGTTAGAAAAATCAAGAAATTATGGAAGGGACATATAAGACTACAGGGAAAATACTCACTTTCTTCGGGAAGAATCTCAGCGATCTCAGGTCAGATCGCTAGATAATGAAGGTGGTCCAGGCGCTTGCCCGCTAAAAAGGCCAAAATTTTCATCTCCTCTCCTGAGATCGTCTTGTTTTCTTGAAGACCCCTTTTGCTATCGGAGATGGTCGGCTGCTGAGACCGCCGAGGTCGCCCTCAAAAATAAGGAACCTTTCTATTCAGAAAGGAACTTTATTGGGAAGATTCAAAATTTTTACACCTTCACATGAAAAATAGATTAACCCCTTAACCTCCTCTTTCTTTTGTCCTTCTTTTAATACTTTTGCAGTTAAGGTCGCGCGGAAGAGTGCCATGGTAAACTTGATTCTTTCCAACCTCAGATAATTAATAAAAACATTGATGAGACTGATCGAGTTTGGAGGCAACTGAGCGAGCACAAATCCGTAATATTCCATCACCTCGAGAATTTCCCAAGGAAGAGGAAGTTTCAGCCCATAATCAAAGTGATCGATGAGAATAACGAACTTGTTCTCTCCAAAATTTAATCCTTCACCTTCTTTAGGTAGTCTCACCACGATCTGGTTTTGGATCATATATTTTGCAAGAAATGATAGGTATTCATCCTTGGAAAGACGACTGGGTTTGTGATCAGACTCCAAGAAGACTTCGGCAGAGGAAGCTCGCGCGTACACCATAATTGATGTTTGCTGAGACCGGTGCTTAGGGCGCATTTGAAAAGTATGAAAAGAAATTTCCAAGGCCCAGCTATTTATAGAAATCTAAGCATATTTTCGTAATGATGACTTCCTCTGAGATCGCCCAATAAATTTGCGCAGACCGATGTTATACCTGCATAAGATTGGAAATATCGCTATACATTCGGTCTCATTGAAGAGAGACCGCTGAATCCTAGAGCATGACAAATATATAAATAAAAGTGAAACGAACAGCACATAATAATAAGAAATCGACATCACAACATCACAGAGATCGTATATAAATAAAAATTATTGTCAGCATATATATTACAAACACGTTCAAATTATTCAAATCCTCAAAATTTCAAGACCGTATGAAGGAGCAATTTATCTCCTATTCTGGCGCTTTCTTCCTACAAAGGCCACAATGTCTTGCATCTCATTTATAACGGTCAGGACAGATGCCTGACTATGATTAGCATACATTGCAGCTCGATGAATTTTGGACATCTCTCTGTCCACCTGCTCCATAGGGATGACCATAATTTCTGAAGCCGGTCTCTCGTCCGCGTGATCGCCAGAAGTCCCCGACCTCATTGTCATTTTTGCAGGACCACACCTCAAGACGGCGACCTCAGCAGACAGAGCTGCAACTTTCCCCTTGTAGTATTCGACATCCTTTTTATCTTTCTGAAGCGCAGGAACGAGCTCGACATTCTTCAGATCGCACTCCTCATGGACTCGCTTTCATTAGCGCGCAACCTTTCTTCAAAGACGGCGGTCTGAACACGGAGTTGATCGTCTCGAGCACGGAGTTGATCATTTTGCGATCACTCCTGAATCAGCATGGAGCGGACATCCTCAAACATGAGCTTAAGGATGTCAGCGAGCTAGGGTGGAACCACCATCTCTTGCGGAAGGAGATCTCCTTCCTCAAAAACCTCTGTGAACTCATTATCTGCGATCAGAAAAGTTCGATAGTTAGCTCAACTACAAACAGTTCAAAGATAGAAGTTTTCGCGTAAAGAGAATACTTGGAAAGAAATCAAGACCGCAGTCATGTAAGGTACTTTCGATATCTTTTGTGACCGCGGGTTCTGCGGTCAGCAAAAGGTAGTCTGATCCCCTTAAGCGCTCAAGGACCATTCTTTCCAATTCCCACTTTTGCGATTTCTCTCCCTCCTTTCCCCTCCTTTTTAACTCTGCATTGCTAACAAGAATGTCATCTGTTTCAATGATGACGATCTCATGCTTTCTCTCTGGAGATCTAGGTCGAACAACAGGCAAGGGAAGGAATTCCAACGATTTTGTAACCATCGTTGTCTTACCAGTCAGCAAGGCAGAGACCGCCGATACGCGATCTGTCGCCGCTTTGTTTATTTTGTCAACCTGAGCAGCAGAGGGGTTCGCCAGACCGCAAGAAAGTGAAATTTTCTCCTTTTCAATCTGCCGAACTCTCTCCTCATCAGAAGTATTTTTCTTTTCTTTCTCTGCGATGAGCAGAGCAACATTCCTCTCCTCTTCTTTCCTTTTCTCTGCAGCGAGCAGAGTGGCATTTTTCTCTTCTTCCTTTCTCTCTGCGGCAAGAAGAGCAGCCTTCTTCTCTTCTTCTTTTTTCCTCTCTGCTGCGAGCAAAGCAACTTTCTTTCTTCTTTTCAGCAACTCGCGTTGTCCTCTCCGCCTCTTCCCTCTCTTTCTTTTCCCTCTCCACCTTCTCAGCTTCCGAGTTTAATCTGACTTCCTCTGCAGCGGTCTCCTTCTCCCTTTTGACAATATCCTTCTCTACAGCGGCCGCCCGAAGACGTTTAGATTCAAAAGGGTCCAGCACCTGCAAGATCGAACAAGAGAAATCATTAGAAGAATCTTCATCAAGATAAGCAATCAGCTCGGAGTCTGCTTCTCTTGAAGAACCTGAGGTCACAGAAGGGAAATAGAGACCGACCTCACTACTTGTCTTCCCAGGAACATCCTCAGGATGTTTAAGACCGCTGCTCTCAGGAAGAGTGATCGCCTCTGGAGCGGTCACACCTTAACTTTCTTCATTCTTCTTTTTCTTAGCAGTTTTAGTAGAGGAACTTGAGTTCTTTCTCTTTTTTGTTGTCGCAGCTTCTTGAGAATCATCGATCTTCTGCCTAATTCTCTCAGCCTTAACTTTCTTCTCGTGCATTCCAGCCAGAATAGCTTCGGTTGAAGCAGTCTAGCCATATGGGATAGCGGTCTGGTTAAGTACCTCAACGATATTCTGGCAATCAAAAGAAATAGAGAGATCAAGAAAGTTCAGCACGGGAGGACCCGAAGAACTACTCGACAAGTCAACAATAGTAGAGACCGGCAAAACCGTGCTCTCAGGCAAGTCATATTATTTCTTCGGAGAAGACCGAGCGATCTATTTTGACGTACCCTCCTCAGCCAGAATTTGGGGAGCCTTATCCATCTTCTTCTTCAGGCTGGCGGTCTCCTTTTTCTTTGGAGAAGCCGCTTTGGGCGATCTCTTGTTTAGCCGAGATAGCACAATCACCATTGTATAGATCATTTTTGTATGATTTCTGGTGATCGCTTAAAGTTCAAGCTCACTGTTCTTTTCAGAAGGTTATGAATTCTGAAGCCCTGAAGCCATATTTATAGAGCCCAACGCATTTATTGTGGTCGCGGTCTCAACGGTCAAAGTGAACATTTCTGAAGTTCCAGAGCAACTTGAAAATGTGCGGGGATTGTGTTTGCCTGGAAATCCGCGACCTCTCTTCTCCAGTCAGAAAGAAGCCCTTCCAGCAGTCTCAGATTTGAGAGACCGCCCAGATCGCCTACTCTCCCTCCATTATTTTCTCCCAAGGCATAGGCGATCAAGCTTCTGCCAGACCACCAGACCGTGCGGTCTGGTCTCTTTTTCCTTTTTTTTTATTAGCACCCCTTTTCTCTGCCCCGACTCTCCTGTACCCTGGGCAGCCCATAATTTTTGGATCTGCCTATTTGGGCAACCTCCACGTCTATAAATAGAGGGGTAGGGGTAACTAAAATAGAACTTTTGCTTTGAGCCTCCAGCTTACAACCTATGTAAGCGGTCTCGAATTCTATCATTTTTCTACCTCTCCCCTGACCTGTTTTAGATTCCCCTCTGTAATCCTTTTTTGAGATCAATCAAAGAAGTTTCCCTCAGAGATCTCTTCTCTGGCATCTTTCGTCCTGAGTAACTGACACTCCGTAGTTTCTTCACCTCTCTTTTAGTGTGAGTCCTGGAGGTACATTTTTTGTGCCAACATCTTGGTTTGAGAATAACAAATCCCATTGTATTTTAACATACTTGCCATGTGTTTGTAGTGTGCAGGAACCATTGATGACATACCCTAAAAGTAAGCTGAAGAATGAAGCAGATGCTCCTGAAAAAGTGCTAACACCAGGCGTTAATGCTAACACTGGCAGTAGTATCGACATGAACGGAAACTTTGTTGAGATGCCAATATCGTCGAGAAAAGGAAGGTCATTTGGAGCCAAATATGGCATGTCCTACCGCGGCGCGGTAGTCCTATCGCCCGACGATAACTAATGGAATGCCCACCATTTCACGGCTGATGGAGGAGCAAATGAATATGGAGATCCGACAGTGAGGAATGAACTACTGTTAAAACGACATGGTAGCACTACCGCGATACGGTAGCACTACCGCGACGGGGTAGCACTACCATGACGCGGTAAGAGGCGATGCCTATTTGGGGCCAGTAGGTTGCCATTCTTAGCTCAATCTGCATGCTAGCACTTTCTTAAAGTTGCTACCGCCTGACGGTAGCGCTAACACAGGCGCTAGGATCCGAGTCTATTTATAGAAGCAGTCCTCCTCTTTTCAAAAGACAACGAGAAGAGCCACACCTCCTATACTTTCGTAAGAACCTCCTCCCTACAACTGAGAGAACTCCTATCAACGCTCGTGAATGCAAAGAACTCAAAGAAGGATCGATCACACTTATTCAATGCAAAGCTATACACATCGACTCCAACAATTACTTTGGCGTGCCTTCAACATATCTTCAAGTTCAACTTTTGAGGGAGTTTTTCATTGTTTTCGTTAATCATTGTATTTATCCTTAATTATAGGTAGAGAAATTCTCCCGTGTTGGCGACTAGGTCTTAAGAAGCTTAGGGAGAAATTTGCCTAGTGGTTGGCGACCAGGTCTTATGAAAGATTTGAGTTGTCTATAGTACACTTAGAGGGGGGTGATTAGGTGTTTTCAATGTTATATGGCAGTTTAAAATCTATCTAGCATAATACACAAGAAAACACAGAAAGCACACAAAATTTATAGTGGTTCCCCTCAAGACAATCTGTTAAGAGGTAGTCCATTGTCCCTCCCACCTATCTAGCAGTGTGCTAGACTAGACAAATTCTCCAAAAATTCAGATCTCTATCCAATACAGAAGATCTTACAACTTAGACCCCACAAAGGATCCTACCTCAACTCTCATACAGAAAGCGCATGCACTCAGGTTACAAAAACCATACAAACAGCTCAGACTTTACAAGTCCTACACCAACTCAGATCTTTTTCAAGATCCTACAGGCTCAAGCTCACACAGAACCCTACAAAATAATGAAATAGTCTTTCTATTTCTGAAGAAAAGGATTCAAGGATAAAGCTTGTTATTGCATAGCCTTCTTCTTCTTCTTCTTGTAAATGTAAACCCAACAATCTTTGAATCTCTGAAGCTTTCTTAAGAAAGTTCCTCTTGATGAATATCAGATGAACTTGTCTTACACAGGAAGAAGATTCTTTCTTGATCATCACAGCAAAATGATGAAGACTTCTACTTTAGACATGTTTCTCTTTTCTATTTTAATATGTGTATGTGTCAGAGTAAGAGAGAGAACTGTCTTCTGAATTCAAAAATTCCTTTATTTATATTCCTCTACAATTTTGCATACATGCCCTCAATAATTTTATTCCATAAGAAATTGGCCAGAATGGAATATAATCTATAACGACACTATAAAATATCATAAATGGTTTGCCATTTTGGAACTTGCACAATTGAAAGTATTTGGAATGTTTCATTAATGGTTGTGCAACGGCTATTATGCAGAGAGTATATCATTAAATACTCCTTGAATAGTGGGCATGATAGATGGCATTTATATTAAATGCAGATCAATTTCCAAGAAGATCT
Organism: Dactylorhiza incarnata; assembly: GCA_033032865.1. Classification (NCBI taxonomy): domain Eukaryota; kingdom Viridiplantae; phylum Streptophyta; class Magnoliopsida; order Asparagales; family Orchidaceae; genus Dactylorhiza; species Dactylorhiza incarnata. The sequence continues at coordinate 1,984,982 of JAWHQI010000278.1, read as the reverse complement.
GGGCATTAAATGCAGCTCTACAACTATCAAGACGACAAACTTTCTTCAAGACTATATCGTCTTGATCATTAAGACAATATATGTTCTTCACAATGATATCGTCGATATACTTTTGTCTTCACAACTTATCATAGCTATATAGATGATATAACTCTTTTTAGTCGATATCATCGAGATGCTTCTGTCTACACGATTTATCTTTAATCTTCAAATAAATATGATTGCCTTAAGACGATATTTGACTTAGATGAATTTTTTACTTCTTTTATAGTCTTGATTCTAGGAATGTATTTAACTTGCCTGTCACATCATGAACTGAAAGCATAACATCAAAAACAACTTTGCTTATCTAGACTTGTGATGCTTCTTCAAATCAAGGAACATTGAAGGCAATTTTCCAACAATCTCCCCCTATTTGAAGAAGCAAGAGCTTACAATTATAGATAAATTTTACTAATAAATGTACTCAATAAAGATCAATATATAGAATTAGGGCAATTAACATGATCATCACAAATTGTCCAAAACATGAATATAAATCAGACATAAATGATAAACATAGAATTATGCATGTTTCCTAGATTCCATATTCCTCATCATTCCTCTTGGACATATTTCCCTTTAGAATATGATCCATCCTTCCCTTTCTTCTCAGGTTCAACCTTCTTGGACTGCTCAGCATCAGCCTGCTTTTGTTTTTGCCTTTCAAAGTAACTGTATGGCTTGGGGTGATATCTAAGAGGGGCATCTATAGTATTCTTCACTGAAGGATCTCCCATTCTAACTCTGGTCCAATAATCCCTTCTGCCTGCTTCAGATAATTCATATTTTTGTCATTCCTCAGAACTATAGAATTGACCTCTGTCATTTTTACCTTGCTGATACAGTGCCCATGTATTTAAGATAATGTCCCTTAAGCATGGGCTCCACTCTTCAAAGTTTGGATTCTTTTTAACTTCCTCCATTCTCCTTCTCTTAATCTCTTGATCTTCATTATCCACATGATATCTCTTTCCCTTTTTAACTTGCCCACTGCCACTGAAGGGTTCATCAGCAAAATACCCTTGATAGGTTTCGGGTTGTAGATGTTGCTCAGGGGGGTCTTCTGCTACTTGCACATTTGATGGTCCTTCAGGGATAACACTACCTTCTGGGAGAGGATGTTGATAGGGTATTCCATAATCTATTATGTCAAGGCCCATGGATAACCTTACTTCATTTGATAGCCACATGGCGTGATGGCTTGATAAAATCTCCCCCTTTCTGACTTCTGCAAATATTTCATTAGAAAGAGAGGCTTGGGAGTTCTGTAGTTATTTAGAAAGAAGAGCATTCAAATTTCCAATTGCATCCATGAGTGTGCCTTGGGAAGTTCTGAGAGATTGATTTAGGAGAGAGGAGAGCTGATCCTGGGTGACTTGAAGTTGATGGAGTAGGGACTCACTAACATTATCCACCAGCTCTTGAGAAACATAAGCACTGGCTGAAATTCTTTGAAGAATAGTATTGACAGCATTCTTTAGATCAGCAGATGTTACATCAATTATAGCTTGCTGATTATCCCTTAACACATTCATTCTGTCAATAACTGTGTTAAGTTGTTGAACAATGGGCATTGTAGCTTCATTAAGGTGTGCTATTTGGTCACCAGTATTGGAGACAACATTTGCAGCTGTGTTGTAAACATTTTGAAAGTGAGGTTAGATCTTAGATTTACTCTTGAGGGGGGGGGGGGTGAATAGAGTATTAAAAACTTTTTCACTTAATTTTATTGCGAATTTAAAATAGTGTTATATATGTGTATAGCAGAGTGATTTATAAAAACTAAATAAAGAAAACAAATCACACAGCACGGCACACAGAAAATCACACACAGAGGACACAAGGATTTTTATAGTAGTTCCCCAATAAACCTGGGTACGCCTACTCTTCTACCACACTTGGTAGGATCCACTAGGTTTTTGATCAGGTGCCCTATCACCAAGGTGTTTTTGATCAGGTGTCCACACACCAAGTGAGCTTTTGATCAGGTGCTCTAACCAAACCACATGTTTTTGATCAGGTGCCCTGCCACCAATGGGTTAAGTTTTGAAGGGAGTTATAACCTTGTATAAGAGGGGATAAGAAGGGTTAGAATGTTCTTCTCTGTCAACAATCTGAGAGAAGACTCTAGTGGATGTTGATGTAGAAAAGCTCCCTCTGTCTGATATGAAATTGTTTGACAGTAGATGGCTGGAAGCTTTCTTTTGAATGTATTGGTCTTCCTGTAGCTGATTAATCTGGAAGAATAAGTTCTTCAGATTTTTGTTGCTCTTTTGAAGATCTGATCTTGCAGCAGATGACTGAGAGAGTAGAGTTTATGTTGTTCTCAGTAAATTTGTGCTGCTATTGAGGAAGAAGAAGATCTGTGAATGCTTTCTTAAGTTTCTTCTCTTCCTGTAACTTTCTTTTTTTCTTTTCCTGTACAGAAAATCTGTAATGTGTTCTGTATTGATCCTGTCGTGAAAAACTCTGATGTGCAGTAAAAAACTATTCTTCTTCCTTTTTCTTTTTCAATATCTCTGATTTGAAATTTGAATCAGCTGTATAAGAAATAAAATATTCTGCATTTAATATTTCCTTGGAACTGCACGCAAGACTTTAATTCCTTTTCCCTTTTTAATTAATGATATCCTTTTCCGCCAAACGGTTATAATCTCGGGAAGAGAATGGAAATGAATATAATAAGACAGAAATCTTGTCTTATCTGGAATAATAGATCCGTTGCTGTAGACGATCTGAGTTCAGAGAATGAATAATATAATCTGTTTGAAATAAATCTGCTGTCATTTAATTCGTCGATCTCATCAAATTTCGTCAATCTCAAGATTTTCGTCGAACACAATATTTAGTTCGCCGACCTCAAATGAATCTGCCTGGAAGAATTAAATTAGTTGAGCTGAGAAGATATTTCGTCGATCTGAGCATCTGATACTTATTCTTCGAACGCAAAGCTGAGTTCGTCGAACTGAGGAATTCGTCGACCGCTGAACTGAGTAATTTCGTCGACCGCTGAGTCGCTGAGAAGCTGAGACACTGAGATTGAAGATCGTCGACCACATAGAGCAAGCCGTTCGTCGAACGCAGAGTGTAAGCTATTCGTCGAACGCAGAGAGCAAGCCGTTCGTCGAACGTAGTATTGAGTTCGTCGAACGCAGAACCTGAATGATTTCTTGAGTTCTAACAGCCTAAAACCTTGACCCATTGACTATACATTGGGGTCAACTTGATCCTAGTCAGCAGATAGTGATCCTAGCCCAAATCAGTAATAGGGTTGTTCCAACACATTTGTATTCTGATAATTCACATGTTGTATTTCTTCTTGCAGTCCATTGATTCTGGCGGACAAGTCATCTCTACAACCTTTGACAGCATTATCCACATAGGCTTCAAATTGTACTCTTTGTCTGTCAAGTATAATCTCTATCTGGGACATAAACTCAATAGAAGGAGTTGTGGGGGTTGGAATAATAAAAGAGGGTTTCTCATTATCTGTTCTTCGTGGTGAAGGATGTAGAATAACATGAACAGATGGCTCCCCCTACATTGGTGCAGTCATTGTATTGGGATGCTCATTTTCACCATCATAGACATTAATATTTACATCAGCATCTAGGTATTCTTCCAAAGATTTGTCTGACATGCCTGCTTCTACATGACCTTCTGAGTCATTAATGGGACTGTTCCCAGACCTTTCTTCTTCAACATTCAACACTACCTCCTTGGCAATAATCATGATTTCCTCTTGAGTGACCTCTTCATGAGGTTCTAGGCCACTTCCAAGGACTATACTTTCTTCTATTAATGTCTTACCCTCAACAGATGTAGGGGGTTCTGAAAAACTTGTGGGTTTTGATCAGGGCTTTTGGGGACATCATCTCTTTGGGAGGAGGGTTCACCTACTTCCTTTTTGGTAAACTTCTTTTCTCATCTGCTTACAGTCTTCACATCTATCCTTTTAAGATAGTAAAGATGAGTTGTTTCAGACTCATTAAGATATTGGGGGATATAGTGCTTTAAGTATAAGGAGAGGATTCTGCCAAAATTAGGGGTCTTCAAACTTTCTTTGACCTTATCAAACAAGCCCTTTCCCCAATCAGTATTCTTTTCAAGGATGGCTCTTACCATCAATTCAAACATCCCTTTTGAAATTCTATCAAGTGATCCGGTTTTGCACAACAATACTTTTCCAATAATATTTGATAGTAGTTTGCCCTGCATATTCATCTTCATTCTTTGAATACTTCCATAGGGCTTTTCATAAAGGCCACACCACTTAGATCCTTCTAATAAATCCTCAATACTTACTGATTCTTCTTCTTCATCTTCATCAAGAATAATTAATTGAAGGGCTTTAGTTATGCCCGTGGTAGTGATTCTTAAATATTCTCCAGCAATAGTGGTAAGAATGGCTTACCCAACCTTGCTTATTTGGGCATTTGCATAAAGTTCAGAGAGGGCAATATGGTAGAGACGGGTTGGCTCAGAGAGAATGTATTCAAGATCTGATGCATACAGTAAAGTGATTGACATGTCTAATCCTTCATCTGCACCTTGGAATCCATCCTTTACTAATTCTCCTCCAGAATGAATCTTGTCGTCAGATTGCTTTGGCGCCATTGATGATCGTCGAGAGGAAGATGATGACAATGGAATTCTAGGATTTGTGTGTGTGATTTTTTATGTTTTCATGGTGTCTTATTTATAGTAATATGTATTAGGAAGATAAAATAGCGCGTACCTGACGAGTCTTTTCGTATTCTCATAAATCCTGAAATTGGGGTGTAATGATGGTGTTGACGTGTCCAGTCATGTCGACATGTCGTCGAGATTCTGTCATGGTGTGTAGAGTATCGTCGAGACCACAAATACATTGTTGTCGAGAGTGCAGTAGTATCGTCTTGATCATCAAGACAATTTTTAGTATTTAGCAGTATTTTTTGGACGACATTTTTGTATTCCTCAGCCAATTTATTGTTGCTGTCTTTCAAAACTAAAATGTTAGTTTTCTTTAAGGTAGACCTTGTGAGAGATCTATCCCATCAACACTATAATTTAATCACTACTATAAAGGATATATGGAATTCAACATGCCCAATTTTAAGAGCTTAGCATTCCCAATTCAATTTTGAATTGATTGAACTTAGACTCATCAAGGGGCTTGGTAAAAATGTCAGCTATTTGCCTGTCTATACTAGCATACTCAAGGCAAATGTCTTCCTTTTCAACATACTCCCTGATAAAATGATCTCTAATCTCAATATGCTTTGTTCTAATATGTGCCACATGATATTTAGCTATATAAATGGCACTAGAGGAATCACATAAGAGAGAAGTTCTCCTAATTTGTAAATTGTAATCCTCTAATTGGTGTTGAATCCATAAGAGTTGTGCACAACAACTACCAGCAGAAATATACTCCGATCCAGCTGTGGTGCTATTTTGCTTTTTGCTGTTCTAGGACACAAGTCTTCTCCTTAAGAACTGACAAGTTCCTGAAGTGCTTTTTCTGTCCTCCTTGCACCCAGCAAAGTCAGTGTTGGTACATGGTCTTCCGCATCTCCTAGGTTTGAGAATAACAAATCCCATGTGTATTTGATCTTGTATGTTTAAGTGTGCGGGAAAAAATGCCACATGACTCAAGGATAACATAAGAAGGTTGCCCCCAAGTTTGAAGCCAGAATTCCAACATGTCCACTAGCGTCGGCGATAGCCCCTAGCGCGGGCGCTAGCTCTGATTAGGCAAGTTCAGGCAGCAAGTATAGAAGTTGATAGTGTCATGCGGTAGAGGATAACACATGCGGTATCACGGAGCACAAGAGGATTTTTAGAAAGGTCTCTGAAGGGAGATCGCTTCAACCTTGCTTATTCTACAGCGATCTCTCGTCTCCGACTTCAGAAGTTTCTTAGAGGGAGTTTTTAATATTGTGGTTGCTATTTATTTCATATATTTTGTAACCGCTTAGAGAATTCACCTTGTGTTGGCGACTAGGTCTGGGTAGGACTTATGGAGGAATTTGTCTCGTGTTTTTGGCGACTAGGTCTGGGTAGGACTTAGGGAGAAATTTGCCTCCTGTCGGAGGCTAGGTCTAGGGTGTTGATCTAGGGGGTGCTCGAGGCAGTATCTGAGGGAGGATTGGCTAGAGAGGCTTGAGGCCGTATCCGAGAAGGATAGGCTAAAGCCATCGGTTCGTGGGGATACGAGTCGGGATAGAAAACGAAAAGACATTTTAATTCTTCGCCTTCGATTTCTAGCGTTATAAGAAATCAAGTTTTGTAATCTTTCATTTCATATTAATAAAATCATGTCTCTATTTGATTTCAATTATTTTGCTTGATTTCTCACTATTTTAATCTCTTATTATTTCAAGTATATCAAAATATATTAAAAGTTTTAAAACCCTTATTCACCCCCCTCTAAGGGCGCTTACAGATCCAACAAGTGGTATCAGAGCTAGGTTATTCTAAATCATCTTAAAAACCGGGAATAATGGTGCTTTGTAGTCATGATCCCGCTTCTACTAGTGAGAGAAATACTTATATAGAGGGAAAGTCTTTGGCACCACCTTTATTTGAAGGAAAAAATTTTAAAGGGTGGAAGATATTAATGGAAAAATTTCTTAAGTCATTAGATATTAAAATATGGAATATTACCATTAGGAAGCCACCAAATAAATTGAGTATGGAAGAGTGTCTCTTAAATGCTAAAACAATGAATTGACTATTTTGTGCACTTAATCAAAATATTTCCAAACTCACTTATACTTTTCCTACTGCATATGAGATGTGGAATTTTTTTGAAATAACTTATGATTCTCCATCTACAGGTTTGGAACAAATGCAAGAATTGGAGAACATATAAGCTGGCACGGATGTTCAATAAAGCTCCTCTCATGATGGATCAATGGAGTGCACATCAAGTGGAAGAGAAGAAGAAATCTTATCTTTGGAAGGGAAGTGCCAAAAAGATGAAGATAACAAAGAAACTCTATGCTCAAATCTCACTGCATCCAAAAGCACTGTAAGGAAATCAAATTCCCTTATTGTTTGCAATTCTATTTCTACTTTACAATTGCTACAAATTACTAAACGTAAAATTAAGAAATTGAAAATTGCTAATGAGAAATTACGTTTAGAAAATAAAAGCTTAAAAGTTAATGTTAATGTAGAATCTAGTTGTAATGTGGCTTCTTCATCTTGCTCTCTAATTGAAATTTCAAAGCCTTGTTTTGATTGTAATAATATTAAAGAAAAATTCAAGAATTTTGAAAAAGAACTTTAAATTTCAAAAGAATATAATTAAAAACTATCTTCAGAAAATTCATCTTTTAAAAGTGATTGTGCTATGTGTAAAGGTTATTAAATTGAAATTAAAGAGATGGATGAAACATTTGAAGAATTTAGAAATAATTATCAAACTCAGATTGACTTTATTGCTTCCACTCTTAAAAATAGCACAATTGCTTATATAAAGCTAGACATAATCTTATGAGCAAAAATGATGAATTAAAATAAAAAATCAACTTGCTTATGAAAATTATGAATAAAAATTCTCAACACACAAATTCACAATATCAAGCAATATCTAAAAGCAAGTTGAATATGAACATCTTGACTAAGCCTAATAATGGGAGTAAGAAACACAGTTTTGTAAATCAACATCCAAATCATCATTATTTACAAAATCATGTTTCTCCCAACTTGAAATTAGAATTACACAAATTTCCTATGAACAGTACTTTCAATAATCAATACAATTATAACCTTCAAAATAAAGATAATTATAATGTAAATTTGTTGCATAAGAATAACATTAAACCAAGGTTTGAATGGAGGCCCAAAGCTAAAAATGAAATATTAACTTCACATGAAAGGACCCATTCATCATTATCTCCCCATAAGCCAACATGTAATATTTGGGTACCCAAAGGAACCACCACACTTGGTCCCCTTTGGATACCTAAAACTCTTATTCGTTAGGTATCATCAAATGCATGAAGTAGAATCTTTTCAAAATGAAATATACAAATTTCTACTTCATGATTTGCTTTAATGTCTTTTTATTTTTCTTCTTTTCTTATATTATAAAGCTATCATATCATGGTCATCTTATACATTATTAGGAATATGATTTAATCTCTTAAAGCTTAATAAGTTTATAAATCAAATTGATCAAAATTCAAAGTCATATTTTATTTTGATGACCTATCTATCTTTCTTAAATTCATTGCCTGTAAATATCTTATATTATTGATATAAATCAAATTCTAAATTTGTTATGAGATATTTATCTAAATTAATAAAATCATGAACTTCATTTTTTTCTTTTTCAATAATTTTGAGTCTATAAATTTTAAATATTAAGTATGGGTAGCAACCAATAATACTTAAATATCATGAGAAAAGGAGATTAGGATGTCACCCCATCACATATCCTAGTATCGGTGCGAACCCTTCATAGGGTAGACCTCAGGAAGTCCAAGATTCACTTTAAATTGCTAAGACCAACTAAAGTCTAGCAAAGATCAAATTAATTATAGACTCATGCGTACTCTTGCAATAATCAAAAAAAGAAAAACCATCATTATCTTGTATTTTAGAAATGTATATATATTCATAATTCATGATTGAGAATAAAATCACAAAAGTCATATTGATCGAATATATTATCATTCTAAAAGTTTAAATAAGCTCATAATTTAAACCAAATTGTTTTATATGTCCATGATCATATACCAATAGTGTATGTCTCACAATAGCGGGTGCGTAGGATTGGATGCATTAGAGACCTAACCTCTAAGTCATGTCTTGTCCTTAACTGGGGAGGGTTCCAGTAGGGCCTTGCGAGGCACTGGGGAGAAAGAGTGCTAGGTTGAGCGTTCTCTAGTGTATGCATATGGGAGTAACACCCCAACCTACGACATGTGTGCAGCTCCTCATACCCATCTCTCACTTAGTACGGTGCTAGAGTGTAGACATATAGTTTGGGTATTTTTATCTAGGGCATACATATTTTTATTCTTTGCATTAACATCATTTCATACTATAATCATTTAAGTTATGCTTATTTGCTTGTTCAATCATGTCTTCTTGTGTTTACATTCCCTATCTTTTTTAGTTTACATTATTTTGATAAACACATGCCTTAGAAAAATCAAAATGAAGATTTAAGAAAATATATCTCATGCGATGTTTAGTCATAAAAGAAAACGCTAATGTTTCATGCAATTTGCACTATCTAGACATCTCCAAAAATTCTAAAATTTTTGCATGAAACTAATCTTTGGACACTTCATCAAAATAAAAAAAATAAAATTTTCAAAATCTCAATATTTTGCTCATTGTCGCCCGCGCTAGCTCGAGTGTCCAATTTTTTGTGTTTTTTAAATTTTGAAAAATCACTAAAAATATATTCTTTTATATGTACTACTTATTTTTGCATTTCTGCCTTAAATTGATTTTTGAAAAAATTAAAATACAAAATTACAAAGCCAAAATTACAATTAATATTTGTTGTCTCTTCTTTCCTTGTTTATTTGTCTGATTTCTATTTTTATATGCAAAAATCAAATACAAATTTTTAAACAAAAAAACTGTATAGACTTTATTGCGAAAATCAAGCATGGTTTAATCTATCATTTAGACCTTCTACAATATTGCAATTCATCTTTTCAACTTTCTTTGAACATTATTTTTATCATGCTTTGATATATCTAATCACATGTGCATCGATTGTATTGAAAAGATTGTGTAGAACCAAGCTTAGCATGCCTCTAAGTATGAGTAAATGTTTTATGATTGATAATGATATTTATTCACTCACTTATTTTGGCAAAGTCTACATGTGTTTTTAATCTTAGAATGCTTGCTTATGTATTGTAATTGTACAATGAATTAAAATTTGCACAAGTATCTTACCAACACTACTTTTATTTGCACTCTTAATATTTAAGAAAAGTGGTTGTGCTTTCAAAATTTCATTGGTTTGTAAAACAAGTGTATTCGGAGAACTTTGTACAAAAACAAAAAATCATGAAATAAATTGACAAAGATAACTCCACCAAGCACTACTTGAACCTCCTGATATGTCTTAATGAGCATTGTGAGGTTGAGCAGCTTGCAAAGAATAGTAAAGTGCCTTGTCGAAACCATAAACATTCTTTTTACACTACTTATTCTTATGTATACAGGATCACAAAAAATCAATATTAAAAAATAAAGTGTGTGATCCCCCAAGCACTACTTTGCACCCTGATAAGTCTTAATGAGCATTGTGTGTGCAGAACACCTTGGTAGTTGTATATTTTCTTTGTGCATTGAAGTGTGTGGAAATAAAATTATTTATGTTTTATTGTGCACTTTACTCTACATATGTCTTGTAATTTTGATTAAGTCATTTGTTTACACTCTTCAAAATACACTTATGTGCACATTATTATCTTCCATAACACTTCTTCTCATGAGTATTGGATCCTAATGTTAATTCTATACTCTCTTTATATAAAATGCACTAGACTACCTAGCATGCTCTCTACAATGTTTGGTTTGTTTTGAATTTGTGAATTATAATAACATTGTAGCAGTTTCTTTTTTATATCCTTCTTTCATGCTTGGTTACTTTATTGTCAAACTTAAAGATTTTAAATGAATAATGATTTACAAAAACATCTTGCTTTTTGGAACTTAAACTCATATTTTCTTCTTATGAATCATCATGATTACAAAAAGATGTTTCTTGTATTTCTATAAGTCTTCCACATCATTACCATATATTTTTACCTTGCGCTTTCATGCTTATTTAAATTCTTCTTTTTTGTGTGCATCATCACTTGAATCTTAAAATTCCTTTCCTTCAACATGTGGTAGACTTGCTTGCAGATGTGGGCTTTAAAACCGGGCCTAGGGGACGGCTTAGGCTCGGCTTGGCAAAAGCCCAGGTAGGCCCGGTGGTGGGCTAAGCCTGCCCCGGGTCAGGCCGGGCTAAGGGGCCCTTGCAGGGATCCGATTTTGGGTCAAAGCCCAGCCTAAAAACCGGCCTGGACCAGGCCGGGCAAAGCCCAATTTTTAGGCACTGTCCGGAACTGGGTCGGGCTTTGCCCCGACCCATTAAATCCAATGGCTATAGAGCCGTTGGAAGCACCAACGGCTCTATAGCCATTGGTGGCTGCTGCCGCCTGCAACATTTAATTCTGCTGCATGCGGCAGCAGCATTAAAGTGGTTGCTACCACTTTATTAAAGTGGCAGTAGCCACTTTATTTTTTTAAATTAAAATTTTAATTTTAATTTTTTTATTTACAAAAATCTATTTATACCCCCCTATCCCTTCAATATCTCTCTTACTCTCTCTCTCTCTCTCTCTCTCTCACTATCTCTCTCTCTCACTATCTCTCTCTCTTACTTTATCTCTCTCTCACACACTCTCTCTCTCATTCGATGTCGTCGAGCATGGCGTCGTCATCATCAACATTGGTGCATAAAATTGTGGAGCACAAACACATGGCTCCAGTGTGGTAGCACTTTGAGAAAGTCAAAGTCGGCAACGAACATAGGGCAAAGTGCAAACTTTGCACAAAACTGCTCACCCTCAGTGGAAAATCAACACTCGCATGACATATTAAGTCGTGCATGGCGAAGCAAGTTCCCGAGTCCAGTCAGGCGTAATTATCGGGATCCAGACAAATATGGACATATGATTAAGCTCGGCAGCGGGAGCTGCAGGTGAAGAACGTCATCAGACATGTGTTGCCGTTCAACCACTATGATAACACGGAGGAGACCGAGTATATACATCAAGGGCTTCAACCCAAATATCATCAAGTAAGTCGATCCGCCATTAAGCGCGATGCACTTAAATATTATTTAGAAGCGAAACAATCTTTAATAAATTATTTTGAAAATTTTGAGGGTCGAGTGAGTTTAACGAGCGACGTTTGGACAAGTAGTATAAAATTAGGTTTATCATATATTTGTATCACTTGTCACTGGGTCGATCCTGTTTCCTGGGATCTAAATAAGCGCATAATATGTTTTGAAAATTTTGAAGTCCCGCACACCGGTCAAGCGATTTATCAAATTATTTTAAAATGTGTGCTGGAATTTAAAATTAAAGATAAAATTATGAGTATTTCTTTTGATAACGCCACAAATAATACCATCGCAATTGAGTGGTTAAAACATGATTTAAAACCTATGTTAAACGGTGCATTTTTTTCATACTCGTTGTGTATGTCACGTTTTAAATTTAGTCGTACATGATAATTTAGCTTATATGGAACCTTGAGAACTCACTGCATAGCTGAAGTGAGCTTGTGTGCGCATAGCGTTATCTTCTCTTTTTGGTCTTGCTATAGTGAGACTAGAATAGAAGAGTCCGCTAGCACTCACTCTCACTGTTGGAAGGAAGACTGGTTTTCCGGGGGGAAGACTGGTTTTGAAGTTCCCATATCTCTTCTCTTACTGTAGTACAGGTAATCAGTGTGACTAGGTCAGAATTGAAGTACTAGAGGGACTGAATCATCTCAGGCAACCATGCATTAATAAAATTTGTTTAATGTTACAATTTATTTATACTTCTAAACAACGACGACAAGATTTTAAAAAATTCGTAAACGCAGAAGGTGAATTTTTTTTGAAACCTTTATTTGACATGCCAATTAGATGGAACTCGACCTACACAATTTCAAAACGGGCGATTCATCAAAAATCACTACTCATGGAATATTATACTACGTTAGGTATGTTCGATTTAACTGAGTCCGATTGGGCAGTTTTAGAAAGTTATATGGAATTATTAGAAGTTTTGTACACGACAACAAATTATTTATCGGGTGTATATTATCCTACTAGCCCGCTAGTTATTGAAAATTTTGTTAATATAACTCAAAAATTAAATTATTTTAAACAACATATCAGATGACAAGATTTAATAGAATTAATGGAAATTTTCTTTTTAAAATATTATAAAGAAATGCTAGCGATGTTTTCATGCACCGCCGCTTTGAATCATCTATTTGGCGTAGAAGGCGTTGAAAATTTAATAGAAGAAATAAATAATAATTTAGGCGAAAATATTAGTTACTCAAATTTGGATAACATTAGTATTTTAAATTTTAACACTATTTTTACTAAATGTTATAATTATTACGATAATTTATATGGATCGCGACCCCGAGAGGATGTATCGCAACCAAAAATACGCGATAGTTTTAAAAATAAAATGTTAGAGCTAGCATCTAGGAAAAAAGCGCGCACAACTTCTAGTAGTTTAACTGAATTAGGTTTATACACAAAGACACAATTTCAAGATTTTATGAGTACGAACGAAATAGAAAATTTTAATCTTTTAAAATGGTGAAAAGGTAAAGTAAATACCTAGCCTATTATGGACTATATGGCCCGAGATTTACTAACGATCCATGCTAGCACAGTAGCTTCGGAGTCTGCTTTTTCTCTTAGTGGCAGGGTGTTGAACGAGCGGAGAAGTCGTCTAAGTGAAGAATCGCTCGAAATCTGCATATGCTACAAGGATCACTTGGATGCAATGAGGAGGAAGTAGCATACTTCAAATTTGGAGGATAGCTCGTCAAAAATGGAAGACGAGATGGACGCAATCAACCTAAATTAGTTAAAAACTTAAAGCTCAAAGCCTCAAAGGTGGCGAGTCGGATTTTGGAAGGCGGACGAAATATGTAATCCTAATTTTTTTAATAATTTTATTTGCAAAGTTATTTTATACAGATAATTATTATTTTTTATTTTAGAATTCAAATTTCAAATACGCATATGTATAATTTTGGGTAATTCATTTTCGTTCAACATTAATAAAATTCTTTTTTTCTCATATTACTCATGTTTTTTTAATTTATATTTTATAGTTTATTTTTTTAATAAAAAATTAAAATTAATAAATATTAAAAAAAAGTAAATAAAAATATATAAAAAACTAGGCCAGGCCCTAGGCCCGGCCTGGACCGGCCCGGGGGGCCTAGGCAGGCCCCTTCCATGGGCGAAAGCCCGGCCCGGTTGTAAAAAAAGCCCGGCCCGGGCCCGGCTCCAAAAAGCCCGGGCCCGGTAAGCCCTGGCCCGGGGGGCTTTTTGGTCAGGACTACTTACTTGGTAAACTTTATATTGGTTTGTGCTAAACATGAGTAATATTTTTATTCTAACAACTCTGATTTATTTCTATGAAAATTATTGTGCTAAAAACTCCTCATCATCTCATTTCCTCTAAAAAGCTCAATCATGCCTTATCTTTTTTTATCAAAAAACCTCTTTCTATGTCTCTTGCTACCTTAACCAACTTTTGCTAATAACAAAAGGGGGAGAACTAACATAATAAATAAAATCACTATCAAATGGGAAAACTAACATGATTAATGATTAAGAAGATAACTTACATATTAGGGGAGCATTCACATAGGGGGAGCATGTACTTAGAGGGAGCAATTCAAAATACTAAAAATAACAATGATCCTAAGTCATCACTCTCACACACATACAAGTAGGTTTCATCATGCTTATGTATTTATGCTCTGATTTATCATCAATGGATTTGTTATTATCAAAAGGGGGAGTTTGTTAGAACATGGCCTTCCGCACCTCCTAGGTTTGAGAATAACAAATCCTATATGAATTTGATCTTGTGTGTTTAAGTGTGCATGAAACAATGTCACATGACTCAAGGATAACATAAGAAGGTAGCGCCTAGCGTGGGCGCTAGCTCTAATTAGGCAAGGTTAGGCAGTAAGTATATGAGGCGATAACACCAGGCGGTAGTGGATAGCGCAGGCGGTAGCGCGGAGCACAATGAGATTTTTAGAAAGGTTTCTTGGAATGAAGATACACACGCGAAGAATGTTTCCTAATCCGCGATAGCGCGGGCGGTAGCACTCAAGCAGGCGCTAGCTCTAAGTCTATAAAAAGGAGCCATCTTCTCTCATTTTGAAGATATATCCTAGAGAGAGGTCCAATGACAAAATTCCAGAGCCTTATTCTGCCGAGAGTTGATCTCCCAACAAAAGCTTAGAGAGTTTCTGAAGGAGGACTTCATCACGCTATATCCGAAGGGCGATCGCTTCAACCTTGCTTATTCTACAACAATCTCTCGTCTCCGACTTCAGATGTTTCTTAGAGGGAGTTTTTAATATTGTGGTTGCTATTTTATTTCATATCTTTTGTAACCGTTTAGAGAATTTGCCTCGTGTTGGCGACTAGGTCTGGTAGGACTTATGGAGTAATTCGCCTCATGTTTGCGACTATGTCTGGGTAGGACTTAGGGAGATATTTGCCTCGTGTTGGCAGCTAGGTCTAGGGTGTAGATCTAGTGGGTGCTTGAGGCCGTATTCGAGGGAGGATTGGCTAGAGACGCTTGAGGCCGTATCTGGGAAGGATAGGCTAAAGCCACTGATTCGTGGGGATACGAGTCGGGATAGAAAAAAAAAGTCATTTTAATTCTTCGCATTCGATTTCTAGCGTTATAAGAAATCAAGTTTTGTAATCTTTCATTTCATATTAATAAAATCATGTCTCTATTTAATTTCAATTATTTTGCTTGATTTCTCTCTATTTTAATCTCTTATTATTTCAAGTATATTAAAATATATTAAAAGTTGTAAAACCCTTATTCACCCCCCCCCCCCTCTAAGGGCGCCTACAGATCCAACAGTCAGCATCAGAATATCCATAAAGCTCAAAATCATTTGATTTAGGATACCAGAGTCCTAGATTGGGAGTGCCCTTTAGATATCTCAATATTCTCTTGACTGTTGAGTAGTGAGATTCTTTGGGGTTAACTTGATATCTTGCACAGACACATGTGGCAAACATAATATCTGGCCGACTAGCAGTAATGTAGAGCAAGGAACTAATTATGCTTCTATATATGGACTCATTATAGGGCTTCCCCATTTCATCCTTATCTAAAGAGATATTTGACCCCATATGAGTTCTCATAGGGGTAGAGTTCTCCATTCCAAAATTATTTATGATGTCCAAGGTGAATTTGGTCTAAGAAATGAATATTCCTTCCTCAGATTGCTTTACTTGGAGACCTAAGAAATATTTTAGCTCTCCCATACTGCTCATCTCAAATTTGCTTTGCATGAGCTTGGCAAATTTCTTGCAAAGATTCCCATTAGTTGATCTAAATATGATGTCATCAACATATATTTGGACTAAAAGGATCTGGCCCTTCAACTCTCTCAATAATAAAGTCTTATCTATCTTTCCTCTTGAGAACTTTTTTTCAAGGAGAAAAGATGAGAGTGTCTCATACCAGGCCCTTGGAGCCTGCTTCAATCCATATAAGGTTTTATTGAGAAAATAAGCATGATCAGGATACATAGGAGAGATAAAACTTGGTGGTTGTGCTACATATACTTCCTCCTTCAAGTTTCCATTTAGAAAGGCTAATTTGGCATCCATTTGATAGACTTTAAAGCTTTTGAATGTTGCATAGGCTAGAAAGAATCTGATGGCCTATACCTTCTTCCCACCTGTATCCTTAAGCTACCAATCTAGCCTTGTTCTTTATGATTAATCCAGCTTCATCCATCTTATTTCTATTAACCCACTTGGTCTCAATGACATTTTACCCTTGTGGCCTTAGGACAAGCTTCCAAACCTTGCATCATTTAAATTGGTTGAGCTCTTCTTGAATGTCCATAACCCCGAATTGGTCTTGGTTGGCCTCCTCAAACTTCTTTGGTTCCAGTTTTGACAAGAACCTGAGGTGCAAGCTTTCATTTAGAGCATTTCTTCTAGTTCTAATTCCATGATTTAGCTCACCAATAATCTGGTCTGTTGGATGATCTCTCATTGTTGTGGGCAGCACTCTTTGAGGTTCTTCTACATCAATAATTTCTTCAGTTGCTGCTTTAGTAATACTATTTTGAGAATTTGGATCTTCAGTAGTTTCTTCTTCTCTTCCTGGAGTAGAGTTTTGAGGGGAAGGTTCCCCCTTCTCAATAGTTTCTTCTTCTCTAATTTTCATTATTTCAAGTCCAGCATCAATTCCTGCACTGCATGAACTAGGTATAGGGTTTTGCAGTATGATGCTATTATCTAAAATTACATGAATAGATTCTTCAATTGTAAGAGCATTCTTATTGAAGACTCTGTAGGCATTGCTGTGTTTGCTATATCCTACAAAGATACCTTCATAGCTCTATTCAGAGAATTTGGTAATATAATGCTTTTTATTCTTCAGCACATAACATTTACTTCCAAAAATTCTGATGTAAGCTAGTGTTGGATTTTTTTCCTTTAACAAGCTCATAATGAGTCATATTATGGTTCTTGTTGATAAGTTCTCTATTTTGCCCATGACATGTAGTATTAACTGCCTCAGACCAGAGATATTCTGGAAGTGAGGAGTCACTTAGCATAGTCTTGCCAGCTTCAATAAGTGTTCTATTTTCCCTCTCAGCAACCCCATTTTACTGTGGAGTTCTGGGAAATGAAATACTTGTAGGATATCTTCCTCTTCACAAAACTTGGTCATTAAGCTAGATTTAAATTCAGTTCCATGATCACTTCTGATCTTTACCATTGAACTGCTCATTTCATTTTGAATTTGTTTGACAAAGTTCTTGAATGTGCCTAGGGTATCAGACTTGTGTTTCAAAAAGAACACCCATGCAAACCTAGAGTGATCATCAACAATAACTAAAGTATATGACATCCCTCCTAAGCTGTGTACAGACATAGGGCCAAATAGGTTCATGTGCAGCAAATATAGACATCTAGTGGATTGTTTATCCTACATGCTTTTGAATGAAGTCCTCGTTTGCTTGCCCATTTGACATGCATGACAAGGACCCATCTCTTGACAATCCATCTTAGGTCCATATCTTACCATTTTTTTTAGATTAATTTCTTAACATACTTGTAGTTAATGTGGGCTAGTCTCTTATGCCACTTAACATAAGCAGACACTCCATCATTTGCTACAAGAAATACAGACTCATTCTTTCTAATGCAAAAAAAATTCAATTAATAAATAGTGTCACTCCTAGTGCCTGTTAGGATTGATTTAGAATTCTTGGAATCCTTGATCAGACCCTTATCCTTGTGGAAGGTAACAGTATATCCCAAGTCATATAGTTGACTTATGCTTATAAGGTTATATTATAACCCTTCAACATAAGCTACCCTTGTGATAGTGATACTACCATTTGTGATCTTACCATAGCCTTTGACTACACCTCTGTCAGATCCTCCAAATTTGATTTTGGGTCAATCTTCTATAGGTGCAAACTCCTTCAAGAGGCTCCTAGTTCCAGTCATATGCCTGGAACAGCCACTGTCCAAATACCGCACTGGAGTCTTGGTGGTCTTTGTACATGCCTGCAATATAGCTATATTTCCTTAGGAAACCATAACTTCTTGGGTCCTAGGTGCTTGTTTGAGAAATTTCTATTTAGAGAATATGCTGATTGATTTCTGATTCTTATATTGGTATCAAGTTGAACAGTTGGATTGAACCAGCAATCTAAGGCAAAAGGCCCTATCTTCCCACAGCACCAACATTCAAATCTATTGTATCTAGACTTCCTTTTTGATTTGGGTCTTGCTTTATTAAGTTGTTGCTTGGCAGCCAACCCTCTCTTCTTAGGAGCTGAAGAACTTGCTCCAACATGAGAACTTTTAAGGGTTTTCACAGGAAAAATTTTTTGGGGTACAGGTAGTGCACTCTTTCCAAGCAAAGATTGTCTCTTGCTTATCCAGGTGGAAGGGAGCTTAAGATCACCATATGTCTTCTTGCTCTCTATACACCCATAGATACTATTATGATCATAAGAATTTGTGGGTATGATCACTTTTCTAAAATGGTCTTTCCTTGAGAAGATTTCTCATTAGCTTCACCTTAAGTATAGCTTAAACCTTTCTTACTGGTTTGTGAGAAGCTATCAATCAAGGGAAGAACTTTTTGTGGCTTGGAGAAACTAGCCATTATTTTCCTTTCCACTAGGAGCTTATCCTCCAGCTCTTTGATTTTATTATTTGTGTTTAATTACTTCTATTAAAGTGTTAGTGCTCAGTGTGAGATTTGATAATTTGGCCTTCCCTTGAGTTAGTTCATTAACTTTCTCAAGCAGCTCATCTCTTTTGTCATTCATGGAGATGATCTCAGCTGATTGAGCCTTACAGAGAGCTTTTGCTTTCTTAAGTGCTTCAAGCAGAGCACCAAATTTCTCAATATACTAAGAGTCAGCTTCTCTTACAGTTGAAGAGGAGAAAACATCTGAATCTATTTCAGATATAGTTAGAGAGGCTTTAGGAATTACTTGGTCATGATGGGTTTCATCACAACTTCCTTCATCTGAGAAAGCCATTGCTGTCATATGGTTGTCTGATTCTAATGAGGATGACTCGGTATCACTGTCACTGAGTGTTCTCACTTTCTTAGTCATAAATCTCTTCTCCATCTTCCTGCTCTTTGAGTGCTTCATTTCTTCACTCTTCTCTTTTCTTTTGAATGGACACTCATCAATGATGTGTACAGGCTTCTTGCAACTATAACAAACAATGTTAGAGGAAACTTGTTTATTTGGTTTGAATCATACCTGTCAAACTTATGTCTGGTTCCAGAATTGTCTTCTCTTTTTGAACCAAAGGGTGAAGATTCATGTCTTCTGTTCCCTCTTCTTCTATTTCTTAGCAGCTTCTTGAACTGCTTTGTGAACAAGGAGAGTTCTCCATCTGAGAGCTCAGAGCTGGAGTTGTTGATGATATCATCTTCTGAGATACATATAGGCTCCACTGTTCTATGCCTTCTTGAAGTTTCAGCTTTGAAGGCCACTGCCCTTTCTCTGACGTGAGCCTTGGAGTTCTCCTCCTCAAATTTTCTAGTATTCAACTGCAACTCATATGAGAGAAGTTTGCCATACATCACTTGAGGCTCCATGTTCCATTGATTGCCAACTTCTCTGATTGCACAAAGCTTCATATCCCACTCCTTGTTCAGATATCTCAAGAACTTATCATTGAGTTCATATTTAGTGAACTCTCTTCCATAAGTTCTGAGCCCATTCACTATTTTGAAGAACTTTTCATAGCAGACAGCTATGTCTTATCTTGCCTGAAGGCTTCATACTCTTGATTGAGAAGGGATTTCTTGTCATCCCTAACTTTTTATGTTCCTTCCATGTACACAATTAAGGATTCCCACATTTGTTTTGCAGTTTTGCAATGGATTAAGTTTTGAAATGTGGAATCATCAATTGCATTGACAATTATATTTTTGGCTCTTTTATCTATAGTGACCAAGGCTACTTCATCCTTGGTGAACTGAGATAAAGTTGTAGGGACAGGAACTGCTTTTGGGTCCATAGGAATAAACATGAGAACATAAGGTCCCTTTTCAATGGCCATGTAGACTCTAGGGTTAGAGGCTTCCATGTACACTCTGACTCTTTGCTTCTAAATAGGAAAGTTCTCCTTTGTGCAGATAGGCAATTTCATTGAGCTCATTTCCTTGTGCTGCTCACCAGCCATTATGTATACTGACTACCCAATACAAATGAGAGATCTTGTTCTAAGATATTGAACCTTTGAACTTAACTTGCTTTGATACCAATTGAAAGATTTGAGTTGTCTATAATACACTTAGAGGGGGGTGATTAGGTATTTTCAATGTTATTTGGCACTTTAAAATCTATCTAGCACAGTACACAAGCAAACACAGAAAGCACACATAATTTATAGTAGTTCCCCTCAAGACAATGTGTCAAGAGGTAGTCCACTGTCCCTCCCACCTATCTAGAAGAGTGCTAGACTAGGCAACTTCTCCAAGAACTCAGATCTCTATCCAATACAGAAGATCTTACAACTCAGACCCACAAAGGATCCTACCTCAGGTCTCACACAGAAAAACTACACTCAGATTACAAGAACCTTACCAACTCAGGTTACAAAAACTCTATAAACACCACAGACTTTACAAGTCCTACACCATCTCAGATCTTTTTCAAGATCCTACAGGCTCAGGCTCACACAGAACCCTACAAAATAATGAAATAGTCTTTTTGTTTCTGAAGAGATGTCTTCAAGGATAAAGCTTGTTATTGTATAGTCTTTTACTTCTTGCAGATGTAAGCCCAACAATCTTTGAATCTCTGAAGCTTTCTTAAGAAACTTCCTCTTGATGAATATCAAATGAACTTATCTTACACAGGAAGAAGATTCTTTCTTGATCTTCACAGTAAAATGATCAAGACTTCTGCTTTAGACCTTTTTCTCTTTTTCTGTTTTAATCTGTGTATGTGTGAGAGTAAGAGAGAGAACTGTCTTCTGAATTCAAAAATTTCTCTATTTATATTCCTCTGCAATTTTGCATACAGGCCCTCAATAATTTTATTCCATAAGAAATTGGCCAGAAAGGAATATAATCTGAAACGACATAATAAAATATCATAAATGGTTTGTCATTTTGGAACTTGCACAATTGGAAGTATTTGGAATGTTTCATTATTGGTTGTGCAACAGCTATTTTGTAGAGAATATATCATTAAATACTCCTTGAATAGTTGGCATGATAGACAACGTGTATATTAAATGCAGATCAATTTCCAAGAAGATCTGTGCATTAAATGCAGCTCTGCAACTGTCAAGATAATAAACTTTCTTCAAGACGATATCTTCTTGATCATCAAGACGATATATGTTCTTCACGATGATATCATCGAAATACTTCTATCTTCACAACCTATCATAGCTATATAGACAATATAGCTCCTTCTAGTCGATATTGTCGAGATGCTTCTGTCTACACGATTTATCTTTAATCTTCAAATCAATATGGCTGCTTCAAGACGATATTTGACTTAGATGATTTTTTTACTTATTTTATAGTCTTGATTCTAGGAATGTGTTTAACTTGTCTGTCACATCATGAACTGAAAGCATAACATCAAAAACAACTTTGCTTATCTATACTTATGATCCTTTTTCAAATCAAGGAATATTGAAGGCAAATTTTCAACATCTTGAGTGGCTTATGGAAAAATTCTTCCAGTGGTTGGCGACCAGGGCCTTGCGAGGACTAGGGAGAATTTGCCACATGAGTATGGAAACTAGGTCTATGGTTAGATCTAAGGGGCAGCTTGAGGCCTCATCTAGGGAGAGATAGGCTAGAGCCAACTGGTCCTTGGGAGAAGGGTCAGTATAGAAAACCGAAAGGTTTTTTTCAGTCACCTCGATTCCAAGCGTCATTGGGATCCAATTTTCTAATTGTTTTTAGGAATACAAATATTATATTTTCTATTTTTTCACTCAAGTATTTTTGCACTTTGATTAAAGCGAAAGGGAAATCTCTGTCACTAATGCGTGGCGATAATTACTATCATCGGCGATAGCAACGAAGACTTCATCTATTCTGTTTTACATCACTATGATAACTACCCTTTCTCAAGTGCATAAAATCTTATCATAAGTACAATATCTTGGAAAATGTTTTCAATGTATAACTATATTTTTAC
Source organism: Dactylorhiza incarnata (assembly GCA_033032865.1). Classification (NCBI taxonomy): domain Eukaryota; kingdom Viridiplantae; phylum Streptophyta; class Magnoliopsida; order Asparagales; family Orchidaceae; genus Dactylorhiza; species Dactylorhiza incarnata. The sequence goes on along the minus strand of JAWHQI010000278.1, from coordinate 1,962,464 downwards.
TTAGCACTAAAAGTTTTACAACCCTTATTCACCCCCGCCTCTAAGGGCGCCTACAGATCTAACAAGTGGTATCAGAGCCAGGTTATTCCAAAATAGTCTAAGCAACCGAGAATAATGGCACTCCATGATCTCGCTTTTCATGAGGGTTAAGGGATAAGTAGACCTTCAATTTTGAATGGAACTAATTATAACTACATGAGGACTAGAATGCATTATTTTCTTATGACGACAGATATAGAAGTCAGGACTTGGGTAGAACAACGGTATACTTCTCCTACATATGTAGTTGGAGAAGAAACCTTAGAAAATCCCAGAGATAAATGGGATGACAGGGATAAGGCTATGTGTAGAAATAACGCTAAAGCAATGACCACTCTATTTTGTGCCTTAGATTGAACGGAAGTTAATCGTGTTTGTACATGTGAAACTGCCTTTGATATTTGGAATTTATTAGAGCTAACTCATGAAGGTACATCGCATGTCAATGACTCAAAGCTCTTTCAACTAGAGTTTGAATATGAGAAATTCTGGATGGAGGAGAATGAAGATGTGGACACCATGTCCACAAGATTTACAATGATTGTGAATGCATTAAGGGTTCTTGGAAAGACCATTTCCAATGACGATCTTGTAAGGAAGATACTAAGAACTCTACCTCCACATTTCAATCCGAAGGTGACGGCCATCTTCGAATCGCACGATCTAAAGCAGCTCCAAATTGAGAGCTTCATTAGGAATCTTAAAACCCATGAGGTAGAACTTAAGATCCAACACGAAGAGTACAACATGGAGTCGAAAAAGAAAGCATTGGTGCTAAAATAAAAAATTGAGGCCGACAACGAAGAAGATGATGATGAAGAAAGTCTCCTGGTGAAGAACGTCAAAAGATTCATGCAAATCCCGAAAAAAGAAACACTTTCCGCAAATTCTTCACCAAAGGGTCCAGCAAGCAAGGGTCATGGAAGAACAAGTCGAACCAAGATGATGAGTAACAATCTCTTTCTGAGTGCTTCAACTGCAGGAAGACCGGACACGTCGGAAGTGAGTGCCCAAAAATTCTGAAGAAGGAGAAAGAGAAGAGGCACAAAAGGAAGGACAAGACGAAGAATTATACGTCTTCCGAGGAGTCAAGTACAACAACTTCAAGTGACGATGAGGAGGCAAACATATGCCTCATGGGAAGAAGCCACGAACCAACGGACGATGATTGCAGTGTCCAAAGCGACTCTAAGGTAATTCCTCACTCATATGACAAGTTATTTTCTGAATATATGAAACTGTGCAAATATTTTGAGAAAAATCTAAATAAACTTGAAATCCTTGAATCAAAAAATAAAGCTTTATTAAAAGAAAATAAATCATTAACCAATGGAAAAAAAAAGTATTAGGGAAAGGGAAGGTTTCTTGCCAAGAGTGCACTCACTCCTTGGCAAGTGTTAAAGAACTTGAAGAAACATACACTTTCCAAGGCCCATTCCGATATCGAAACTCTAACTAACGAAAATAGGTCCTTTGAAAGAAAATTAAAAACCTCTCGTTCTCAAATTGATAATAAAAGGAAAACATTTGAAAATTATTGTGTTTTGCTAAAAAATGAAATCACCTCTTTAAAAGCCCGAATCCAAGACTTACACGTGGCTATTGGAAAATTTGGAGTTGGTCAAAAAATTCTTGACATGATCTTGACCAACCAACGTCATGGAAAAACCAAATATGGGCCTCGTTATGGTTCCTGTAGTTATCGCCTGGCGGTAACATCTAATGCCAGCATTAGCGACAGAAACCATAACTCGTGTTATATAAAATATACACCCTTCTCTGTTACTCCCCAACTCTCCTAGAAGAGTCCAAAAAAAAATCTGAAAAAGGTCTCAACCCCTTTTGTGTCATGTGCCAAGTGTTTTCACCTTGGACACACCATGGACTCTTGTAGGAAGAAGGGTCGATGTGCTATCAAGAAAATCTGGATACCTAAGGTTTCCACCTACTCTATGGGAGGAACTACTTGGGTATCCGGATCTCTACTTCCTACATCCTTTTAAACATATTGACTGGCTAATGACGAATGATGGCATGTGATTCTTGGTCTCATATTGCTCCAAGCACATGTTGGGGAACAAAGATAAGGTCCTTAGCCATGTAACAAAAAATATATATTTAAAAATCTTAAACATCCACTTCCCTGTGCACGTATCTCTCTACTTAAGTTATAATTGAGAGTATTTTGACACCTTAAGCAAAAAACCTTTTATCCGCATTTTTTTCATTATTATTCAAAACTCATTTGCGGTACTTAGTGTCACTTACCTTATAAAATATGAATCAAGAAAAATCAGAATGAAAATTTTTTAAAAATCATGTTTTTAAAGCAAAATACCATATCTCTGTTGCTAGCGCCACACGATAACACTAACGCTGGCATAAAATTGATATTTTTTCCTTTTCTTTGCATTTTTTTCTGGCATAGAATATTATTTACTGATAAGCTTGTTAAAGACTTTTATGTTTTCCAGAAAAATATTTAAATTTGAATATTTAAAAAATCAAATACAAAATCACAAAATAATTTCAAAGAATAAAAATATGTTTTTTTATGTGTGCTTATTGTTTTGTATTTGTGTAAAAATCAACAAAAATTAAAAATTGATTGTTATTCATTGCAATATTTCAAGGATGATTAAGGTTATCTTTTCAAGATCAAAATACAACGTTTAATTTAATTTTCAAGTTTCTTAAAACATTATTTTGTTTATGTCATGCCTCAAAAATTATCTTGTAATGTGCAATGAAATTGAATGTAGAAAACATGTATAGAAAATATGTGTAGAAATATTTAGCATGCCTCTAAGTATGAGTAACATTTTATATTTGATAATGATAAACTCACTCACATCTTTGATAACCTACATGTGTTTTTAATCATACTCTTGCATGTTTGTGTAGTATAATAATTTAACATAATTGAGATGTATGACTAGATTACCTACACCACATTAAAAATGTCTTTCATGCACTCATTTTTATCAAGAAGTGTGTTCAAAATTTAAAAACTATTTGTTTGCAAACAAGTGAATTCGAAGACCTTTGTCACTAAACTTAAATTCAAATGAATAAATGACAAAGATAACACCACCAAGCACTACTCACCCCCCCCTGATAAGTCTTAATAAGCATTGTGAGGTTGAGCACCTTGGAGAGAATTGCAAAGTTTCTTGTGCAAACACATCTATACACCACTTCATTTTAGTACACCAGATCACAAAATAAATAGAATTGAATGTAATAAATGTGATCCCCCAAGCACTACTTTGCACCCTGATAAGTCTTAATAAGCATTATGTGTGCAGAGCACCTTGGTAGTTGTACTATATTATATGTGCATTGAGAATAAATATAGCTTTGTGGGTAGAAGTAATTCTAAGAATGCATTTTTGAAAATGTTGTGTTTTATTCTATTACACATGTCATGTGTTTTGATTAAATCATTTGTATACTCTTATCAAAAACACTATTTGTAGACATCATTATCTTATAATAAAACTTCTACTCATGAGAATTGGATCCTAATGCATATCTACATAATTCTCTATAAACTTAAGTAAATGCACTAGATAACAATGCATGATCGCTACAATGCTTAGTTTTTACTTGAATTGCAAATTAGTTTACATTATAGTTTTTATCTCGTCTTGATATTCTTGAAATCATGATTGCAATTTTATTTTGAGAATTTCAATGAAATAACATCTCTTGGACTTCAGATTCAAAACATCTTATTTAAAAAACTAACACTCTTATTTATTGTCTATGCTTGCCAAATTCAAAAAAGTTGTTTTATTTTAAGAGTGCTTATTATATTGTTTACTACTTATGCTCAATCTTGATTATTTACTTTCTCAACAAGTAGTTAATATTTTGCTAACAAATGATATTTGATCTTGGATTACAATTGTTAAAACGTCTACTTTTACAAGGCTAGAACTCTCACTTATTTCCTATGCTTGAAATTTCTATAAAGATGTTTATTTACAAAAAAACTTTAAACATGATTTCCGCTGTGTTACTACTTGTACACTCGATCATGAATATTTCCTTACCCAACAAGTGGTATTTCTTTTCTTTTCTAAGCTAGTGGTATCTCAAACTTACAAGTCACAACTTTTTTACTCACTCACTAAGAGGCATCACTTAGTGGTAAATCTAAGTTATGCACATTCCCGTCTCAACATAAAAAAATTTAATAAACCATAAATGATATATTTTCTCTCCACCCTCTTTTGATAATACCAAAGGGGGAGAATAACTTTGAAAGAAATCCATATATAAGGGAGTAACAATACAAAATGTATAAAGAGTATTTATGTAGGGGGAGCATTCGTATAGGGGGAGCATGTTGGGTTTTCTCTAAACATGAGTAGAACAACACATCATATGTGCGCAACGGAATAAATAAACAAGAATAACCTAAAACAGTTAGCGAATCTTGCGATTTCATGAATCAAAAAATAAATAAAGCAACACATTGCAATATACCTGAGAGGGATTGAGTTAATACTCAGCCAAGATTCTCCAAAAACTGATCCAGAAATAAGCGGCTGAGTTCCAAGCACAGAAGGTATATAACGACAGTCCACACGAGCGAAGGAGAACCACAAGCTTCTTGTCCAACAAGATCTGGGCCGGAGAAGGAGTGCCCTCATCGTCTCCCACAGATTTCTAGATCCGTCCAAGGGAGAGGCGGCGACAGCGGTGACAACCAGATGGGGACTCGCAGAAATCTTGTGGAATACTTCCGTCTCAATCGCGAAAAGATAGTCACAGGGAAAACCTAATCGTTTCCCTATTTATACCTAGGGTATAAAATTAGATATCCGCAGACCCCAGTCTATAATAGGAGTATACAGTGAGTATTGTTGTGATCACTAAAACATCGTCGAGACAATCTCGACAATATCATCGTGAAGATCTATATTGTCGTGATCACTAAAACATCATCGAGATGATTTCGACGATATCTTTGTAAAGATCTATATTGTCGTGACAATCACGAAAATATCATCGTGATGACTAAAATATCTTCGTGACAATCATGACGATATCCCACAGCACTCAATGATATATTAAAGGTTGACAGTCGGTCATATCGTCGTGACCACTTGACGATATTCAGAATATCCTTATGATGATCTCGATGATACATGCAATGCCATCTTGAACGCATGCAAACATGCTCCATACAATATTCATAATATCTGTGGAACATTTAGCTGACTCGGCCCAACTCCAATGAGTCATAAGATTGGTCCTTCACTCATATCCAATATGAGTAAGGCCAACACAGTCCTTCCTCCAACTTCTCCAAACGCTCTTATGTGCGGCCCTATAGGCTCATATCGCGTTGGCAGTGAGACTAATTGCTTGATTGCTTTGAGATCACCTTGGAAATACCAACAGTCTCCCACTTGATCACAAAGTATCAACAAAAATCTCACAACAATGTGCGACATCTAGCAATACATCATTGCTACCCAAGCAATAACAGTTCATAACTCAATAAGCCTGTCGTGGCCAATATTTCAGTGTTGTCATGTCCCTTTGTACCTTACATCTGGATAGAACTAGAGGCATGGACCGTGTCACCCTCATAATTATTTAATCCAAGTTTCTTGATCCAAAATAGACTGCCTGAAATTGGTGAGGTCAATATAATATATTAACTCAACCAATCATGACCATATATTTCTCAGTCTCATTCCATCAAGGGGGCATGGATATAACTCCTATCATATAGGAGTAAAAATCCCATATCTGTCCACACACAAACACCCAAATGAATCGTAACATACACAATAACCACCGTTATCATCAGCCTTCTTTAAGGAACACAATTGATGGCATCAAAGTACGCTCTTCCTCACTTTATGAATCTTGTGACTTCAGGTCAAAGAATCACAAACATCATTTCCATATGAGACCTACTTGTGACACGTTCATATAACAATCCACAAAGTAGTCTCATGATAGGTCTGCCCAATACAAGTTGTTCATTAACAAGTACCAATGTGATGACTTGATAACAATATCATGACCTGTAAAAACCGGTCATCAGTCAACGCACATGTTAGTCTTAATGTACTATCATTGCCCTTAGCTTCTAAGATGATACACCAACCAGGGACTATTTAGGAATGATGTTTCATATAAACATAAGCCCACACATTCAAGTCAAGAAATTTAATTCCTATGAAAGAAAATATTCTAAGGGTATTTATTATGCTAATTAATCTATCATATATAAATAGTTGACATAACTAAAGAACTTTCCATAAATGTAAAATAAAATATAAAATACTCTATTCATCACATGAATAACAACTGACACAAATACAATCCACAAGACTCCTACTAGAGATGATCATTCAGGTATATAATGCACATTGATCTTGTATGACAATCATGCTTTCTCTGTGCAAGGGGCTTCGTTTGTGGATCCGAAATATTCTCTTTAGTCAATACTCTACATATGCTCACATCTCCTCGATCGACAATCTATCGAATAAGATGGAACTGCCAAAGAATGTGCTTGGAGCGCTGATGAGATCTAGGTTCCTTAGCTTGTGCAATAGCACAGTTCTTGTCATAATAGAGAACTACGAGATCAATAATGTTAGGAACTACATCAAGCTCGCTGATGAATTTCCCAATCCACACAGCCTCCTTCGTCGCATTTGCAACAACGATGTACTTGGCCTCAGTCGTAGAATCAACAACTATCACTTGCTTGGAACTCTTCCAGCTCACATCCTGTGCATTCAGGCAAAAGACAAAACCTGATTGAGACTTTGAGTCATCCCTATCAGTATGGAAGCTAGCATTTGTGTAACCATTTACAATGAGCTCTTTCTCCCCACCAAACACCAAGAATACATTGTTTGTACTTCTCAAGTACTTTAGGATGTTTCGTTTGTACTTCTCAAGTACTTTAGGATGTTCTTGGCGGCAGTCCAGTGATTATCACTAGGATCAGACAGATATCTTCTTATCATGCTCAAAGCATTGGATACATGGGGTCGAGTACATAACATCGCATACATGATTGATCCAATTGCCAAAGCATATGGAATCAACTTCATGCAGTCCTTATCTTCCAAAGATTTAGGATACTGGTCCTTAGAGAAACTCACACCATGAGACATGGGTATATAAGAATCACTTCCTGTACTTAAGAATGCTGAACCGTTTCAACACCTTCTCAATGTATGTACTTTGGGTCAAACCCAACAACTTCTTTGATCTATCTTTATAGATGTTAATACCAAGTACATAAGTCGCTTCACCCAAGTCTTTCATAGAAAAGCAGTCCCTTAGGTTGTTCTTAACAACTTGCAGGGTCGGAATGTCATTCTCGATCAACAGTATGTCATCTACATACAATATCAGAAAGACAACAATGCTCCCACTAATCCTCTTATAAACACAAGGCTCATCTTCGTTCTTGATGAAACCAAACTCTTTGATTTTTCTCATCAAAATGCATATTCCAACTTCGAGAAGCCAATTTCAATCCATAAATGGATCTCAGTAACTTACATATTTTAGTGGCTTCATTTGGAGATAAAAAACCCTCGGGTTGTGTCATATACACATCCTCAAAGAGGTTTCTATTAAGGAATGACATTTTGACATCCATTTGCCACATCTCGTAGTCATAATACGCAGTAATAGCAAGCATAATTCTGATGGACTTAACCATAACAACAAGGAAAAGGTCTCATCATAGTCAACACCATGAATTTGCTTTACACCTTTAACCATTAATCTCCCTTTGAATGTGTGTACATTCCCATCCATATCAGTCTTCTTATTGAAGACCCACTTGCACCCTATGGGTCGTACCCCTTCAGGTGGTTACACCAAGGTCCAAACTAGTTTTTCATACATGGAGTCCATTTCAGATTTCATGGCCTCAAGCCACTTCTCGGAGTTCAGTCCATTCATAGTCTCTTGGTAGGTTGCAGGCTCATCATCATGATCCATAAGCATCACATTACCTATCTGATACATGAGAAATCCATATCTCTCAAGATCAAATCATTGACTACCAGATCTACATAGGACTTGTGTTTCTTGAGCAGGCTCTCTAGCTACAACTACGTGTATTCCTTGCACATGTTATAATTCAGGTTCATTTTCAGTTTGTGGTTCTTGAACTTCTTCAAGTTCTACATTTGCAGTCTTTCTGGAAAAGAACTCTTTCTCCAAAAAGACGCCTGTCCTTGCGATAAACACTTTTCCCTCAGACGGAAGGTAGAAGTAGTACCCTTTGGTCTCCCTAGGATACCCCACTAGATAACACTTATCCAACTTAGGTTCCATCATGTCATGCATTTAAAGTCGCACGTATGCCTCACAACCCCACTTCTTAATAAAAGACATACTAGGACGCTTCCCACTCCATATCTCATATGGTGCCTTTAGAACCTTTTCATTGGAGCACGATTTAAAGTGAAAGCAGCAGTCTCCAGAGCAAATCCCCAAAATAAAATGGGCATATCAGCATGACCCATCATCAACCGCACCATGTCTAACAAAGTATGATTCCTCCTCTCAGAAACACCATTATGTTGTGGTGTTCTAGGTGGAGTGAGTTGTGATACAATACCACACTCTTTCAGATGATCATGAAACTCATAACTTATGTATTCACCACCTCGATCAGATCGGAGTGCCTTAATCCTTTTTCCCAGTTGGTTCACTACTTCATTCTTAAATTCCTTAAACTTTTCAAAGGTTTCAGATTTACACTTCATAAGATATATATATCTGTATCTGCTGAAATCATCAGTAAATATAACGAAGTAGTAGAACCCACCTCTAGCCATAGAACTCATGTGTTCGCATACATTACTATGTATTACACCCAAGATATCATCAACCCTCTCAGTACAACTAGTGAAAGGGGATTTTGTCATCGTTCCTAATAAACATGACTCGCATCTCTCAAATGATTCCTAATCATATGAGCCCAACAGTCCATCTTTATGGAGCTTAGATATGCGTTACTCATTTATATGGCCCAAACGACAATGCCAAAGATATGTTGGATTAGAGTCATTAGTTTTTAGTCTTTTGGTATTTTCTATGTTATAGATTGGATGATTTATGTTCAAAACATACAAACCATTAAATATTTGTGCAACGCCATAACAAACATCATTCTTATAAATAAAACAACTGTTGTTCTTAATCATAAAAGAAAAGCCATTCATGTCCAAACATTAAATAGAAATAATGTTTCTAGTTATAGTAGGAACAAAATAATAGTTATCAAGCTCAATAGTAATCCCAGAGGGCAAGGAAAAATGGTACACTCCTACCACAATGGCAACAACTTTTGATCCATTTCCAACGCACAGGTCTACCTCTTCTTTACCCAACATTCTTCTCCTTCCCAGTTCCTGTACATTTGTACAAATGTGAGAACCACATCTGGTATCCAATACCAAGATGAAGGAGCAGACATGTTTATTTCTATAACAAAAATACCTGAAGCGGAAGTTACACTTCCCTTCATCTTCAGGTCCTCAATATAGAGGGGACAGTTTCTCCTCCAGTGCCCTGCCTTACCACAATGGTGGCAATTCCTTCTTTAGCCAATCCCTTCCTTTTCAATGCTGAAGATTTGGGATCAAGGAAAGACTTTGGTCCCACCTTAATCTTCCCGAATCCCTTGCCCTTGTCTTTGCCTTTATGCACCATCAATATGGGGCCAGCTGGCTTGGTCTTCTTTATATTGTTCTCTGTAGTTCTTAACATGCCCAGGAGCACGGGCAGCATCTTATCAATCTCATTCATGTTGTAGTTCTAGATGAACTGCTCGTAACTGTTTGACAATGATTGCAAGATCAGATCAGTAGCCAACTCTTGGCCTAACGGAAACCCCAGTCTCTGAAGGTTCTCTATGTACCCAATCATCTTGAGTACATGAGTTCCCACTAGGTCTCGAGCTCCCATCTTGCATTGAAACAATGCTTTAGGGATGTCGAACCTCTCTTCCGAGCTTTCCCTTGAAACATTTTCTTTAGGTGCTCGATAATTTCAAAACATCACATGGTCTCATGTTACTTCTGAAGCTCAGAGTTCATGGTAGAGAGCATGAGGCATTCAACATCTAAGGAATCATCTTGATACTTCTTATACGCATTTTTATTGTCGCGCAATAAATTCTCGGTTGGCACTTTGGGGGGATCCACTTCCAAGACATAGAGCTTGCGCTCTTGTCTGAGAACAATTCTCAGGTTTCTATACCAGTCTAGGAAGTTAGTCCCATTGATCTTGTCTTTCTCAAGGACGGCTCTCAGGGATAAGGTGGAGTGAGATCCACTTGTCATGGAAGTTCTACGAGAATTATGCAAAATAAATTTTAGTACTATATTTCAAAACACATTTCATTTAATAAGGTCTTTTATTAAATGCTCCCACTATTTTTCTTCAAATTGATAACCCTTAATATCAATTCAGAGAGTTTATGCGAGCTACTCATTGGTGGTCAATATCAATATTTACCCCATCATAAGTCAGCTTTGGTTGATCACCCATAATGTGGCTATTTAGGTAGGCAACTTTTGCCAATTGCATCACCATGCAACTCTTGTATGGTTGGTGAATAACTCTTTATTCGCACCCATCATATGGTGCATGCCAACTCTATGCCTCTAGGAACTCAACCTTTGAGGTCACCTAGATAAGTTGGACCCGATGTCGACATTGAGATATCATAATTATCTGCTCACACCCTTACCATGATAAATTAATGCACCTTGCTTTGGCAAGCCCACACTTCTTCGATCGAGGCAGGAAGAGTGTCATCCATCGGAAGGCATACATATACTTAATATTGGATAAGGGATTTTATGATAATTGATTAACATTTAACCATTGTGCACATTCATAAAATTTAAAATTACTACATTCAAAATCCAAATACATCTCATATGTGCACAAAATAAAATCATAAGTACTTTGATAAAAGGGCTAGTTTTGAACATTTAGAACCCTTCTAAATATCCAAACTTAAATGCATTGGATACAGGGAAAAAAACTCCACTTATGCAGTAGACAAGCTCATCTCTCAATGTCAGATTCAAAATCTATGACATTTGGATTCACAAACCATTCTGAGGGACAGTTACTGCAAAGGAGAAACAATTTCTAAAACATGAAAATTGCAACACAATCACAGATGTTCCTGGATGGGTTCCAAGGGGCCACGCCCTTGGCAGGGTTCTCACTGACTGATCAGTGAACGGGGTCAAAGGGCAGCGCCCAGCGGGGTGCGGGGCAGAGCCCGACCAATTTTTGAAAAGACACCACCAGAAACCTTTCAAAAATACATCGAAATTGATGTTCCAGGAAGAAATCCTGACATTTAGAACACTTCTAAATTTTCTATTTATACGCACTGGATTGCAAACCTGGATCTGAAACCACTGTTGGGGTTTCTCTAAACATGATTAGAACAACACATCATATGTGCGCAGCGGAATAAATAAACATGAACAACCCAAAACAATTAGCGAATCTTGCGATTTCATGAATCAAGAAATATAAAGCAACACATTGCAATATACCTGAGAGGGATTGAGTTAATACTCAGCTAAGGTGCTCCAAAATCTGATCTAGAAATAAGTGGCTGAGGCCCAAGCACAGAAAGTATAGATGCGTCTCTACAACATTCCATACGAGCGAAGGAGAACCCCAAGCTTTTTGTCCAATAAGATCTGGGTTAGAGAAGGAGTGCCCTCAGCGTCTTCCACAGATTGTTAGATCCATCCAAGCGAGAGGCAAAGACGATGTTGACAACCGGACGGGGTCTCGTGGAAATCTTGCGGAACAGTTTTGTCTCAATGTCGAAAAGATAGCCACAGGAAAAACCTAATCGTTTCCATATTTATACCCAGGGGCATAAAATTTGATATCCGCAGACCCAAGTCTATAATATGAGTATACAGTGAGTATTGTCGTGATCACTAAAACATCATCGAGATAATCTCGATTATATCGTCGTGAAGATCTATATCATCGTGATCACTAAAACATCGTCAAGATGATCTCGACGATATCGTCGTGAAGATCTATATCTTCGTGACAATCGCAAAAATATCGTCGTGATGACTAAAATATCATCGTGACAATCATGACGATGTCACATAACACTCAGCGATACATTAAAGGTGGACAGTCGGTCATATCGTCATGACCACTCAATAATACTCACACTATCCTCGTGATGATCACGATGATACATGCATTGTCATCTTGAACACATGACAACATGCTCCATATAATATTCATTATATCTGTAGAACATTTAGCCGACTCGACCCAACTCCAACGAGTCATAGGATTGGTCATTTACTCATATCTAATATGAGTAAGGCCAACACAATCCTTCCTCCAACTTCTCCAAACGCTCTTATGTGCAACCCTATAGGCTCATATCGCATTGGTAGTGAGACTAACTACTTGATTGCTTTGATATCACCTTGGAAATACCAACAGAGCATATGCACACTATCGTGCTTATCACATACTATAAACACATATTCTATTAATTTCTCTCTAAGATGATTTGTTATTATCAAAAGGGGGAATTTGTTGGAACATGCGGTCCACATCTCTTGGTTTGAGAATAATAAATCTCAATGTATTTGATCATACTTGTCATGTGTTTGTAGTGTGCAGGAACCTGACATACCCTAAAAGCAAGCCGGAGAATGAAGCAGAACACTCCTGAAAAAGTGTTAATGGCAGGCGTTAACGTTAATGATGGCGGTAGCATCGACATAAAAGGAAACATCGTCAATACGCCAATATCGTTGAAAAAAAGAAGGTCGTCGGGAGCCAAATATGGCATGTCCTACAACGGCGCGGTAGTCTTACCGCCCGACGGTAACTTATGGAATGCCCACCATTTCACGGCTGATAGAGGAGCAAATGAGAAAGGAGATCCGACATCGAGGAATGAAATACTGTTAACGCGACGTGGTAGTACTACCCCAGAGTGGTAAGAAGCGCTGCCTAATTAGGTTCAGCAGGTTGACATTCTTGGCTCGATCTGTGTGCCAGCACTTTCCTAAAGTGGATACCGCCCGACGGTAGTGCTAATATAGGCGCTAGGATCTGAGTCTATTTAAAGAAGCGGTCCTCCTCCTTTCAAAAGACGATGAGAAGAGTCATATCCTTTATTATTGGTAGAGAAATTAGCTCGTGTTGGCGACTAAGTCTTGAGGGGCTTAGGGAGAAATTTCCTCGGTGGTTGGCATCTAGATCTTGAGTGGCTTAGGGAGAAATTTGCCCGGTGGTTGGCGACTAGGGCCTTGCGAGGTCTAGGGAGGATTCGTCGCATGGGTGTGGTGACTAGGTCTAGGGTTAGATCTGGGGGCAGCTCGATGCCTCATCTGGGGAGAGATAGGATAGAGCCAATTAGTCCTTGGGAGAAGGGTCAGTATAGAAAACCAAAAGGTTTTTTCAGTCGCCTCGATTCCAAGCATCATTGGGATCCCGTTTTGTAATTTTTTTTAAGGAATAAAAATATTATATTTTTTTTGTTTTTTCACTCAAGTATTTCTGCACTTTGATTCAAGTGAAAGGGCAATCTCTGTCATTAACGCATGATGGTAACTACTACCATCGACGGTAGCAACAGAGACTTCATCTGTTCTGTTTTACATCACTATGATAACTACCCTTTCTCAAGTGCATAAAATCTTATCATAAATACAATATCTCGGGAAATGTTTTCAACATATATCTACATTTTTAGTTAGCACAAAAAGTTTTAAAACCCTTATTCACCCCCTCCCCTCTAAGGGCGCCTACAGATCCAATAGGCCGAGGGAGGGATCCTTGCGCAGTTTATGGTCATTTCATAGCTGACCATCATTTTTCATGACTTGTATTTGGTTGTAGGTGTTGGATCTTATGTCTCCCTTACAGCGGGGTGAATAAGAGGTTTACGAATTTTTTAGTAAAACTGAGAGATTTTTAGAGAAAATGAAACTTTTCATATTCTGTTGCTAACGCGGGCGTTAAAGTTAACGCTGGGCGTTAGCTCTCCAGAAAATAAAACTGAACAAAAAAATACTAAAGTAATTTTGCTTATGAAAACTTAAATGAAATACACTTCTAGAAAATCAAAGATAATAAAAATGAATATTATATTTCAAAGAGACAATTATAAAGATAGAATTTCAATAACGCTTGAAATTTAAGGCGACAAGGTAAAAATCACTTTTTGTTCCTTCACAGATCCTTCTTCCAAGGACCGGTTGGTTATAGCTTATCTTTCCCAAATAAGGCCTCTAGCCTCCCCCAAGATCTACCTTTGACCTAGTTGCAACGCACAAGGTGGCGAATTTCCCTTAAACTGAACCTTGCCTAGTCGTCACACGCAAGATGGTGAATTCACTATCGTTACAAAAAAATAATGAAAAAGATAAAGTAAATTCAGAAATAAAGACTCCATATATTGAAGAGCTTTGAAGGAGATGTTTAAGACACGCAATGACCATAATCGGAGTTGAACCAAGCATCCTTCTTCAAATTTGACCGCTGGAAATCTCCTTCTCACTCTTGTTTCTCAATGGTGGTGTTAGGAGTGCTCTCTGAATTTGGGGATGAAATGTTCTCTCAGAAGTTTGGAATGAAGGCTTGAAATCAGAACATTTGAACAACAAAATCAGCTCTTTAAATAGGAATGGAAGCTAACGCCTAGCGTTAAGGCTTTAATAGCAGCGTTAGTGATCGTGTATTGTCGTGGCTGAGATCGTGCAACCGTCAAGATCGTGGCAGATTATGGACTCAACGCGTGCGTTATCTCCAACGCTGGCATTGTCTCTAGATTCTCGACACTATTTCTTCTCCACATCATTCCCTTCTCGACGTCATCCCATCTCGATGATAAGTTAATGTAAGGCGTTAACTTCTAACGTGGGGCGTTAACTCTCTTTTCATAGAATCGTCACAAAATAGCATCCAATTTGTATGGATATGTACCTAGAGTACCTGCACACTTTAAACACAAGCAAGATCAAATACATAGTGTGATTTGTTATTCTCAAACTAAGAGATGTGGAACACAAGCTCCAACAATCTCCCCCTTTTGATAATGACAAATCTACTAAAAAGAAATAAACTTTAATTAGAGTTGTGTTTATAGTATATGATAAGCGTGATAAACATGCATACTCCCCCTATATGGATACTCCCCCTACATGAATGCATTTTCTATTTTACTCCCCCTAAATAATAGATTTCATTCAATTTATTCTCCCCCTTTTGTTATAATCAAAAAAATGTGGGTTAGAGTAGTAGCAATATAAAATATTATGCACTATGTAGAGATAATAACAACTTTTAAAAATAGTGAACACATCGAAAGCAATTTTGAACATCTTTAAGATTTTGTAAGTACAAAATATAATAATTTAGATACCAAGTGTTAGTTCAAATAAGTATATGTGTGAATTTAGATACAAAAGTTGCAAGTACATTTGAAATTGGTATAGAAAGTTAGCGAGCAAGATTACAAATATCAAGAAAAGATATGCTTTATAATATAAATTAATTTGCATTTCAAGTAAACATAAATATTGTAATGATCATGCTTTAATATCTAGTGCACTTACTCATGATTGTAGACATTAGTGTAGATAAGGGGTAGGTCCAATTCTCATGAGTGGATGTGTTATAAATGATAATGATGTGTTCAATAAAGGTGTCTTGATAAAATATACAAGTGTATAAATCAAACCACATGAAAGAATGTAATTTAAGAACAGCAATTGAAATAAACATAAACAACTTTACTTTCACAAATTTTAATGCACATAAAGATTTTTTTTAAAGAGAAGTGGTCAAAATTTTGTTTGCACAAGACACTTTACAATTATTGGTGGAGTTTTTTTTTTGGGTGGAGTTTTCCTTGTCATATATATTTTTTATTTGATGTTGATTTTTTGCGACCAAGGACTCTAAATTCACTTGGTTTTGCAAAAAAATAAATTTTTATTCTAAATACCACATTTCTCTAATCACAAGTGCATGAAAAAAACAAAAAATTTCATGAAAGAACTCAATGTTGTGTAGGTAAAGTATTTATGAAATTCAAAATGATAAGTTCTTATACTACACAATCATGCAAGAATAAGATTTAAAGAACACATGTAGATTAACAGAAATGTGTAAGTGAGAAAATCATTATCAAAGATAAAACTTTACTCATACTTAGAGGCATGTAAAAACATTTCTACACAAGTATTCTACAATCAAATTCGTTGCACATTTTAAAGATAATATTCAAGGCATGACACAAACTAAATAATGTTTTTAAGAAACTTGAAGGTTAAAATCAAACATTGTAAATAATCTTTAAGCAATAAATATAATCATCCTTGATTATAAGCATTGAAGCATAATTTTTTTTGTTCATCATTTTTTTTCAAAGGAAATACAACAAAAATTAAAAAAAACCCTTTAAAAATAGAGAAATAAAAATAGAACACTGCATTAAAATAGCACAAGAATTTTTTTTAAACAAAAAAAAAATAGAGCAAAGGGCTAATGCCAGGCGTTAGCTTCTTAACACTAAAATAGAACTCAAATCTTGAGTTTTTGAAAAATATTTTTCATAATTCATTTATATTTTAAAGAGGCCTTCTAACTGTTGAAATTTCAGAGATTATAGAGTTGATTTGAATGATCTTTTAGCATGTTTTTGGTGGGTTTAAAAGTGTTTTTACATTTTTTTGTGGTTTTTGAATTTTTTTAAATAATGCAAACAAATATAAACAAAATTTTGATAGCATTTTATAGGGTTTAATGAGATATTTCTAAAACACCAAATTCTAACCTAAGCATCTTAAATCGTGCATTGGGTAGAGTTTTGGTAAAAATATCAGCAAGTTGAGAATCAGTCCCTATAAAGCTAATTTTAACATGTTCCTGCTTGATATGATCCCTAATAAAATGATGTCAGACTTCTATATGTTTAGATCTAGAATGATGTACGGGATTGTATGTAAGATCGATAACGCTCTTGTTGTCACATTTTAATTCTATGTTATTTAGATAAACACCAAAGTCCTCTAACATTTGGGTCATCCATAATATATGTGTGTGCACAACAACTACCTAGTGCAATATATTCGGCCTTAGTGGTGGAGAGGGCAACAAAATTATGTTTCCTACTCGACCATGATACAAGTGAAGGGCTGATGTTTAAATTTTATTTTTGCAAAAGCCTTTTTGTGATGAGAGTAGAATTAGGCGGGCATTTTCGAGGAGTCTCGTGAGTACTCCTTCTTCGAGAAACTAACCGTTATCCTACTTCGATGAATAGAAGTTACGGCCTTTCCTTCTTTCAGAATATCGACGATTACGCCCCGGCTACGGCGCAAAATTCTTTAAATGTGTAAATAGAAAAGGAGAGTTTTGCAAGCTTTTGAAATTTTTATCCAAACTAATCTTTCGATGAAGGCAAGTATACCTTATCGCGTATAGTATATGATATTTTATAGAAATATCAAGGTCGTATTTTTCCGGATCCTGTTGATTATTTTTACTTTCTAAGAACGTGTCATTATTTTATCGATGAAACGAGTGATTAATTTTAAAAGAGCGATGATGATAATAATTGAAGCGATTGTGTGCGGTAACGAAAACAAAGAAAAACAATTATAAGAAAAGAAGAGAAAAAATAGGAAAAGAACGCACTAAATTAAAAATGCACGCACCATACAGAAATTTAAATGACTGAAATAAAGAAAATAGAAAAACTATCTCATACACACACGAAGTCTACGGGAATTTAAATGACTGTAATTGAAGTAAAGCAAAAAAATTAAAACTCATACACACACACACACACACTTTCATAAATGAAAAACTAAATTAAAAACAAAAACAATAAAATTTACACTCATACACTCACACACACAACAATAAGTAAAACTAAGTTAAAATAAAAATAAAACACTAACTCATACACTCACACACTCAACAAAAAATAAAATTAAGTTAAAAATAAAACACTAACTCATACACTCACACACTCAACAAAAAGTAAAACTAAGTTAAAAATAAAAATAAAACACTGACTCATACACTCACACACTCAACAAAAAGAAAAATAAGAAGAACAAGAAGAACAAGATGAACAAAAAAAAACGTTCTTATATATTTATATTAGGGATTACAACTTTTTAAAGAAAGTCTAAACTTGGGAAAAAAGAGAGCCCAAACAAGGGCTCTGAAAACACACAAACAAACTCACAAACACTCAAAAGAAATCTCACAAGAACACTCAAAAAACACTCAAGAACAACACTTAATTAAGTTCTAATTTTAATGAACCATTTTTACAAGGGACGAGCCCCCTTATTTATAGACAAAAAAGGGGGCTCCAACTAGCAAATATTAGATTTTTAAAGGAGCTAGTGGGAAGTAGTTGGCTGCTTCTAGAAGGCTGGGTGCGGGATAGCTTGCTGGGTGCGTATAGCAGGCTGAGTATTGGCGGATTGGGGTGCGGATAGAGGGCTGGCGGGTTGGGGTGCTGATAGCTGGAATTAATCCAGCAAAAATAGAGCTTCATGGATTCGATCCCACGCCACAAGGGAGGCTATCCAAATCAAGTCCACTGAGCCAAGCACGCACATCTATAAGGACAAGAACATATATATATATATAATCTAATAACTATGTATTGATCGACGGGACGGGATGTCGATAGAGACTAAGGCTCAAGGTGAAATCAACTGGAAGGGTAGCTGATCGACGGGATCGACATCCCATCCCGTAGATCAATGGGATGGGAGGTCGATCGACGGGAAGGTAAATGATGGGCTGTCTTAAGGAAAAAAAGTTAATATCGACGGGAAGCTGTCTGCCGATTGATGGGATGAGTCTGCCGATCGACGGGATCTGTCTGCCGATCGATGGGATCGACATCCCGTCCCGTCGATCGACGGGGTGGGAGCTTAATTAAAAAAACAAGTTTTTTTGTTTTAAAAAAACTAAGTTATTATTTATTTAACTTATTTAAAGCTTATATTTACATATATATACATATAGATTTTTATTTAATAATTAGTTTACATATACATTTACATATTTTTAATATACAATATATATATTTACAAATATATTTAGTATATATTTACATAATTACTTACATAAATATTTACATACTTATTAAATTGTTTCATATATAAATATATACTTAAATAGTTCATTTTTATATATAAAAATATATAGGTAAATATTACTTAAAACAAATCATTTATTCAATAATTTACATGAAATATAATTAATATTACTTAAAACTATACTAAAATTTATACTAAAATACATATAATTTTACTATTCATCAAATACCCCCACACTTAAGCTTTTGCTATTCCAGAGCAAAAGTAAGAGAGATATCTATAAGACATTAATAGAATTTCTAATTTACCAAAACTTTATTTAATCGAAAGTAAGCTTGAAATAAATTTAGGAGATTTAAAGAGGTAAGTCCTACATCGTGATAATGATTTAAAAAGAGCAAAAAAAATTTAGCCAATAAGACTTCTACAGTTAGCTAAGTAGCGAACTAAATAATTGTAATAAGTAGCACCATGATTAGAATAGAATTATAAAAACTTTAACTTTTTAAAGAAAATTTTAAGAATAATTAAAATTACTAATTATGCTCTCTCAAAAAATTTTAATTTATATCTAATTTTCAATTTTATTGGCTAAGGTAGGAGAAGCTTGGTAAGAGAAGAGATTTTTGATTTGGGGGAGATGAATTTTATCCTCTCACCCCACTCAATTTTTTTTCTTTTGGATAGAGTACAGAATGAAATCTTGTTCCCATTTTTAATTTTTTTTTCTTCACAAATACCCAATGCTTATGTTTACGGAATGAATTCTTATTCTCATTGACATAAGATCTTTTTAATTTTAATTGGGTGCCTATGTTTACGGAATGAAATCTTATTCCATTGAGATAGGATCTTTTAGGAAAAAATTACCAAGGATTTGGAATAAGAGGTAAGGAAGGGGTTTAGAAATTTCTAGAGTTTATAAATTAAGAAAATTTTTTAGAGCAATTTTTAGTGGATTTAGAACATTCCAAAAGTTTCACAAGTTTGAAGTATGAATAATTAAAGTCTAAAGATGGTCTGCCAAAATAATACAACAAGAAGCTATTTAGGGTAAACATGAAGTAGTGCTAAAAAGTTTGTTCTCTGATTAAATTATAATTTCAATGTTTTTTTTACAACTAAAATTCCAAAGATCTAAACCTTACAAACTATGATACAAATAAGTGTTTTGGCAAATCAAATATAATGAAAATGCTTATAAATAAACTCAAACTAGTTTTGAAAAAATAAAAAACTAAGTAGGGGTTTAATTTTATTTTTTGGTTTTTTGGGTTTTTTAGAATTTTTTTGGATTTTTCTAATTTATTTACAAAGTATGAAATAATTTTTTGGATTTTAGGGTTTTTTAGATTTTTTTTGGATTTTTCTAATTTATTTACAAAGTTTTGAAGAACAGGAAAAGATACCCCCATACTTAAAACCCAACATTGTCCCCAATGTTGTAACTTAAGTATGAAGGAGCGAAAATAAAAGGGCGGTTTGTACAAAAATAAAGGACGAGAAAATAAATAAACCCTGCAAAAACATAAAAGTAAGAAAATATTAGATAAATATGGGGTGCCTCCCACGAGCGCTTTGTTTACCGTCGTGTAGCTTGACGCATTTGGGCGTTTAAGTTTTATTTTAAAGGTTAGGAAAGGGCATAGATTCGAGTTTACTGTCCACCGGATCACTCGCCAAATAAAGTTTTAAACGGTGACAGTTGACTTTAAACTCGCCTTTTTCGGGGTGGGAGATGAGAACGGTCCCATATGGCCAAACCTCTTTGACTTCAAAGGGGCCGAACCATCTGGATTTTAGTTTACCCGGAAAAAGATGAAGGCGTGAATTATATAAAAGGACAAGATCGCCCGACGCAAATGATTTTGGAAAATTTTGATTTTTCAATCGTGGTAGAACATAGAATGCTTCTTATAAAATTTATTACTCTCGTAAGCATTTGCACGCCATTCATCGAGTTCGTTTACTTGGAATTTTATACTCTCCGAGGCTAAGTCTATATCGAGGTTTAAAAATTTTAAAGCCCAAAAAGCGTGGTGCTCTAACTCTACGGGTAAATAACACGCCTTGTCGTAGACTAATTGATAGGGCGTACAACCGATGGAGGTCTTGTACGTCGTATGATATGACCACAGCGCATTGTCGAGTTTTAAAGACCAATCTTTCCTATTCGTCGAAACGGTTTTTTCTAATATTTGCTTAATCTCTCGATTAACTACCTCTACTTGGCTGCTTGTTTGGGGGTGATAGGCGGTGGCGAGCTTGTGCGTAACGCCTTATCTAGATAATATTTTTGCAAACTGGGCATTGCAAAAGTGCGTACCCCTATCACTTACTATCACGTGAGGCGTACCGAAGCGAGAAAATAATTTTTTTAGAAATTTGATGTCGACTCTCGCATCGTTAGTGGGGAGAGCTTGCACTTCCACACACCTAGATATGTAGTCGACCGCCACAAAAATATAGCGATTAGTATAAGAGGGAGGTAGGGGGCCTACAAAGTTGATGCCCCATAAATCGAAGATTTCGCATTCTAAATAAAAAATTTGTGGCTTCTCGTCATAACGCGAGTTGTTACCCGGTCGCTGACAGCTATCGCACTAACTCACAAAATTGTGAGCATCTTTAAAGAGAGTGGGCCAATAAAAGCCTGCCTCTAGCATTTTCCGTGCAGTTCGGTTGGCTTGATAATACCCCCCGGTCGGCCCCTCGTGGCAGTGTCGCAATATTTGTGCACCCATCTCACTTGAAATACATCTCTGTACCACTTGGTCCGCGTAGATGCGAAAGAGAAAGGGGTCTTCCCAAAAGTAATTTTTCAAATCAAAAAATAATTTCTTCTTTTGTTGTTTTGAAAAGTGTTTTGGAGGGACCCGCGCAACTAAATAGTTGGCGTAATTCTCGAACCAAGGAGGGGGAGAAGTTTTTAAATTGGAAATAGTTAGGAGGCGCACCTCAGGAAATCTATCGTCTATGTCAGGTTCGACGACCGCTTCCGTGATGGGGCGGTCTAACGAGAGAGGTGGTCGGCCGCTAAATTTTTGGCCCCCTTCTTGTCCCGGATCTCTAAGTCAAATTCCTGTAAAGGAGGATCCATCGAAGCAAGCGGGGCTTGGAGTCTACTTTTGATAATAAAAATTTAAGGGCGGAGTGGTCGGTAAAAGCAATAATTTTAGAAAGCGTAACGTAGGGCCTAAACTTATCAATCAAAAAGACGACGGCGAGAAGTTCCTTTTCCGTCGTCGTGTAATTAGCATGTGCGGCTGTGAGCATTCGAGATGCGTAGTAGATAGGATGAAAATAATTATTAACATGTTGGCCTAATACGGCTCCCACCGCGATATCGCTCGCATAACACATAATTTCAAATGGAAGGGACCAATCTGGCGGCACCAGAATGGGAGAATTGATAAGTTTTTCTTTTATAATATGAAATGCCTCTACGTACACGCGTTATCAAAAATAAATGGAGATTCTTTCTCCAGGGGGTGGGTTAGCAGTTTCGTCATTTTGGAAATTTTTTGAATAAATTGCCTGTAAAAACTCGTGTGGCCAAGAAAACTCCTTATTGATTTTATATTTGATGGTGTTGCGAGTTTTTCGATGATTTCGACCTTGGCCTTATCGACCTCCATCCCTCTGGCAGAAATTTTGTGGCTGAGAAATAAACCTTCCGGAACCATAAAATTACACTTTTCCAAGTTTAAAACTAGGTTCGTGTCTTCGCATCTTTGGAGGAATCCATCTAGATTTTGCAAGCAGTTAGAAATGGAGCTCCCGAATACGGAGAAGTCATCCATAAAGACTTCCATTTTGTATTCTACGAGCTCCCCAAATATCGCTAGCATACATCGTTGGAATGTAGCCGGCGCATTGCAAGGGCCAAACGACATCCTTCGATATGTGAAGGTGCCGAAGGGACGCGTAAAAATTGTTTTCTCCTGGTCTTTGGGGGAGATAGGAATTTTGAAAAAACCCAATAGACCATCGAGAAAACAATAATATGGATGACCTGAAAGTCGCTCTAAAATCTGATCGATAAACGATAACGGAAAGTGGTCCTTTCGGGTGGCATCGTTTAACATTCGGTAGTCGATGTACACAGGCCAAACCGTAACAGTACGGGTTGGGATTAATTCATTGTTTTGATTGGCCACTACCGTTAAACTGCCCTTCTTTGGCACGACATGTATGGGGGCTAACCCACATACTGTCTGAAATAACATAGATAATACTCGCATCCAAGAGTTGTATGACTTCAGCCTTTACGACATCCTGCATATTCGGGTTAAGTCGTCGTTGATGCTGGATGGTTTTGTGGGAATTATCTTCTAAAAATATTTTATGCATGCAAAAAGAGAGGTTTATCTCCCTAATATCAAAAATCTGCCATGCAATTGCATGGCGATGCTTAGACAAAACCTCCACCAATTCAGAGGTTTCCGAATCGGTTAAAGTGGAATAAATAATAACAGGAAGTTTTGAATTGTTGGCTAGAAAAGCATATTTTAAATGGTCGGGGAGTTGTTTAAGCTCCAAGACCGGGGGTTCTTCATAAGATGTGGTGATTTTTAAATCTTTTGAATTAAAAGGTTCGAAAGGCAAATCTGGCGGTAATTCATCTAAAGGAGGGAGATTCGCCAGATCCGAATCATCTAGCGTTAAAGAAAGTAATTCAAAAAATGAAGAACACTCATCCTCAAACGTGGATTCCAAATTAAAATAGGAATTATCATTCGATAAAGTGTTCCTTATCGAGGGATTAATTTGAAGTGTAACTTCGTCATCTCAGACCCAACAGTGGAGGTGACCGTTACTTTCATCAATTAATGCTCGGGAGGTCGCAAGGAAAGGGCAACCGAGGATAATTGGTACCTCGGTGTACTCCTCAATGTCGAGGATGACGAAGTCTACCGGGAAGATAAACTTGTCAACCTTGACCAGGACGTTCTCCACAATCCCGATGGGATACTTTATCAAGCGATCCACGAGTTGGATGCTCATTTTAGTTGGGCTAGGAGTGCCCAAATCTAATTTTTTTAAAGAGGGAGAAGGGCATTAAATTTATACTCGCTCCTACGTCTGCTAGGGCGTATTTTATTAACAAGTTGTCGAAAGGCACGAGATGGAGAACCTTCAAGGGTCGTTTAATTTGGGCGGCAATTTGTTAAGTAGGACCACCGAGCATTCCACATTTAGTGAAATACGTGAAATACCCTCAAGCTTCTTTTTATTAGAAAGGAGCTCCTTGAGGTATTTCGCGTATTTCGGCATCTGAGAGAGTGCCTCACAGAAGGGGACGTTAATCTGGATCTGTTTTAATATTCGTAAATTTTTTTGATAATTTTCGTCCTCCTTCTCTTTATTAATTTTCGAAGGATAAGGAATTAGCGGGCTCGAAACGCTCGACGCAATTGGAAAATTCAGAGCTAATAAAATCGAAGAAGAGGGTTGAGGGGTCAGAGTCGAAATGTGTACCGTAGGCTCAACCCGTGATGGGGAGATGACCTCCTTGCCGCTGTGAAGGGTTATAGAGTGGGCATTTTCGCGAGGGTTCAGCTCTGTTTTCCCTGGCAAAGCTCCATGTGGCAGGTCTGAGATCATTTTCGCAAGCTGTCAAACCTGCATTTCTAATTTTTTTAGCGATCCGGTAATATTCCAGATATTTGTATCATTGGACGCGATGTACTTAGCAAAAACTTCCTCGAGCGGAGAAAATTTTGGAGGCGGCGGCGGATATCCCTGATGGAATCCGTGCGGAAATCCTTGCGGATTCGCATTTGGGGGCCACTGTGCATTATATGGATTACTCCAAGAGAAGTTCGGGTGATTCCTCCAACCCGGATTATAGCTATTACTATAAGGGTTATTAGTGGGGTTGAAGGGGGCTTGAACTTGATTACCGAGGTAATCCACCGATTCTTCGATTAAATTATTATTATTATTATTATTAGTATTAATATTAGTATTATTAGTATTCGCCCATGCGGGAGTGGAGGAGGAAGCAGTCATCTTCGCCACCTACTTACTTAGCCGCTCTACCTGCGAGGCTAAGAAACTGGTGGCATCCACTTCAAAAATCCCAGCCGGTTTATTAGGATGCGACCTTGGCACATTCCATTGGTACGCGTTCATGGCCATTTCTTCGATCAGAGCTTGAGCGGCCTCCCGGGTTTTGTTGTTTAACATTCCCCCGACGGCTGCGTCGATCATCTGTCGTGTTGAGAAATTCAATCCATTATAGAACATTTGGATCTGTAGCCAAGTTGGTAGCGCGTGATGAGAACACCTATGCAAATATTCTTTAAAATACTCCCAAGTCTCGTAAAGAGACTCAGAATCAAATTGTATAAAAGATTCGATATCCGTGCGTAATTTAGCGGTTTTTTACGGAGGAAAATACTTAGTTAAAAATATTTCCGTCAATTCAGCCCACGTGGTTATGGACCCTCTTGGAAGAGAAGTCAACCACGATTTATCCTTTGTCCACAAAGAAAAAAGAAATAAGCGCAAGCGAATGGCGTCATCGCTGATGCCATTAATTTTAATGGTGTCACAAATTTCTAAAAAAATTGAAAGGTGAACGTTTGGGTCCTTATCTGGCAAACCATCAAACTGAATCGACTGTTGTACCATTTGGATTATGCTGGATTTTATTTCAAAGTTATTATTATCTATCGCGGGGCGAGTGACACTTGACCCAGTATCTTCCAAATTCGGTCTGGCAAAGTAGGCCATGGTCCGCTGCAGAGCCACATTTTGATTGGGGGCTGTCATGTTATCCGCTAAAGTATCGTCAGCTAACTCTTCGAGATTTAATGGTTGATGTTGGTCACAAGATCGAAGGCGCTCGTGAAGAGTGCGCTCGATTTCGGAATTAAAAGCAAATTCCGGATTATCTGAAGAGCTTCCCCGGGTCATGTACTTTTATAGAAAAAAGTTTTTCTTTTTTGTGCAAATTTTTTGTTTTGATTTATTTTTTGGGTTTTTCTGGAGATAAATAAATACAAGAGAGGAAGAGAAAGAGAAAGAAAGAACAAAAAGACCTATATATATAGGGTTTGATTTTTTTATGTTTAGTTTTTTTTAAGATAATATATTCAAGAGGAAGACAGAAAGAGCCCCACCACCGCCCCCCCCCCCCCCCCCCTCCTTTTTTTTAATATTTTGATTTGATTTCCTGGGCTCTTTGATGATAATATAAATAAAAGAAAGGAAAAGCTTTTTAATTAATTTTTTTATTTTTTTATTTTTGGGATGAAGATATATATAGAGGATTCGATTTTTTGATTTTTTTGAGTTTTGAGCTTTTTCTATATTTTTTTGTTGTTTTTTTAAAATATGTACTAGATAAAAAGGGGGAGGAAGAAGTAAAAGATAAAATTAATAGCGATTCTTTTTCGAAATAATAATAAATCCCCGGTAACGGCGCCAAAAACTTGATTTTTAAATTATATTTCTGCAAAAGCCTTTTCGTGATGGGAGTAGAATTAGGCGAGCATTTTTGAGGAGTCTCACGAGTACTCCTACTTCAAGAAACTAACCGTTATCCTACTTTGATAAATAGAAGTAATGGTCTTTCCTTCTTTCGGAATATCGACGATTACGCCCCGGCTACGGCGCCAAATTCTTTAAATGTGTAAATAGAAAAGGAGAGTTTGCAAGCTTTTGTAGTTTTTATCCAAACTAATCTTTCGATGAAGGCAAGTTTACCGTATTGCGTATAGTATAGGATATTTTATAAAAAATTTCATGGTCGTATTTTTACGGATCCTATTGATTATTTTTACTTTTTAAGAACACACTATTATTTTATCAATGAAACGAGTGATTAATTTTAAAAGAGCGATGAAGATAATAATTTAAGTGATTGCGTGCGGTAGCAAAAACAAAGAAAAACAGTTATAAGAAAAGAAGAGAATAAAAGGCAAAGAAGGCACTAAATTAAAAATGCACGCACTCTGCGGAAATTTAAATGACTGGAATAAAGAAAGCAGAAAAGTTATCTCATACACACACGCACTCTACGGGAATTTAAATGACTGTAATTGAAATAAAGCAGAAAAATTAAAACTCATACACACACACACACACATACACACACTTTCATAAATGAAAAACTAAATTAAAAACAAAAACAATAAAATTTACCCTCATACACTCACACACACAATAATAAGTAAAACTAAGTTAAAATAAAAATAAAACACTAAATCATACACTCACACACTCAGCAAAAAGTAAAACTAAGTTAAAAATAAAAATAAAACACTAACTCATACACTCACACTCAACAAAAAGTAAAACTAAGTTAAAAAAATAAAAATAAAACATTAACTCATACACTCACACACTCAACAAAAGAAAAATAAGAAGAACAAGATGAACAAGAAGAACAAAAAAACATTCTTATATATTTATATTAGGGATTACAACTTTGTAAAGAAAGTCTAAACATGGGAAAAAGGAGAGCCCAAACAAGGGCTTGGAAAATACACAAACAAACTCAAACACTCAAAAAAAATCTCACAAGAACACTAAAAAACTCTTAAGAACAACACTTAATTAGGTTCTAATTTTTATGAACCTTTTTTACAAGGGAGGAGCCCCCTTATTTATAGACAAAAAGGGGGCTGCAACTAGCAAAAATTAGATTTTTAAAGGAGCTAGTGGGAAGCAGATGGCTGCTTCTAGAAGGCTGGGTGCGAGATAACTTGCTGGGTGTGTATAGCAGGCTGAGTGCTGGCGGATTGGAGTACGGATAGAGGGTTGGCGGGTTAGGGTGCGGATAGCTGGAATTAATCCAGCAAAAATGGAGCTTTCTGAATTCAATCCCGCGCCACAAGGGAGGCTAGCCAAATCAAGTCCACTGACCCAAGCGCGCACATCTATAAGGACAAGAACATTTATATATATATATAATCTAATAATTATGTATTCTATAGACGGGAATGGAAAATTGACATCCCGTCCCGTTGATCGACGGGACGAGATGTCGATCAGGACATAGGCTCAAGGTGAAATCGAATGGAAGGGTAGTTGATCGACGGGATCGACATCCCATCCCATAGATCGACGGGATGGGATGTCGATCGATGGGAAGGTAATCGACGGGCTGTTTTAATGAAAAAAAATAAGTTAATATCGACGGGAAGCTGTCTGCGGATCGACGGGATCAGTCTGCCGATCGACGGGATCATTCTGCCGATCGACGGGATCGACATCTCATCCCGTCGATCGACGGGATGGGAGCTTAATAAAAAAACAAGTTTTTGTTTGTAAAAAACAAAGTTATTATTTATTTAACTTATTTATAGCTTATATTTACATATATATACATATAGCTTTTTATTTAATAATAATTTTACATATACATTTATATATATTTAGTATACTAATATATATATATATATTTACAAATATATTTAGTATATGCTTACATAATTACTTACATAAATGTTTACATACTTATTAAATAGTTTCATATATAAATATATACTTAAATAGTTCATTTATATATATATAAATATATAAGTAAATATTAGTAAAAACAAATCATTTATTCAATAATTTACATGAAATATGAATAATATTACTTAAAACTATACTAAAAATTATACTAAAATACATATAATTTTAATATTCATCAAGGGCCTATAAAATGACCCGTGCCACTAGTGCTCTTACGATCTAATGAACATCTCGCATAGTTCGAATCAGAGGATACCATAAGCCTAATCTAGATGTTCTGATTAAATATCTAAAATTATGTTAAACCACTTTTAAATGTGATTCGTTTGGGTTAGCTGGAAATCTAGCACATAAACAAACGGAAAACATAATATTGGGTATAGATGCGCTTAAATATACCAATGATCCTATCATTCCTTTATATAATATTTGATCAATAGAAATACCGGCTTCATCTTTTCCTAACTTTAGTGATGCACTCATTGGTGTATTAGCTTGTTTTAGGTTTTCAAATCCAAATCTTTTAAGAATATCATGAATGAAAGTGAGGTTTTAGATCTTAGATTTACTCTAGAGGGGGTGAATAAAGTATTAAAAGTTCTTAACTTATTTTTATAGCGAAATTAAAATAGTGATATATATATGTAGCAGAGTGAGTATAAAAGCTAGACAAAAATCACAGCACAGTGCAGAAAGAAAAACACAATCATAGAAGACATAAGGATTTATAGTAGTTCCCCAATCAAACTGGGTACATCTACTCTTCTACCACCCACAGGTAGGAATCCACTAGGTTTTTGATCAGGTGCCCTATCACCACTGGGATTTTTGATCAGGTGCCCAAACACCACTGAGCTTTTGATCAAGTGCTCAAACCAAAACACAGGTTTTTGATCAGGTACCCTGCCACCAAAGGTTTAACTTTTGAAGGGAGTTAGAACCCTGTACAAAATGGGATTAAAAGGGTAAAACAAAAAGTGTTTATGAGATTCTTCTCTGTCAACAAGCTGAGAGAAGACTAGTGGATTATTGTTGTAAATCTCCCCCTGTCTGATAGAAATTCTTGACAGTTGGATGGATGGAGCTTTCTCTTGAATGTAGAAAATCTTCCTTGATAGCAGATGAATCTGAGAGACAATGTTTCTCAGATTATTGTTGCTATTTGAAGATTAGAATCAGCAGCTGAAAACTGAGAGAATATTTGATGTTCTCAGAGAGTGAAAGTGCTGCTGTTGAGGATGAACATCTATTTCTCTTTTGACTTTACTTTCTGTATTTCTCTCTCGACTGATTCTTTTCACTGGCACTACACTACTGGTCTCTTTCTTTTCCTTAGATAATATATCACTAATTTGAAATCTAAATCCTCTGGTTAAGGAATAAAATATTCTGAAAAGATATTTCTTGGAACTGCAATCTGATTCAGCAATAATACTTAATTCCTTTTCCTTTTCCATAAAAGTACCATTTTCCAATATGTCAAACGGCTACTTTCTCGAGAGAAAAGAATAGAATGGAATAAAAAAGGAAAGAACAAATCTTGACTTATCTGATAATGAATAAGTCCAAAAGAATTGAATAGATCCGTTGCTGATTAGTCGATCTAAGTTCAGAGAAAAGAAGATAACTGATCCATCAGAATTTTTTGTCAAGCTGAGGAGAAAATTCGTCGAACAGAAAGCTTGATTTCGTCGAGCAGAGAACTGAGTTCGTCGAACTGAACATTTAGTTACTTATTCGTCGAACACAAGGCTGAGTTCGTCGATCTCAATCTGGAGTTCATCGAACAGAGAGATAATCTTCTGAACTGGCTTGAGGACTGAATTCGTCGAGCTGAGGAGCAAGTTCGTCGAACTAAAACACGACGTTCGTCGAACCCAGTAAGGAGTTCATCGAATGCAGAATGGAGTTCGTCGAACGCAGAGACTTGGAATTTTTCCTATGTTCTATCTAACTCAAACAACTTAGACCTTGACCCTTAGACTATACAAAGGGGTCAACTTGAGTCCTAATAACATATAGTGATCCTAGCCCAAATCAGTAATAGGGTTGTTCCAATAATGAACATATTTAGTTTAACAAATAAAAATACCATCTTGTTTTTTTGAGATTTGAAATCCTAGAAAATAAGTGAGTTCTCCTACCAAGCTCATTTTAAATTCAGTTTTCATCACTAAAACTACTTCATTACATAACTCTTCATTAGTGGCTCCAAAAAATAATATCATCAACATAAATTTGCAACATAATCAAATCATTATCTACATGCTTAATGAAGAGTGTATTATCCACACTTCCTATTTTATAACCGTGATTTATTAAAAATAAAGTTAATCTATCATACCAAGTACATGGCGCTTGTTTCGAACCATAAAGCACTTTTTCTAACTTATATACATGATTAGAAAAAATTTCACTAACAAATCTTGGTGGTTGTTCTACATAAACTTCTTCTTTTATAATCCGTTTAAAATGCACTTTTAACATCCATTTGAAATAATTTAAATCTTTTAAAACTCACAATTGCAAGAAATATCCTAATTGATTCTAGGTGAGCAACGGGTGCAAAAGCTTCATCAAAATCTACCCCTTCGATTTGTGAATATCCTTGTGCAACTAGTCTAGCTTTATTCCTTGTAATCATAGAGTCACCACCTAGTTTATTTTTAAAAATCCAGTTGACACCTATAACCGGATGATTAGATGGCCTCTCTACTACATTCCATACCTTATTACATTCATATTTGATTTAATTCATCATTTATAGCTAAAAACCAAAATTCATCATTTAAAGCGGTTGAAATGTTTTTCGGTTCTATTTCGGATACAAAATAAAGGTTTCAAAAAGACTCATGTAAAGAAGAACCATTACTTACCCCTTTTGACGATTCTCCTATAACGAGCACCCTTGGATGATCCTTTGAAAACTGTAGCACACTTGGAGGAATATATTCCACTTGTTCTTCTTCTTTCTCCACTTTTTCTTCTTCTTTTCTCCAAGTGATTCATCATCCTCATTCTCCAAAGGGGGTAGAATTTTGTCATCATTTCATGTACAATTAGTATCAACACAAGGAACAAGCTCATCAAATCTTACATGAATAGACTCTTCAATTATTTTAGTTCTTTTATTATAAATTCTATAAGCTTTACTAGTTGAAGAGTACCCAATGAAAATTCCCTCATCACATTTTTCATCAAATTTTCCTAATGCATCTCTAGTATTTAATATAAAACATTTGCAACCAAAAACATAAAAATACGATACATTAGGTTTCCTTTTAAAATAAAGCTCATAAGGTGTTAATTTTAAAATAGGATGAAGCATGACACAATTAATAATATAACATGAAGTATTAACAACTTCGGCCCAAATGATTTAGGCAACCCATATTCACAAAGAATAGTGTGTGCTAGCTCTTGAAGGGTTCTATTTTTCCTCTCCACTACACTATTTTATTGTGGGGTGCGTGGAGTGGAAAATTCATGTTTAATTTCTAAATCATTACAAAAAGAAGAAAACTTATCATTTTCAAATTCTCCTCCATGATCCAAGCATATGCATTTAATTTTAAAATCAAGATCGTTTTGAAAACAAATACATAGTTTAGTAAGTTCAAGAAATGCATCGGATTTAGAAGATAGAAATAAAGTTCAACAAAATTGAGAATAATCATCAATTACTACAAAAGTATATTTTCTACCTTCTAGACTAGAAGTGCTAACCGGTCCAAATAAATTCATATGAATTAATTGAAGAGGTCTAGTGGTAGAAATTATATTTTTGCTTTTAAAAGAATTTTTTGTAAACTTTCCATTTTGGCAAGGCATACAAAGAGAAGATAAATTACCATTAAGTATAGTAAACCCTTAATTAATTTATCTTTTGATAATTTGAAAATAAGCTTGGTGCTAGAGTGACCAAGACGCTTATGTCAAAGTTCTAATTCATCATTTTTAGAAATAAAGCATTTTAAAGATGATTGTGAAAGATCATTAAAGGCAATCATATAAACATTATGCATTCTAGGTGCGGTGAGTACGACATCATTTGTTTCACTATTTATAATTTTGCAAAAAATTGTAAATGATTCAAATAAAACATTTAAACCTTTATCACATAATTGACTAATTGAGATTAAATTATGTTTCAAGCCATCTATAAATAAAACAGTAGAGATTGAGAAAGAATTGTTACCCACTGTGTCGATGCCCATGATCCTTCCTTTTTTGTTATCTCCAAATGTCACCAACCCTCCTTTCTTCATCTCAAGACTAAGGAACTTTTCTTTGTTGCCAGTCATGTGTTTGGAGCATCCCGAGTCCAAATACCACACGTCCTTTTTCCTTAGCCTGCCAACATACCTAAAAAGGAGATGAGAGTAAAGATCCGGATACCCAAGAGGTTCCTCCCATAGTATAGGTGGAAGCCTTAGGCACCCAGATTTGCTTTATAGCACTATGACCCTTCTTACTACATGAGTTCGAGGTATGTCCAAATTTATGACATTTGACACATGATATAAAAGGGGATGAGACCCTTTTTGGAGTTTTGGATAAACTCTTGCAGGAAGATGAGGTAACATTTGAATTATGAAATGATTTTTATTAAAAGAAATAAAATTTCATGATTTATTACAAACGCCAGCGGTAAGAGTTACTACTGTGCGATAGCTCCTAGTAACATACCCAATACCATGTTTGGCACTTCCATGGCATTGGTTGGCCAAGATCATGTAGAGAGACCTTTGCCCAACTCTAAATTTTTTAATACCCATATTTAGATCATGAATTCGGGCTTTAAGAGCGGTGTTTTCCGTTACTAACATAACGCACCGATTTGCAAAAGAATTCTTTCCTTCTTCTATTTGAGAAAGAGAGGTTTTTAAAGTTCTTTCTAAATCCCCCTTTTCCTTAGTAAGAAATTCAATAGTGGAGTGGGATTTAAAAAGAGCATCTTCAAGTTCTTTCACTCTTGTCAAGGAGTGATTGCACTCTTGGCAAGATACATTCTCTTTCCCTAATAGTTTAGATAGTTTTTTGTTTTATTTAAACAATATTTTATTTTCAGAATTTCGAATAGCAATATCGTGTATACTTTTAACAAAAAATTTGCATGTTTGTAAATACTCAAAATATAAACCATCATAAGTAGTAGGAAGAGTTACCTCTGTGTCGCTTTGGACATTGATTTCATCATCGGATAGTGTGTTGCTCTTTGTCATGAGGCATGCATTTGCTTCTTCTTCACTGCTGGAGGATGAGCTGCTTGATTCATCGGAGGAGTCATCCCAAGTAGCCGCCTTTAGGATCTTCTTCTTCTCTTTTCCCTTGTGACGCTTTTCTTTACGCTCTTTCAAATATTTTGGCACTGGCTCTGGATAGCACTCCAGTGGTGGTCACTCATCATTGTCCTCGTCGCTACCTTTTCCTTTCTTCGATGTGGATCCCTTCTTGATGAAATATTTCCGGAAGGTGTTTCTTCTTTCGGGATTCTTCATGAGCCTTTTGAACTTCTTCACAAAAAGGCTCTCCTCGTCCTCTTCATCATCATCTTTGTCACCCTCCTTCATTGACTTTAATGCCAAAGATTTCTTCTTTGGCTCCATGTTGTACTCCTGTTGTTGAATTTTGAGTTCAACCTCATGGGTCTTGAGGTTCCCAATGAGGCTCTCAATTTGGAGCTTCTTCAGATCGTGTGACTCTGAGATAGCCATCACCATTGGATTGAACTTTGGAGGGAGACACCTTAGAATTTTTCTCACCAATTCGACATTGGAGAACGCCTTTCCAAGTACTTTTCAGTCGTTGACGATCTTAGTGAACCTTGTGTACATTGAATTTATGTCTTCATTTGCCTCCATCTGGAATTTCTCGTATTCTGATTCAAGTTGGAAGAGCTTTAAATCCTTGACCTATGAAGTACCTTCATGAGTAATTTCTAATAAATTCCATATGTCATAAGCAGTTTCGCAAACATAAGTTCTATTAAATTCTTTTCTATCCAAACCACAAAATAAAGCATTCATAGCCTTAACGTTATTCTTATATGACTTATCATTATCATCATATTTATCTTTAGGTTTTTCCATAATAACTTGTCCAACAACAAATGTTGGTGGAGAGTAGCAAACTTCTACTATGCCTCAAACGTCATTATCTAAGGCAGTTAAAAAACAACGCATTCTTGTTTTCAAATAATTATAATCAGGACCAGTAAATAGTGGAGGTCCACTTATCCCTTGACCCTCAAAGAAAGCATGATCATGATACACCATTATTCCCGATTGTGAAATCGTTTTGGAATAACCTGCTCTGATACCACTTGTTAGATCTTATGGCGCCCTTAGAGAGGAGATGAATAAGGGGTTTACGAATTTTTGAGTAAAACTAAGAGATTTTAGAGAAAATGAAACTTTTCATATTCTGTTGCTAATGCCGACGTTATAGTTAACGCTGGGTGTTAGCTCTCCAAAAAATAAAACTGAACAGAAAAATACTAAAGTGATTTTACTTATGAAAACTTAAATAAAATATACTTCTAGAAAATCAGAGATAATAAAAATGAGTATTATATTTCAAAGAGACAATTACAAAGATAGAATTTCAACAACGCTTGAAATTTAAGGCGACAAGGTAAAAATCACTTTTTGTTCCTTCATCGGTCCTTCTCCCAAGGACCGGTTGGCTATAGCCTATCTTTCCCAGATAAGGCCTCTAACCTCCCCTAGATCTACTTTTGACATAGTCGCCACGCACAAGGCAGTGAATTTCCCCTAAACGCCATACGCAAGACGGCAAATTCACTATCGTTACAAAAAAATAATGAAAAGATAAAGTAAATTCAGAAATAAAAACTCCCTATATTGAAGAGCTCTGAAGGAGATGTTGAAGGCACACAATGACCATCATCGGATTTGAAGCAAGCGTCCTTCAAATTTTGACCTTTGGAAATCTCCTTCTCACTCTTGTTTCTCAATGGCGGTGTTAGCAGTGCTCTCTGAATTCAGGGATGAAATGTTCTCTTAGAAGTTTGGAATGAAGGCTTGAGATCAGAACATTTGAACAACAAAATTACTATAACAACCCCCAAACAACTAGACCTATAGAACAGTTTTGTCATGACTAGGTCATGACAAAACCCTAAGATGCGCGAAGAGATCATGAGAGCTTAGGCTTGAGGTGAAAATCACCATGATCTGCAGATAGTAATTTCCAGTTACCAGGCCTAGGGTTGGCCTTAGGGCATCACCATGACCCATGACCCCACCATGACATAACTAACCCAGTAAGGGGGTCCCCTCGTAACACCCCAATTATCCAACCGTAGAAAGAAGGGGGTGTATTGAATGCGGCGCTAGCGCCGGCACTAGCGGTTAGCGCTGGCAGTAATGGTGGTTTAGGTGAACCACTGAGATGAACACCAAACCGCTGAGGCGAACCGTATGCCTTTGAGACGCTAGTGCTAGCACAGAGCATTGGCGGTGGTTGCCAAACCGGCGAGCGTTATGCCATCGAGATGCTAGTGATGGCGCTAGCGGTAGCTCAACCGACGGGAGGCAGATGGGACTCATTTTGGTGGCCAAATTCATGGCCAAGGGAGGCCAAAAGTCCTCCCAATTGATGGGGATTCTTTCCCCCTATCAATTAGGGGAAGATTAAGAGGTTTTCCAACTCTTAAGGAGTGTGAATTTGGTAACCTTTGGGGATGGCCGAAATTTTCACCATGAATGGTGTTAATGGAGTAATCCAAAGCTTCATCTCTTCCCCTACCAGGATTGGTTCTATAAAAGGGCTCAAGGGGTGAAGGGAAGGAGACTTCCCCATTTTCCAGAAGAGTTCTACCATCTAAGAACCTATCGGAATGGCACCCAAGAGCTCTCGACCAACCATGGCGGACCGGCGATCAGCACGGCTACAAGACACCACTCAGATCTTCTCCTCTCATCTATTTCTTAGTGGGTAGATCTCATCATTTTGTCCGTTATATTTGGGGCCAATTGGTCTTGGATCGGCATGGCCAAAATCTTGTGTTCAAGCTTTTCTTTTCTTGTTCAAATCCCCGATTCCGGTCGCCTTCGGCCGGCCAACCACCATACATCGCCGACCGCCACCTCAACGGAGGTGGTGGTGGCATTGACCGACCGGGAGAGCATCTAAGTGGCCAGGAAATCATCTCCCAAGTTGGTACAGGATGGGCCAATCGTGTTTGTTGGCTGATTGGAGAAGATGAACCGATGCCCTCCATTTAGACAGTTTATTAATTTTATAATTAATTAACGTCATATTTTCCCCTGGAAATACACGTTTTTGAAACTAAAATTTGAATCACTTAGGGGTCGTTTTAGGAAAAAGGGCCAGAGACAAATGTTGTATATCCTTATGTCTCGTTTATTTTAAAATTGATTTGAGCCGATTTGGCCCACTGGTTTGACTGCAGTACTCAAAATGGTGCAACTTATACATAAGGTTGACCAGAGATTGATTTGAGTGTC
The DNA here is from genome assembly GCA_033032865.1 of Dactylorhiza incarnata. Taxonomy (NCBI): domain Eukaryota; kingdom Viridiplantae; phylum Streptophyta; class Magnoliopsida; order Asparagales; family Orchidaceae; genus Dactylorhiza; species Dactylorhiza incarnata. The sequence continues at coordinate 1,925,290 of JAWHQI010000278.1, read as the reverse complement.
CCCACTAGTCCATATATCCAAATGCTTTGAAATTTGGAGCATAGTCTAGATTTACCCTTACCCTCAATATATCTAAAAAATGAGAATTTTTGGAGGACCTTTTCCTATTGTTTATGCAAACATTTAATAATTCATGTACGAATTAATTTTAGTTTTTACCTAGAGACCTCCAAATCCTTCCAAATTTTGGTGGGTGGTCCTTAGGGTCATGACACAACTCTGGTAAAATTTTCATCCCATTTGGGATTGAATTGGTAGGGTAATTAAGTAACCCAAATTTGGTCAAACTATGGTATATTATATCAAAAGTGCACTTGATGGATTTGGGAGATCAACCCTCATCCAAATGCTGTGAAACTTTGACCACTAACTTGATGTCACATAAAATACCCCCACAAGTGGTTTTGGGTGGTTTGGGGTGGAGGTGCCCTAGAACCCCGGTTCAAACCTTAGGGTTGAATATTGAACTTATTAAGGACACAGGGTCGTACATCATAGGATTGACTTGAAACTTGGTAGAGAGTTTCATAGGGTGGTATTATGCCCTAGATAATTTACCTGGAATTTTTAGGAACATTTATCCCTCTGAATTAATTAAGAACCTGATAGTTTATTTAGGATATAGTCTTAGTTACCTAGAGGGGGTGAATAAGTTTCTTTTGTTTTAGGCTTAGTATTTTCTGGATTTAGGTTAGTAAAGAATCAAGCACAGAAAAACACAAAGAGATTTATAGAGGTTCCTCAAGACTGGGTGTCTTGAGTAGTCCTTTTTCCCCTTCACCTCTCTAATAATGAGTTAGACAGGCCAACTTCTCCAAACTCAGCTCCAAGAGCCTACAACACAGATCCCACGGGATCTCTCAGGTTTTCCCAAACCCTACCTCAGGCACAACATCCCTACCTCAGGCTCAATAGCCCTACCTCTGATCACACACTGATCCTACCTCAAGCTGACCTCTCAGCTCTACAACTCAGGCCAATCAGCCTTACACACTCAGGAAATACAGCTCTACAGTCTCAGAACACACAAGTTCCTACAGATGATATAATAATGGATTACAAATAGAGAGAAGAAGATGTCAAGCCTTGGTCTTCTTCTTCTTAACTGCTGTTGTTGCAGACTTGAACTAGGGAGGAGAAATGCAACTCCAACTTGATTCTTCTTGATCAGCCCTTCAGATGATGGAATGGATCTACTTACTCTTTCTTGAGATGAATCAAGATAAGCAATCTCTTCTCTCCTTGCAGCCTTATGTAAGCTCAGTTCTTGGCTGCCGACAATGAAACAGTATTCTTCTTGCTTGTGTGCTGGAGAGTAAGATCAATAGAAAAATGGTCTTTTGCTCAACCCTAACTTATTCCTTTTATACACCACTGATCTTCAACAGCTCTTATATGTCCTCCTGACAGGTATGGGAGTGATTGGTGGACCCCAAGATGCCTTTCTGCAGCTTGCTCCAAAAGTAGAACCCGCCAGATCACTTTTGAATCTGTCTCAGCAGTTGGGCTGAGATGGCCAGCCATCTCAGCGGTTGTATATGTCCCATCCCAGCGGATCCGCTGAGACAGCCAGTTGTCTCAGCAGTTTTCTTCTATCTGCAGCTCAGCTTGCACAGACACCTTCTCAGCGGCTCCTGGCCTTGTCTCTGCAGTTCAGCTGAGATTGAGAGCTTGTCTCAGCGGTTTTGACAGTAAACCAACTAATCATACAGCACTCCTTGGTATGTCCTAGTCATGCATTGTCATGAGATAGAAATAGGGTTTATCAAATACAACTTGTACTTAGCATTGAGTGTGAGGCCTCTCCAAATCAAGGGAACATTAAGGGTCAGTTTCCCAACAATCTCCCCCTATTTGAAGAAGGCAGAACACCCTCCAATGCTAGAGTACATTACTCATAAATTCTTGATATGTGTCATTGCAATAATGAGTTCAACATATCATGCTTAGTGCATCAGTCATCTTAAAATAGATGGTTGTTATGTAAGGATTGCACCACAGAGTTTAATCAATCCATCAGTAAGATTTGATAAACATAACAATGCAACATAGATTAAATTATCCAATAAATCTAGGGTAAGGTTTAGTTATAACTCAGATTTAGCTATGATACAAGCTGATTACATTAACAATCCATCATTTGCAATCCAGATAGAATAGTAATTCAAAGCTCAGTTTGCATTCATATATCCATAAACTATTTTAGACAAAGTATAATTAAGTTTGCATCCACATAGTCATAAGTCATTATAGTTCAATATTAATTAAATACATAAACTATTTCTACATTCATTTAAAGCTTCCATTTCTTATAAGGAAAACATTCAGGAGAATCAACAGCTGCTTCTTTCCCTTTGACTGAAGCATCCATGTTTTCATCAACCATTTCTTCTTGGACAAGAGGCTCCTTATCTTCAGCAGGTACATCCATGTCTTCAGGCAGATTTGTGGCTGTGTCCTTTTCAACATTTGCTGCTTCAATATCAGTTATCTTCCTCTTGTTCTCTTGCCTTTTAAAATACATGAATGGCTTTGGGATGTATTTAGAAGGCATCCTTCTTGGGTTATCTTTTCTTACAAGGTTTGCTTTGAATACTTTATCTCTTTTTGTGTTCCTATCTAAATGCTTTATCCATTCCTCAGATGGATATAGCTTATCAATGTCTTTGCTTATTTGGTCATGGCTTAGCCAGGCATTTAGAATTATCTCTTTGGAGTCATCACTCCAATATTCAAAATCAGGGTCTCTACTATTTTCATCGCTTTGTTTGGCCATGAATTCCTTAGTGAGCAACACATGCTCTCTTTCTCTTCTCTTTTTCAATCTCTCATTTTGTGCTATTGCCTCTTGATGAGGGAAATCTCAGTCTTCTGCCCTATTAACATCTAGGATAGGAAGATTCAGAGTTATCTTTGTACCTTGTAGGACTTTCAATGTGAGGTCAGAATTGATGACTGCAAGTGTATCCTCCCCCTTTCTGGCTTCTTCATAGATTTGTTGATGGAGGTCTTGCTTAGCTATTGTTATTGTGCTAGAGAGAGTTTGGAATACATTATCAAAGTCAGCTTTAAGCACATCTTTTAACTTGCCTACTTCTTCATTTAGATGGGAAGAGGTAGCTCTTACAGCAATGGATTGAGAGACAGTTGCAATTTCTGCTCTCAGCTCTTCCTTATACCTGTCAGCTTCTTCATTTAACTACATAGCAGTGGAGTATACATATTCTTGAAGATGATTGGTTGACTTCTCTATCACCTTATCTATTTTACTTACATAATTCTTGACATATCTCATGTCCTGTTCAGACAGCTGGAGGTGTTTGTCCATTGATCTTAGAATGGTATTCTGAGAAATTACTGATTTTTCAGCTAGGTCAAACCATTTGGTCATTTGTTTGTTGAGTATCTCAGTGTTCTCCTTTATTTCCTTGACCTCAGACATGACTTCAACCTTCATATTCCTGATGAACTGATCAGCATATTCTCTAATTGATGTAGCTGATTGATCTATATGTGACTGCATGGAAGAGAGATGGGACTGTAGGAGCAGGTTGATGGCATTGAGAAAGTTCTCATTTGAAGAGATGGAAGAAGAGGCTTGCTGAATGTTTATCACTAGGGCTGGGGGTCTTGGTAATCTTGGAGGATTGATGATATTGAGTACTAGATGGACTGGAGGTTCAGGCAGGACTGCAGTTGGGGCATCCACTAGCTCAGCACCTGATGCCATTGCATCAATGTGATCAGGAAGGAGCTGATCATCATCTATATTATCTTCATTATCAGCATCTTGATGATCATCCAAATTGTCTTCATCATCAGTATTATGCTCCTCCCCCTAAGAGAGAGCATCCTTTTCTGTTGAATCCAGGAATGCTGGGATAATTTGTTGGAGTTAGATTGAACTACCTAGAGAGTCTAAAGATAAGAGTGTTAAATTTACCTATAACTTCATCTTTTTCTGTAAGTGGCTCATTCTGCACCTCTCCCTCAGATAGATTAACGTGAATGGATGAGTCCAAGAATTCAAGAACTTCATCTTCTTCAGCATTTGTCCCTTGGTGCTTCTTGATGAGTCCCAATTATATACACATTTTCGGACTCATCTGGGCTAGTTTTCACGCACTTGCACTTCACTTTTTGTGTATTAATGCTTATATTTCATTTATTCACAATTCTCACTTGTAGTGCACATTTGAGCCCAATTTGGTGTGATTCTAGGTATTTCAGTGATCCTGGTCATTTTCATGCTGGCTCAAGGGTTGTGCGACACTCGGGATTGGTTCTGGGGAATTTTCGGTCGAAAAAGCCACTGGTCGTGCGTTTTCCTTCGCGCACGACCAGGCGCACGACCACTGGTCGTGCGATAATTCCCCTTATCAGACAGAGCGGTCCGCACGATCACTGGCCTTCTTCGCGCACGACCACTGGTCGTGCGCTACTGATCGTGCGCTATTTTGCAGTTCAGAACTATACTACAGGTTCTTCGCGCACTATCACAGGCATTCCTTCACGCACGGTCACTGGTCGTGCGCCACTGACCGTGCGCGCTCAAAATTCTGCTTTCTATAAATACGCGTTTTCACGAATCCTTTCGCCCTAACCCGTATTTTAGACCGATTTCAGCGCCGTTTCCTGCTCCAGAGCGCCCATCTCGCCTCTCCATCGCCGCCCACCTTCGGGAGGAGCTCCGGCCGCCATTCTATTGCAAATCTCAAGCCGGAGCATCCTCTAGGCCTCCTCCATTGATCGTGCATCTCCAAAGCTCCATTTCAAGGAATTTCCTGCTGCATATATGAAGTTCTCCGGTGAGATCGTGGCAGAGAAGATTGACGGAGAAGACGGGTATAATAGAAGAAGGTGACAGCTCTTCCGGACCCCGGACGGCAGTTGGAGCCTGAGCCCGGACAAGGATTGACAACCCTAGATTCCGGTCGTGAACCTCCGATGAGTCTCCGTGCTTTGGTTTTAATCTAATCCCCCTTTATACTGTAGTATCGTTTTCCTTTATATTTTGGGTGTATGAACAATGTTTGCTTAAACCTTATTATGATATTTTTGTATTTCATGTTTATGTGAAATTGATATGTGTGGTTTATGCAAGTGAGGAGCGCCCCATTCCATCTTCCATCCCGCCGTCACGTTCGTGTGCCGCACTAGCAATTGCTAGTGGCGTGCTTGTCGAAGAGGTGCTTGCGACCCTCATTCCGTAAAATTACTCGTCCATCCACCAAGCTAAGCGGTGCTAACGGCCTGTGTAATCCACCCTTGATTCCGTCGGTGTGACCCACTCCATCCGCAAGCCTACTCTTCCTTCCGCCTAGCGAAGCGTGGCATAGCGGCCCGTGTAATCCATTCGCCTTACGAAGCAGTGTGCTCAAGGCCTGCATAGTTCGATTCCGCACTTATTCACCTCATCCGCTAGCCTACTCGCCCATCCTCCTAGTGAAGCAGCGCGCTCAAGGCCTGCCTAGTTTCCATCCGCCCGGCGAAGCAGTGCGCTCAAGGCCTGCATAGGAGTAGTCGTAGCTATGTTACTTTATTTTCCACAATCCAAACCAAGCCTCCCGCAATCCATCCGACCTAAGGACTTCAATCTCAAGTCCTCCTCAATAGTTAACTCCACCTTACTGTGTTCCTTCCGAGATCGATACTTGGGGATTCATTCCCATTTTATATTACTTGAACGATCGGTACACTACCGTTTCGTGCCGCAGTCTTACTACCGCCTATAGCGGTGTGCTAAGATTTGTGCATCAAGTTTTTGGCACCGTTGCCGGGGAACACAGACGTGTGAGTTTTCTGGAGAGGGAGAGCTGTAAGATAGAAGCCCTTTTCCATTTGTTTATACCATTTCTTTTGTTTATTTTTGTGTTAAAATTTGATATTTCCATTTCATTTCCTCCTTTATCTAGTTTCGGCTTTTTCGTAGCAGGTGTTCATTTAATTCTAGTTGCGTGTAGTTTTATTTTGCAAGGAATTGTTGATTTTTGTTTTATCCACATATTTCTGTGATGAATTCTGAAGCCGAGTGTCGCCTCTATGACACTTTGCGTCGATACATCGACGCCATAGCTGCTTTAAATGCTGAGCATTGTATTAGGTGCTTGCTATGTCAAGGTTTAGGCCATATGGTGAAGGATTGCCCTCGTCTGTGCGATCCTTCCCCCTCTGAGGATGTGTACGCAACATCCCCCCGTTTACGGGAGACTACTGCGGACAGGCCCACCAGAGTGTTGCCTGGCCCCTACACTGACATCGCACATCTTGCTCGATCTTTGCCCTTGGAGATTACCAAGGAATCTCTCGTCGCGTACAGCTCTTTCATGGGTCCCTCAATCCCCATTTATGAGCTTCCCTTGAGTGACGATGTGCACTCATTCGATGGTCAACAGGGAGAGGATTGGGAACTCATGGATGCACCAGTATGGTGTGCAGATTCTGGTTCTTCCTGCGGGGAGGCTTCTGTGGATATTTTCGCGGAGGCGACTGCTCATTTATTTTCTAATCATGAGAGCAGTCCGGTTCCTCCGCATTCCTTGCAAAATTCATCTACTCCTATCTTTAGTGAGTCGGCTGATGATGTTGTGTGGGTGGTTTATTCGGCGCCTAAGGTTACGCCAAAGTGGGACGAGGATTTCATTCTCTCTGATGGGGAGTGTGATCCCTTTGAACACGATGACGCACCGCGGTGGGATGAGGAGGATTCTCTTTCCGAGGAGGAGGTATTTACTTACTTCTTGGATGGGGACATCCAGCTCACCACTGAGGACCCCGAGCTCCTGGGTTCCCCTCGTTACGACTCATATGATACCGACAATGATCTGTGCTTGGATCCTGCCAGGAGTGAAATCGGGATCACTCCTCCTTTATTTGATTCTTTTAGTTCTTCGTCCATTTTATTTCCTAATCAACCTTCTTTTAATGCTGATATTGATAAATTCATCCTTCCTGCTTCCCCGCCTGCTTTAATGTCTGATATTTCATTTATCCCTCTGCAGATGCTTGAATATATAGACCCATTCTTGGGTAATTTTGAGAGGCAGTCTTGGCAGGGAAAGCAGTTGGCAATGATGAATTCAATCGTCTATTCCACTTCATCATCATTGCCTGCTTTTTCCTTGAAAGACTGGGTGCAGGGAGGAAAGAGTTACTTCATCCATGACCGCATGTTGGAGGAGAGGAAGAGGATGAAGAAGGACGAAATATGGAGATGGAAAGCTCCTGATCCTCTTGACTGCTGCTGTTGGGTCTTCGGGCCCATCTCTTTTATTTTCAGTTACCACTTTAAATCAACGTACAGTTGATCTTTTTGGCATGCTTGTAATAATTAGGATATTTTAGTTTTCCCTTGTATGTTTAGACAATATTATTAACTGCTTAATACAGGTATTAAGTCCAGCTTAAGGACGGTAAACAAAAGCACTGCTGGGAGACAACCCAAGTTTTTGTTGCTAACCCGTTAATAGTTTAGTTTTATATATTTTTGCTTGGAGCATCTTTGCCTGCAGGTGTGCGGCAATTTCTTTGGTGGCGGACTCTTGGAGAGAAATTTTCAGAATTTAACGCCAATTCTTCCGGTATGCTCACTTCTGAGCATGGGGTACACTCTTCCTTTTCTCCTTAGTTTAATGCTTAAAGAATAATATTTTAGATTATGCTTTCATGTAGTCTGGGGGAGAGTGAGAACCATGCACGTGCACGCACGCATGCATTCCGGTAGTGTTATTATTTTAGCTTTCAGTTTATTTAGTTTATCAATTTTTATGTGGCACGCACACACCGCACCCACTATGCACGCACTTACTTGCGAGTGCTACCGTGCCAAATTTCCTTTCGGAATGGAGCCGGGAAGTCAATTGTGTTAGCTAGGAATTGTGGTTTGGAGTACGATGTCGACTCCAGTAGTGTTCTAATCGAATACTCATGTTTTGCATAGAATTTTGCATGGAAGCTATTTCTATTTTCATGCTTTGTATCTTTATTCTTATCTAATCTAGTAATTAGAGTTTTATTTTACTCAAAGCATGAACCTGTGCCGATCTACCGGTAGTGTAGGTGAGTTGGTAGCGAACGCTAGATTCGTATTTCTCGAGTCGGGAGAAAGAGTTATCATTCTCGGTGGCTAAGAACTTGCCCCTAGCGACTCTCAAAACATAGGCACCGGGTAGTTCTAATGCATTAGCATGATGTAGGCCATTCTTTGGACCGTTTGAGCTTTGAGCCAAAACCAGAAATTTACCCTTGCTAACCAATTTTGAGCCTATCCCACCTTTTCTATTTAGCTCCACCGCTCTCGCTTATGCCAAGATCACCAAACCTGCATACGCACGTGTTTTGAGCTTTATAGTATAACTAATTATTGTGACGTGGTGTTATCGGCTAAGTTGGAGAAAAAAGTTAAAAAAGTTAAAAAAAGAGGGTATTAGTGAGCTAAAAATTGAAAAGATTAGCGCTCCAAAAGAAAAAATTCCGAGTTCTTTACATTCTATTCAGAAGTTCTGAATTGTTTGATAGGAATTACTTTATGTTGGGTGTTGGCGTTGAACACATCAGCTTTATGTGTTGCCGGGGTTTTACAAATTGTATTGCTCAAATGTTTTAGGTGTGTTAGCCTCCGAGTTTATCATTGTATATCCTACCGCAACCTAAGCCACATATTTACCTGAAAGCCCTATTGACTAGTGTGTAGTTTTACCTAATGTTGTGGAGAGAGTGCGAAAGTGCGAGCTTATGGCTCCCGACACCGATGGATTTCGGTGGAGTTAGTTCCGTATCCCGTATTTGTTGAAATACTCGTCTGAGCGCGTCTCTACATCCTCCCTACACGTGACTGGCAGATCTCACTTGGTTCAGCTTTTGAGTAAACTAATCTCTTATTTACTATTTTAGATATTTGTAAATTACTTTGCATAGTAGATATTTCTTCTAGGAAAATTTTATGTACGTGATTATTTGATTTCGCATATTACTCCTAGCCACAATCACCTTTCTAACCTTTCTAACCCTTGTTTTTCCCGTCCGCCGAGAGTTGTTTGCTCGGGACGCGCAAACAGGTAAGTCTGGGGGTGTGATGAGTCCCAATTATATACACATTTCCGGACTCATCTGGGCTAGTTTTCACGCACTTGCACTTCACTTTTTGTGTATTAATGCTTATATTTCATTTATTCACAATTCTCACTTGTAGTGCACATTTGAGCCCAATTTGGTGTGATTCTTGGTATTTCAGTGATCCTGGTTGTTTTCATGCTGGCTCAGGGGTTGTGCGACACTCGGGATTGGTTCTGGGGAATTTTCGGTCGAAAAAGCCACTGGTCGTGCGTTTTCCTTCGCGCACGACCAGGCGCACGACCACTGGTCGTGCGATAATTCCCCTTATCAGACAGAGCGGTCTGCACGATCACTGGCCTTCTTCACGCACGACCACTGGTCGTGCGCTACTGATCGTGCGCTATTTTGCAGTTCAGAACTATACTACAGGTTCTTCGCGCACTATCACAGGCATTCCTTCACGCACGGTCACTGGTCGTGCGCCACTGACCGTGCGCGCTGAAAATTTTGCTTTCTATAAATACGCGTTTTCACGAATCCTTTCGCCCTAACCCGTATTTTAGACTGATTTCAGCGTCGTTTCCTGCTCCAGAGCGCCCATCTCGCCTCTCCATCGCCTCCCACCTTCGGGAGGAGCTCCGACCGCCATTCTCTTGCAAATCTCAAGCCGGAGCATCCTCTAGGCCTCCTCCATTGATCGTGCATCTCCAAAGCTCCATTTCAAGGAATTTCCTGCTGCATATATGAAGTTCTCCAGTGAGATCGTTGCCAGAGAAGATTGACGGAGAAGACGGGTATAATAGAAGAAGGTGACAGCTCTTCCAGACCCCGGACGACAGTTGGAGCCCGAGCCCGGACAAGGATTGACAACCCTAGATTCCGGCCGTGAACCTCTGATGAGTCTCCGTGCTTTGGTTGTAATCTAAACCCCCTTTATACTGTAGTATCGTTTTCCTTTATATTTTGGGTGTATGAACAATGTTTGCTTAAACCTTATTATGATATTTTTGTATTTCATGTTTATGTGAAATTGATATGTGTGGTTTATGCAAATGAGGAGCGCCCCATTCCATCTTCCATCCTGCTGTCACGTTCGTGTGCCACACTAGCAATTGCTAGTGGCGTGCTTGTCGAAGAGGTGCTTGCGACCCTCATTCCGTAAAATTACTCGTCCATCCACCAAGCTAAGTGGTGCTAACGGCCCGTGTAATCCACCCTCGATTCCGCCGGTGTGACCCACTCCATCCGCAAGCCTACTCTTCCTTCCGCCTAGCGAAGCGTGGAATAGCAGCCCGTGTAATCCATTCGCCTTACGAAGCAGTGCGCTCAAGTCCTGCATAGTTCGATTCCGCACGTATTCACCTCATCCGCTAGCCTACTCGCCCATCCGCCTAGTGAAGCAGCGCGCTCAAGGCCTGCCTAGTTTCCATCCGCCCGGCGAAGCAGTGCGCTCAAGGCCTGCATAGGAGTAGTCGTAGCTATTTTACTTTATTTTCCACAATCCAAACCAAGCCTCCCGCAATCCATCCGACCTAAGGACTTCAATCTCAAGTCCTCCTCAATAGTTAACTCCACCTTACTGTGTTCCTTCCGAGATCGATACTTGGGGATTCATTCCCATTTTATATTACTTGAACGATCGGTACACTGCCGTTTCGTGCTGCAGTCTTACTACCGCCTATAGCGGTGTGCTAAGATTTGTGCATCACTTCTCCCCCTCAGATGGTTCACTGGATGTTCCTTCTGAAGGCAATGACCACAGGGCTGGTTCATTATCAGGAATGTTTCTTATTCTTTTTTCAAGATTGAAGATAATTGTGTCAATTTGACCTTGTAAATTCTGAGGTGATGTGTCATTGATTCTTGTAATATCCATGGGGGATGGTTCTTGTTGATACTCCCCCTCAGATGGAGCACACAACAGTTCTTGAGGACCTGGGGTCCACATTATTTAAATGTCAGATTTGACTAACTATTGCGATTAGCTATTATTAATTATTTAAATGAGTTGTGAGGAGTTGAATTAGTTACCAGAAGTTATGACTTTGTCCACCTACTGTGGATGGAGAATGTCATCCTTTGGAGCATTCTTGGCAAGAGGGCTTGGGGAGTTATTACCACCATCATTATATTTATCTGAGGTGTCAGACTCAGAACTTAACAGTACCAGCCTAGTTTTCTTAGAGGATTTGGTAGTTATTTTCTCTTTTCCTTTAGCCTCAGTGGGCTGACTCATTGGAAGGACCCTGGTGAATCTGTCCAATGTCTTGATATCCATTCATTTGAGATAGTGAAGGCTTGATCCTTTGGAGTTGTTGAACTTGTCTGGGTAAGATTGGATGAGATATAAGGACAAGATTCTTCCCAAATTGGGAGCTTGCAAGCATTCCTTCAACCTTTGAAAGATCATTACTCCCCAGGAGGTTGGTTTTTTCAGAATTATCCTAGTTGTTGGGAATCTTGCCCACACGATTCCTGATTTGAAGAAGTCATCAAGTCAAGAAAACTTCACTTTGTATTTGATCACCTCTCTTGATCATAATCCCAGAATGTCTCGTATCATCGAGATACCAGCATCAGAGGCAGAAGCAAGAAGAATTGAAGATCTACCAAGGCGTAAGGCATCAACAAAGTCCTGTCGTCGAGATATTACTCATATCGTCGTGATGGTATCAGTATCAGCGTGAAGCTGGAAATATCGTCGAGACATATTCAAATGTTGCGGACGCGCTGTCAGTATTTAATGCCACCGCTTTATTGTCCAATCAGTGCAAGCTTGTAAGAAATGGGCGTCTGACAGTAAAGGACATCACATGTGACCGTTATGCGGCTCATCTGTCCTATAAAAGGGAACAGTGATGCCCTAGAAAAGGGGTCTTAAAAAAGAGAAAAAGAACAAAAAAGAATCCCGCCGCTACACTTCAATAGAACAGTATTTTCATCAGAGAAGAAGAAGATCAAGTAGAGAACAAGCATCAAGTGTTCTCTGAAGAATCAGTCATCTCCATCGACTGAAAAGAAGTCGTTCCTCATCAGGCTAAGAGAAGATTGAAGAAGAACTGTGCGTTCAAGATCTAAATCAGAAACATCTTCTTCAATCAAAAAAAGCCGATCTTCATCAGGCTAAAGTTGCCAATCTTCATCCGGCAAAAGAAGCAGTCTTTTATCACTGTAATTTCTTGTGAGGCTTGCGGACCTCTTTGTCTAGCTTGAGGGCTGGAGAGCTGTGAGGCTTGAGGGCCAGGGCAGTGGACTTGCGGGTCCGACACCATCTAGCTTGAGGGCTGGAGAGCTGTGAGGCTTGAGGGCCAGGGCAGTGGACTTGTGGGTCCGACACCGTCTAGCTTGAGGGCTGGAGAGCTGTGAGGCTTAAGGGCCAGGGAAGTGGACTTGCGGGTCCGATCTTGTCGAGCTTGAGAGCTTGGGCGTAGTAGGGGCTTGCGGGCCTAGGTTGTAGGCACAGGACTTGCGGGTCTATGTTGTGTAGGGCTTGAGGGCCTGAGTGTCGAGCTTGCGGGCTCGGGTGCAGTAGGGGCTTGCGGGCCTAGGCTGTAGGACTTGCGGGTCCGTGGTGTAAGGCTTGAGGGCCTGAAGTTTTTGGTGGAGTTTGCCGAGCCTAGCACACTGCTAGGTGTTGGAACATGGCCTTCCTCATCTCCTAGGTTTGAGAATAACAAATCCTATGTGTATTTGATCTTGTGTGTTTAAGTGTGCAGGAAATCAAAGTCCACATGACTCAAGGATGGTTGCCCCTAATTTTGAGCCAGCAATTCCAAGTCTCCCACTAGCGTCGGCGGTAGCACTTAGCGCCTGGCGCTAGCGATGATAGCGCAATTCCGGGAGCACGTATGGAATGAGATAGCGCCTGGCGGTAGCCGATAGTGCAGGCGGTAGCGATGCACACAGTTGGCAAGGAGGAATTGTTTCCTCGGATTGAAGATTCTGCCGCGCAGAATGTGTCCTAATATGGGATAGCACTGGCGGTAGCCGATAGCACAGGCGGTAGCGACGCACACAGTTGGCAAGGAGAAATTATTTCCTCGGATTGAAGATTCTGCCGCGCAAAACATGTCCTAATATGGGATAGCGCCGGTGGTAGCGCTAGCGCAGGCGCTAGCGCTGAGGCTATAAAAAGGACTCCTCTCCTCTCGTTTCACACACACATCAGAGAGATATCATAGAGAGATAGAGTGCCAGAATTCCAGAGGCTATCTTGGCCGAACGTTGAAGTCCTACCAAAGTTCTGCAAACTTCTGAAGGAGAATCTGATCACGCCGGATCCAAACGAAGTCCGCCTCTACAACGCTTATTCTACAGCGGATCTTCGCCTCCGTCTTCAGAAGGGAGTTTTTATTTATTTTCATTTCATATTTTTCTTGTAAACGATTAGTGAAATCGCCTCGTGTTGGCGACTAGGTCTGGGTAGGACTTAAGGGGAAACTCGCCTCGTGTTGGCAACTAGATCTAGGCTAGGTCTAGGGGGTGCTCGAGGCCACATCCGGGGAAGGGTTGGCTAGAGCGGCTTGAGGCTGAATCCGGGGAGGATAGGCTAGGGCCACCGGTTCGTGGGGAAGCGAGTCGGGATAGAAAACAAAATGGAGTCTATTTCTATTAGCTTTGATTTCTAGCTTCGATAAGAGATCAAGTTTTGTAATCATGCTTCTCAAGTTAATAAAATCATGTCTTTACTTTTACTTCACTTGATATGTCTTGATCTTCTTTAGTTTATTAATCAAAGCTTTTTCAAAGTTATTCAAAATATATCTAAAGTTTTTAAAACCCTTATTCACCCCCCCTCTAAGGGCGCCTACCGATCCAACAAGTGGTATCAAAGGGGTTTTATTCCAATCGGCTTAACAACCGGGAATAATGGCGTCTCATGATCTCGTTTTTCCTGAGGGTCAAGGGGTTAGTCGACCACCTCTCTTTACTGGGTCAGATTTTAACTACTGGAAAAATCGAATGATGTGTTTTCTTATGACCATGGATGTAGAAGTATGGAACATTGTTGAAGTTTGGTACTCTACTCCTACAACTGTAGTAGGAGAGGCGACATTAGCAAAACCTAAAGATAAATGGGATGATAACGATAAACTAAGGTGTAAAAATAATGCTAAAGCAATGAACGCTTTATATTACGCTTTAAATAGGACTGAGTTTAATAGAATTTCTGCATGCATAACTGCTTATGATATTTGGAATCAATTGGAAGTTACTCATGAAGGTACATCGCAGGTGAAAGATGCAAAGCTATTCCAACTGGAATCTGAATATGAAAAATTCAGGATGGATGCCGAAGAGGACATTAACTCGATGTACACCCACTTCACCAAGATCGTCAATGCTTCAAAGGCACTTGGAAAGACCTACTCAGACGGGGACTTGGTGAGGAAAATTCTTCGCTCCTTACCTCCAAGGTTCAATCCAAAGGTGACAGCCATCTCGGAGTCGCACAACTTAAGAACGCTCCAGATCGAGAACCTTATTGGGAATCTTAAAACCCATGAGGTAGAACTCCAGATTCAACACGATGAATACAACAAAGAGCCAAAGAAAAAGGCGCTAGCACTAAAGTCAAAGAAGGAGAGCATCGAAGATGATGATGAAGATGAAGAAGGTCTCCTGGTGAAGAACTTCAGGAAGTTCATCAGGAACCCGGAAAGAAGGAACACATTCCGCAAATACTTCCAAAAGGATACTCGACGAAAGGGATCTTCCTCTTCATCAAGGAAAGAAAAAGGAAGCAAAGATGAAGAAGAAAGACCACCACCAGAGTGCTACCACTGCAGAAAGACCGGGCACATTCAGAGCAAGTGCCTAAAGTATCAAAAGGAGCAAAAAGAACAACACAAAGCAAAAGATAAGAAGAAAGTACTAAAAGCCGCAACTTGGGATGATTCTTCCTCTGAAGAGTCAAACGAGTCTGAGTCAAGTAGCGAGGAGGAAGCAAACTTATGCTTAATGGCGAAGATCAACGATGATGACACCAGTGTTCTTAGCGACACTGAGGTAATTCCTCCTACTTTCGAAGAACTCTATGATGAATTTGTTTTAACTTGCAAATCCTATGATCAAAGTATAAAAGATAATATTATATTAAATCGTGAAAATGAATCTATTATCAAAGAAAATCATAAAATCACAAAAAGAGTGAATTCCCTTGAAAAAAGAAAGGTTTCATGTCAAGAGTGTGAGCACTCTTTATTTTTGGCAAAAGAACTTGAAGTTTCTCTTTCTAAAGCTCTCTCATAAAACAAAACTATTGCAAAAGAAAAGGGGGACTTAAAGAGAAAATTAAAAACCTCTCTTTTACAAATTCAAAATAACAAAAAGGGATTTGAAAACAAATGTGTTATGATTGTACAAGAAAATACTTTTCTTAAAAAACAAAATCATGACCTCAATGTAGCCATTACAAAATTCGGGATTGGTCAAAAATCCATGGATATGATTTTGGGAAACCAATGCTATGGTTCTGCAAAATTTGGGGTCGGATATAAAAGTGTACCCTACCGCCCAGCGCTAGCCACTAACGCCGGCGGTAGCTCAAGTGTTAAAAAATCTTCTGCTTTTTCTAATATTCAAGCATCATCCAATAAGAGCAACGTAGAAACTCAGAAAAGGGTCTCAACTCCCTTTATTTCGTGTGTTAATTGTCATAAGTTTGGACACACGTCTAGCTCTTGCAGAAATATAAAACAACGTTCTTTAAAACAAATCTGGGTACCTAAGAAATCCACTTACTCTATGGGTGGTACCTCTTGGGTATCTGGATCTTTACTCTCATCTTCTCTCTAGATTTGCAGGAAGGCTAAGGAAACGGAGGACGTGTGGTCCTTGGACTCAGGCTGCTCCAAGCACATGACGGGCAACAAAGCAAAATTCCTTAGCCTAGAAAAGAAGAAAGGAGGGATCGTAACGTTTGGTGATAACGGTAAAGGAAGGATCATGGGAGTTGTTACAGTGGGTAACTAATCTTTTCTTATCTCAAATGTTCTTTATGTTAAAGGTTTGAAACATAACTTAATATCTATAAGTCAACTATGTGATAAAGGATTAGACGTATTATTTGAATCATCCACTAATCTTTGCAAAATAGTTAATCCTAAAACAAAAGATGTGTTACTAACTGCACCTAGAATTCACAATGTTTACATAGTTTCGTTTCATGATCTTTCCAAATCATCTATAAAATGTTTTATAACCAAAAATGATGAATTAGAAAGATGGCATAGACGTTTAGGTCACGCTAGTACAAAACTCATTTTAAAACTAGCAAAAAGGGAATTGATTAGAGGATTGCCTAAGTTGAATGGAAATTTATCTTCACTATGTTCACCATGTCAAAAAGGAAAATTTACAAAATCATCTTTTAAAAGCAAAAACGAAATTTCCACTTCAAAACCATTACAACTAATTCATATGGATCTCTTTGGTCCCGTTAACACTGCAAGTCTTGGTGGTAAAATATACACCTTCGTTCTAATAGATGATTTCTCAAGATATTGATGGACCTTATTTCTCTCTTCCAAATCTGATGCATTTTGCGAATTCTCAAAATTATGTACTCATATTCAAAATGAACTAGATTTAAAAATAAAGTGTGAAAGAAATCATTGTCTACCTAAATCACCTAGAGGGAGGTGAATAGGTGATCTCTACTGCGATTGCGGAATAAAAAATTTTGCACAAACACAACAAAAAAAATTACAGCACAGAGACACAAGATTTATAGAGGTTCCCCAAGGGTGGGTACTCCTCTCTCCCGCTCCGCCTATCTAGCACTTCGGGCTAGCGTCGGCAACTTCACCAAAACTCAGATTTATCAACAAATCCTACACTCGGAGACAACGGCTCCTACAAACTCGGAGAACAACCTCTCCTACAAACTCAGAGTAAACAACTCCTACAACTCGGAGTAAACAACTCCTACAAAATAACTCGGAGTAAAAACTCCTACAGAAATTAAATAAAGTTGAAATGAAACTTCTCTTGAATCTCAATAAAGATTAACTTCAGATCTGGAGAGACTGAATCTTCTTCTTCCTTTAGAGTGAAAGCTTGGATCTTCAAGGATTAGGAAGAATAAAGAATCGGCAAACCTGATCTGAGTAGGCCCTTTGATTAATTTGAAAAGATCTTCAATATAGAGAGCAGCAACTAGATCAAAGGCCTTCTTATCTGAGAAATCTCTAGCAACACTGAAGAACGAATCTTGAGTGGCGCACTGTAGATCTCAGAAACTTGTTCAGCAAGCAAGAAAGAAAATGGCTGGGTTCTTCTTTTTCAATCGGGTTATATCTACATCTTGCCCTAAAAATAAGAGATCATTTATAGGAAGACCTCCAACGGCTCAGGCGACAAACAAGGAGAGGTCGCCACGTGTACTGTACATGGCGGCCAACCCTAAATTTCAAAAACGAAACATAAATTTGAAATCCGTCTGTCCGTCATTCGTCGAGACTTTACGTGAACATTCGACGAATTGACTTGGCCATTGAAAAATACTGATCAAAGCTTGAAAACTGTCTTCTATTTTCATTCGTCGGGAGTTCTCGAGAATATTCGACGAATTGACTTAGCCGAACATTTTCCTTCACAAGTCTGCCTTTTTGACTTCTGTCTGCGTTCGTCGATATTCGTTGAGAGTTCATGAGAACATTCGACGAATAGACTTAGCCGCAGAAATTTCTTCTTCAGAACTAGAAATTTGGCTTCTGTCTGGATTCGTCGAGATTCATCGGAACTTAATGAGACATCTCGACGAATTGACTTAGCAAAAATTTCTTTTCTTCTGAAAACCTGCTCCACTCCTCAAACTTGAAAACCTTCAGTTATGAGTATATGAAGTACACCCCAATAGAGAGATTACACATGGACCAACACTTTGTTCTACATAATGAGGGATTACATTGTCTAGAACTGTGTTTGGTGATCCATTGCAACCTGACTTTGGTGTGCACTTAGCATTAAGACCTGACATAACATATCTAAACAGAAATCATCAAATACATACTCAATTCAATTTACTTCACTAGGGGACATCTTCAAATCCAGGTAATTGTGGATACAATACCCAACAAAGTGCATCCGCTCAGATCATGGAGGTGAATTTGAAAATGAAAATTTTAAATCTTTTTGTGAAATGTTAGGTATTAAGCATGAGTTCTCTGCTCCACGCACACCTCAACAAAATGGTGTTGTAAAATGGAAAAATAGGACAATCCAAGAACTAGCACGCACCATGTTATCTGAATATAAATTACCTAAGTCGTTTTGGGTCGAAGCCGTAAGCACATCATGCTATGTAATGAATTGAGTTATGCTTCGCCCATCACTAAATCTCACACCATATGAACTATATTTTCAAAAGAAACCTAATGTATCATATTTTAAAGTATTTGGATGTAAATGTTTTATTCTTAATACGAAAGATTCTTTAGGAAAATTTGATGAGAAATGTGATGAAGGAATATTCCTTGGATATTCTTCAACCAGTAAAGCCTATAGAATATTTAATAAAAGATCGAGTAAGGTTGAAGAGTCTATTAATGTTAAATTTGATGAGTTTATTCCATGTGCAGAGAAGCCTTCTACAGGTACAAATGATGAACCTTTGCCATCTTTGGAGCACGACGAAGAAGAACCGTCCAAAGAAGAGGAGGAGAAGTCAAATGAAGTTGAATATGTACCTCCAAGTGTGTTGAACTTCTCAAAAAATCATCGAAAAGAGCTAGTCATTGGGGAACCTTCTACTGGGGTAAGAACTCGATCCACTCTTCATGAAATGTTTTCAAATATTTGTTTTGTTTCCGAAATCGAACCTAAAAATGTTTCCACCGCTTTAAATGACGAATTTTGGTTTTTGGCTATGAATGAAGAGTTAGGACAATTTGAAAGAAATAAAGTTTGGAATCTAGTAGAAAGACCATCTAATCATCCAATTATTGGCGTAAAATGGATCTTTAAAAATAAATTAGATGGTGAATCTAGAATTATAAGAAATAAAGCACGCTTAGTTGCTCAAGGTTATTCTCAAATTGAGGGGGTAGATTTTGAAGAAACTTTTGCACCCGTTGCTCGCTTAGAATCTATACGAATATTTTTGGCATTTGCGAGTTTTAAACGAATAAAATTATTTCAAATGGATGTTAAAAGTGCCTTTTTAAACGGGTTTATAAAAGAAGAAGTTTATGTAGAACAACCCCCCGGTTTCATAAATGAAAAATTCCCTAATCATGTTTACAAATTAGAAAAAGCGCTTTATGGTTTAAAACAAGCGCCCGGTGCATGGTATGATCGACTTACATCGTTTGTGTTAAAGCACGGTTATGTTATGGGAAGTGCCGACAACACACTCTTCATTAAGCATAATAATAACGATCTAATTATTCTACAAATATATGTTGATGATATCATTTTTGGAGCCACTAATGAAGAGTTGTGTAATGAAGTAGTCTTAGTAATGAAAAATGAATTTGAAATGAGTCTTGTAGGAGAACTATCATATTTTCTTGGTTTTCAAATCTCACAACGAACTGATGGTATCTTTATTTTCCAAACAAAATATGTTCACGATATGCTTAAGCCATTTGGATTTGAAAATCTTAAACAAGCTTCTACTCCTATGAGTGCTTCTTTAAAACTAGGAAAAGATGAATCCGGAATTTCAATTGATCAAACGTTATATAGAGGAATGATAGGATCTCTTCTTTACTTAAGCGCATCTAGACCAGATATAATGTTTGTCGTATGTTTATGTGCTCGCTTTCAAGCTAATCCAAAAGAATCTCATTTAAAAGCGGTAAAACATATTTTTCGTTATCTATTAGGGTCATCTAAATTAGGATTATGGTACCCACACAATGATTCATTCACACTCCACGACTATTCCGATTCGGACTACGCCGGGTGTTCACTAGATCGAAAAAGCACTAGTGGTACTTGTCACTTTCTAGGACCCTCTTTAGTAGCTTGGTCTAGTAGGAAACAATCTTCGGTTGCACTCTCCACCACGGAGGCCGAATATATTGCACTTGGTAGTTGTTGTGCACAAGCATTATGGATGAGTCAAAAACTATAGGATTTTGGATTTCATCTTAAAAACATTGATCTTAAATGTGACAATAAAAGTGCAATAGACCTCACATATAATCCCGTACACCATTCTAGATCCAAACACATCGATGTTCGTCATCATTTCATTAGGGATCACATTAAGAAAGAGCATGTAAAAGTAAGTTTCATTGGCACGGACTCTCAACTCGCTGACATATTTACTAAACCTCTTCCTGATGCAAGATTTCGATTATTACGACTTGAGTTAGGTGTCCTAGATCTTTCGTGTTAAAACACATTCACAAAACACAATTTTTGCATGTTTTAACCACCGAAAACATCTCCTAAAAATCTGAGATTTCTGCATGAAACTACTATTGGGACACTTAATCAAGATCAACAATTAAAATTTTCAAAATCATAAAAAATCATGTACTGTTTCCCGCGCTAGCGCTAACGCCGGCGCTAGCGTGCATATTTGTTTTTCTGTATTTTTAAAATTTTGAAAAATTCCTAAAAATATATTATTTTATATGTACTATCTATTTTTGCACTTCTAATTCTATTAAATTTTTGAAAAATCAAATACAACAATACAAAAGACAAATTACAAAAAATATGTTTTTCTTTATGCAAAAATCAAATACAAAAATATAAAAGCTAAAATTAAAAAAAATTATGTTTTTTTTTGGTAAGTCTCTCGTGTCTTATGCAAAAATCAAATACAAAATTACAAAAACCAAATTACAAAAAATATGTTTTGCTTTTTGTTTAAAGGTTATGTCTTTTTGCAAAATAAAATCAAATACAAAAATATAAAACACTGAAACTATCCAAATAACTGTATGGTTTTTCCTATGAAAATCAAGCATGATTTAATCTATTCTTTAGAACTTCTATAATGTTGCAATTTATTTTTTCAAACTCTTTGAATATTGTTTTCATCATGCTTTGATATATCTATTAGCATGTGCATCAATTATATTAAAAGTTGTGTAGAACTATGTGTAGCATGCCTCTAAGTATGAGTAAATGTTTTATGTTTGATAATGATCTTTATTCACTCACTTATTTTGGCATTGTCTACATTTGTGCTTAATCTAAGAATGCTTGTGTATGTTTTGTATTAGTACTATGAATTAAAATTGCACAAGTATCTTACCTACACTCCTTTATTTGCATTTTTAAAAATTAAGAAAAATGGTTATCTTTCTCATAAATTATATTGGTTTGCATAACAAATGTATTCTGAGAACTTTGTCCAAAACAAAAATCATAAAATAAAGTGACAAAGATAACTCCACCAAGCACTACATGAACCTCCTGATAAGTCTTAATAAGCGTTGTGAGGTTGAGCATCTGGAAAGAATAATAAAGTATCTTGTGCAAACCATAACTTTCTTTCAAAATAAAAACCACTTATTCTTAAGTACACCGGATCACAATGAAAATCAATCTTGAAGAATAAAACTATGTGATCCCCCAAGCACTACTTTGCACCCTGATAAGTCTTAATGAGCATTGTGTGTGCAAAGCACCTTGGTAGTTGTACATATTTTTTTTGCATTGAAGTTTGTGGAAGTAAAATTATTTGTGTTTTATTGTGCTCTTACTTTATATATTACTTGTATTTTTGATTAAAACATGTGTTTACTCTACTAAAAAATACACTTATGTACACATCATTATCTTCCATAACACTTCTTCTCATGAGTATTGGATCCTAATGCTAATTCTATACTATTCTTTACTTATGAAATGCACTAGATAACCTAGCATGCTTTCTACAATGTTTGGTATGTTTTGAAACTATGAATTAACATAACATTATAGTACTATCTTTCTGATATCATTATCTCATGCTTGGTTAATTTCTTACTGATTTTAAAATGTTTACAAAACATCTTCTTTATAAAATTAAACTCCTATATTTTTAATTATCATGTCTTACAAAAGATGTTCTTCTAAGTCTTCCGCAACTTTACATTTACCTTCTATTTGGTTATGCTACAAACTCTGATTTATGACAATATTGTGATGAAAATAACTCTAAAACTCTTTCTCATTCTCTACAAGCTCGATCATGCTTTTATCTTATTATCAACTTTTTGGTGATATCTCCTTACCCGCTTTTGCTAAAAACAAAAGGGGGAGAACTAACATGATAAATATTAATCTACCATCAAACTATAATGCTTAATTAAGATGATAGCTTACATATTAGGAGAGCATTCACTTAGGGGGAGCATGTATTTAGGGGGAGCAATTCTAAATGCTAAAAATCAATAAGTATCCTAAGTCATCACTCTCACACACACACAAATATAGTTTCATCATGCTTATTTATTAATGCTCTGATTTATCATTAATGGATTTGTTATTATCAAAAGGGGGAGTTTGTTGGAACATGGTCTTCCGCATCTCCTAGGTTTGAGAATAACAAATCCTATGTGTATTTGATCTTGTGTGTTTAAGTGTGCAGGAAATCAAAGTCCACATGACTCAAGAATGGTTGCCCCTAATTTTGAGCCAGCAATTTCAAGTCTCCCACTAGCGCCGGCGGTAGCACTTAGTGCCTGGCGCTAGCGATGATAGCGCAATTCCGGGAGAACATATGGAAGGAGATAGCGCCTGGCGGTAGCCGATAGCGCAGGCGGTAGCGACGCACACAGTTGGCAAGGAGGAATTGTTTCCTCGGATTGAAGATTCTGCCACGCAGAATGTGTCCTAATATGCGATAGCGCTGGCGGTAGCCGATAGCGCAGGCGGTAGCGACGCACACAGTTGGCAAGGAGGAATTGTTTCCTCGGATTGAAGATTCTGCCGCGCAAAACATGTCCTAATATGGGATAGCGTCGGCGGTAGCGCTAGCGCAGGCGCTAGCGCTGAGGCTATAAAAAGGACTCCTCTCCTCTTGTTTCACACACAAATCAGAGAGATATCATAGAGAGATAGAGTGCCAGAATTCCAGAGGCTATCTTGGCCGAAAGTTGAAGTCCTACCAAAGTTCTGCAAACTTCTGAAGGAGAATCTGATCACGCCGGATCCAAACGAAGTCCGCCTCTACAACGCTTATTCTACAGCGGATCTTCGCCTCCGTCTTCAGGAGGGAGTTTTTATTTATTTTCATTTCATATTTTTCTTGTAAACGATTAGTGAAATCGCCTCGTGTTGGCGACTAGGTCTGGGTAGGACTTAGGGGGAAACTCGCCTTGTGTTGGCGACTAGATCTAGGCTAGGTCTAGGGGGTGCTCGAGGCCACATCCGGGGAAGGGTTGGCTAGAGCGTCTTGAGGCCGAATCCGGGGAGGATAGGCTAGGGCCACTGGTTCGTGGGGAAGCGAGTCGGGATAGAAAACAAAAAGGAGTCTATTTCTATTAGCTTTGATTTCTAGCTTCGATAAGAGATCAAGTTTTGTAATCATGCTTCTCAAGTTAATAAAATCATGTCTTTACTTTTACTTCACTTGATATGTCTTGATCTTCTTTAGTTTAATAATCAAAGCTTTTTCAAAGTTATTCAAAATATATCTAATGTTTTTAAAACCCTTATTCACCCCCCCCCCCTCTAAGGGCGCCTACCGATCCAACACTAGGTAGGCGCAGAGGGAAAGAGGACTACTCAAGACACCCGGTCTTGAGGAACCTCTATACATCTTTGTGCGCTTTTCTGTGTTGTGCTTTCTACTATATATATCTATTAACAAGAAATCAAGAACACCTAAAAGGGGATAATATAATCTGAAAAACCTATTCACCCCCCCCCCCTCTAGGTGATAAGTCGACACCCAATAAACAACAAGTGGTTTCAAAGCGAGGTTGTTCAAAGAAAAGCTTAACAGCTTGAACAGATCTGCTCGTGGGTGTCCATTCATCACAGCTATGGAATCAAGGATAGTTGTTTGTTCTAGAGAGAACTTTGCTCTTTGGAAAGTTAGAGCAAGAATTTACATGGAGGCAATGGATCCCAGAATGTTTTTAATTACTCAAGAAGGACCCTCCATGACTATAATAAAAGATGAGATCCTCCTAGCCAGCTTGGACAAAGAAGCCATAGATATTCTTGCTGGTGCAGTTGACATCTCAACATTTTAGAAACTGGCTCACTACATAACCTCAAAAGAGATGTGGGACTCTCTGACAATCCTTATGGAAGGATCAGAAGAAGAAAGAAGCAAAGCAGCTAAGAAGAAAGTCATAACATTAAGTGACAGTGACTCAAGCTGTTCAGAATCAGAAGAGAAGACTCAGTTTGGATTGACTGTCCTACTTGAGTCAGAGGAAGAAGTCTAGGATGAAGTCTCACCTGAACAGGTATGCATAAGAGCTCCTCTATCTACCTCAGACTCAGAATCAGAGACAAGATCATCTGGTAATGATGACTGGTCCAAGTCATACAATGATATCTTAGAAGATGTCAAGATGCTCAAGATGTTGTGCAAGGAGCAGGATGCAAAGATCTCCTCTCTTCAAGCAAGAAATCTTGATCTCTCAGAGAAAGCAGAAAGGCTAACTCTAGGGAATGCAGAGTTTTGTCAACTCAAAAAGGACTTCAAGGCAAGCTCCAACCTTGACTTGATAGACAAATTTGGGAAAACTTTGAAGGCATTGATTGAGAGCAAGGAGTTGTGATGCTCACTAACCAGAGAAGTAGTTCTTCTGAAGAAGGACAAATTTCATCCCAAAGTCCTGAAATCTAAGAATGACAACACCAGAAGGGTAGAGAGTAAACTCCCCTTTGTAGTAAAGCCTGTGACAAGATCCTCCAAACCAGAGACCTCTCCTCTACTGGTAAATGGTTGTTGCTCCACTCAGAGAAGGGAACAGGGATGCTTCAAGGAAGACAGATCAGGCAGACCCTGTGGGAAGAAGGCTAGCTTCAGGAAGGTAATCTCACCCTCCAACAAGAATGTTGGGCAATCCAATCTTGGGTATTTCAAGATTGGGAGCTCCACAAGTGGAGCAAAGAACATGCCAAAAACCACAAAGGTACCTCAGGAAGTTATGAGGAGGCAAAAATTTGCTGAGCCCAGAGAAGAGAAGAAATCCTTAAAGAAGACTGACTCCAGACGGAAAACAGTGAATGGTGACAGCAAACATCACATCTACCATCAGCACAGTTCACCTTCTTTGCTTCATTCATTTGTTCACACACAAAGAACTCCTGCTCATACAGTAGGCCAGAAAAGAAGATATAACAGGTATGAATGTTGGTGCTGTGGAAAGACTGGGCACTTTGCAATTGATTGTTGGTACAATCCAACTGCTCCAAGGGTAACAAATGCTAAACTTGCAAACAATGTCTTTCACAATCACTATGCATATCCGAGGGCGGTTATATCCAGTATGCTCGTCAAAGCTAACAATTTCCTAGGACCCAAATTCACTTGGGTTCCTAAGGACTTGTAATCTTATTTTGCAGGTAGTCCAAGTGCCCACCAGAAGCAAATATGGGCCTTGGACAAGGTGGCTGTTCTGACCCATAGGCAGAACAGCAAAGTCTATTTACTAACAAAACTGGTGCAGGTCATCCTACTAAAAGAGACCTAAAAGATGAATAGATCTTGGAATCTATACTCGTCGATACAAGAAGTTGTTACGACGACACAATAGATGTTACGACGACAAAGATTCAAGCTGGGAGGATACGTATCCAAGGATCATTTCGACAACAATAACCGCATTGGCAAAATATAATCGAGCCATTTATATCAAGATTTGGATGAACTATGACTGAGTAAGGGGGAGCTTGCTAACTAAAGGAGAGCTGCAGAAAAGAAGTCAGAAAGGGGGAGAAATGGCATCAACATGATCAAGACAAGATGCTCAAGAAGACCTCAAAGATAGGGGGAGCAAAGAAGTAGGGGGAGCCACAAAAGAAGAGACATCAAATCAAGGGGGAGCTATAAGCTTGATGTACTCAGAAGAGAAGCAAAAGCTAAGTAATATCGGCCATTTGACATTTAAGATTAAGATTATAACATTTATTGTCAAGTGAAAGTAGTCTTGAATTGAGATTCTAACTTCTTCAATTAGGGGGAGATTGTTGGGAATCTTGCCCACACGATTCCTGATTTGAAGAAGTCATCAAGTCAAGAAAACTTCACTTTGTATTTGATCACCTCTCTTGATCATAATCTCAGGAAGTTAAAGGTATGTCGTCGAGAAGAAGAAGATGTCATCGACAAAGTATGCTTGTCGTCATAATGATGGGCAAAGAAAAAGCTGAGACTTGGCGATTTTGTTGAACGCAGAATGTTGTTCGTCGAACGCAGAAGGAAGATCGTCGAACGCAGAATGCTATTCGTCAAACGCAGAAGGAAGATTGTCGAACGCAGAGAAGACATAAAAATTTCAAAGGAAGGAATGTCATCGAGAAGATGCAGCATCGTCGACATCAACAAAGTAGCCTTGTCGTCGAGAAGAACATGCATCGTCGTGAAGAAGCCTTGTCGCTGAAAAGGCTAAGTATGACTGATGGCGTAGGACATCATCGTAAAGAAGGCATGACGTCGAGAAGTCTGAAGAAGGACAGCTGAAGACAAGCAGTTGCTATGTCAGAGTCTGTTGACATGATATCGCTCATGTCGTCGAGAGAACAACGTGATTACGACTACAGTCTGCAAGAAAGAAGATCACGTCGATACAGTTAGAGATAGCGTAATGTCGTATATGCAGAAGCGCCAGAATGTCTCGTATCGTCGAGATACCAGCATCAGAGGAAGAAGCAAGAAGAATTGAAGATCTACCAAGGCGTAAGGCATCGATAAAGTCCTGTCGTCGTGATGGTATCATTATCATCGTGAAGCTGGAAATATCGTCGAGACAGATTCAAACGTTGCGGACGCACTATCAACATTTGATGTCGCCGCTTGATTGTCCAATCAGCGCATGCTTTTAAGGAATGTGCGTCTGACAGTAAAGGACATCACATGTGACCGTTATACGGCTCATCTGTCCTATAAAAGGGAACAGTGATGCCCTAGAAAAGGGGTCTTAAAAAGGAGAAAAATAATGAAAAAGTATCCCGCCACTACACTTCAATAGAGCAGTATTTTCAGCGGAGAAGAAGAAGATCAAGTAGAGAACAAGCATCAAGTGTTCTCTGAAGAATCAGTCATCTCCATCAACTGAAAAGAAGTCGTTCCTCATCAGGCTAAAAGAAGATTGAAGAAGAACTATGCATTCAAGATCTAAATCAGAAACAACTTCTTCAATCATAAGAAGCTGATCTTCATCAGGCTAAAGTTGTCGATCTTCATCCGGCAGAAGAAGCAGTCTTTTATCACTGTAATTTGTTGTAAGGCTTGCGGGCCTATTTGTCTAGCTTGAGGGCTTGAGAGATGTGAGGCTTGAGGGCCAGGGCAGTGGACTTGCGGGTCCAACACCATCTAGGTTGAGGGCTAGAGAGCTGTGAGGCTTGAGGGCTAGGGCAGTGGACTTGCGGGTCCGACATCGTCTAGCTTGAGGGCTGGAGAGTTGTGAGGCTTGAGGACCAGGGTAGTGTTCTTGTGGGTCCGATCTTGTCAAGCTTGAGGGCTCGGGCGCAGTACGGGCTTGCGGTCCTAGGTTGTAGGCACAGGACTTGCGGGTCTGTGTTGTGTAGGGCTTGAGGGCCTAAGTGTCGAGCTTGCGGACTCGGGTGCAGTAGGGGCTTGCGGGTCTAGGCTGTAGGACTTGCGGGTCAGTGGTGTAAGGCTTGAGGGCCTGAAGTTTTTGGCAGAGTTTGGCGAGCCTAGCACACTGCTAGGTAGGCGCAGAGGGAAAGAGGACAACTCAAGACACCCGGTCTTGACGAACCTCTATACATCTTTGTGTGTTTTTCTGTGTTGTGCTTTCTAATATATAGATCTATTAACCAGAAATCAAGAACACTTAAAAGGGGATAATATAATCTGAAAAACCTATTCACCCCCCCCCCCCTCTAGGTGATAAGTCGACACCCAATAAACAACACTAGTCATGAGGTCAAACATGTACTGGGATATAGTATCATGTGAACCAGGTTTGCATAGGATAGCTTTTACCACAATGTCTGATAATAACTTCGCCCTCTGATTGAAGAATTTCCTCTTTAATGATCCAGTCTTGGTATCATTATATTCAGTCCATTTCAATCCCTTCTTCTTGTCCTTCTCAGAGATTTCTTCTTCCTCACTTGAGTTGCAGGAAGGAAGATGAATGGCTTTCTCTATCTTGGCTGGGGTGATTTTTATCCTTTCTTCTCCTATCTTGGATTTGATGGATGACTTG
The DNA here is from genome assembly GCA_033032865.1 of Dactylorhiza incarnata. Classification (NCBI taxonomy): domain Eukaryota; kingdom Viridiplantae; phylum Streptophyta; class Magnoliopsida; order Asparagales; family Orchidaceae; genus Dactylorhiza; species Dactylorhiza incarnata. The sequence goes on along the minus strand of JAWHQI010000278.1, from coordinate 1,896,926 downwards.
GAGGAGGATATCTTGGCATTACTAAACCATTCCAGAACTTCAGTTCTGAGAATGGGGCTTGGTTCAGAGAGAAGAAATTCTAAACCTTGGTCTTCAAGGAGTTGAATCACTCCCTTGATGTCTTCAGAAGCATGGGCAAAGCCATTTCTGACAATCTCATAGCCTTCAAGAAGGTCTTTAGAATTTTTGGGAGCCATTGCTATTGTAGACGAATGCGCTGGAACGGAAGAGAAGGTGATTCATCTCGGCGGCTGGAAGAGAAAGATCGTGTGCCTTTCACTGAGCAGATTTGCTTTTTATATGGCTTGAGACTTAGGAAAAATTAAACCTAGTAATTAGATTTAATTGCTCTTATAATTGTTAGTGTAAGTGGGTCAACTGGGGTTGCACTTAGACAATTTATAAAGACTCCAACCCATCTCAGCGGAACCGCTGGGATGGTGACCTATCCACTGGGACAGAACACTATCAGCCACTGGAACAGATTTAGTCGTCTCAGCGGTTTAGCTGAGACTTTTCCCAGCTGTCTCAGCAGCTCAGCTGAAACAGATTGTTCTGGTTAAGCTGATCTTACTACCTTAAAGTCATTAGAGATAGGATTACTTGAAGGCCTAATCATGTCACTCATAGGATTGATGTGTCAACACCTTAAGTTTTATCAAGTCAAGCAGTGTATCATACATGATTGAAAGTATAAAGTGTTTTACACTATTCTACATTTAACATTCGTAGTTCAATTTTGAAAGCATTAAACCTGGTCTCATCCAATGGCTTGGTGAAGATATCAGCCACTTGATTGTCAGTTGGGACAAATTCAAGGCAGATATCTTGAGATTCTACATGTTATCTTATAATATGATATCTTATCTCTATATGCATAGTCCTGATGTGAGAGATAGGATTTTTAACAATAGAGATAGCACTGGATGAGTAACAATAAAGAGGAGAGTTACTTACCTTGAGGTTATAGTCCTCTAGCTGGTGTTGAATCCATAATAGTTTTGCACAACAGCTCCCTGCAGCAATGTATTCAGACTCAGTAGTGCAAATAGCCACACTTGTCTGCTTTTTGCTGCTCCATGATATCAACCTTCTTCCTAGAATTGACATGTGCCACTTGTGCTTTTCCTGTCTTCTTTACAGCCTGCAAAATCTGCATCTGAAAATCCTGTTAGTTCAAAATCATTTTTTTAAGGTACCAAAGGCCAAGATGTAGGCTGCCTTTAAGGTATCTCAAAATCCTCTTTACAGCTGAGTAGTGAGATTCCTTAGGACATGCATGGTACCTAGCACACACACATGTAGCATACATAATATCTGGTCTACTAGCAGTTAAATATAACAAGGATCCAATGATGCACCTGTACATGGATTCATCAAAGGCCTTGCCCTTCTCATCCTTGTCCAGGGAAATGTTGGACCCCGTGGGAGTTTTCATGGTGGAAGCTGATTCCATCCCAAACTTCTTGATAAGCTCCCCAGTGTACTTGGTCTGAGAGATGAATATACCTTCATCAGACTATTTTACTTGGAGGCCTAAAAAGTACTTTAGCTCTCTCATACTGCTCATCTCAAACTCCCCCTGCATTAGGTTGGCAAACCTTTTACAGAGGTTGTCATCAGTAGATCCAAATATTATGTCATCAACATATATTTGGACTAGGAGACACTTTCCCCTTGTTCCCTAAGAAATAATGTGATATCTATCTTTCCCCTTAAGAACTTGTTCTTGATGAGAAAGCTAGACAAAGTCTCATACCAAGCCCTGGGGGCTTGCTTAAGACCATAAAGAGCTTTCCTAAGTAAATAAACATGACTAGAGAGGGTAGGATGTACAAAACCTGATGGTTGCTCAACATATACCTCTTCCTTCAAGTCACCATTAAGGAAGGCTGATTTGACATCCATTTGATACACTTTGAACCCCTTGTGGGCAGCATAGGCAAGGAATAGCCTAATTGCTTCCAACCTTGCAACAGGAGCAAAGGTTTGATCAAAGTCTATCCCTTCCTCCTGTTTATACCCCTTTGCTACCAGCCTTGCCTTGTTCTTTATTATAGTGCCATTTTCATCTAACTTGTTCCTGTAAATCCATTTGGTACCTATGATATTGTGTCGTTGAGGTTTGGGCACCAATTTTCATACCTTGCATTTCTTGAATTGTAGAAGTTCTTCTTGCAAAGCTTGAATCCAAAAAGTGTCTTGGTTGGCTTCTTCAAACTTCTTGGGCTCCATTTGTGATAGGAAGCTCAAGAATAGGGCCTCATTATGAGCCCTGCTTCTGGTTAATACACCTTGATTCTGATCTCCAATTATTTGTTCTCTTGGATGATCCCTTAGATGTCTTACAGCTGTAGGCAGCCTGTTCTCAGCTTGTTGTGTTGTTTCTACTGGTTCAGCAGTGTCTTCATCAGCATGGACTTCTTCCTCTTTAGGGATGGCAGCATCAGAATAAGCTTTGTTGTTTCTGGGTGTGTCTTGTATAGACATCCTTTCCAAATCCTTTTCATTTCCTGCCAAGACAGAAGAACTAGACCAGCCCTTATATATTAGCCTGGTCTCATCTAATACTACATGCATAGACTCCTCTACAACATGAGTTTTCTTGTTATACACTCTATAAGCTCTACTATGTGAGCTATAGCCAACAAGAACACCCACATTGCATTTTTCTGCAAACTTTGTTAATTGAGATTTTCCATTGTTTAAAATGTAGCATTTGCAGCCAAAGATTCTAAAGTATAAAATTGTAGGTTGTTTGCCTTTCAAAATCTCGTAGGGAGTTATTCTAAGAACCTTATTGATGGAAACTCTATTGAGAACATGACATGCAGTATTGACTGCCTCAGCCCAGAAGTATTCTGGGAGTGAGGAGTCACTAAGCAGTGTTCTCCCAGCTTCAATCAAGGTCCTATTCCTCCTCTCAGCCACACCATTTTGTTGTGGAGTCCTTGGGGAGGATAACTCTTGGGTGATACCATATTCTTGACAAAACCTTGTCATAGCTTCAGATTGAAATTCTGTGCCATGGTCAGTTCTAGTCCTGACCACAGCACATTGCAAGTCATTCTGAATTGCTTTGACATGAATTATTAAGACATTTAAAGTATCAGACTTCTTCTTAAGGAAGAATACCCATGTATATTTTAAGTGATCATCAACAATCACCAGAGTATACAACTTCCCACCTAGGCTCTGAATTGGAAAAGGACCAAACAAGTCCATATGCAAGAGATAAAGACATCTTTCAGTGTCTTTTGAGCCAATACTTTTAAAGGTGGCCCTTGTTTGCTTACCCATTTGGCAAGCATGACAGGGACCACTTTTAATACATTTTAAATTAGGGCTATTCCTAACAAGGTCTTTAGAGAATAGTCTATACATTATCTTGTAGTTAATGTGAGCAAGTCTCTTGTGCCATTGAACACAAAGGGACTCATTCTCATTAGCTACTAGACAAACAGATGTAAGAGAATTACTACATATAAAGTATAAGCAATAAACATTCCCACTCCTAGTGCCTGAGAAAATGGTCTCTAAGTCATTAGACTTTTTGATCAAGCACTTGCCATTGTGGAATTCAATGACATAGCCTAGATCACATAGTTGACTTATGCTTACTAGGTTGTGTTGCAACCCTTCAACATAAGTTACCCTTGTGATTGAGACTATGCCATTGGAGATCATACTATATCCCTTAGTGATTCCTCTTTCAGATCCCCAAAGATAACTTTGGGTCCATTCTTCACAGCCTTGTAGTCCTGTAGAAGATTTTTTGTTCCTGTCATGTGCCTTGAGCACCCACTATCCAAGTACCAAATTTGGTTGAGGATGGTACTTGAACTATCCTGCAAGAAGGAGTTTAGTTACCCTTAGGAGCCCAAATAGCTTTGGGTCCTAGGTCCTTGTTAGCATGATGAAATGACCTCACACTAGCTGCACCTTTTGCAGGAAGGCTCATCTTTGCACATGGCACATTAGGATTGTGCCAACAGTCTATAGCAAAGTGTCCCACTTTACCACAGCATTAACATTCATGAATGTTGTATCTCCTCTTCTGAACATTTCTTGAGGGGTGTGCAACACTGTGCATATGTTCAGTAGGAGAGACAATAGCTTTTCTCTTATTTCTTTCAGGAAGGATTTGGCTGAAAGTCAATCTGTGGACAGACTTAGTAGTCTTTGTGTTAATGGCATCAACTTGCTTTGGATTTTGGGAAATGCAAGTTTTGATGGCATTAGACACTGAGAAATTAGACATATCCACTGATTTGACAGCAGTCATGTTCTTTGTTGAATCAACCTTAGAAGGGCTTGCTTTCTTATTCTTGAATGAAGGGGCTGATGTACCAAATACAAATGGTCCAGGTTGGGCCATTTGAATATCCTCATGGGGAGCCTTCATTGCACTCAATCACATGCCCTTTCTTCCACTATGGGAAGGAGTGATTTCCTTCCTATAGGTACTTCCATTCTTCCAGTGACCATACATGCTTTCATGGTCATACCTGTTGGAAGGGAGTAATACCTTTTGAAAGGTGGTTTGAGGCTTAGCCTTACCCCTGCTCTTTTCTCCACTCCCTTCTCCTACTTCCATTTTATTGAATCCTAGTCCTCTCCTATTGGATTGAGAAGAGAAGGAGTCAATAATAGGGAGCACAGATTTTGGCTTGGAGAATTGAGCTACTAGGCTTCTTTCTTTCACAAGCTTCTCCTCAAGATCCTTGATGACCTTGTTCTTCAGGGATATGGTGCTCAGATGGGTGATAGTTATCCCCTTCAGATGGCTAATTTCCTTATACATCTGACTCATCTTCGTAGAAGATTCAGTGCATTCTTGTTTTTCCATCTTAAGGGAATCTATCTCTTGGGCTTGCCTCTTGGCTAGCTTTTTGCTCCTTTTCAGAGCTTCCAAGAGAGCATCATACTTGTCAATCAATTGATTGATATCTACCTCAGCTTCTGAATCACTTCCACCAATTGATGAAGGTGATCCAGATTCTGGGCCAGTCTCATAATCAGAAGAGGATATGGAATGAATTAATACCTGTTCATTTTCAGAGATGTTCTGACTGTCCTCCTCATCAGTGATGGCCATGAAGCCTAGCTAAACATTGTCCTCTTCATCCTCCTCTATATCACTGTTTGAGTGTGATAGAGGGGCCCTGACTCCAACCTTGGCAGCAGGATAATCTTCATCCTCTTCTGTTGCAAAGAGCCCTATGTAGGCCTCTTCTTCATTCTCTGAATCTGAAGTTGAGGATTCAGATTCACTCCAGCTTTTTCCTTTCTTTGCTAGGAAGGATTTTTCACCCTTCCTATCCTTTTGGTGATGATGCTTCTTATCGCCCTTCTCCTTTCTTTTGGTTGGACAGTCAGCTATGACATGTCCAGGTTTACTGCAGCAATAGCAAATAATGTTATTTGAAACATGTTTACTAGATTTGGAATCATGCATGTCACCCTTTGGGTGCTGTCTTTCAGATTTCCTGTGGTCTTTCTTGCAGTATGATGAGGAGGAGGGCTTGTTCTTCCATTACTTCCTCCTCATCATCTTCTTGAACTGCCTTGAAAAGGCAACAAATTCTTCATCAGAGGAAGAGCTATCTGAGGTGCTGATTTCAGATTTTTCAGATTCAGCACTTCTCCTTGGAGGAGACACCATCCTGCCCTTGCTTTTATTGGAGCTGTCAGCTTTGAGAGCTACAGATTTCTCCCTTGGCTGAGCCCTTGTTGAGGTGTCCTCTTCCTTTCTTGCAGACAGCTGCATCTCATCAGAGAGCAGCTTTCCAAACAGTGTGTGAGTGGGGGTCTCACCAAGCCTAGCCACTTCCCTGATAGCACAGATTATTGTGTCCCAATCCCTTGTTAGAGATCTAAGGAACTTATCATTCAGATCATAATCAATGAACACTCTCTCATAGGTTCTCAGCTCATTGACAATTCTGAAGAACCTCTCATAGCACATAGAGATGCTCTCCTGGCTGAGCCTGAAGGCTTCATACTCTTGGTTGAGGAGTGACTTTCTATCATCCCTCACTTCAGCTGTCCCTTCCATATATACTACTAATGTGTCCCACATTTCCTTGGCAGTAGTGCAGTGTACTAGGTTTTGAAATGTGGAATCAGCAATAGCATTGACTATGATGTTCTGGGCTCTTTTATCCATAGTGAACAGTGCAAGTTCATCCTTGGTCAAGTCAATGAAGGCCTTGGCCACTCTCCTTGTTGGATCTATGGTGGAGGCAGTTTGAAAGGTAAAAGGCCCTTGCTTTACAATTATGTAGATCCTTGGATCAGATGCTTCCATAAATAATCTAACCCTTTGCTTCCATATACCAAAGTTTTCTTTGTTGCATATGGGCAACTTCATGGATCCCATTTCCTTCTGCAATCCAGAGGAAACCATTATCTTGATAAGACTATTCCTTTATAGGATCTGGTCAGATAGTTATGTCCTTCTTGACCAACCTCCCTCTGATACCACTTGATAGTTTATTTATGATATAGTCTTAGTTACCTAGAGGGGGTGAATAGGTTTCTTTTATTTTAGGCTTAGTGTTTTCTGGATTTAGGTTAGTAAAAAATCAAGCACAGAAAAACACAAAGAGATTTATAGAGGTTCCTCAAAATAGGGTGTCTTGAGTAGTCCTCTTTCCCCCTTCACCTTTCTCACAATGAGTTAGATAAGGCCAACTACTCCAAACTCAGCTCCAAGCGCCTACAATACAGATCCCACGGGATCTCTCAGGTTTTCCCAAACCCTACCTCAGGCACAACAACCCTACCTCAGGCTCAATAGCCCTACCTCAGATCACACACTGATCCTACCTCAAGCTGACCTCTCAGCTCTACAACTCAGGCCAATCATCCTTACACACTCAGGCAATACAGCCCTACAGTCTCAGTACACACAAGTTCCTACAGATGATATAATAATTGATTACAAATAGAGAGAAGATGTAAAGCCTTGGTCTTCTTCTTCTTAACTGTTGTTGTTGCAGACTTGAACCAGGGAGGAGAAATACAGCTCCAACTTGATTCTTCTTGATCAGCCCTTCAGATGATGGACTGGATCTACTTGCTCTTTCTTGAGATGAATCAAGATAAGCAATCTCTTCTCTCCTTGCAGCCTTGTGTAAGCTCAGTTCTTGGCTGCCGACAATTAAACAGTATTCTTCTTCTTGCTTGTGTGCTGGAGAGTAAGATCAATAGCAAAAAGGTCCTTTGCTCAACCCTAACTTATTCCTTTTATACACCACTGATCTTCAACGGCTCTTAGCTGTCCTCCTGACAGGCATGGGAGTGATTGGTGGACCCCAAGATGCCTTTCTGCAGCTTGCGCCAAAAGCAGAACCCGCCAGATCACTTTTGAATCTGTCTCAGCGGTTGGGCTGAGATGGCCAGCCGTCTCAATGGTTGTATCTATCTTGTCCCAGCGGATCCACTGAGACAGACAGTTGTCTCAGCGGTTTTCTTCAATCTGCAGCTCAGCTTGCGCAGACACCTTCTCAGCGACTCCTGGCCTTGTCCCAGCGGTTCAGCTGAGACTGAGAGCTCGTCTCAGCGGTTTTGACAGTAAACCAACTGATCATACATCACACCTTGGTATGTCCTAGTCCTGCATTGTCATGAGATAGAAATAGGGTTTATCAAATACAACTTGTACTTAGCATTGAGTGTGAGGCCTCTCCAAATCAAGGGAACATTGAGGGTCAGTTTCCCAACAGAACCAATTAGGGCACTTTCTTACATTAAGAATTTATATAAGCATATTACCTTGAATGCTTGTGAAATTTTGTGAATAAGTTTATATGGATGATATAATTCTCTGATAATTTTGTCATTCATAACCCCAATATTTGCCCTAGTTGTAAGAAAATTAATTGTGGATTTAATACTCAGTGGAAAATCATGAAACTTGGTTAGAGGACTTTTTAGGTCAAGCATATGATCTGTAAATTTTAGCATAATTTTTGGAGGAGTTTTTATATGGTTCTCTTCACAAAGCGCCCTATGATTTGTTTATTTAAATAAAAGATTTATATGGTCAAATAAATCTGGAAAATTATGAAACGCAACCAGTGAACTTTTCTGATTACTTTGGACATTAGTTAATTTTCTTGTCATTTTTGAACGGGTATTTTTGGTACTTTCTTTGTTAACCCGTGGTTTTGATAAATCTGTCAATAATTTAATTAGGTCAAAACCTTCCTGGAAACTTATGAAATTCATATGTGGATGTTACTTTGATGACATATAGCTGTAAATATTTTATTGAGGTCATAGCTTATCAGGAAACCATACTTGGTGTTCAAAGTCATAGTTTCCCTGATTTTGGGAAAATTATAATAAATGCCATATATATTGGGAAAATTATGAATTTATGGAGATAGTCTTAAAATGTCATAACACGCCCCTAATAATAATCTTGGGTCATTTGGATGAGCATTGGGAGTCTTTCTCTTTTATATATCATATAGTTCAAGTGGTCTGCGTATAGTGAAAAGGTTGAATAAGGGTAAACATGTAGGTTTTACATGGGGAGTAAGATGTCTGGTTGACTAAGAGCTAAAAGTGTACTTGGGATTGTCGAAAGATTGTCATTCCTTTGGAATGGAATAAAACACATTTAGGGTTAATAAGTGTAATGGTGAGAGGGGTGTGCTTATGGGTAGTTATCAATAATAGTAAGTGTCTTGGAAAGGGCGGTTTGGGCTATTATCTCATTGTACCTCCTAGTAACATTGTGAGCCCCTCACAGGGTAGTCCTCGGGAAGCCCATGGATAACCCAAAACTGTAGGAATAATTTGTTATGCAAGATTAACTCAATAATACACTCACCCACACCCCGTTGCTATGGGTGGTTAGCTGGTGTGGCCTTACGAGCGGTAGGCTCGGTGGTTATAGGAACGGGCGGGTTGGTCCAGCGAGACGGTTGCTCGGAAGGTTATGGTGACGGGCAGGTTAGCCTGGGGAGTTTATGGCTCGGAGGTATATAGTAATCATATTGCATGTGCATTAAGATGGTGGGTCTTCGGTACTGACGGTCGTTCACACCAACGTCAATACACTGAATCGGCAAGTGTGGATTTGCACTTAGCTAAGAAATTTTTGTGGTCCAGCCAGTAAGAGTACGTAGGCGCTCCGCAGTTTTGCGTTGATTCGTACGATAGGTCTAGGTTAGGTAGTGTGAATACCAACCTAGAGTTGTGCAAGGCCCAACCCACCGCTTTCATTTGCCAATACGGGGGTATCCTGGGAGTTTTGCTAGCTCCAAAAAGGGGGAACTAAAGGTCTGTGCGCATAGAGTCGAAGTGTGTGAGTTGCACTTGTATGATCATATCATTACCCAGCATAACTCTGCATTTCATAGCATAAGCATTGCATTTCAACCCCCACCCCTATCATATAAATTGGTTATGGGACTTTTTATACGATAGGCCTTGCTAAACGACCCCTTGGTCTATAGGTTTGTATGGACATTCCTATAAGTCAATGGTTACTTTTCTATTCTTTACTTTTCTTTACTTACTTACTTTACTTCTTCTTTTTTACCTTGCTTTATTTACTGCTTCATATATATAAACACATGTGTAATGATAGATACTCATGTAGCTAAGACATGTCACCTGCTTTATTTTATACTCCTTGTTGTCCTCCGCTTCATCCTCACGCTCGGTGCCTAGGGACACTGTGGGATGGATGGGGAGAAATGAGACTTAGTCTGTTTGACTAACAGTCGGTGGACATATCATTTTGGGGGATCGAGGAGACGCAGCACCACCAGAGTCCGACACAGATGGACGTGGGTCAGTCTAGCACAGGAGCACCAGTTTCAGGATCTCTGAGTGTCTATCTGTAGATTTTCTTCTGTGTGTGACCTTGTAGTGAGGATATATTGTACTAGGCATGAGCCCATTATATTGCTACCTTTTGTTTCAGTTATTATCTGTGGACATCTTTTCATTATGATCTATATTTCATGTGATGTGGACTTGAGCTCACTTTTGCTTCATTTACACTTTTCTTCTTTTGTGATCGATATGGACGGCAGGATCGGTGTTTTGTAGTGGCGACCTTCCCATGTGTTGGTGTCACCGCAAAGCGGCGGTTCTGGGCATAAGACTCGGTTTTGTAGCAAAAAAAATTTGGGTCGTGCAAACTGGTATCATAGCTTAGTTTGAGGACAAACTAGCAGTGCGTGTTTAGTTTGAGGACAAACTGGTATCAAAGCAAAACCTCGATCAGAAGAAAAGAAGTCCACAAACCCTAGGACACCCCGTGCGAGATTAGTTTCAGGACAAACTAGCAGTGGAAGCAATGGTGTGCCCATATGGTGAATCATATGAAAAAGTCCACTTTTAACTGAATCTTTTAGACAACCCCCCTTACAAGTGTCAATTTTCTTTTGTAGCCCGCGACGAACCCCACCCCACAGCATGGAGTGCCTCCGACTGCAAACATCGTCCCACCACCACCGGCTCCTACCCTGTTCAAGCAGACGGAGATGGGACAAATGTTGACTGCCATACTGGACGCATTCAGGGCACAACAGGCTCCGACTCATCAGCCAAACCCCGGGGCCAACTGGCTGAGCATTTTTCATCGTCCTTCGCCCCCTTCTTACCTCGGGACAGAGTCAGCAGTCTTGACAAGGGAGTGGGTGGACATCATGTATGAGATGCTGGCAGGGATTTAGTGTCCGACAGAGATGGAAGTACCGCTAGTGGTCTCATGTTTGGAATCCCATGCAAAGAGGTGGTGAAAGTCGCTGATGGACACCACTTATGTTGGATTGGAGGCGGCAGACGTCTCTTGGGATGATTTCAAGGCAGCATTGCTAGAGCATTTCGTGCCACAGTCTGCGAGAGATGAGTTGGAGGACAGGTTCTTGCAGTTGAGACAGGGGAGCAGGATGGTTCTGGAGTATCACCGGGAGTTTACTCACCTGGCCCGGTTTGCGAACTCTTATTAGCTGGACAATGCAGGTTATGCAAAGAGGTTCTACAAGGGCCTCTGTAATGAGCTGAGGCAGGCCCTCCTCTTTATTTCTGACGGCAATATTGCCAGGATTTTGGAGATGGATAAGAAGCTAGAGGCAGACCAGCAAACCGTCCGTGGAAGGAAGAGACCGGCAAAGGACCAGGGTCGGGGCGGAAGGAGATTCCAACAGAGGGTTTGCAATGTTGGAGAAAGGAGAACGGAGGGTGGACCTCGCCAGGAGGAGAGGCAGGAGCAGAGGGGGCCGGTTGTCTTGGCTCATCGGCCTCTACAGGCGCGAGAGGTGTCGAGGATAGAAGGTGGGCCGCCTCCCCCACCAGAGTGCTACCTGTGCCACCAAACGGGCCACATCCGGAGGAACTGCTCACAGAGGAATGTGCCACCGGCACTACAGGCTGCGCCATAGGCCCAGCATTTTGGTGGTCGAGGGCGGGGACGAGGTCGTGGATTCCAGGAACGTGATCATAGGCAGGACAGGGACTAGATGTATGCCTTGGACCTGGCTCGGCCCTGGAACCCGGCAAGGGTCATCACAGGTACTTTACTGCTTTTCTTAAAATTACTAGTACCTTGCAAACCTTTGCTTTACCTTAGTATTGAACCAAACTACCAAAAAAAATCACCCAGGTATAATACTTATCTGCGGCAAGCTCGCATATACCCTATTCGATACCGGTTCCTCCCACTCGTTCATCTCAGAAGAGTTTGTGGATGATTTGGATCAAATTCAGCACTTCACCAGCATCCACAGGAAGGTGCGACTCCCGGACGGATTAGAGTTAGTAATGAGTGCCAAGTGCAATATGAACGTGGAGATTTGAGAAAAATTGTTCGAAGCGTCGGCGACGCTCTTGAAGTTGAAAGACTTCGACCTGATCTTGTGCATGAATTGGTTGCACGAGAACCATGCAAGGATTGACTGCCCGGCAAGGAGGATTGTTCTAAGGCATGAAGACTCAGAAGTTGTAGTCGAAGGTATTAGACCCACCTCCCATCTTTTATTATCGTCCATTCAGGCCGCCAAGGCCCACCTGCAGGGAGACAAAGTGTATCAGGTGTTGTTCGAGATGACCGAGGTCAAGGATTCTATGTCAAGCATTCCGTTCATGCAGGATTCTGCTGATGTATTCCCGGAGAAGTTGTTCGGGCTTCCACCACACCGCGAGAAGGATTTTCAGATCCAATTGGTGTCGGGGGCAAAGCCAGTATCTAGAGCTCCTTATCGGATGGCCCCAAAGGAGTTGGTGGAGTTTTGGAACCAGTTGCAGGAGCTGGTGGAAGATGGATTCGTTAGACTGAGTTCCTCGCCTTGGGGAGCTCCGGTGCTATTTGTGAAGAAGAAGGGCAGGACGCTCAAACTGTGCATCGACTACAGAGCGCTGAACAGGATGACAATTCGGAATACGTATTCGCTGCCTAGAATCGATGAGCTGTTTGACTAGCTAGAAGGAGCCCACTGCTTCTTGAAGCTAGATTTGAGGTCGGGGTATTATCAACTATGGATACAGGAGGAGGACATCCTGAAGATGGATTTCAGCAGCCGATACGGATTGTATGAGTTCACCGTGATGCCCTTCGGGTTCATGAACTCATCGGCGACATTTATAAGTCTGATGAACCGGGGGTTTGAGCCATATCTCGACATCTTTGTCAGCGTGTTCATCGACAATATTCTTATTTACTCGAGGACGGAAGAGGAGCATGCACGCACGTGGCACTGACATTGGAGAAACTTCGGGAGTACAGTCTATACGCGAAGTTCAGCAAGTGTCAGTTTTGGCTGAAGGAGGTGGCCTTCCTGGGTCACATTATCAATGGAGCTGGATTAACAGTGGATCCAGCAAAGATCCTGGCAGTACGGGATTGTCCACCGCTGATGACGGCCACCGACACACGGAGTTTCTTGGCACTTGCCAGCAATTACCAGAAGTTCGTGCAAGGATTTTTCCCAGATAGCCCTCCCACTCATATCCTTGACGAAGAAGGATACCGCATTCATTTGGACGTCATAGTGCAAAGCGTCCTTCCAGGAGCTGAAGGGTCGGCTTATGTCGGCCCCCATCCTTGCCCTTCCATCTGGGAAGGAAGAATTCCAGGTGTATACTGATGCGTCATATCAGGGGATGGGTGTCATTCTGATGCAGAATGGGCATGTGTTAGCGTACGCTTCTCGTTAGTTGAAGAATCACGAGCAGAACTACCTGGTGCACGACTTGGCGATGGGAGTAGTTATATTCGCTCTGAAGATCTGGCAGCACTACCTCTACGGTGTCCACTGTGATATATTCTCAGATCATAAGAACCTAAAGTACATGGACACGCAGAAGGAGTTGAACATCCGACAGAGACGATGGGTGGAGTTCTTATCAGACTACCAATATACGATGCACTACCACCCAGGGAAGGCTAATGTGGTGGCGTACGCGCTGAGCCGTAGAGCTACCACATCAGGAGCAGAGCCCCAGCTAATGGCGTTGGAGCAGGTGAATATGCTAGAGGATGCATATCACCTTAGTATCTTAGGATGACCATGAGCTCTATGAGGAGTACTTGGCGGCGATAAGTACCACGAATGACATTCGAGACCGCTTCAGGGATGGACAGAGGCAGGATGCCAAGTTGGAGCCAAAATTCAGGGCCTTGGAGGCAGGCATGGCTGGGGATTATTCATTGAAGGATGGGCTGATGTGTTTTAGAGGGTGAGTCTACATACCGGCAAGGGGAAGGATTCGGGACAATATTATGATCGAGGCTCACTGCAGCAAAAATTCAGTGCACCCGGGTATCAACAAGATGACAGCAGACTTGAGGAGGACCATGTACTGGCCAGGCATGAAGAGGGACATCTCCTACTTTGTGACTCACTGTGAGTTTTGCAAGCTCGTGAAGACAGAATACAAGAGCCCAGCTGGATTGTTGCAACCACTTCCGGTGCCAGAGTGGAAGTTCGACGACATCGCAATGGACTTTATACATGGACTTCCCCGATCATATGCGGGGAATGATTTGATATGGGTGATCGTCAATAGGTTGACAAAGGTGGCCAGATTTATTCCGGTCAGGAAGGATGCTCCGGTCAGAGATTTGGTACGGAGATTTGTGGGGCAGTTTGTCCAATATCATGGCGTGCTTAGGACGATCATGTCGGATCAGGATGGATGGTTTACATCCTGAGAGTAGAGATCGTTCCATGCTTATTTGGGTACACGGTTGACACTCAGCACAACATTCCACCCACAGACAGACAGACATATAGAACGTACCAACCAAACGATGGAGGATCTATTACGCCTATGCATTTTGGACCGTGGAGAGCCATGGGAGAGACTGTTGCCGCTTGTAGAGTTTTCCTACAACAACAGTCATCAGTCCAGCATAGGCATGGCCCCTTATGAGGTGTTACATGTACGGAGGTGCAAGACTCCACTGTATTGGATCCAGGATAAGGATCCTAAGGCACTCGGCTCGGAGTTCATGGAGGATATGAATGCTCAGGTGAGATATGATCCGAGACGGGATGTTGGAGGCCCAGACCAGGCAGGCCAAGTATTACAATGCGTGACATCATGGAGTTGAGTTCCAGTTTGGAGACCAGGTGTTTCTGAAGATACGGCTGATGCATGGAGTCTCGCACGTACGCGGGCGGAGGAAGCTCAGTCCAAGGTATATGGGGCCTTACAAGATCCTAGAGTGGATAAGCCCCCTGGCTTATAGACTGGAGCTGCTGCCAGAGCTAGCGGGATTGCATGACTTCTTCCACGTCTCCACTCTTAGGAGACCTCTACTACGGCCGGAGTAGCAGATATCTATAGCGAATGGACCAGTAGCTATTAATCGATCGGTTCACCTGGAGCCGATCTGGATAGACAACACTGAGATGCGAGTCCTACGCCGCAAGAAGGTCCCACTGGTCAAGGTCCTGTGGAGGAATCATGGATAGGAGGAGCACACCTGGGAGCCACAGGACCTGATGTAGTAGAAGTATCTGGAGCTCTTCGCGCCAGGTATAATTTATTTCTCTTGGGATGTTACATTCAAGCACTTGTGTTAGAAACGCCGCAAGCTTAACCAGAATTTCGGGGATGAAATTTTTATTTTCATGTATTGGGATTTGTAACATCCCCCAAACAAGTAGACCCCTAGGAAGGTTTTGTCATGACTAGGTCTTGACAAAACACTAGGATGCGTAAAGAGATCGCGAGAGCTTAGGCTCGAGGCGAAAATCACCATGGTCTGCGGATAATAATTTCCAGTTACCAGGCCTAGGGTTGGCCTTAGGGCATCACCATGACCTATGCCCCCACCATGACATGACCAACCCAGTAAGGGGGTCCCCTCGTAACACCCCAATTATCCAACCGTAGAAAGAAGGGGGTGTATTGAATGCGGCACTAGCGCTGGCGGTAGTGGTGGTTTAGGTGAACCGCTGAGACGAACACCAAACTGCTGAGGCAAACTGTATGCCTTCGAGACGCTAGCGCAGAGCACTGGCGGCGGTTTCCGAACCATCGAGTGTTACGTCATCGAGATGCTAGCACTGGCGCTAGCACAAGCGCCGGTAGTAGCTCATCCGATGGGAGGCAGACGGGACTCGTTTTGGTGGCCAAATTCATGGCCAAGGGAGGCCAAAAGTCCTCCCAATTGATGGGGATTCATTCCCCCTATCAATTAGGGGAAGATTAAGAGATTTTTCAACTCTTAAGGAGGGTGAATTTGGTGACCTTTGTGGATGGCCGAAATTTTCACCATGAATGGTGTTAATGGATGAATCCCAAGCTTCATCTCTTCCCCTGCCAGGATTGGTTCTATAAAAGGGCTCAAGGGGTGAAGGGAAGGAGTTTTCCCCACTTTACAGAAGAGTTCTACCATCTAAGCACCTATCGGCATGGCACCCAAGAGCTCTCGACCAACCATGGCGGACCGGCGATCGGCACGGCTACAAACCGCCACTCAGGTCCTCTCCTCTCATATATTTCTTAGTGGGTATATCTCATCATTTTGGCCGCTAGATTTCGGGCCAATTGGTCTTGTATTGGCATGGCCGAAAGCTTGTGTTCATGCTTTTCTTTTCTTGTTCAAATCCCCGATTCCGGCAGCCTCCGGCCGGCCAACCACCGTACATCACCGGCCACCACCTCAACGGAGGTGGTGGTGGCATTGGCCGACCGGGAGAGCGTCTAGGTGGCCGTTAAATTACCTCCCAAGTTGGTATAGGACGGGCCAATCGTGGTCGTTGGCTGATTGGAGAAGATGAACTGATGCCTTCCATTTAGACAGTTTATTAATTTTATAATTAATTAACGTCATATTTTCCCCTAGAAATACACGTTTTTGAAACTGATATTTGAATCACTTAGGGGCCATTTTAGAAAAAAAGGCCAGAGGCAAAAGTTGTAGATCTTTATGTCTAGTTTATTTTAAAATTGATTTGAACCGATTTGGCTTACTGGTTTGACTACAGTACTCAAAATGGTGCAACTTGTGCATAGGGTTGACCAGAGATTGATTTGAGTGCCCCCACTAGTCTAGATATCCAAATGCTTTGAAATTTGGAGCATAGTCTAGATTAACACTCACTGTCAACATATCCAAAAATGAGAATTTTTGGAGGAACTTTTCTTATAGTGTTTGCAAACATTTAATAATTCATGTGTGAATTAATTTTAGGGTCTAGAGATCTCCAAATACTTCCAAATTTTGGTGGGTGGTCCTTAGGGTCATGACACAACTCTGGTAAAAATTTCATTCCATTTGGGATTGAATTGGCAGGGTAATTAATTAACCCAAATTTGGTCAAACTATGGTATATTAGATCAAAAGTGCACTTGATGGATTTGGGAGATCAACCCTCATTCAAATGCTGTGAAACTTTGACCACTGATTTGATGTCACATAAAATACCCCCACAAGTGGTTTTGGGTTATTTGGGGTGGAGGTGCCCTAGAACCCCGGTTCAAACCTTAGGGTTGAATATTGAACCTATTGAAGTACATAGGGTCGTACATTGTAGGATTGACTTGAAACTAGGTAGAGAGGTTCATAGGGTGGTATTATGCCCTAGATAATTTATCTGGAATTTTTAGGAACATTTATCCCCTCTGAATTAATTAAGAACTAATTAGGGCACTTTCTTATATTAAGAATTTATATAAGCATATTACCTTGAATGCTCGTGAAATTTTGTCTGTAAGTTTATATGGATGATATCATTCTCTGATAATTTTGATATGAATTTTGGATTGATATATATGGTACTTCATTCATAACCCCAATATTTGCCCTAGTTGTAAGAAAATTAATTGCGGAATTAATACTCACTGGAAAATTATGAAACTTGGTCAGAGGACTTCTAAGGCAAGAATATGATCTATAAATTTTAGCATAATTTTTGGAGGAGTTTTTATATGGTTTTCTTCACAAAGCGCCCTATGATTTGTTTATTTAAATAAAAGATTTATATTGTCAAAATAATCTGGAAAATTATGAAATGCAACCAGTCAACTTTTCTGATCATTATGGACATTAGTTAATTTTCTTGTAATTGTTGAACGGGTATTTTTGGCACTTTCTTTGTTAACCCGTGGTTTTGATAAATCAGTCAATAATTTAATTGGAGGTAAAAACCTTCTTGGAAAATTATAAAATTCATAGTGGCTGTTATTTTGATGATATATAGTTGTACAAATTTTATTAAGGTCATAGCTTATCAGGAAACCATACTTGGTGTTCAAAGTTATAGTTTCCCTGATTTTGGGAAAATTATAATAAATTCCAAATAAGTTGGGAAAATTATGAATTTCTGGAGATAGTCTTAAAATGTCATAACACACCCCCGATAATAATCTTGGGTCATTTGGATGAGCATTGGGAGTATTTCTCTTTTTATGCATTATATAGTTCAAGTGGTCTGCGTATAGTGAAAAGGTTGAATAAGGATAAACATGTAGGTTTTATATGGGGAGAAAGATGTCTGGTTGACTAAGAGGCAAGAGTGTACTGAGGATTGTCGAAAGATCGACATTCTCTTGGAGTGGAATAAAACACACTTAGGGTTAATAAGTGTAATGGTGAGAGGGGTATGCTTATGGGTAGTTATCAATAATAGTAAGTACCTTAGAAAGGACGGTTTGGGCAATCATCCCATCGTACCTCCTAGTACTGCTACGAGCCCCTCAAAGGGTAGTCCTCGGGAAGTCCATGGTTAACCCAAAACCGTGTGAATAATTTGTTATGCAAGATTAACTCAATAATACACTCACCCACACGTCGTTGCTATGGGTGGTTATCTAGTTTGGCCTTACGAACGGTAGGCTCGGTGGTTGTAAGCACGGACGGGTTAGTCCGACGAGATGGTGGCTCAGAAGGTTATGGTGACGGGCAGGTTAGCCCAGGGAGCTTATGGCTGTGAGGTATATAGTAATCATATTGCGTGTGCATAAAAGTGGTGGGTCTTCGATATTGACGGTCATTCACACCAACGTCAATACGCTAACTCGGCAAGTGTGGATTTGCACTTAGCCAAGAAAGTTCGTGGTCCAGCAAGTAAGAGTACGCAGGCACTCCGCAGTTTTACGTTGAGGCGTATGATAGGTCTAGGTTAGGTACTGTGAATACCAACCTAGAGGTGGGCGAGGCCCAACCCATCGCTTTCATTTGCCACTACGGGAGTATCCTGAGTGTGCAACCCTCATATTTTCCGAGCCGGTGTGACCCGACGTGAGTAGGGTCATTGGTTTACCCGTAATTCATCGAGACTAAGTCGGAAGTTAAGGTGAATGAGAGAAGCAGGTCGACCTCTCGGAGGCGACCAAGACCGAGAAAAGCTAGGGAATGACCCGAGGGAGGGAAAATGACTTAGCAAGGCAAGTGGGGGAAGTTCCCCCCACTCGCGCCATCTTTTGGGAGAGTGGGGGCAGCCCCCCACTAGCCCGTCCCCTACTTAGGGGGGCGAGTGGGGGCAGCCCCCCACTCGCCCGTTCCCTCCTTAGAGGGGGCGAGTGGGGGCAGCCCCCCACTCGCCCGTCCCCTCCTTAGGGGGGCGAGTGGGGGCAGCCCCCCACTCGCTTGTCCCCTCCTTAGGGGGCGAGTGGGGGCAGCCCCCCACTCGCCCTTCCCCTCCTTAGAGGGGGCGAGTGGGGGCAGCCCCCCTACTCGCCCGTCCCCTCTCTTTTGGAGGAACGAGTGGGGATAGCCCCCCCCCCCCCCCCCCCCCCCTCTACTCTCTCGACCCCCGGCAAGGGGAGGAGTGGGCACCTCGAGTCCCACTCGCCCCCCCCCCCTCCTGTGTTGTCCGATTGCAATCAGGTTCAGGCTACGGATAGCAGGATTTTGGCTATCCGCAGTACGATTTTGGCTATTCGCAGTCCGTTTTTGGGAAAGTCTATAAATAGACCCCCATGGGCACCTTGGGAAGGGTTGGTTCCTACCCCCTCCCTCGCGTGGTCTTGTGAGCAAGCACCCCCCCCCCCCCCCCTCCCCTTGTCATCGAAGGTTGACGGCGAGGTGGTTCTTAGTGCCCTCCAAGGTTCACAGGCTCAGCATTGGCTTGGGAGGTGAAATTCCTTGAGACCTTCCGGGTATGTGGTGGAACCTCCACACTGCAGCTTAAGGGGTCCGTTTGTGGACTTAGGTGTTCTCCAAGGGCAAGGTTTCTCAGTTCTTAGCGACCGGTCATGGGTCTTAGCTTGGGTCAAGTAAGGGCTAGCCGCATCCCCCTTTCGAGCGCTGAAACTGGGTTACTGGTTTCAACATTCTGGTGCGGTGAGCGTGGAAGCGGCTAGTTCGGAAAGCTCTGAGCCAATTCTCATGGAAGGAAGCAAAGAGTCGGGGAACTCGCCTCCTCCCAGCAAGTTGCATCCGTTGACAGGGGAAGAGGAGGCAGATCATGTGTTGGGTGATCTGACCAAGTTGGAAGTGGCAGAGGAAGTGAGTGAGAAGGAGGTCATATGCGGCAGTGGAAGGCCGAAGAAGATACGAATCAGCGGAAGGCTGAGCGGGCAGGATCAAGAGAAGATTCGAAGATGTGTCCAGCAGAATGTAGACATCTTCACATGGAGCGCTGCGGAGATGCCAGGCATTGATGCGAATGTGGCATTTCATCGCCTCAACCTCTACCCGAATGTCCGCCCCATTCACCAGAAGAAGAGGAATGTGTCGCCCACCCTCGCTGGGCCGATCAAAGAGGAGGTGGGGAAGTTGCTAGACGCAGGGTTTGTGGAAGAATTCCAATACCCAGGATAGGTTTCTAACGTGGTGATGGTGAAGAAGGGGGATGGGAGGTGGAGGATGTACGTGGACTTCTCTTTACTGAACAAAGCATGTCCTAAGGACTTCTACCCATTGCTCCGGATCGATGCATTAGTGGACTCAGCTGTCGGCTTCCCGGTGATGAGCTTTTTGGATGCGTTCTCCGGATATCATCAAATCCGAATGCATCCGCCCGATGTCAAGGACGTCTCGTTCATCACGGATGATGGGTGTTACTGTTATAAGATGATGCCATTTGGATTGAGGAATGCAGGTGCAACCTACCAAAGGATGATGGACCGAGTCTTTAAGGAGCAAAAGGGGCGCAACATGGAGGTCTACGTGGATGACTTGATGGTTAAAAGCAAGGACGTAGAATCCCACCTGCAGGATCTAGTGGAGACCTTCGCTACCCTTCGGAGGTTCAAGATGAGGCTCAACCCGTCTAAATGTGTTTTCGGAGCAAGCGATCCATATTCGTTTCCCTATGACCAACAACCAGGCTGAGTATGAGGCGGTGGTGGCAGGGCTTCGTCTGGCAAGGGAGCTGGAGATCCGGGACATGAAGGTTTTCATAGATTCAATGGTGGTAGCCTCCCAGGTTTGAGGGGAGTTCGAGGCGAAGGAGCCGACCCTCCAGAGGTATCTGGCAAAGGTTAGGGACCTCGTCGGATGGTTCCACACTTTCTCCATTCAGCACATTCCAAGAGGGGAGAATGCACGAGCGGACCAGTTGGCGAAGCACGGCCCTCGTGCGGGAGGAACGGTGACCGAGTTGTTCCGCTCATCCATCGAGGAAGGCGAGATGATGGAGATTGATCGAAGGGCCTCATGGATAGACCCGATCCTCACCTTTCTGACCTCAGGCAAGTTCCCGGAGGGGGACCTGGATAAGAGGCAGTTCAGATACAAGTCAGCATACTACGTGATGCAAGAAGGAAGTCTGTATAGGAAGACCTTGACTGGGCTCCTAGCAAGATGCGTGACGGAGGATGAAGTTCCGAGAGTATTGGAGGAAATCCACTCCGGTGAATGCGGGAGCCATTCGGGAAGTCAGACCTTAGAGAAGAGAGTGCTGAGGCAGGGATACTTCTGGCCAACCCTTCGGAAGGATGCCATGGAATTTGCAAAGAAGTGTCAGAAGTGTCAGCTCTTCGCGCCACTCCAACTTCAACCCGCGCAGAGGCTCAGAACGATCACCGTGCCTTGGCCCTTCGCCATCTGGGGGATGTACTTGGTCGGTCTGTTCCCTCAGGCCAGTGGTCAGAGGAGATTCCTGTTAGTCATGATTGACTATTTCTCCAAATGGGTGGAGGTTAAGGCTTTGGCGAAGACAACCTCGCAGGTGATAAAGAATTTTATTTGGGGAGAAATAATTTGCTAGCACGGACTCCCCCTCACCATAGTGACAGACAATGGGCCGCAGTTCGCTAGCGATGAACTCATTAGCTTCTGCGGTCAAGTGGGCATCGACCTCCGATTTGCCTATGTTCACCATCCTCGGAGTAATGGGCAGGTAGAGGCCGCGAACAAAGTCATAGTCAACCTGCTGAAGAAGAAGGCGGAGAACTTGAAGGGGAACTGGGTGGAGCAACTTCCCTCAGTCTTATGGGCCCTGAGGAGGACACCCAACATGGCAATGGGAGAAACGCCATTCAAACTCTCCCATGGGTCGGAAGTCATGCTCCCAGTGGAGTTTGAGGTCAGATCCCCCGGGTCGTAGCTACCGAAGAGGGGGACGAAGGCTAGTGAATGGACAATGAGGAGGAGCAACGGCTCTCGCTGGATATGGTTGAGGAGCCCAGACCTTGCCACGGTTCGGTAAGAGGAGGTAAAGCGCCGGATGGCCAGGTACTTCGATAAGAACATTAGAATCAAACAATTCGCCCCAGGAGATCTAGTCCTCAAAAAGTTCGACGCCGCGGGAAGGTCGGCGAACGTCCAGCCCAATTGGGAGGGGCCCTATGTAATCTTGGAGGCCCTGAAGTCAGGGGGGTATCGCCTTCAAAATATTGAGGGGATCCCCCTTGGTAATACTTGGAGTGGCGATGATATTAAATGTTTTATCCTTAATAAATATGTTGATTTTTTTGGCCTGACCTCTTGCCCCAGCTTGTGATAACTACTATAGCCGACGGGAGCATAGGTTGGTGGGGTTCCAGGAAGAGGAGTTGCGTCGCGAAAGCATCGAGCTCCTCCGGATGAGGTTAACTCTTTGGGAAGGCGTTGAGTTCCTCTGTCTCCGGGTGAAGGTAAGCACCTAGGATGTGGATGGGTACTCCACCCCCAGTTGGTAGGATCCCTGACTAGAGACCATTTACTGGGCTCAATCATGCCAGCGGATGGGAATCTCGTCAGGTCGACTCGCTATTTGGTAACCGACTTGGGAGGGCGTTGAGTTCCTCTGCCTCCGGGTGAAGGTAAGCACCTAGGACGTGGATGGGTACTCCACCCCCAGTTGGTAGGATCCCTGACTGGAGACCATTCGTCGGGCTTAGTCATGCCGGCAGATGGGGGGCTCGTTAGGTCGACTCGCTATTCAGTAACAGAATTGGGAGGGCGTTGAGTTCCTCTGTCTCCAGGCGAGCTGAGCTCCTAGGACGCGGGTGGGTACTTCCGCCTCCAATGGGATTGGGAGGGTGTTGAGTTCCCCTGTCTCCAGGTAAGCAAAGCTCCCAGGATGTGGATGGATACTCCGCCTCAAATCGTTAAGGTCCTTGGCTATGGACCGTTCGTCGGTCTCAATCGCATCCACAGATGGGGGACTCGTCAGATTGACTAGCTACTCGATGGGCAGTCCAGAAAGTTTAATTGGTTTGATAAGGTGGTTGAGTTCCTCTATCTCCAGGTGAAGGTAAGCACCAAGGACGCGGACTGGATCTTTTCCCCCAGTTGCTTTGGAAAGATAGTTGAATCCCTCCGTCCCTCGATGAGGGTAAGTACCTGGGACGTGGATTGGTTCTCCGCCCCAGAGAGTTCCGAAAATTGTTAGTTCCCTCCCCGTGCAGGTGAGCTCGGCTCCCTGGTAGGTGTGGAGTTCCCTCCCCCTCCAGGTGAGCTCGGCTCCCTGGTAGGTGTGGAGTTCCCTCCCCCTCTGGGTGAGTTCGGCTCCCTGGTAGGTGTGGAGTTCCCTCCTCCTCCAGGTGAGCTCAGCTCCCTGGTAGGCATGGAGTTCCCTCACCCTCCGGGTGAGTTCGACTCCCTGGTAGGTGTGGAGTTCCCTTCCCCTCCAAGTGAGCTCGGCTCCCCGGTAGGTGTTTAGTGGAGGAAGGTCCGTTCTCCACCACAGGTTGAGTTAGGCTTGACCAGCAGTGTTGAGCTTTCTCCACCTCCTGTTGCGCTCGGCTCACAGGAGGGGTGTCTAGTGGAGAAAGGTCCGTTCCTCACCTCATGTCAAGTTCAGCTCGACTAGAGGTGTTGAGTCTCCCTCCACCTTCGGTCGAGTTTAGCTCGACCTAAAGGAGTTGAGCTTTCTCCACCTCCTGTTGAGCTCGGCTCACAGGAGGGGTGTCTAATGGAGAAAGGTCCGTTCCTCACCTCATGTTAAGTTCAACTCGACTAGAGGTGTTGAGTCTCCCTCCACCTTCGGTCGAGTTTATCTCGACCTAAAGGTGTTGAGCTTTCTCCACCTCCTGTTGCGCTCGGCTCACGGGAGGGGTGTCTAATGGAGAAAGGTCCGTTCCTCACCTCATGTTAAGTTCAGCTCGACTAGAGGTGTTGAGTCTCCCTCCACCTTCGGTCGAGTTTAGCTCGACCTAAAGGTGTTGAGCTTTCTCCACCTCCTATTGAGCTCAGCTCACAGGAGGGGTGTTTAGTGGAGAAAGGTTTGCCTTCCGCCTCAAGTCAGGTTCAGCCGAAGGACTCGGCAGGGGTATCCCGTTGGCAGGTCCCTTCGTGGATCCCCCTCAGGTCCCACCTACTCGTCAAATAGGTGGATTGGACTTTCTTTCTGAGCTTGAGACAAGCTCAAAAAGAACGGGGATTGTTTACAACCCTCATATTTTCTGAGCCGGTGTGACCCGGCATGAGTAGGGTCGTTGGTTTACCCATAATTCGTCGAGACCAAGTCAGAAGTTAAGGTGACCGAGAGAAGCAGGTCGACCTCTCGGAGGCGACCAAGACCGAGCAAAGCTAGGGAATGACCCAAGGGAGGGAAAATGAGTTAGCAAGGCAAGTGGGGGAAGTTCCCCCACTCGCGCCATCTTTTGGGCGAGTGGGGGCAGCCCCCCACTCGCCCGTCCCCTCCTTAGGGGGGCGAGTGGGGGCAGCCCCCCACTCGCCTGTCCCCTCCTTAGGGGGGCGAGTGGGGGCAGACCCCCACTCGCCCGTCCCCTCCTTAGGGGGGCGAGTGGGGCAGCCCCCCACTCGCCCGTCCCCTCCTTAGGGGGGCGAGTGGGGGAAGCCCCCAACTCGCCCGTCCCCTCCTTAGAGGGGGCGAGTGGGGGCAGCCCCCCACTCGCCCGTCCCTTCCTTAGGGGGGCGAGTGGGGGTAGCCCTCCACTCGCCCGTTCCCTCCTTAGAGGGGGCGAGTGGGGGCAGCCCCCCACTCGCTCGTCCCCTCTCTTTTGGGGGAACGAGTGGGGATAGCCCCCCCCCCCCCCCCCCCCCCCCCTCTATTCTCTCGACCCCCGGCAAGGGGAGGAGTGGGCACCTCGAGTCCCACTCGCCCCCCTCCTGTGTTGTCCGATCGCAATCAGGTTCAGGCTGCGGATAGCAGGATTTTAACTATCCGCAGTCCGATTTTGGCTATTCGCAGTCCATTTTTGGGAAAGTCTATAAATATACCCCCATGTGCACCTTGGGAAGGGTTGGTTCCTACCCCCTCCCTCGCGTGGTCTTGTGAGCAAGCCCCCCCCCCCTTGTCATCAAAGGTTGACGGTGAGGTGGTTCTTAGTGCCCTCCAAGGTGCCCAGGCTCAGCATTGGCTTGGGAGGGGAAGTTCCTTGAGAGCTTCCGGGTATGTAGTGGGACCTCCACGTTGCAGCTTAAGGGGTCCGTTTGTGGACTTGGGTGTTCTCCAAGGGCAAGGTTTCTCAGTTCTTAGCGACCGATTAGGGTCTTAGCCTGGGTCAAGTAAGGGCTAGCTGCATCCCCCTTTCGAACGCTGAAACTGGGTTATTGGTTTCAACACTGAGAGTTTTGCTAGCTCCAAAAGGGGGGAACTAAAGGTCTGTGCACATAGAGTCAAAGTGTGTGAGTTGCACTTGTATGATCATAACAGCACCCAGCATAACTCTGCATGTCATAGCATAAGCATTGCATTTCAACCCCTACCCTATCGTATAAATTTGTTATGGGACTTTTTATACGATAGGCCTTGCTAAACGACCCCTTAGTCTATAGGTTTGTATGAGAATTCCTATAAATCAATGGTTACTTTTCTATTATTTACTTGTCTTTACTTGCTTGCTTTACTTTTTTTTTACCTTGCATTATTTACTGCTTCATATATATAAACTCATGTATAGTGATAGATACTCCTGTAGCTAAGACATGTCACCTACTTTGTTTTATACCCCTTGTTGTCCTCCGCTTCATCCTCCCGCTCGGTGACTAGGGCCACTAGGGGATGGATGGGGGTAAACGAGGCTTAGTCTTTTTGATTAACGGTCGGTGGACCATATCATTTTAGAGGATCGAGGAGATGCCGCATGTAACACCCCAGGGCAGGCCGGCAACCTCATCCTGCGTGTCCGGGCTGCAGCCCATGTGCAACCCCAACCCCTCTCCGCGCCTGTTTCTCAGCGCGTTGGGTTGTTGAGGGGGGATTCGATCCCGCCACCTCCTGGATAAGAACTCCTTCAACCGAGTCTTATCACCAACTGAGCTGCAGCCCGGACACGCAGGATGAGGTTGTCGGCCTGCCCTGGGGTGTTACAAATAAAAAGTGCACTTTTTATTGTAACGCCCCGGCCCAATGGGCTTCACCTGGGTGTGCCACCAAGCACAGTATGTTACCGGGCTGCAGCCCAAGCACCCCAACCCCTCTCCAGCCCACAGGCGGGTTGTTGGTGGCCACAGCCTCCCTTTGATGAGCGAAAGCTCCAGTTAAGCTGCAACACGTGGACTTCCCAGGAGGTCACCCATCCCAGAATTGCTCCAGCCCGAGCACCCTTAACTATGGAGTACTTTCACTTCTCATCACCAATTGAGCCATTGGCACTCTACGAGCGGAGTTGATGTACGAGTCTCATCATACCAAGTACTCGATCCACCCTGGGAGCACGAAAATGTACATGGATATGAAGAAACTCTTCTGGTGGCTGGGTATGAAGAAAGACATTGCCCTCTAAAGTGGCCAAGTGTCATACCTGCGCATTGGTGAAGGAAGAATGTCAACGTCCTGGTGGGTTTCTGAAGTCCTTGCCGATTCTGGAATGGAAGTTCGATGATATTTTGATGGATTTCGTGCACGAATTGCCGAGATCGCAGCATGGAAACGACGCCATTTGGGTGATCTTGGACCGATTGATGAAGGTATCGCACTTCGTTCCGAACCGGAAGGATGATTCTGTGGAAAAGCTGGCAAAGTTGTACGTCGATAACATCGTACGGTTTCACGGGATTCCCCGTAGCATGGCCTTCCACCCGCAAACGGATGGACAGACCGAAAGGACCAATAGGACGATGGAAGACATGCTGAGGATGTGCGCCCTGGACTTCGGAAAGAGATGGGAAGACCATCTCTATATGATTGAGTTTGCTTACAACAACAGCTACCAAGCAAGTATAAAGATGGCCCCTTTCGAGGCTCTTTATGGTAGGAAGTGTCGCACACCATTATCTTGTGCTGAAACGGGCGACACTAAGTTGTTAAAATGCAAGGACGTGGATGAAGCAAATACATCAATCCGGGCAATACGAGAGTGGTTGCTAATTGCCCAGGATCGGCAGGCAAAATATTACAATGCAAATCATCGGAATGTCGAGTTCGTCGTTGGTGATTGGGTTTATCTCAAGATCTAACCATTCAAAGGAGTATCGAGGATCCAACGCTTGAAAAAGCTAAGTCCGAGGTACTTAGGACCGTTTGAGATCTTGGAGCACATTGGTGAAGCTGCCTGCAGGCTTGCTCTATCTTCGGAGCTGAGCGGGTTGCATGATGTATTCCACATCTCTGTGTTGCGAAAGGTTGTAAAGGAGCCAAATCTTGTTGTTGCGGTCAGAGAATTATCGATAGATGGTGGGATAGCTGTTGGAACAACCCTATTACTGATTTGGGCTAGGATCACTATGTTTTAACTAAGGATCAAGTTGACCCCATTGTATAGTTTAAGGGTCAAGTTTTTTAGGCTGTTAGAGTTACTAGAACTTAAGGAAAATTTAAGTTCCCAGTGTTCGACAAATGTCGAGTGGCGTTCAACGAATGTCTAGCTTCGTTCGACGAATTGTTCTCAGCAGACTGAAGTATTATGGCCAGTTCCAGCGCTCGACATTCTCTGAGCAGCGTTCGACAAATGGAGAGCAGCGTTCGACGAATTCCAGCCAGAGCTCGACAAATTCTGTATTAAAGCTCAGTTCGACAAATACAAGTCCAGATTATTTATATCAGTTATTTGTCAATACTCCGAACTCAGATCGACGATTCCAACGGATATATTCAATACATTTGGACGTATTCAAGGCAGGCAAGTAAGGATATTATTTTCTTTAAATATATTCCTTATTTTCTTTGTTCCAAGACAGAAATAGTCGTTGACAATTAATGCAAAGGAATATTACACGGCTAAGGAATTAAAGGACCTGCCAAAATCGTTTGGTTTTTGTTGTTATTCCAAGAAAGGATTAAATGCTGATTATTCTATTTCCAAAAGAGAATATATCAAGACAGACATTATTATCTCAGCTCTCGACAGAATTCAAAACATATTCTTACAGAATACAGAGAGAGGATAACAACAAGAACAGAGAAAGAAAAAGAAGAACACTCAGTGAACATTCTCAGTCTTCTTCTTCCTCAAGCGGCACTCATCATTTCCCTGAGAACATCATCTTCAAGATCCATCTCTCAGATATCTGCTGCAAGTTCAATTCTTCTAAAAGAGCAACAAGGAATCTGAAGAATGCTTTCTTCCAGATCAATCTGCTACAGAAGATTTGTGTCTTCAAGAGAAAGATTCTCCATCATCTGTCAAATACCTCAATTAGACAGGGGGAGCTTTACAACAAGTCCACTACAGTCTTCTCTCAGCATCTTGACAAAGAAGAACACTATAACCCTTTTCTCACCTCTCCTGTACAGGGTTAATACTCCCTTCAAAAGTGTAACCCCTTGGTAGCAAGACACCTGATCAAAAAATCTAGTTGGTTTTGAGCACCTAATCAAAAGCTCTCTGGTGTGTGGACACCTGATCAAAATCACCTTGGTGTTAGGGCACCTGATCAACCCTCCTAGTGGACTCCTACCAAAGGGTGGTAGAAGAGTGGACTACCCAGATTTATTGGGGAACCACTATAAAGTCCTTGTGTCTTCTGTGTGTGATTATTTCTTTGTGTTGTGTTGTGTGCTTTTATTTATTCAGATTTTCTGTTTGTATATATCTCACTCTTCTTACACATATATATAACACTATTTTAATTACACTATAAAAACTAAGGAAAAGTTTTAATACTCTATTCACCCCCCCCCCCCCCCCCCCCCCCTCTAGAGTAACTTAAGATCTAACCTCCACTTTCACTAGCGACGAAAGTCAAACCCATTTGCATTGAAGACACTGAAGTGAAGCAGTTGCGGAATAAGTCCATTCGGATGGTGAAAGTCCGTTGGAACAATTGCGGGCGAGAGGAACTCTCTTGGGAAAGAGAGTAGTCGATGCTTGCGGAGTACCCCGAGCTATTTCTCTCAGGTAATTTTAGCTATAATTTCTGCTGCTACTGTTTTCGTAATTTCAGGACGAAATTCTTTTAAGGGAGGTGGAGTTGTAACACCCCAAAAACCTCTATTTGGCGATGCAATGCGATGTGGGAGTGTTGCGCTCGGAGTTAGGCTAGTTTTGAGCCTGAAAGGCCACTGGTCGTGTGAAATCCTTCTCGCACGATCAGGCGCACAACCACTGGTCGTGCATTATATCCATTTCCTAACAGAATGGATCGCACGACCACAGACCTTCTTCGCGCACGACCACTGGTCGTGTGCAACTGATCGTACATTTCTTTGGCTTGTCGGATCTACTACGGAATGACTCGCACGATCAGGGGAAGTTCTTCGCGCACGACGAGTGGTCATGCGTCGCTGCTCGTGCGCCCTGTTTATTCTGCTCCGTATTGAACTGCGGAATCGCCGATTGGAGCGGTCAAATCCTTGACCGTTTGATCCAACGGCTGAGGGTTTTTGAGAGAGGCTACTAGGGCTTGTGAGAGGAGTTCTATCCTCATAATTTTGAGAACTTTCACTCTCCCAAGTTTGAGAAAGAAGAGAGGCAAGGAGGAAGAAGAAGAAGATTCCGCCATTGACGGAGCTCCGGAGCTCCGATTCGCGAGGCATTCCCAGATCTGGAAAGTGCAGCTCAGTGCGGTTCTTTCCCTCCGATTGGAATCTTGGATTGATGGCGCCAAGGCTTCCAAGGGTAACAATTCTTCCTACCGCTCTTTGGACGTGTTCTTTGTCCTCTCATATATTTTTCTATGCTTGCATGAGGTATCCCTTTCACCAAGTGGGTGAAGTGCAGGATTTCCTCTAGTTCTTCGGAACTCCGGGTCGATTGTGTCCGTCCCCGGCATATTGCATTTAGAAATCCGGTAGTCGTGCAGATTTAGGCATTTTGTCTAAAGCCTATTCGTGGACGTGAGCCCGGATCAGTGATGCTTGGATTGCGACGTTGCATTTAGGTTAAGCCTAGAATGCGTGCCGGAGAATGTCTCCGTGAGTTCTTCTATTGCGTTGCGGGACTTGAGTTTTTGGTGCCTTTTGAGAGCCTAACGAAAGCCCCTTGCTTGGGTGGTTGAATGCAAACCTTCACCGCTAGACTTGAAGAGGTGTGGTCTTGGACCTCCTTCTTGGTTGTTATTTGCGAATTCTAAGTCTGCGTGAAAGGATTAGATGTGTAGCTTAATTATGTGGGCACTTGATGTGCTAAACCCTTACGGGCCAAGGTGAAGTCGTACCCGCGTCATGCGATAAATCGCGACGGTTAGAGCACGGACAAAGCTGAACCGAACCCGTTTCCATGCAGATCGGCGAGAGGTCCCTACCTCATGTAAGCCGTGTGATCATGGGAGAGGTCGTGGAAGGTGTCTTACCTAGACCGACCAAAAGCTCTTTTCCCCCACCTAAGGCTATGTCCTTATGGTGGAGTGTTTGTGATGAATTGATGTTATGATATCCTCATGCGGTTGCTTAGGCGGTTGTGGGGAACTTTCGGGTGAACCCAACCAACATACGTGCATGCCTAGGTTCCCTTTTCTTTGATGTTCAACCTAGAAGATTGATTGTGCTTGAAACCTCACCTTGTGTAGTTTGCACTTTCCTTACATTACTACATGTTGCTAGTACGGCTTGTTTGCAGGGAAGAAGCTCCGCCACCCCGAGAAAAGGGTGGGGTCATTATAATTTGGTCAACTGTGCTGACCGTTGCTTTATTTGCCACCTCTTGGTGGAATGTTCTTATGCAGGAGCAGGTGAGCCTAGCGGGAAATAGCGGGCGGTGGCCCTTTGTGGATTTGGCCCTCGAAGGCCAGCCTCTTTTTTGCATTTCATGTTTTGCCGGCCTGCTCGCCGATGTATGCTTTGAGTTTAGTACATTTAGTAAATGTAAGGCCTAAAGGCCGTAACTCTACACTTTATTGTTTCATTCCTGTGATAGTAGACTATTCTAGAAGAAATGTTAAATCTTTATGCTTCCGCTTATGTTTAGTATACTCTGGTGTAGTTCTTTTCTGTATATCTCCTTTTAACGCCTAGCTAGTGTGGTTAGTATGGCGTGGGGTCCCGGCCGGACCTACTGTTATATTATTCGTACTGGAAGGGTGTTACACCACACCACCAGAGGCCGGCGCAGATGGAGGTGGGTCAGTCTAGCACGGGAGTACCAGTTTTAGGATCTGTGAGTGTCTATCTATAGATTTGCTTCCGCGAGTGACCTTGTAGTGAGGATATATTGTACTGGGCATAAGCCCGTTATTTTGCTACCTTTTGTTTCAGTTATTATCTGGTACATCTTTTTATTATGATTTATATTTCATGTGATGTGGACTTGAGCTCACTTTTGCTTTATTTACACTTTTCTTCTTCTGTGATCGATATGGCCACCAGGATCGTCATTTTGTAGTGGCAACCGTCCCGGCTGTTGATGTCACCGCAAAGCGGCGGTTCTGGGCATAAGACCCAATTTTGTAGCGAAAAAAAGGGGTCTTACAATTAGCTCTTTAAATAGGCACAGGAGCTAACGCCTGGCATTTAGGCTTTAACGCCAGCATTACTGATCATGTACGGTCATGGCTGAGATCGTGCAACCGTCGAGATCATGGCAGAACGTAGACTCAATGCGTGCGTTAGCTCCAACGCTGGCATTGTCTCTGACTTCTCAATGTTATTTCTTCTCCATGTCATTCCCTTCTCGACGTCATCCCATCTCGACGATAGGTTAACACGGGGCGTTAACTTCTAACGCGGGGCATTAGCTTTCTATTCAGAGAATCGTCACAAAACAACATCCAATTCATAGGGATATGTATTGAAAGTGCATAGTGTGTCTCTGAGAATTCTTTAGAGGGGGTGAATAGAGATTTAAATATTTTTACCCTAACTGTGCATACAATAAAAATAATACTAAGTATTATGCATTGAACAAACCCGAAACAGAATAATAAGTGTTGTAAATATAAAACAGAAGGAAACAGTAAGCTATAAGTGGGACAACACAGAAAATGCAAAGCACAAACACAAGGATTTTTATAGAGGTTCCTAAAATGTGGGTTGTCCTCCCTTCTACCTCCCTGGTAGGATTGCACAACCTGTGCTTGAGTCTTTTGACAAGGAGACTCTTAGAATCACAGATCTTTTGATAAGGAGATCTTGAACCACTAAGTCTTTTGGTAAGGAGACTCTTAGAACCAATGATCTTTTGATAAAGAGATCTTGAACCACTGAATCCTTTGGAAGTGGGATTCTTAAAACTCTTTTACAGTTAATGAAAATAGTAAGAAGAAAGTAAGAGTGAGAAGGTAAGAATTTTGTTCTCAGAATTCTTCAGAAGCTCTGATGCTGCTTCTGTCTTTCTTTCACTGGATCTGAAATGATGAACTCTTGCTTATGATAGTGATGATTTGCAAGGGTTGTTTTGCTTGATCCTTTTTCTCTCAGCACTTGTTGTAGTTCTGCTGCTGTATAATGATGAAGAAGAAGCAGCAGTATATCTTCCTGTGCAGAGAGAGCACTTATGTATATCTATCTTTTAGGGTTTGAGAGGGAAGAAGATGAAGACCCTATTCGACAGCAAGAATGATGTAATAACTGTGTTGTTTGTTCTTCTCCTCTTTTTGCATACTTATTGTGTATGATTGAGTTTTCAAAAACCTTTCTTCTTTTGGCTTGTCCTGAAAAGGAATTCCTCTTACCCACCAAATTTCCTTTCTCCTTTTGTTCTCGACAGGTCCATTCATTTTGAATACCTTCCAAAAGTAATTTGATGTGTCCTGGAAAGCTTCATTCTATTCTTAGAAACAAATGAGTCGTTGGGGAACTGTCTCTAGGCTGGTGGTCCTTCTGAAAAGGTCCCAAAAGGACAACTGAAAAAGCTTCCCTTTTCTGACTGTATTCGATGATGCGTCGACTTCATCAATCTTCATGTCGACGCACCTCTTAGTTCTTATCGACGTAGCTTCGAATTTCTTCTTAGCTTTGGCTGAACTCAGATGTCGATGTTATGTCAATTCCTTATCGACATGTTCATCGAGTTAAAGCCTTGGACTTTAGCTTTTTATTTCTGCGTCGAATTGTAGTCGAAGTTGTGTTGACTTCTGAGATGGCTTCGACAAGCTCTTCCTTCTGCGTCGATTCTTTTTTGACATTGCGTCGACTTGAATTTATACTTCGATAGACTGAACAAGTTGCTCCGACTTCTAGTCAGAGTTACGTTGATATCCGGTCGAAGTTGCGTCGAATTTTATTCGACGCAAGTCTTATCTTAACATGTTTTGTGATTGCTTTGACTTGGCCCTTACACTCTAAGTTGAGTGTGACATCCTAAGACATCTAATGACCAATTTACCCTTCCTATACAATGTGGGTAATAAAACTAAGAAGTAAAATCAAATGGAGTTAATTTGTTAAGTTAAATCAAATGGAGTTTTTCTCAACAATCTCCCCCTATTTATCTTAAACAATTTTATAGATTGTTTAAAATGATTTTACACATACTTTGACATAAACAGAAATTCAGACAAGACATACATAGACAATTTGATATGATAGAACAAAAACACATGTTACTCCATACATTGTCAAGGAATTACATTGTCCACCACAATTGTTTGCTTTTAGAAAGTATAGTATTGACAGAATACCTGAGCTTCAATGCTCCTTCTCAGGAGTTTTCCTTTTTCTTGAGAATACTTTTGGAATTACCTTTCTTTGGGCAAATATTAATGGTTCATTCTCTTCTTCAGAATTCCTCTCTGCATCTTTATTGATTTCATCATCTTTGGAAAGCTCCCCTTGAGATTTTGCATTCTCATCAGCATCCTGAGCAGCTTCCTTAGCAATTATTGCAAGCTCATCTAGAAGTAGATCATCTACAAGGAGCTCCACCTAATTTTCTGCAGGCAATGCTTCAGTTGGTTCCTGGGTTATTGTAAGAATCTCCCCTGGTTTTGTTCTGGATTATCTTGGGGACTTGTATGAGGCTCCACCTGGACATTTGCATCTGGACTTACTATTTGAAATACAGTAAGTTTATCAGGATTTTCCACATCCTTATCCTTCTTCTGGTCATTTTTTTCTTGGATAGACTTTTCCTCCTCCTGAATTTTCTCCCCTTCTTAACCTTGCTGAGAAGAGAGGTTAAGAACTCTTTAGTGACAATGGAGGAGGACACAAATTCTTTTAGAGCCAGGAGAGACCATCTTGAATTAAGAATTTCACTTTCCATCTGAGAGTACTTTTTATTAAACCTTCTGGCTTGAGTGACCATTAGGTCAGCAAAGGTGTTGGAGGCCAATTCTACTGCCTTTGCAATTGCTTGCTGAATATTGATTGGGGGTGTAGAATGGGAGGAAGAAGCGGGTGGAGGAGTGGATAAGATTTCTGGATGAATTGGATTGAAGTTCTCATTAAGATCTGGAGGATCCTGGTGGACAGGGGAAAGAGATTGATAGGTTTCTGGAGAGATATAAACTGGTGGTGGTGATGGAGCAGACTGATTGTCTATGTTGGACATGTGTGTCACATCCCTTTGTTTGAGAATAACAAATCCCATATTGTATTTGATCTTGCTTGTCGTGTGTTTATAGTGTGCAGGAACTATAGGTGTAATACTCAATAGTTAGAAAGAAGCTTGGAACCAAAATCTCTGAGCTGGAGCACTACCTCCAGCGCTAGTGATACCGCAGGCGTTAGCGCTACCGCAGGCACTAGGATCTACCGCCAGGCGCTAGCTCTGGATCGTGCCATAATGGCCCGCCTCCACAAACTCTACAGGACCGCTACCGCAGGCGCTAGGAACTACCGCAGACGCTATCTCCAAGTTCTACAAAAGGGGTCTTTCTCTCTCATTTTGCACACATATCCTAGAGAGAATACTAGTGCCAAATTTCAAGAGTTGTTACTCTGCCGAAAGTTGATCTCCCACTCAAAGCTAAAGAAGATTTTTGAAGGAGGACGTTATCACGCTGCATACAAAGAACGATCGCTTCAACCATGCTTATGCTACAACGATCCTTCATCTTCAACTTCAGAAATCTCATAGAGGGAGTTTTTATTTGTGTTATTTCATTATCTTTGTGAATTTGTGTAGTTAATTTGCCTTGTGTTGGCAACTAGGTCCTTGCGCGGCTTAGGGGGAATTCGTCGCGTGTGTTGGCGACTAGGTCTAGGTGATTACATCTAGGAGGTGCTCAAGGCCATATCCGGGGAAGGCTTGGCTAGAGCGGCTTGAGGCCATATCCGGGGAGGATATGCTAAAGCGACCGGTTTGTGGGGATACGAGTCAGTATATAAAAGGAAAAAATCATTTGCATTTGTACGCCTCCGATTTCTAGTGATATTGAAATCAAAATTGTGTAAACACTCTTTAATATAATACAATCATGTCTTTATTTGTGTATACTTGATTTCTTTCAGTTGGCATAAAATTCTAATATTGCAAATTACAATATTCTCTACTTTTGGATAAATTGTTATTTCGCTCTCTTTTATTTTAAAACAATTTAGCAAATTGCTTAGAAATATAACAAGAATTTTTATTCCCTTATTCACCCCCCCCCCCCCCCCCTCTCTAAGGGCACCTATCGATCCAACAAGTGGTATCAGAGTGAGGTTATTCCAAATCGGTTTAAAAACCAGGAATAATGGCATCTTATGATCTCGCTTTTTCCGAGGGTCAGGGAATTAGTAGACCTCCACTATTTACTGGGTCAGATTATAATTATTGGAAAAATAAGATGTGATGTTTTCTTATGACCCTAGATATTGAGGTATGAAATATGGTAGAAGAGGAATACTCTCCTCCTACAATTGTAGTTGGAGAGATAACATTAGAAAAACCTAAGGATGAATGGGATGATATGGATAAACTTAAATGCAAAAATAACGTCAAGGTCATGAATGCTTTATTTTGTGCATTAGATAGAAATGAAATTAATAGAATTTCTGCATGTACTACTGCATATGATATTTGGAATCATTTGGAAATTACTCATGAAGGTACATCGCAGGTTAAAGATTCGAAGCTTTTCCAACTGGAGTTAGAATATGAAAAGTTTTGGATGGATGAAAGCGAAGATATTGATGCAATGTACACACACTTCACCAAGATCATCATTGCCTTCAAAGCTCTTGGAAAGACCTTCTCGAACGGCGACTTGGTCCGAAAGATTCTTCGGTCTCTTCCTCCAAAATTCAATCCAAAGGTGAAGGCTATCTCAGAGTCGCACAATCTAATAACGATCCAGGTTGAGAGCCTCATTGGGAATCTCAAAACCCATGAGGTAGATCTCAAGATCCAATACGATGAATACAGCAAGGACCCAAAGAAGAAGGCATTGGCACTAAAATCAAAGAAGGAGTGCCATGAGGATGAAGATGAAGAAAGTCTCTTGGTAAAGAACTTCCGAAAGTTCATGCGAAATCCAGAAAGGAGAAACACCTTCCGGAAATTTTTCCAAAAGAATACAAGATGGAAAGGGTCATCTTTAAAGAAGGAAAAGGAGAGCGACAATGAAGAAGAAAGACCTCCCCCGGAATGTTATCATTGCAGGAAGACCGGGTATATTCGGAGCCAATGCCCAAAATACTTGAAGGAGAAAAAGGAAAAGCAACACAAAGGGAAGGAAAAGCGGAAGGTACTAAAAGCTGAAACATGGGATGATTCCTCCTCCTTCGAAGAATCAAGCGGGTCTTCATCAAGCGACAATGAGAAAGAAAACATGTGCCTCATGGGACATGGAAACGACGACGATGACACCAATGTTCTTAGCGACACTGAGGTAACTCCTCCAACTTATGATGAACTTTCTAATTAATTTCTTCAAACTTGCAAAGCTTTTGATAAAAATATTAAAGATGGTATTTTATTGAATCGTGAAAATGATTCTCTAATTAAAAGAAAAATCAAAAGGTTTTCAAAAAATTAATTATTTTAGAAAAGAGAAAGGTTTCTTGCCAAGAGTGTGACCACTCCATTAAAATGACAAGATATTGAAGATTCTCTTTCTAAAGCCCTCCCCCATGCCAAAACGTGTCTAAGTAGCTTCTAGAAGTGAAGATGCGGACACATAATGCTGACGTTACGTCGATTAGAACTCGACGCATCTTTGAATTTGATGAGCAGCTATTAATTCGACGTATCCATCGATATGAAATTGACATTGCGTCGAATGTTATTCGAATTATCTGATTTAGACGGCTCTCGAAGCTAGCGTCGAAAAGAATTAGATGGTGCGTCGAATTCTATTCGACACAACTCTGAATTAGCAGTTGCATATTCCTTTTGATGCATACGTCGTGCAGAATTAGACAGTACGTCGAATTCTACTCGACGCAACTCTAAATGAATAGTTCTACACTCCTTAGAAAGTTCTTGCTGTTTTTCCCAGCAATGATTTTTATTGAAAATAGTATTTATACTAATATTTTCATGAATTATAAGCACATCAGAGAATTTTGGAGTAGAGGTTACTCCCTTTGCAAGTGAGTTGTTTATAATTGATCATCAACTTCATTCTTTTCCCTTCACTTTCTAGGGAAAAAGATCTCTACATCTTCCTGCACAAGTAACTCAAACATCAGAAGGTACCCAGGTTACCTTGGGCCATTTGCTTTTACCATTATAAGGTTTTATGAAAGAGTAGAAGGGTCTTTCATGATATCCCTTTGGATGGCAAAGAGTGAGTTTATCAAACCTTGATCTATTATTTTGATAATTCAGATGTGTATAAAATGTATCTAAATATAATAAATCAGCAGAATATTTAATTATTTTACTTCTAATTTTAACCTTTTGATTATTGTTGGTTAGTTTCTCTGCATTACTTTTTCCTATAGATTTCTTTTCTTTGGTTGGATTTATGTTATTAACCACAGTTGTTTTATCTGGATGATTAATATTCAGATCCTTAGGTTTTGCCATTCCCTCACTATATTGATAGTCACTAGGTATAATGAATCTAATTGGATTTTTCCAGGCAGGTTTCTTAGGGACTTTTGTGCTAGTGCATGGGTCTGCTCCTAGACCTAGGTGCTTAAATCTCATGGAGAGATTTTGAGTAATATTTTTTAGCTTTTGACTCCTCCCATTGAGTGAGTCTTCAAAGGCCTTTGCCTTTGTTAGCTCTTCCTTTAGTTCTAAGTTTTCTTTTCATACTTCAGCTAGTTCTGATTCCTTGTTATGAATCTCTTTTCTTAAGTTTTGATTTATCAAATATAGGTCTTCTTCTCTTAGGTTTTCCAGTTCTAACCTAGATGTTTCTATTTCTTTTTGTTCTTAATATGATCATTGCAGAATTCTTTAAAGCAAGTTTTGAAATCATCATAATTGAAATCAAAATTATCAAACAAAGATACCTGTTCTTCGTCATCATCTGATGATATCCTCAATGCCATCATGCAGGCTGCTTCTGCATCTCTTTCTTCATCACTCTCTGATGAAGAGGAACTTGACTCTGCTTTAGAGTCACTCCAGGTTTCAGCAATGAAACCTTTGGCTTTCTTCTTGTCTTTCCCCCTGAAAGACTTCTTCTTCTTCTTTTCATCTTTGTTGCTGCTTCTATCCGTTTATTCATGTGGGCACTCAGGGGTTAAGTGCCCTGGCTTATTGCAGGAGAAGCAAATCACCTCCTTCTTTGGAGTCTTATCATATCTGGGCTTTGAGCTCCCTTCTCTTCTCCTTGAGTCTTCTGTCTTGACCCATTTTGTTGGGAAAAACCCTTTTGATTTAACTTAACAAATTACCTAAAAAGTGATTTTATCTCTTAGGATTGAGTTACCCATTGTATAATGAGGGTAATATGGTCATTAGATGTCATAGGATATCACACTCAACCTAGGGTGTCAAGACCAGATCAAAAGAAGTAAAATTTGGGCAAAGTTAACATTTGCGTCGAATAGAATTTGACGCAACGTCAAGTTTTTGTCGACGCTACTCTGACTAGAAGTCCAAGTGGTTCACCCTTCTGTTGAAGTAATTCAAGTTGATGTTATGTCAAATAGATATCGACGTAGAGTCCTTGGATCTGTCGAAGTACTTTGAGAAGTTGACGCAGTATCTACTTCAACTCAGCGCAGAAGGAAGTATCTGTCGAAGACATTTAAAGTCGACGCAACATCGACTTCATCTAGACGCAGATAATGAAGTTCAGAGCCATGTCATCAATTCAACATTTACGTCGATAAGGTATCGACGCAACGTCGACTAGCAGAGTTCAACAAGAGCAAGGATGAATTTGAAGATGCTCCTACAAGAACTCGAAGGTGCATCGATAAGAGAGGAAGAGAACTCGATGCTACGTCAAATACAGTCTAAAAAGGGAAACCTTTTCAGCTATCATTTTGGACCCTCTCTCATGGACCGCCTCTCTCAAAACCGTTCTCCAACGGCTCATTAATTGCCTCAAATAGAAATAAGAACTAAAAGAGGACAAAAAGCTTTCTTGGAAACATGCTTAATGTTGGTGAACGGGTCGGGAATTAAAGAAGGAAAGAAATAGATTGTCCAGAGCAGAATACCTTTTCAGGTCTTACTAGAAAGGGAAACAAATTCAAATCTGAAGGGGGGAAATAAAAGGCAAGAGAAGAAAGAGAAGAAGAGAGCATTCATCACAATCGGCTATACTGTTTTATTCAATCTTTACACTTCTTCTTCTTCCTCTCTTAGGAACCCTAATAGAGAATATACAGAGAAGAAATAACTGCTGCTCTCCCCCTCTCTTAGAATAGACCAGAATAAAGCTGCTCATCATCACAATATTATAGCAGCCAAGAGTTCAATCAGAAAGTAGAAACAGAAAGGATCGGACATTCATTATCTCCTACAATACAGCACTATCATAAGCAGGAGTTAATCAAGAGCAGATCCAGTGAAAGATTCAAGAAGTTGTTCTTCATACAACCTTCATAAGAATTCTGAAAACAGAATTCTTACTCTTCTCCCCTTCTTCCTTTCTCCTTCTCATTCTCAACTGTACAGAGTTTTGAGAATCCCTCTTCCAAAGGATTCAGTGGTTCAAGATCTCCTTATCAAAAGATTTGGTCGT
Source organism: Dactylorhiza incarnata (assembly GCA_033032865.1). NCBI lineage: Eukaryota > Viridiplantae > Streptophyta > Magnoliopsida > Asparagales > Orchidaceae > Dactylorhiza > Dactylorhiza incarnata. The sequence continues at coordinate 1,856,770 of JAWHQI010000278.1, read as the reverse complement.
TCAAGATCTCCTTATCAATTAATTTGGTGGTTCATGATCTCCTTATCAAAATATCAGTGGTTCTAAGAGTCTCTTTACTAAAAGACTCAGGCACAGTTGGTACATTCCTACCAGGTGGTAGAAGAGGGGAGTACGCACATTTTGGGGAACCTCTATAAACATCTGTGTGAAAGTGCACAGTGTGCCTCTGAGAGTCCTCTAGAGGGGGTGAATAGAGATTTAAATTTATTTCTATTATATTTGTGTAAGTACAATAAAATCTAAGTATTATGCTTCACCAAGATAAGTCCCAGAATAAATAACTGCAGTTAAGTAATGAAAGAAAAAGCAGTAAATGAAATCTAAGCTATGCGGGACAGCACAGAAAATTGATAATCTAGAAGACACATGATTTTTATAGAGGTTCACCAAAATGTGGGTACTCCCCTCTTCTACCACCTGGTAGGGATGAACCATGGTGCCTGAGTCTTTTGATAAGGAGACTCTTAGATCCACTGATCTTTTGACAAGGAGATCATGAACCACCAGATCTTTTGATAAGGAGATCTTGAACCACTAGATCTTTTGATAAGGAGATCTTGAACCACTGAATCTTTTGAAGAGGGATTAATAAAACTCTGTTACAGACTGAGATAGAAGGAGAGAAAAGAAGGTTGTAGGAATTCTGTTCTCAGAACTCTTGTGAGGACTGTATGAAGAACAGTTTATTATGTTCCACAAAATCTGCTCTTGATTAGCCCCTGCTTTAGATAGTGATGAATTGCAGGTGCTTTGTATGTCAGATCCTTTGTGCTCCTACTGATTGAGATCTGGCTACTATGAGATTGTGATGATGAGCAGCTTTCAGATCCTCTGTTCTATTAGATGAAGATCAGCAGAGTTTTTTTTTCTTTTCTCTTTTTTGTGTTGGGGTTCCTGAGAGAGAGAAGAGGAAGCCCTAGCAAGAAGAAGAATAGCCGATTGTGATTAATGCTCTGTTTGTTTCTGTCTTCTATTCTCCTTTTATTCTCTCTATTCAATTTCAAATTTCTTTCCCTTTCTGGTATGCCTTGAAAAGGTAACCTTCTGATGACATTCTCTTTCTTTCCTCTTTAATTCTCGACCTGTCCACTACAAGGAATATGGTTCCAAGAAACCTTTTGTGTCCTTCTTTAATGCTCCTTTCTATTTCAGGCAATTATTGAGCCGTTGGGGAACGGTCTTGAAGGATGTGGGCCATGAAAGAAGGATCAGAGAGACAGCTGAAAAGATATACGTTTACAGACTGTATTTGACGTAGCGTCGAATTCATTTCTTCTCTTATCGACGTAACTTTGAGTTCTTGTAGAAGTAGCTTCGATTTCATCTCTACTCTGATTGAACTCTGCTAGTCATCGTTACGTCGACATCTTATTGACGTGTATGTCGAGTTGATCTGTCTGGCTCTAAACTTCATCTACTGCGTCGAGATGAAGTTGACGTTGCGTCTAATTTAGATGGATTCGACCGATGACATCTTCTGCGTCGAGTTAAAGTAGGAGCTGCGTCGACTTCACTAGTTACTCTGACAAGTCCTTGAACTCTACGTCGACATTCATTCAACATAATGTTGACTGGGGTAACTTCGACAGAGGGGTTGAATCACATGGACTTCTAGTCAGAGCAACGTCGATATGGACTCAATGTTGCGTCGAATTCTATTCAACGCAAATATTAACTTAGCCCAATTTTGCTTCCCTTGATCTGGTCCTAATACCCTATGTTGAGTATGACATCCTAAGACATCTAATGACCAGATTACCCTCACTATACAATGGGTAATTTACTCCTAGAGGATAAAATCACTTTTAGTTAATTTGTTAAGTTAAATCAAGGGTTTTCCCAACACGGTGTGTCTTCTGGATTGTTTATTTTCTGTGTTGTTCCTCATAGCTTAGATTACTTTACTGTTTTCCTGCTTTATATTTCAGCATTGTTTTATTCAGAATAAGTATTTGTTAGAGCATAACACTTATGTTTTTATTGTACTTGCACAGTTAGGTTAAAAATAAATTTAAATCTCTATTCACCCCCCCCCCTCTAGAGGATTCTCAAAGGCACATTGTGCACTTTCAATTGGTATCGGAGAGAGGTTGATCATTAAAAGGTTAACACCTTGATCAAAAAGGCCTCCTACACTTATTTCTCTTTATTACAAATAATACTTTATAAAGAAAATGAGTTCTAAGGATTATGCTTCCACAAGTCCTCCAGTGTGTAATCTGAGTAAGTTTACACTCTGGAAGGCCAGAATAAAACTGTATATGAATTCTATTGATGAGGAAATCTTCAATGTCATCCTCACAGGTCCTCCAGTCCCAATAAGGAAAGACACCACTGGAAAGGTCATACAAACCACAGTCCCCAGAGCAGAATGGACTGATGATGAGAAGAAGGTCAAGGCATGTGATGTCAAGGCCATGAACATACTGGTCTCAACTATATCTGATGACATATTCTAGAAAGTTGCTGATTGTAACTCTACAAAGAGATCTGGGAATCTCTCTCCAGACTAGTTGAAGGAAGCTCTGATGAGAGAAAAGACAAAAAGGCTCTTCTCATATCTCTATATGAGAATTTCAAGAAAAAGGCTAATGAAAGCATTACAGAAATGTATGACAGATTCAGCCTTATCATAAATGAGTTGAGAGGGCTTGACAAGGAAATTACTCTAATAGAAATTAATGACAAGCTCCTCATGTGCTTCCCAAGCACATGAGACTCTAGAATCTGGGCTATCAGAGACTCTAGATGCCTCAGAGAGATATCAACTAATGCTCTCATAGGAAAGCTTAAGTCCTATGAGCTTTTACTGAAAAGAAGGGCTGAGTCAGAAGCCCAAGAAAGGACACCAACTCCTAAAGAGAGGACTCTTGCATTAAAGACTACAGAAGCAGAGTCCTCCACCACTGAAGAAGAAATGTTTAATCTCTTGGCTAAGAGATTCAAAAAGTGGGTCAGGACAGAAGACTACAGAAGGAGAGGGAGGAGCTCAAGCAAACCAAGGTATGATAAAACTCCTAAACAGGAGATAATTTGTTTTTCCTGCAAAAAGCCAGGACATATTTCTACTGAATGTACGGAGGAAGAAAAGAGCAAGAAAAAAAAAGCAGAGGAAGGAGCACAAGAAGAAATCCTTCCTGAGGAAGGATAAGAGAGGAGGGAAAGGTTTCATAGCTGAGACCAGGAGTGATTCAGATTCTGAATCAAACTCCTCATCTGATGGTGATGAATGTGGTGGACCATAAGAAGCCTGTTTAATGGCTCTGGAAAATTCTACTAATGAAACCGAGGTATGCATTTTTGAAGACTTTGACTTTTCTTCAAAGAATTTTAAAGAATGATTTAAAGAGTTTTGCCAAGATTACATTAACAATCAAAAGGAACTTGAAATAATCAAATCTGAATTAGAAGCTCTTAGTAAAGATCATTTATTCTCGGTTAACTGTGATCTGAAATGTGAACTGTTTAAGAAAGAAAAAGAAATAAATTCCTTAGATAATGAAAATTCAAACCTAAGGAAAGAACTCTCAAAGGCAAAAGCCTTTAAAGACTCCCTCAATGGAAGGAGCCAAAAGATCAAAGATATCTCACAAACTCTCTCTAAGAGATTTGATCATCTTGATCAGGAATCACAATCACTCATTGGCAAACATGCTTGTGATAAACCAGTAGCATCTTTTAGGTCTAGACCTACTAATTTTTCAGAATCATGTGAAGAACATGAGAAAAATAACCCTAATAAACTCACCACATTTAATAGGGTAGACACTAGTAATCAACCAGGAATACTAGGCAAACAACCCTTAGAAAATTTAGATTTGAAGAATGAGTGTACTACATGCATAAGTTATAAAATTGAAATAGAAGAGATTGATGAAACATTTGAGGAGTATAGAAATGATTATCAAGCTCATATTGACTATGTCATTTCCACTCTTAAAAATAGCACAAATGCCTACAATAAAGCTAGACATGATTTAATGATCAAGAATGATAAATTAAGATCAGAAATCAACTTGCTCCAGAAAATTATAAATTCAAATTCACAAACACTGAATGATATGAATCATACGTCGAATAGAACTCGACGCAATTTCAGGAATGCGTCGAATGCATCTTGACAAACTCTAGCATATGCGTCGACATCATCTCGAAGCAACTATATGGGTGCGTCGATTTACTCTCAGCGCAACTAATACCATACTTCGAATGATTATCAATGGGACTATGCAGATACATCGAATTTCACTCGACGCAACTCTAAAACTGCGTCGATTTCTTTTCGACGCATATTTTCTGCACAAAATCACCAAACATCAAAACCTTCTTTTGCTTCTATTCCAAGATGTTTTTGCTGCTCCAAAAAAGGACATATTGCCAAATAATGCTGGCATAACAATGCGGCACTTCTTCACCTAAGGGAGAACAATGGAAGACCATCTCATTCTTTCATATCTCCATATGATGATAGAAGAAAGAGACCCCAGCATGAGAGAGTCCTTACTGTTTAAATTCAATGTGCAGAGGGAAGGCTGTTCAACCACAAACCAGTAGTGGTATCTAGACAGTGGATGCTCCATGCATATGACTGGAGCAAAAGATTTGCTGGAAAATTTCAAGGCCAGGGAAGGGCCCAAGGTAATTTTTTGGGAACTCCCACTCTGGTAATTTTTGGGAACTTCCACTCTGGTTCAACATAATCTGATCAGCATTAGTCAGTTGTGTGATGGTGAATACAAAGTTGTATTCACTAAGTATTTGTGTCATATAGTTAGCTCTAAGACTGATCAAACAGTTTTTGACTGGTCTTAGAAAAGGTAAGGTATATGTTGTAGACTTTGAGTACACAAAGTCTGAGATCTGCTTGTTTAACTCCTAGTTAGAAAATAGTGAGTTGTGGCATAGGAGACTTAGTCACTTTAACTTTAAGACCATAGCTAAACTCTCCAAACTCAACCTAGTCAGGGATTTACCGACTGGTAAATTCAATAAAGACAACCCTTGTAGAGCCTGCCAACTAGGTAAGCAGATCCTCTTCCTGTTGATAAGAATGATTCTCCTAGAATTCCCTTCTTGTTGAAATGGACCTATTTGGCCCTATCTCCACTCAAAGCTTAGCAGGAAAGTCCTACACCTTAGTCATTGTTGATGATTTCTCTAGGTTCAGTTGGTTGTTCTTTCTAAAAGCTAAGTCAGACACCTTCAGTATCCTCTCAAGATTCATCAGACGGATTCAATATGAACTCAACACACAGGTAGTTGTGATCAGAAATGATCATGGCACTGAGTTTGAGAATCAGATAATGTGTAGATTCTGTGAGGTTGAAGATATCGGGCAAAGCTTTCAGCTCCTAGAACCCCCCAACAAAATGGGGTGGCTAGGAAAAATAGAACCCTAATTGAATCAGGAAGGACATTATTAGCTGAATCTAACTTGCCAAAGTCCTTCTGGGCTGAGGCAGTTAAATACTGCAAATTATGTTCTGAATAGGAGTCTCATCCACAAGACTAAGTTGAAGACTCCATATGAGTTGTTGAAGGGAAAGGAACCTATAGTCACTTATTTTAGAATTTTTGGGTGTACTTGCTTTATCCTCAACAATGGGAAAAGCCATCTTTCCAAATTTGACAAGAAGGCTGATGATGGGATATTCTTAGGATATTCCTCATCAAGCAAGGTTTATAGGTGCTTCAATATAAGCTCTCTCAAAATTGAGGAGTCTATGCATGTGGTCTTTGATGAAACTAACATGGTTTACAAGGGGAAGGAAACTTCCACTAGTTCTATTCTGCAGGAAGAAGACCAACTAGCAGAACAAGTTGAAAGGATGAGCATAATGGACCATCCATCAGTGTGTCAGGAAAAGGACAACAAGATATTGACACTGACTCTGGTGAGGACTCTGCAGTAAATGAACAGGAAACAGCAGGACCTGGACAACCATCCACAGACATTATTCCAGTACATGAGGCTGAAGTTCCCACTGTCACTGAGCAAGTGATAGCTCAGGAAGAAGAGCAGATCCTAGATCACTCAACAAGATCCAGGATGACTCAAAAAGATCATCCTCCAACTCAAGTAATAGGAAACTTGACAGCAGGAGTTAAAACAAGGAACCAACTCATAAGTGAGACAATGCTGCAGTGCTTCCTGTCACAATATGAACCAAAGAAGTTTGAAGAAGCAGATAGAGACCCTCACTGGATATCTGCTATGCAGGAGGAACTGACCCAGTTTGAAAGAAACAAGGTCTGGACTTTGGTTGAAAGACCAAAGAATTACCCAGTGATTGGCACCAAGTGGGTGTTCAAAAATAAAATGGACTCAACTGGGGTCATAATCAGAAACAAGGCTAGACTTGTGGCCCAAGGATACAGGCAAGAGGAAGGCATTGACTTCAACCAGACATTTGCCCCAGTAGCAGGCTGGAGGCAATCAGAATGTTCCTGGCATATGCTGCCCACATGAAGATCAAGGTATACCAGATGGATGTCAAGAGTGCATTTCACAATGGGAAACTACAAGAAGAGGTGTATGTGGAGCAGCCACTAGGTTTTGTCAATCCAACTTTTCCCTCTTCTGTATATAGATTAGATAAAGAACTATATTGTCTAAAGCAAGCTCCAAGAGCTTGGTATGAGACCTTATCCACCTTTCTCCTGGAACACAACTTTGAAAGAGGAAAGGTGGATAAAACTCTTTTCACAAGATCACATAAGAATCAGCTACTACTTGTGCAAATATATGTAGATGATATTATATTTGGATCCACAGATCAATATTTATGTAAAAGGTTTGTTTACTTAATGCAGTCAAGATTTGAGGTGAGTAGCATGGGGGAATTATCATATTTCCTTGGTCTACAAGTTAGACAAAATCCAGATGACATTTTCATATCCCAATCCAAATATACCAGAGAACTCGTTAAAAGGTTTGGGATGGAGAATGCTTCTGTTATGAAAACCCACATGGCTACTAATGTTGTTTTAGATAGAGATGAATAAGGTAAGTCATTTGATCAGAAGACTTACAGAGCAGCCATTGGCTCTCTTCTCTACCTAAGAGCAACTGAAGCAAGCCTTATATAATGTTTGTTACCTGTATTTGTGCAAAATTTCAGGTTGACCCAAAGGACTCACACATGAGTTCTGTCAAAAGAGTTCTCAGATATCTGAAAGGTACTCCTAAGCTTGTCTTATGGTATCCAGCTGAATCTGGATTTGAATTGATTGGATATTCAGATGTAGACTATGCTGGATGCAGTCTTGATAGAAAAAGCACTTCAGGAACATGTCAGTTTCTGGGTGCTAGACTGATATCATTGTTTAGCAAGAAGCAAACCACGGTCTCCACTTCTACAGCTGAAGCTGAGTATATAGCTGGAGGAAGTTGTTGTTCACAAATTTTGTGGATGCAAAATCAGTTGTTAGACTATAACTTTTCCCTTGCCAATTCAACAATCTATTATGATAGCTCTAGTGCAATTTCAATTGCTTCCAATCCTGTTCTCCACAGCAGAACTAAGCACATTGAGATAAGGCACCACTTTCTCAGAGACAATGTAGAGAAGGGTAATATCAACCTTCAATACATATCTACTGACACTCAAAGGGCTGACATCTTCACTAAGCCTCATGATGAAAGTAAGCACAAGTTCTTCATCAATGCACTGGGGATGCTTGATGGAGCTTTGTAGGTCCCCTTTTATTATGTATAAAGATCTATTTTCTATAGAAAATTATTGCTGAGAAAAACAGCAAAAATCTTAAAGAAAATCATAATTGTTTCATCAAAGCTGTGTCGAATTCAAATCGACGTACCGTCGACTTCTACTCGACACCAGCTTCGAGAGCTCTCTGGGACGGATCCTTCGAATACCACTCGACGTAACGTCGAATACTTGTCGATGCTTATGTCGACAGCATCATCGATGACAAAATTTTGAATCCACCTCGACATCAACTCGACGCTCCGTCGATTTGATAGATCGCGCGTATTAGCATATTCTGGCACGCTGAATTTTGCTCTTCTCGACGTTGCTTTGAATAAAACCCTAAGTTGCGATGATTCATCAACTCAAATCAACTTTTTCATTTAATTCTATTGTGTTATTCGAATTCTCTCCCTCCTGCTCTCTTCCTTCTTCCCTCTCTTCGTCTCTTTTCTTTGTTTCAGTGCAGGTTCTTGCAGCATCCCAATGGCATCTACGTCAATTTAGCAAGATATTATTGAGGTCATCGATCTTGCTCTCGAGACTGTGTTATCCAAGTTTGGCTCACTTTATCTTGACTTCTCAACGAATTGTTATCGCAAACTTCGCCGCCAACATAAAAGGTTGCAAGACCTTACATCTGAACTCATGGCTTTTGATAAGGAAGTGTGATCGGCAACCGTGCCTGCTGAAGGCTTTATATCTTTCTTCAATGATATAAAACAGGGGGAGAATTAAACCAGCAGGCAGCAACCTCTTCAAGATTCTATCTACACAACAGCAATCCCTCTCTCCTTCATCACTGAAGGAGAGCCAGTTGTATCATCTAAACTACAGCTTTCAGATACAGCCATTCAGGGGGAGTCATCTTCTCCAAGAATCCTGCCCTTTGCTCGGGGGGGTCATCAACTCAGGGGGAGATCCCTCTAATTTCAGATGATCAGGCCTACCTCAAGTCTCTACAAGAATTTCATGAAAACAATATACCATCTATCCTTGATCCTCTTTATTTTAGAGTGTCCTCTGAAGATTCATCCACAGCACTCTCTCCAGTCAAGATGGCTGGTCAAGATCCTGTTTCACCTGATCCAGCACCAGCTCAACCAATACCTCCAGTTCAACTTCAACCTTCAGCTCAGGTTTCACCTGCTCCAATTCACCAACCCATTCTTCCAACACCTATTTTTAGGGGAAGACCTCCATATAGAGGTGGAGGAAGTGGAAGAGGAAGAGGAAGATTGTCTATTTGGGAGAGGTACACAAAAGAACAGAGGAAGGAGTTTAGGAAAGACAAATCCTATTACAAAAAATATGAAAGGGTTGAATTTCCTGAGAACACAATAAAAACGCACAATGATCCAAAGCTTTATGAAGCTCTAGAGGACATTGGTGATAGAGAGAGATATGAGTATGTAGAAGCTCAGAAAGAAATTGAAGATAAGAAAAGGAGGTTCATTGATATTCTAAAAAGGGGTAAAGAAGTTGTTGAGAAAGAGGAATTGGCTAAAGCAATTCCAATCAAATCTGCTCTTTTTGATCATAATATGTATACTATAAAGAATTCCCAAGCCATAATGTTAGAAGGAGTAGGGAAACTCCACAGGGGAGGTGTTGGGTGCAATCCAAAGGATGCAGTACAGCTTTCCCAAAAAAGAAAGAAAAGAGAAAAGTCACCTGAAGAGGAGATAGAGAAAAAGAAGATCATGTTTATAAAAGCCTCAACTTCTGGGAAGGAACAAGCAATTGTTGATGAACCACAAGCAATGGCTGCTGAATCAAATCCTGACAAAGGACCTGAATCAGATGATCTAAATCTAGAAGTCATAAATTTGATGACATCCAAAGTCTTTGGTCTTGGTTTCACACTCAAGGATGATCATCCTAATACTGAAATGGACCTGGAAAAACTGTTCAAAGTCCATGGAAGAATACAGAAGGACCCAGAAAAAGCCACTTATGCAAACTTCAGATATGTGGAAAGGAAATACAGGAGGGTATATGAGGACTAGTTCATCTTTCTCATGGAAAGGAAGTGATACTCTTTTTTGGGGTAATCTATGATAAACTTTTGTTGATCATTAATCTGATACCTTCTCTATTTATCAGCTCATCTGTCTTATTCTGTGATCATATTATCTTGTATGTTTCTTTATGCAAAAACTGTGTAAAATCACTTTGAACAAGGGGAGATTGTTGGGAAAACCCCTTTGATTTAACTTAACAAAGTACCTAAAAAGTGATTTTATCTCTTAGGATTGAGTTACCCACTGTATAGTGAGGGTAATCTGGTCATTATATGTCTTAGGATATCACACTCAACCTAGGGTGTCAAGACCAGATCAAAAGAAGCAAAATTTGGGCAAAGTTAACATTTGCGTCGAATAGAATTTGACGCAACGTCAAGTTATTGTCGATGCTACTCTAACTAGAAGTCCAAGTGGTTCACCCTTATGTCGAAGTAATTCAAGTCGACATTACGTCGAATAGATATCGACGTAGAGTCCATGGATCTGTCGATGTACTTTGAGAAGTCGACACAGTTTCTACTTCAACTCAGCGCACAAGGAAGTATCTATCGAAGCCATTTAAAGTCGATGCAACGTCAACTTCATCTCGACGCAGATAATGAAGTTCAAAGCCATGTCATCAACTCGACATTTATGTCGATAAGGTATCGACGCAACATCGACTAGCATAGTTTAACCAGAGCAAGGATGAATTCGAAGTTGCTCCTACAAGAACTCGAAGGTGCGTCGATAAGAGAGGAAGAGAACTCGACGCTACATCCAATACAGTCTGAAAAGGGAAACCTTTTCAACTGTCATTTTGGACCCTCTCTTATGGACCACCTCTCTCAAGACCGTTCTCCAACGGCTCATTAATTGCCTCAAATAGAAAGAAGAACTAAAAGAGTACAAAAAGCTTTCTTAGAAGCATGCTTAATGTTGGTTAACGGGTCGGGAATTAAAGAAGGAAAGAAAGAGATTGTCCAGAGCAGAATACCTTTTCAGGTCTTACTAGTAAGGGAAACAAATTCAAATCTGAAGTGGGACAATAAAAGGCAAGAGAAGAAAGAGAAGGAGAGAGCATTCATCACAATCGGCTATACTGTTCTATTGGAGCTTTTGCTCTTCTTCTTCTTCTTCCTCTCTCAGGAACCCTAATAGAGAATATACAGAGAAGAAATAACTACTACTCTCCCCCTCTCTTAGAACAGAACTAGGGTGCTCATCATCACAATCTTATAGCAACCAAGAGTTCAATCAGAAAGTAGAAACATAAATGATCTGATATTCATAATCTCCTGCAATACAACACTATCATAAGCAGGAGTTAATCAAGAGCAGATCCAGTGAAAGATTCAAGAAGTTGTTCTTCATACGGCCTTCATAAGAATTTTGAAAATAGAATTCTTACTCCTCTCCCCCTTCTTCCTTTCTCCTTCTCATTCCCAACTGTATAGAGTTTTGAGAATCCCTCTTCCAAAGGATTCAGTGGTTCAAGATCTCCTTATCAAAAGATCTGGTGGTTCAAGATCTCCTTATCAAAAGATCTGGTGGTTCATGATCTCCTTGTCAAAAGATCAGTGGTTCTAAGAGACTCCTTACCAAAAGACACAGGCACAGTTGGTGCATTCCTACCAGGTGGTAGAAGAGGGGAGTACCCACATTTTGGGGAACCTCAATAAAAATCTGTGTGTCTTCTAGATTGTTTATTTTCTGGATAAGTATTTGTTGGAGCATAACACTTAGGTTTTTATTGTACTTGCACAGTTAGGTTAGAAATAAATTTAAATCTCTATTCAACCCCCCCCCCTAGAGGATTCTCAGAGGCACACTGTGCACTTTCACATTTTCTGAATCTCCTTGCTAGGAGGCTGAACATTTCATCTTCAGGAGTGAAGGGCTCTCCTACTGCAGCCTTCAAATCAAGGTTCTTTTGTATGGGAGTTGAGATTGTTTCCCTTGCCTCTGATTCAGCTCTGCTCTTCAGAAGCATCTCATATGACTTAAGCTTTCATATCAAAACATCACTTGAGATTTCTTTATGGAATCTAGACTCTCTGATGGCCCAGATCCTTGAATCCCATGAGCTAGGGAAGCACATTAGGATCTTATCATTAATCTCTGTCAAGGAAATTTTCTTGTCCAGACTCCTTAGCTCATTAATAATGATGTTGAATCTGTCATACATTTCAGCAACATTTTCATCAGCTTTCTTTTGAAAGTTCTCATATTGGGATATGATAAGGGACTTCCTATCCTTTCATTCATCAGAGCTTCCTTCTACCATTCTGGTGAGAGATTCCCAGATCCCTTTTGCTGATTGACAGCCAGCTACTTTCTGAAAAATGTCATCTGACATTGTGGAGACCAGAATATTCATAGCTTTGGCATCATATGTCTTCTGCTTCTTTTCAGTCTCTATCCACTCAGCCCTGGGCATAGGTTCCTGTGTTGAAGATCCACTGGCATCTTTCTTGTATGGGACTGGAGGGCCTGAAATGATAACATCAAAGATGTCTTCATCAATAGAGTTCATATAATGTTTTATTCTGGCCTTCTAGAGTGTAAACTTGTTCAGATTACACACTAGAGGTCTTGTTGATGAATAATCCTTAGAAATCATTTTGTTTAAAAAAAGTTTTAATTAATTTTAAAATAAATAAATGAGAGTAGGAGATCTTTTGATCAAGGTGTTAACCTTTTAATGATCAACCTCCCTCTGATACCAATTGAAAGTGCACAGTGTGTCTCTGAGAATTCTCTAGAGAGGGGGTGAATAGAAATTTAAATATTTTTACCCTAACTGTGCATACAATAAAAACAATACTAAGTATTATGCACTGAACAAAACCAACACAGAATAAATAAGTGTTGTAAATATAAAACAGAAGGAAACAGTAAGCTATAAGTGGGACAACACAGAAAATGCAAAGCACAGACATAAGGATTTTTATAGAGGTACCCCAAAATCTAGGTAATCCTCTCTTCTACCTCCCTAAAAGGATTACACAACATGTTCTTGAGTCTTTTGACAAGGAGACTCTTAGAACCATAGATCTTTTGATAAGGAGATTTTGAACCACGGAGTCTTTTGATAAGGAGACTCTTAGAACCAAAGATCTTTTGATAAGGAGATTTTGAACCACTGAAACCTTTGGAAGAGGGATTCTTAAAACTCTTTTACAGTTGATGGAAATAGTAAGAAGAAAGTAAGAGGGAGAAGGTAAGAATTCTGTTCTCAGAATTCTTCAGAAGCTCTGATGCTGCTTCTGTCTTTCTTTCACTGGATCTGAAATGATGAACCCTTGCTTATGATAGTGATTATTTGCAAAGGTTGTTTTACTTGATCCTTTTTCTCTCAGCACTTGTTGTAGTTCTACTGATGTATAATGATGAAGAAGAAGAAGCAGTATATCTTCCTGTGCAGAGAGAGCACTTCTGTATATCTATCTTTTAGGATTTGAGAGGGAAGAAGATGAAGAACCTATTTGACATCCAGAATGATGTGATAACTGTGTTGTTTGTTCTTCTCCTCTTTTTGCATACTTATTGTGTATGATTGAGTTTTCAAAAACCTTTCTTCTTTTGGCTTGTCCTGAAAAGGAATTCCTCTTACCCACCTAATTTCCTTTCTCCTTTTGTTCTCGACCCGTCCAATCATTGTGAATACCTTCCAAAAGTAATTTGTTGTGTCCTGGAAAGCTTCATTATATTCTTGGCAACAAACGAGCCATTGGAGAACTATCTCTAGCCTGGTGGTCCTTTTGAAAAGGTCCCAAAAGGATAGGTGAAAAAGCTTCCCTTTTCTAACGGTATTCGACACCGCGTCGACTTAATCAATCTTCATGTCGACGCACCTCTGAGTTCTTATCGACGTAGCTTCGAATTTCTTCTTAGCTTTGGCTGAACTCAGATATCGACGTTACGACTATTCCTTATTGACGTGTCCATCGAGTTGAAGCCTTCGACTTGAGCTTTTTATTTCTATGTCGAATTATAGTCGAAGTTGCATCGACTTCTGAGATGGATTTGACAAGATCTTCCTTCTGCGTCGACTTGACTTTATAATTCGACAGACTGAACAAGTTGCTTCGACTTCTAGTTAGAGTTACGTCGATATCCAGTCGAAGTTGCATCGAATTTTATTCGACGCAAGCCTTATCTTAACTTATTTTGTGATTGCTTTGAGTTAGCCCTGACACTCTAAGTTGAGTGTGATATCCTAAGACATCTAATGACCAATTTACCCTTCTCATACAATGTGGGTAATAAACCTAAGAAGTAAAATCACTTATAGTTAATTTGTTAAGTTAAATCAAAAGGAGTTTTTCCCAACATGTACCTAGAGTGCCTACACATTATAAACACAAGCATGATCAAATACATAGTGTTAATTATTATTCTCAAACTAAGAGATGTGGAACACAAGCTCCAACAGTAGGTAGTGTAGCGTGTAGCGGATCTTAGTGGGCTAAAACCCATTGTTGCTCAAGGAAATGAATAGTTTAACTCTTTTACTTTTGCATTTTTTCCTTGCAAGCGGATGAAACGTTATGTATGTTTGATGTCATGTAAGGTCATAAGGCTGGACTTTGTTTCATTCCTAGTTGCAGTATGTGGGCATTCAATATTAAATGTGTATACTTCCAATGGTGTATAAACTTTGTAGCAGTAGTTTTTAATTATATGCCTATTATAATGTTTAACTTGTGGATGTGATATGTTATGGGGGCCTAGTCAGACCCATGTTATATTATGTTTGCAGGTGGAATGTTATAATTTGGTATCATATTTTATTAAATCGATCACGTAGTCTTTAGGTTTGTGAATAAAACCTTTTAAGGAGTGGTGTGCACATACAGTGCGATTAACTAAATGTCTAGTTTTAAGAATAATGTTCACATAGAAATGAATATGTTTTCTTATTTTGGAACTTGATTCTTCCGTTTTTGTTGATCTTATGTACTTTTGGGCACTAAATTGTGTGTTTCACATTTATAAGTGAGTGGGAGAGGTGTGGGCTCCTCACAACACTGTGATGCTTGAGATAACAGTATATATTTTGAATTTTGCAAGCCCCTCATCTGTGGAGATGTGTAGAATGATTGTTGAGGCAGTGATCACCGTATTAGATGCATGATCAGTGAGGTTTGCACTGAATACTACACCTCCCACTTCTGATGTGGCCCTAGTATCGGTTATTGTTGTAGCTCTATTAGTTAAATAGTAAAAATGTGTCCATCAGTTGAAGTACTTTCTGAGTTTCAACTCTCTATCATTATCTTGGGTTGAAACCCCACCTAAGCCCGAGGAGTGCTTAGAAAGGGTAAAAATGATCCTGACTGTGGCAGAGTCTAAGGATAAGAAGATGGTCACTTTGACCACCTTCCTACTCAATGGGGAGGCGAGGATAGATTGCAATTTAAAAGAGGTCAAAATGAGTAGGGGAATATAAGGCAAGACTGTATTCATTAGCTTAAGAGTGGTAAGCAAGACTTTGATCTACTCCCTTCAGGTGGTCAAGGAAGTTCAGAAAGGTTCTTAGTTGTTCTTCACGTTTTAGAGCCTTCGGAGCCCAAGCCTGGTTTATGTGGTGTGTCGGTGGCAAAATAGTATGATAATGTCTTCTTTGACGAGCTATATGGGGATTCTCCTTAGTAAGAGATTTATTTTGACATTGAGTTAGTGTCAGGTGCCAAACTCCTGTCATGTTCACCTTATCAAATGGCACCAAAGGAGATGATGGAGCTGAAAGTTCGACTATAAGCGTAGTTTGTAACATCATCATTCCTACTAGACCCCTAGGATGACTTTTGTCATGACTAGAGTCATGACATAGGCTTAAGTCAACCTAAGTGGCCTTGGAAACCAAGTAGTTAGGCAAAATGCTACTTGGGGTGCTAATAGCAATTTTAAACATTAACTAGGGATTAGCCAAAAGGGCCCCAAAATGGCAAATTGACCCCATCATTACTCACCTAAACTCTTAGGGAGTCCCTTGGGACACTTAGGACCCAATTGGGTCAACTCAATTGGTCAAATTGATCAAAGTCAACCATACCCTAAATTGGTCAAATCTCCTTAATTTGGAGTCTCATAACCATCTAATGACCCAATTGACCTCATCTAACTCTTCCTAATCTCCTAGGGAGCTCAAGGGGTCACTAATTACCCAATGAGTCAATTCAAATCTAGGGTTTGGTTCAAAATCACCATTTGACCCATTTAGCCCAATTTGACCTAAATAGGTCAAAATTGTCCAAAGGGGGTTTACCAAGCCATGATTCACCCCAAAAGGTGCCTATGGACCCAATTCCACCCATGTGGGTCAGCCACATTGCCTTTGTTGACCTAGGGTCAACCTTAACTCCATAAGCTTGAATTTGATTCCTTTAGGTCAAGTGAGCCCAAACCCTAAATTCCATTGGGTTATGTCCAATTTTGGGCCCCATCACTAAGCCCATGATCCCATTCCCTGATTAACCTTAGATAATTAGTAATGGGGGTTTGAATTATGTCTGAATTTAAAATCAAAAGAGGCCAAAAGGGAGGAATTTGGGGAATGAGTGCCAAATGGCACTCAATTCCTCTTCCCAATCTCTCCTCTGAGATCAGGGAGTAAATTCAAACAGCTCTCCAGCATGCTTGCTACCTTTCCATTGGCTGGAGAGGGAGGTGGATCTTGGCTAGAAATGGCCTTTAATGGCATTTCAAATATTAAGCCCTCCCCCTTGCCAATTGAGACCGCCATCATCTTCAGAGAGCGGAGAGAAGAGGAAGCCCCAAGCTAATTGAAGGAAACAAGCTCTGTTCAGAGAAATTTCCATAAACACAATGAGGGGATCGTCTATGGCTCCCAAGCGTGTTACATGCTCCCACAACTCAAACCAGTCAGGCATTCCTCCTCTCCTCCCTAGTGCTAGATCCCAGTCTTTTATTTTTCGAAATTGGTTGAGAAATGACGAAATCGTCATTGTCGATCTCGAGATCTTTAGCTCAACCAAATCCCCCCCCCCCCATTTCACGTATAGGCCACCTCCAGCCACCATTCCTCCGGTTATCGGCTGCCAACCCCTGGCCGGAGGTGGTAGCGTTGGCCGTTTGGCCGGAGACGGCCTCAAGCGGCCGGGATTGAGCTCCAAAGTTGCTATAGGGAGAAGTGATATGGACCTTTGTCTCAAGGAAGAAGATAACCCCTGGGCCGTCCGATCTGGGATGGATTGATAAATGCATACCATAATTATATAATTTAGTGTTATACTAATATTTTTGCCTGATCTTTAATTAATTATAGAAAATACATAGAGGCAAAATCAAAAACCGTGCCTAACATGAAATATGAAGCCATGGGTCTCTACTATTTTTAGAACTTGAGTTTACTCAATTTGGAGCAGTGTAGCTCCCTCAGCACCAATTTTGGTGGGTTGTGTACATAGAGTGGCCTAGGCACCAAATATTTAATTTAGAGAATTCTATAACTCCAAATAAGCTGAAATTCTGGATATGCATGAGTCATGCTCAAATACATACCCTGCCCAAAAATGAAAATTTTTGGAAGAAATTTTTCAATAGTTTTTGTAATCAGTTAATTATTCATGCATGATTAAATTAAGTGGGTTTATGAACCCTAAAGACCCCAGATTTTTGGTGGGGATCTTATTATGTCATTATATGCCTCTGGTAAAATTTTCAAACAATTTGGGCATGTGCACGTTTGGGAAATACCACATGCAAGTATGAGTAGTGTATGGAGAATGGTGTCAATAAGTTGAATTTGGTGAATTTGGACTTCTACAACTCTAAATAGGCTGAAATTTTGGACATGCATGTGTCATGCCCAAATACACACCCTGACCAAAAATGGGAATTTTTGGAAGAACTTTTTCTATAGTTTTTGTAATAATTTAATTATTCATGCATGATTAAATTAAGTGGGTATATGAACCCTAAGGACCCCAAATTTTTGGTGGGGATTTTATTATGTCATGATATGACTCTGGTAAAAAATTCTAGACAATTTGGGCATGTGCTTGTTTAGGAAATATCCCATGCATGTAAGAGGTATGGGAGAACGATGTGCATATAGTACCAAAGTTGATTTTAGTGTATTTCTCCCAAATGGCTTCCTACATGGCAGTGAGATTTTATCCATGCATGCAACATGAGTAAATGTATCACCCTAGGAAAAGTTGGGATTTTTGGACTTTTAATTTCTAGATATTTTAATATTTCTTTATATGTCACATTTTTTATTATGTAAATTATTAGTGACCAAATCATCTAGAAAAAATGCATAACTCTGCCCTAAGCATTGTTAGGACATAGAACACTGATGAGTCCCAAATATATACACATTTATGGACTCATCTGGGCCGATTTTTCTAGTCTATGCACTACACTTTAGGCATGTTTTCGCTCATATTTGTTATTCCATGCTATGTGCACTTCTAGGCCCGTTTTGGTGTTATTTCTTGTTTATCTTCATTATTAGTTTTCATGCATGGTTAAGTGTCACTTTCAGTGGTTTGATTAGTGTTGTATGCTGGAGCAGGAGTCGTGCAGGTGTTTCCGGTATAATTCTGTACAGGAACACAGCGCACGATCACTGGTTCTATTGCGCACGACCACTGGTCGTGCGCCACTGATAGTGTGAACTTACCCCCTGAAATCTGAGTTTTGTTTTCCTTATCGCACGACCACTTACGATAGTGCGCACGACCACTGGTCGTGCGCCATTGGTCATGCGAACATTGTATTTTATAATTTTCTTACCTTGCAGGCTCCGTCCAGGCAGGCGCACGATCACAGGATTCTAGTGCGCACGACCACTGGTCGTGCGCCAATGACGGTGCGCACTGTTTATTCCAGCGCCTATAAATATGCCCTGCTCGCGAATTAGGTCGGGATCCCGATTTTCCTCCGCCCGAGTCCGTCGTTTTCGCCCCTTCCGCAGGTTCTCCGCCCCCCTAGGCCTCCTCCATCATCCTTGAGCTCCAAGGAGAGGTTTCTAGCCCAAAGATCGCCAACGTCGAGCAAGGAGATCGTGTATCGGAGTAGATTGGATCGTGACACGAAGAAGACGAGCCATTGGGAGGAAGTGACAGCCCTCCTCTACCTCGGACGCAGTTGAAGACCGAGCTTGGACGCGGATTGACAACCCAGCGATTCCAACCGTGAATCTTCGGCAAGGCTTCGGATGTGGTCGACTCCTTTACTCTCTTTTTCCTTCTTTATGTTGATGATTGTTTAGGTTAGATTATTCTATATCTTGATGATGAACACTATGAATCGTGCTTGTAATCTTAATTTCATGTCTATGTGAAGTTATATTTTGTTCATATGTGTATGAGGTGCGCCCCCATCTAATTTCCATTCCGCCGTCACGTTCGGTGCCGCACTAGCAATTGCTAGTGGCGTGCTTGTCGAAGAGGTGCTTGCGACCCTCATTCCATTAGCCTACTCATCCATCTGCCTACCAAAGCATGGCATCGTGGCCCGTACTCCATCCCGCCTAACGAAGCAGCGCGCTCAAGGCCTGCATAGTTCGATTCCGCTTGCCTACTCGTCCATCCGCCCATGTGACGCAGCGCGCTCAAGGCCTGCCTAGTCTCCATTCCGCCAAGCGAAGCATTGCATAGCGGCATTGCATAGGAGTAGTTGTAGTTGTTTTATTTTATTTTCCAAAAGCCAAACCAACTCTCCCGCATTCCATCCGACCTTTAGGACTTCAATTTCAAGTCCTTCCTCGAACGTTAACTCCACCTTACTGTGTTCCTTTGAGATCGATACTTGGGGATTCATTCCCATTTTATATTACTTGAACGATCGGTACACTGCCGTTTCGTGCCGCAGTCGAGCTACCGCCTATAGCGGTGTGCTGAGATTTGCGCCATCAAGTTTTTGGCGCCGTTGCCGGGGAACAGAGTCGTGTGAGTTTTCTGGAGAGGGAGAACCTGAGAGAGAAGCCCTTCCATTTGTAAATTGCATTTCTTTGTTTTATTTCTTTTTATTCCATTTTCCTGTTTTAATTAGGTTGCTTTAGTAATTATTGTTAGGTGTGGTATTTCGCACAATAGTGTTTTTCTTTTTGAATCGTTTTATCTTCGCACTATGTGGGCACATCATAATATTCGTTGTCGTTGGTGTGGAGCTACCTCCCACTTTAGTGATGATTGCCCTACGGAGAATGGTGGGCATAATTCTTCTCGCCCAGCATATAGAGCATCGACTTCGTCTGATACTCCATATGGTTTGCGTAAGTCTTATGGCTACTCTGCTGAGCCTTTACCGTCTTACTTCTTTTCGGCTTCAGCACCCGCTGTGCCAAAGAAGCCTGCTAGGCAGTGCCAGTTTTGTTGGAGCACAGATCATGCCCTGAAGGATTGTGCTGCTTATCTTCGCCAAATGGATGAGGATGACGAGCCGGATATCCGGATCGTCCCAACTCCTAACTCTGGCGGCACACCTTCAACATCCGGTTATGTGTCTTTGTCACCTTCACATCTTGAAGGGTATGGCATGGACACGGTCACCGGATGTGCGGCTGATCTATGCACCGACATTGCTGAGCCTATTCTCCATGTGCATCCACCACCTCTAGTGGACTCGATTCCTTGTGAGGAATCCGTGCTCGACCTTTATCCGAGCACTATTCTTCTCCCTGTTGTGCATACCACGCTCGTCTCTAACGACATTGTTGATGATGTGTCGCAGGATGAGGTGGTTGATCTTAGTATTGTGTCTACTCCTATGGAGGAGGACAACCTTCCAGGTGAAGAGGAGTTTTTCTCAACACCGGTGGAGGAAGTCTAAATCCTAAGCCTGGCCACCGTTGATCCCACCGAATCTTGTAGCATTGATGACAATGCAAACATTATTTTACTTCCCCAACCTGATGGGAGTGAGACCGGGATCACTCCCCCCATTGATGTTTATTTATGTTCTTCGTCTTCTTTATTTCTTGATCCCCTTCCTTCAACTGAGTCTGTGCAGGTTGAATCTTCACAGGTACTTTAGGAGGACTTGGAGCTCTTTGCTCAAGTCAATGATGAGAGAATCCTCTCATGTGAGGAGGTTTATTCCCCCTCCGTAGAGGAAGCTCCACTCATTGCCTTCGCCTCCTGCCACCTCCCTATTGACGACACCTTGCTAGGCAAGGATGTGTTTGGTGAGTTGAGTGAGGATATCTCCTCCTCTTCTTACTTTCTGTTTCCTCTACCTGCGTTATGTAGGTATTATTATTTAGGTAGAGGGGTGACTTCCTTATCTCCGTATCGGTACCAGCTACCGAAATGGATAATGGAGCAGTTACCTGTGCATTTCCTTTTTCATAGACCCATCAGCTAGAACTGCTTTAAAGTTGAATAAGTCGTGCTGGGAGGACAATAACCCCAGTAGTTATCTTTCTTTTCTGCATTTTCATTTCACCTAATCATGTTTAGTTAGTAACATTTCTTTTTCAGTTTTCTATTTTCTTTTGTTTCTGCGGAGCTGACCCCTGCAGGTATCTTTTCTGGATAGCGGACGCTGCGGCTCATTTTAGCTTACACGCCAATCTTCTGGTGTGCTCATTTATGAGCACTGGGTACTCTCTTTCCCTAGCCTTTTCTGATTTTCATGTCATATATTTTGTGGATTGTTTAGTTTAAGTCTGGGGGAGAGTAGTTTTGTTTACCCGCTCACGTGCACTATTGCACTGCATACTAAAAAATTTCATTTAAAATGTTTTGTTTATTTTCATTGCACACCACAGCACCCACTTGAGCGTACTTAGCTGTTGGCACATCTTGAGCTGAACTCATTTCTTTTTGTGTGATTTGTAAAATCATTGTGTTGGCTTAGGATTATGAGGCGGGGTAAAATGTTGACTCCTGTAGTGCTTCTAGTCGAGTGCTCATGTCTCGCTTAGATATTCGTGTAGATTCAATTTCTTTTTATGCCTTTAGTTTATATTTTTCTATTAGCGTAGATATTGTTTACTTTACTCAAAAAGTGGTGAATCCGGTGTGTATCAGACGGTAGCATAGGAATGTGCGTAGACGTTCGTTAGCCTTGTATTGCCCGAGTCGGGAGAAAGGATTATCTCTCTCGGTGGCTAGAACTTGCCCCAAGCGATTCTTGAAGCATGGGTATAAGGTTAGTCAATTGCGTGAATGTGATATAGGCCATCATTTTGGCCCGGTTGAGCCTTTGTGCCCACTCCTATCGATTTATCCTCGTTAGCCCAGTTGTGCCTACCCTTCCTTTGATTCAGCCCCACTTTTATTTCGCCAAAGCCCAAAAGCCAATCCTAGTCGCACACCCAAATCTGAGCTTTAGCTATTTATTATTTTCATGAGTTGGGTTGTTGATTTGGTGATATGTTTGTGAAGATGTGGATGTGTTTTATTGATTAGTTGCTGAAAATGATAAGAAAAGAAAAGAAGAAAATGAGAGAAAGAAAAGAAGTGAAAAGAAAAAAAAAGATATGAGCTTTAATGAAAAATCTGTGTAAAAATATATGTTTGGGAGTAGGCGGTGCACACACCCATGTTATTAAGTCCAAGTCTGGGGGTGTGATGTACCCGCGTGTTTGTGTGGTTAACGAGAATAATTTCTGCATAAGCTTATTTGGGTTTAGCGCTTGAGCCGTCGTTCTTATCTTTGTTTGTCCTCACCTAAACCCAAGCCTCATCTTAAACTTTAAGTCCTATTGATTCACGCATTTGAGTCAAACCAGTGCCGTGGAGAGAGTGCGAATGGGCAAGCTTATGGTCACCGACATTGATGGATTTCAATGGAGTTGCCCCGAGCCCCGATCTTTGGCAATGCTCGCCTCAGCGTTCAGTTTACTTTCTTCCTATGTACGACCTTTTGATTCACAGTGATTCACTTTTTGAGTAAACGTAATATATAAATACGCTCCTAGAAAATTATAAACTAATATGTATAATTAGAAATTTTGTCTACTGTATTTCTACGCACATGAGCATGCGACTTCGCATGGTACTCCGCTTGATAATTTCTTCGCCAGCTTATGTTTTTCCTGTCCGCGAGAGATGGTTTGCTCGGGACGCGCAAACAGTTAAGTCTGGGGGTGTGATGAGTCCCAAATATATACACATTTATGGACTCATCTGGGCCAATTTTTCTAGTCTATGCATTACACTTTAGGCATGTTTTCGCTCATATTTGTTATTCCATGCTATGTGCACTTCTAGGCCCATTTTGGTGTTATTTCTTGTTATCTTCATTATTAGTTTTCATGCATGGTTAAGTGTCACTTTCAGTGGTTTGATTAGTGTTGTATGCTGGAGCAGGAGTCGTGCAGGTATTTTCGGTACAATTCTGTACAGGAACACAGCGCACGATCACTGGTTCTATTGCGCACGACCACTGGTCGTGCGCCACTGATCGTGTGCACTTACCCCCTGAAATCTGAGTTCGGTCTTCCTTATCGCACGACCACTTACGATAGTGCGCACGACCACTGGTCGTGCGCCATTGGTCGTGCGAACATTGCATTTTATAATTTTCTTACCTTGCAGGCTCCGTCCAGGCAGGCGCACGATCACAGGATTCTAGTGCGCACGACCACTGGTCGTGCGCCAATGACCGTGCGCACTGTTTATTCAAGCGCCTATAAATATGCCCTGCTCGCGAATTAGGTCGGGATCCCGATTTTCCTCCGCACGAGTCCGCCGTTTTCGCCCCTTCCGCAGGTTCTCCGCCCCCCTAGGCCTCCTCCATCATCCTTGAGCTCCAAGGAGAGGTTTCTAGCCCAAAGATCGCCAACGTCGAGCAAGGAGATCGTGTATCGGAGTAGATTGGATCGTGACACGAAGAAGACGAGCCATTGGGAGGAAGTGACAGCCCTCCTCTACCTCGGACGCAGTTGAAGACCGAGCTTGGATGCGGATTGACAACCCAGCGATTCCAACCTTGAATCTTCGGCAAGGCTTCGGATGTGGTCTACTCCTTTACTCTCTTTTTCCTTTTTTATGTTGATGATTGTTTAGGTTAGATTCTTCTATATCTTGATGATGAACACTATGAATCGTGCTTGTAATCTTAATTTCATGTCTATGTGAAGTTATATTTTGTTCATATGTGTATGAGATGCGCCCCCATCTAATTTCCATTCCGCCGTCACGTTCGGTGCCGCACTAGCAATTGCTAGTGGCGTGCTTGTTGAAGAGGTGCTTGCGACCCTCATTCTGTTAGCCTACTCGTCCATCCGCCTACCGAAGCATGGCATCGCGGCCCGTACTCCATCCCGCCTAACGAAGCAGCGCGCTCAAGGCCTGCATAGTTCGATTCCGCTTGCCTACTCGTCCATCCGCCCTTGCGACGCAGCGCGCTCAAGGCCTGCCTAGTCTCCATTCTGCCAAGCGAAGCATTGCATAGCGGCATTGCATAGGAGTAGTTGTAGTTGTTTTATTTTATTTTCCAAAAGCCAAACCAACTCTCCCGCATTCCATCCGACCTTTAGGACTTCAATTTCAAGTCCTTCCTCGAACGTTAACTCCACCTTACTGTGTTCCTTTGAGATCGATACTTGGGGATTCATTCCCATTTTATATTTCTTGAACGATATGTACATTGCCGTTTCGTGCCGCAGTCGAGTTACCGCCTATAGCGGTGTGCTGAGATTTACGCCATCAAACACCTCTGGAATTTAATTGAGATTTTTTTAGCACCTTTTACTTTACTAAATTAGTTTGTTGGGATTCTACACCATGTGAATTAATGAAATAATCATGGCTGAAATATTCTGGAAAATTCTAAAATTTGGAATATACCTATGATATAGTGTTATCTGTCAGTGTGAATTTATTTGGAATTCTTGAAGCTGTATTTTTCATTGTTCATGTACAATTGTTGGTTAAGCACAATAATAAAATTTTGGCTAATTATGTTGTAATATTTCTGGAAAATGATAAAACTTTGCAGGAGTTCGTTTTGGTTCATTATTAAGCTCTGAGAATTTTCTTGTAATTTTTAGTTGATCTAATCTTGGCGAATTTCTTAAAATAAGCTTTTGGAATATATTTAGTAAATTTGGTTTAAGTGATCATATCTGTTTGGAAAATGATAAAAATTTGTAGAAGTTCATTTTGGATCATTATTAAGCCCTGAGAATTTTCTTGTAATTTTTAGTTGATCACTTATTCTTGGTGAACTTCTTAAAATGAGCTTTTGGCTATATTTAGTAAAATTTGGTTAAGTGATCATATATATCTAGAAAATGATACAAATTTGTAGAAGTTCATTTTGGATCATTATTAAGCCCTGGGAATTTTCTTGTAATTTTTAGTTGAAATCAATATAGTTATCTTTTGTCAATGTTGTTTATGCCCAATTTTTGTATTAAATTATTATTGGTAGAAGATAAAATAGAAAAAATACCAAATTTTGGAAATGTACATTTTTAACCTAGGGGAACCTCTGGAAAAATTTGTAGCAACGAAAACCATCAGAATATCATACATCATGTTGAAATTGGAAGTCAACAATTAATTATGGTGGGTTAAATAATTAGGTCCTTAATGGAAAATGCACAAGATTGATCATGAAGACACTACTTGACATGTAGAGCTTCAAGGATAAATTCGAAGTCATTTGAACATGTTTCTCATATACACCTCATAAGGGCCTTAGATTACACTCATAGTCAAGTTGGTCTGCGGAAAGTATATCTGCATTTAGTGATTTGAACATCCTTTGGTCATCATACACAGCTCCAAAAACCTTAGAATTGTCATGTACCACATAGGATGGTGAGTAGGCCAGTTCATTTTGGAATTAGCCCTAGATAAGTTTGGTGTGCAGTTAAAGAAATGCTTAAGGTTGAATTTATAAAGACTAGAAAGAGGAGTGAGACGATATGAGCCACCAGTAATAATATGGTATGTTAAGCTTTTAGGATTAGACCTAGATCATGACCAAGTGGAGATGAGCTGAGAAGAAGTCTGTCAACAAATAATAGGCAGCGTTGAGGTTCAATTGAAAATCAACGCTCCCCTAAATGCTATAATTCATCTTAGGGCTCTAAAGCAATCAGAGAGATTGTGGGAGGTATGGGTAGCCACTAATAATAATAAATATCTTGAGAAAGGAAGCTTTGAATGTCACCCCATCATACAACCTAGTACCGTTGCGATCCCTTCATCAGGTAGACCTTGGGAAGTCCAAGATGCACCCTAAACATCTAAGATTAACAAAGGAGTGGAAAAGACTAGATGATTTAGAAATATGAATGAATCATATATATATATAACTTAGGTGAATAGTACTTTATAGAGTGGAATGGACAAGTTGGTCCATGGAGCTGTAGGCTCAGTATTTATGAAGGATGGGTTGGTCTTGCGTGCAATAGGCTCGGTGAATATGTAACCGAGGACTAGTTAGTCCTGTGAGCTGGAGGCTCGATTGATAAATTTGATACATAAGTGCATGTGCATAGAATGTGGTGGGTCTTTGGTACTTGCCTAGTCGACACACCAATGGAAGTACGATGACTCGGCAAGTGGTAGGTGTTTAGAGGGCCAGGTTGTTTTACTGCTCAACTGGAAGGTCATATTCCCTAATAACCCACCACTTAGCCTTATACAAGGTCTGGTCCTGATGGATCCAGTAAGAGTATGCAAGAGTTCATGAGTATCGAGGTCAGGTGTCATAGCATACATTAGGGCTTAGGTCTGTGATAGATTACTTGGTAGTAGTCTAATTTTCCTTGAGGAGCGGAATAGGTTCCTTTACTTGTTCTACTTATGTAGACTATTTTTATATGTTTTGGCAAGTTAGAATAAAGCACATAGAAAACACAAAGCTATTTATAGTGGTTTCTCGAGATAGTGTGTCTGTGGGTAGTCCACTTTCCCTTTACACCTTTCTAACAGTGTGTTAGACAAGGCAAACTTCTCCAAAACTCAGCTCAATGAGCTTACAACACAAATCCCTCAGAATCTCTTAGGTTTTCTCCAAAACCCTACCTCAGGCCAGCATCCCTACTACTCAGAGTTGTCCAACTTCTACAGCTCAGAAATACTTCTGGTTTCCTACCTCAGGCCTATCAAAAATCCCTACCTCGGGCTGGGAGTATAGTCCTACACTCAGGCTCACAGCCCTACACTCAAGCTTACAGCCCTACACACTCAGGCTTACAGCACTACACACTCAGAACACAATGTTCTTACGGCGTAGAATGAGATTATGTTTCTACAATCAGAAGATAAAATATATTGACCTTCAGCTTTGAGTCTTCTGATGTAGTATCACAGCAGATGTTGTCTTTGAGTAGAGATGGCTAAGGCTTTTGTAATGCTCCACTTGATCTTCCTCTTCAACTGAAGGAAAAGATCTTCTTGTTCTTCCGAGCTTTAATCAGCAGGAACAACATGTTGAGCTTTCTCATGGTCGCCATCATTGTCTTTCTTTTTAGTTGTGCAAGCTTGTTGTTACATTGACCTAGCATATGCTTTTAAACCTCCACCAGGCATCAACGGCTCTTTCCATATCCTAGTCATAGCATGGACAGGAATAGAATACTTTATCTTGCTTTCTGGCCACTTGCGCCAAAAGTATATCCCCCCAAACAACATTCATATTTGAATCTATCTCAGCGAATGGGCTGAGACAGTTTTCACTCTCAGTGGTAGAATCAGTCTTCGTCTCAGCGGATCCACTGAGACAGTTATTCTTCTCAGCAGTTTCCTCTATATGCAGCTCAGCTGAGACAGACTCCTTCTCAGCGGCTATACAGCTGCGTATCAGCGGTTCATCTGAGACCAGACTGTTGTCTCAGTGGTTTTGGCAGTGAAATCAAAGACCTATTCTAATATATGGAATGACTTAAGCATGCAAAAACATAATACAGAAAAGCTTATCAAATACAATATATACTTAGCATTGAGTGTGATGCATCTTCAAATCTAGGGAACATTGAGGGGCAATATTTCCAACAATCTCTCCCTATTTGAAGAAGGAAGAACATACACCAATGCTAAGATACATTAACATAATAACCATATCATGACAAATGAAGAGATAGTAAAATAAGAAGTCATGACAACATAACAATCTTATTGTTATCAATTATATAGACAATACATCATGTAATGAGCATCCATACACAAAACATGTTCAGCATTAATACACAAAACATGTTAAGCATTAATACACATAATATTGTAAGCATTAATACATAGCATATATTAAGCTTGACTTTAATTTACTTATGAACACATGAGGCTCAGAAATCAACTGAAGGACCAAATGTATTAGAGATAAAATGTCAATACGTAATGTTACAGTTTTCAGTGCACAATTTTGTCTAATGAAAATTTAAACATTTGTTTATGATTTTCTCTTCTTGGATGCATTTGAATTTTCAGCTTGATCACAAGCAACATCCTTTCCAGCAGCAGAAACTTTCATCTCAGCAACCCTCTTCGTGTTCTCTAGCCTTTTGAAGTATAAGAATGGCTTTAGAATGTATTTGGATGGCATTCTTTTAGGGTTGCTTTATCTTACCAAATTTTCTTTGAGTATCCTTTCCCTTAGGGAATTTCTTTCTATGTGTTTGATCCATTCCTTTGCTGGATACATCCTATCAATGTTTTTGCAT
The DNA here is from genome assembly GCA_033032865.1 of Dactylorhiza incarnata. NCBI lineage: Eukaryota > Viridiplantae > Streptophyta > Magnoliopsida > Asparagales > Orchidaceae > Dactylorhiza > Dactylorhiza incarnata. The sequence continues at coordinate 1,828,424 of JAWHQI010000278.1, read as the reverse complement.
ATCTGGCCATGGTTTAGCCAAGCATTCAAGATTATGCTCTTTGAATCATCACTCTAATACTCATAGTCAGGATCTTTGTCTTGATCATTCCTATTTTTAGCCATGAACTCCTCAGCAAGCATGACTCCTTCTCTCTTCCTCTTGGCTGCAAGTTGTGCATCCTATGCAATCTTTGCTTGAGCTTGAAAATCAAAGTCTTCATATCTCAGATTATCCAGTAGAGGAAGATTTAATGCAATTCTAGTTCCTTGAAGGACTTTGAGGGCAAGTGTAATGCCCCTGATTTTCGTTAATTATTTACGTGGCCGTTGTGACGTAATTTTGGCGTTTGGGCATTATGTCAGCTCGTCAGGTTTAGTTTTGGGCCTTAGCCTAGTTAAAGTATGTAATTTAGATCGAGCGTACGAGATTTCGCGTCGTTTCGAGTTGTAGAGAAGATTTGGTGTAGTTATTGAGATCTTAGCTTCGAGAGGCTTTATCCCGAGTTTGGCTCGTCGGAATTGAATTCTGACTTCGTTGTTGGATTCGTAGTGCCAAATTTCAGTTTAGGTGCGAATTTTGTAGAAGTTCGAGGTGATTTAGTCGTCTTCGTAGTTTAAATAGAATGGAAGGTCATTTATGTAATTTCTGCATTTTACCTTTGCATGAAATTCTTAGACTGCATTCGATGAACGGCAGGCTAGCTGCGTTCGACGAATGGTAGGCTAGCTGCGTTCGACGAACGGCAGGCTAGCTGCGTTCGATGAACGGAAGGCTAGCTGAGTTCGACGAGCGGCAGGCTAGCTGCGTTCGACGAGCGGCAGGCTAGCTGCGTTCGACGAGCGGCAGGCTAGCTGCGTTCGACGAGCGGCAGGCTAGCTGCGTTCGACAGTGGCAGGCTAGCTGCGTTCGACGAGCGGCAGGCTAGCTGCATTCGACGAGCGGTAGGCTAGCTGCGTTCGACGAGCGGCAGGCTAGCTGCGTTCGACGAGCGGCAGGCTAGCTGCGTTCGACGAGCGGCAGGCTAGCTGCGTTCGACGAACTGCAGGCTGAGTTCGACGAACTCCTGGAGGCTTAATATATATATTAAGCTTAGGTTTTATCTTCTTCCTTTGTCGAACCAAACTAGCCGCCGAGCGAGAGAGGCGAGAGCGGAGTGTTGTGGAGCTTCCGGTCGGCGATTCGAGGGCTGTAGTAGTCGGAATCGAGTTTGGAGAGTGGATTTGGAAAGCACTCGGCGAGATCTTCGTTCTAGTGGTAAGCTTTTCCCGTTTCGTGGAATTTTTGGAGTTCTGGTAGTGACCTAACTCCTCTTTTCGATCCGAAAAGTTTCAGGATTTCGTGCTCGGGTGAGTTCTTGGCCGATCCATAACTTTTGGAACAGAGGTCTTCGAGTTTAGCAAGGTTTAAGGCAAGTGGCATCTCCTCCTTCTCTCTTGTCATTGAAGTATTGTTTCCTGCTTGAGGTCTTGTCATGTTCTTTAGACTTTAATTTTTTACTTTGTTAATTAAACTCTTGAAATTCTTGATCTCCCCCTCAAGTTCTAAATTATTCCCCTTAGATAATTTTCTGCAGTTTCTCGAGAAAACCTTCCTAATTTCTCGAGAAGTGTCCGACTGCCACCTCTCCTAGTTCCTGAGAAAGACCAGTTTTCCCGAGATAGGTCAAGTCTAGTTCTCGAGAAGGACCAGCCCTCTCGAGAAATTTGTTTTAGCCCAGTCCTCGAGAAGTGCCAGCCTTCTCGAGAAATCCCAGCCAGGTTCTCGAGAAACCCTTTCCTTCTTGAGAATCTCCCAGCTCCTCTCTCTCTCTCCTAGTTGTCTCTCCAGAAATCCTATCCTCCTCGAGAATCCTAGGTCCTAGTTCAAAATCCTTGACCTATGCCTTGGACTCCTCCTCCCTTATGAAACCTTGAAATCTTCTAAAGTGTGCAGGGGTGTTGTCAATGTCTGTTTTGTGCCTTTGATCATGATTACTTCTCCCCTTTGAAATCTCGTACCCGTTGCGGTTAATTAGCTTATGTATTCTCTTATGAATCTTCTTATGCAATGTTTACTTCATTTGTGACCCTATCCTTAGGGTATCCTGGTGATTGTTTTCTCGGGCTTCGTCCCGTGCCATAATTAAAGAAATTAATTAATAAGACCATTGCCTTTGTCCTTGCACGGTGGGTCGTGTTTTGGGAGGGTAGTGGGAAATTGTTGTAGCCTTGCACGGTGGCCATTTTAGTGGTGAACCGCAGGCTTGGCCTGTGGTCCCGTGGGCCGTGTTTGGGTGGTTGGGGATAGAAACCCCCACCTGGTTTTGGGCTTTGGGTGGCGGAGGTAAGTAACCGCTCCCGTTTAATTTGAGTTGATCAGTCTCTTTAAATAATTTAACAAGATAAATGAACTTTACTTGTTCCTCTATATGATATTTGGTGCACTTGGTGCATTGTTTAGTTCTGTGCTTGTAGCTTCCTTTCTTGAAAGTGTTGGGCTTGGGTTGGTACCCCTTATGCCTTATTTACTTTTCTGCTTGTTTTCTGCCACTTGTAATTCCTTGCTGACGCGTTCTTTGTTTTATTGAATACCTCAGGTTCAGAGCCTTAGCTGCTAGTGGTGTAGCCTGGAGTCTTCGGGAGTTTTAGTTGTTGTCTTACCCCGCTACTGCGAGGTAGTTGTGGTTAGTTTTCTTCTTGTGTTCAGACATGCTAGTTTGGAGCCAATGGGTTAGTGTCAGGTTGTTGACGCCCGTTGTGCCCTTTTGATACTTTATAGTTTACTTGCAAGTTAAATGCTACTACTTTTAGATCTTGTGTATCTTGCTCTCTGGGAATGATTTATGTCTAGGTGCATTATAGTTATAAAAAATGGCTTTTCTTTCATCCTCATTGCATTCCTTTTAACTGAAATCCTTATCTTTAAGTCGCCTAAAGATATTTTCTATACTTATACTACGCCTAGATATGCGCATATCATTTACTTTACGTCATGTCATCACGTGCATTTAGGACCTTAAGTGAACTAAATCGAGTATTTTTCCGCTGCAATTACATATACTTTCTCGGTGGACTAGTTGATCCACGAACTGAGAGACACAGTTCTTACCCCAAAATCTCATAAATGATTTCAAATGATGATCTATCATGTAAACATGTTTTGATTAAAAAATTAATAGGTTCCCGCCCGAGCGTCTGCAGTTGTCTCCTGCATGACGTCGCATCATGACGCGTATTTTCTCTTACTCTGGTATTCCTAAATTCGGAGAAAATGCGGGTTGTGACAGCAAGCTCAGCATTTGTTTCAGCATTGGTCTCCTCCCCCTTTCTGGCTTCTTCAAATATTTTCTGTTCAATCCCTTGAGTAGTAGTTGTCACTAAGCCAGACAGGGTTTGGAATGCATTTTCTAGATCAGCTTTCAGGTCCTCTTTCATCTTTTCAGCTTCTCCTATTATGGTGGTTCTTGTGGACCACACAAATTCTTCAATGTGATTTGCAGCTTTCTCTATTACTTTATCTATTTTGCTGACATAGTTTTTGACATAACCCATGTCTTGCTCTGAAAGTTGGAGAGTTTTGTCCATGGATTTTAAGATGGTGTTCTGAGCAACAACTGAATTTTCTGCCAAAACAAACCATTTGGTCATCTGGCTGTTTAGGTAGGCAGTGTCTTCCTTTAAGCCTTTGATCTCGGTCATCACCTCAACCTTCACATTTGATATTGATTTATCTGCATACTCCTTTATTTATGATATATGGTCATCAATCAGAGTCTTGATTGAACTTAGAAGAAGTTCATTTTACTGTGAAGATGTCGAGGGTTGTTGTTCCATGATGGGTTGAGGGTGGATTGTTGGCAGAATAGTCGGTATGCTTGTATGTTGATGTTGTAGACCATCACACTCATCTGGAGTGGATGTCTCAGCCGCTGGGGTGGATGGAATGATGTTCTCCTGAGCAGGAATCCTTGAATGCTCCCCCTCAAATTGATCACTGATTTTGTCAAATGATTTCTTAGTATCAAGCTCCTCAGCTTCCTTTTCAGCAACATCATCAGCATCATCTTCATCCTCTTGGCCTTCATCTCCAGTTGATCCTTCTTGCTCCCCCTCAGATGGAGCATCATCTTGATTATGCTCCAAGAGGTCCGGTTGTTCATCAGGGATCATACTAATTCTTCTTTCAAGATTAAATATGATGAGATCAATCTTACTTTGTAAATCAGTGGGAGAGTCTAATTGCTCATCATGACCTTCTGATGCAGGATGCATATTTTGTGCATCCTCAATGGTTGTGAGGTTCAGAGGACTAGAAGCATCATTGTTGTCTCCTTTGTCTTTAGCATCACCTACACCTATACTTTCACCTTCAATCACTCATTGATCAGGAATGTTGTCTAATCTCAGATTAGCAGCAACATCTTCATAATCGGATTCAATACAGACAATCCTTGCTGTTCTTGCTCCTTTGATCAGCTTTTTCTTCTTATCTTTTGCCTTAGAGGGTTGGCTCATGGGGAGAACTCTTGTGAACCTATCCAAGGTTTTGATATCCATTCTCTTTAGATAATGGATGTTTGAACCTTTTGAGGTATCAAACAGATCAGGGTATGATTTGAAGAGATATAGAGACAGAATTTTCCCCAAATTGGGGGCTTGGAGGCATTCTTTAATCCTTTGAAATATCACATCAGCCCATGATGTCTTTTTCTTCATAACTATCCATACTATCAACTCAAACATATATTTTGATATAGTGTCATGGGATCCTGGCTTGCAGAGAATAGCCTTCCCAACTATATCAGCTAGTAACTTTTCATGTTGGTTGAAATTATTCCCCTTTAGTGAGCTAGTCTTGACTTCACTATATTCACACCATTTCAGGTTTTGTCCTTGTCATCTTCAGAGACTTTGTCTTCATCATTGTAGAATGATGGTAGATGTAATGCCTTTTCTAATTTTCTTGGGGGTAATCTTGGTCTTATCACTTCCAATTTTTGACTTCAGAGAGTTTTTGGAAGGAGATATCTTGACATTTATATAGAATTCTAGCACTTCAGTTCTCAGAATCGTCGATGGCTCAGACAGCAGAAAATCTAACCCTTGAGCTTCCAGTAGCTGGATAACATCCTTTATTTTAGTTGGGGCATGTTGAAACCCATTCCTAACAATCTCATAGCCTTCCAGCAAATCTTTTGCATTGTTTGGCGCCATTTCTTGAGAAAGATGAGTTGATGAGTCGGGGTGGGAAAGGTCATCTCGATGGCTGGGGTTTAGGGTTTGTAAATTTATTATTACTATTACTCTATTTATAGAGATTTTAGATTAATTTTAGGTTTGAGATTACCCTTGAGATAATTATTGATTTAACTTATTACATGGATTGATTTAATGCCTCTGGATTCTTAATTAAGATTTGCTTTTATTTAAACAGCCCGTCTCAGAGCATCCGCTGAGGCGAACTGATAAACTGCTGGGACAGGGAATTGCTGAACCTATACAGCCTTCTCAGCAGTTCTGCTGAGACCAGATGCTTGTCTCAACAGTTCTGCTGAGACCAGATGCTTGTCTCAGCGGTTCAGCTAAAACTTTCTCAGCTGTTTCAGCTGAGCACACTGCCTAGCAGTGAACATTATATATTCTAGTTAAGGAATAACAACAGCATATGAATAATCAAATGAAATATATGGGATTAATCAACACTTAACATCCCTAACTCAATTTTAAATGAATTAAACTTGACCTCATCCAATGTCTTAGTAAAGATATCAGCCACTTGATTGTCTGTGGAGACATATTCAAGGTGGATATCTTCACTTTCTACATGCTCTCTAATAAAATGATATCCAATTTCTACATGCTTAGTCCTGCTATGTGATACAGAATTCTTAGCAATAGAAATTGAACTGTATCAGTCACAATATAGTGGAGAATGACTTACCTTGAGGTTGTAGTCCTCTAGTTGGTGTTGTATCCACAGAATCTATGCACAACGGCTTCTTGCAGTAATGTATTCAGGCTCAGCAGTGGATATAGGCATACTGGTCTGCTTCTTGTTGTTCCATGAAATCAATCTCCTTCCTAGAAATTGACAAGTCCCATTTGTGCTCTTCCTATCTACTTTGCAGCATACAAACTCAGCATCTGAAAATCCAATTAGTTCAAAATCATTGTTTTTAGGGTACCAGAGGCCAAGTGTTTGGCTGCCCTTAAGGTATCTCAATATCCTCTTAACAGCTGAGTAATGAGATTCCTTAGGGCATGCTTGATACCTAGCACAGACACATGTAGCATACATAATATCTGGTCTACTAGCAGTTAGATATAATAGGGATCCAATGATGCATCTGTACTTGGATTCATCAAAGGGTTTTCCCTTCTCATCCTTGTCCAGGGAAATGTTGGACCCTATGGGAGTTTTCATGGTGGAGGCTGACTTAATCCCAAATTTCTCAATAAGCTCCCTAGTGTACTTAGACTGAGAGATAAAAATCCCTTCATCAGATTATTTCACTTAGAGGCCTATAAAGTACTTGAACTCTCTCATACTACTCATCTCAAACTCCCCCTACATAAGGTTGGCAAACCTTTTGCAAAGGTTGTCATCAGTAGGCCTAAAAATTATGTCATCTGCATAAATTTGGACTAGGAGACACTTGCCCTTTGTTTCCCTTCCCCTAAGAAATAATGTACAATCTATCTTTCCCCTCAAGAATTTGTTCTTGATGAGAAAGCTAGACAAGGTCTCATACTGGGCCCTAGGGGCTTGCTTTAGACCATATAAAGCTTTCTTAAGTAAATAAACATGAGAGGTTAGAGTTGGATGAACAAAACCTGAGGGCTTCTCTACATAGAACTCTTCCTTCAGATTTCCATTCAGGAATGTATACTTTACATCCATTTGATAGACCTTGAACCCTTTGTGGGCAGCATAGGCAAGGAATAACCTTTTGGCCTCTAACCTAGCAATAGGGGCAAAGGTTTGGTGAAAGTCTATACCTTCTTCTTGCCTATACCCTTTGGCTACCAATCTTGCCTTATTCTTGATGATGACACCATTCTCATCTAACTTGTTCCTGTAAATCCACTCAGTGCCAATTGTGTTGTGTCCTTGAGGTTTTGGCACCAATTTCCATACCTTGCACCTTTTGAATTGTTGTAGCTCCTCTTGAATAACTTGAATCCAGAAGGTGTCTTGGCTGGCTTCCTCAAACTTTTTGGGCTCAACCTGAGATAGGAAGCTCAGGAATAGAGCTTCATTGTGAGCCCTGCTTCTGGTGATCACACCTAGGTTCTCATCTCCAATAATTAGGTTCCTTGGATAATCCCTTAGATGCCTGGTTGTTGCAGGTAATATGTCAGCAGGTTGTTGTACTTCAACTGCAGCAACTATTTCTTCAGCAACTTGATCATCTTCATCTTGAAGTACCTCAATCTCTGGTTTGACTCTGCTTGAGCTGGGTTTATCTTGAATAGACAGCTCTGTTGGATATGTAGGCGCCCTTAGAGGGGGTTGAATAAGTGTTTTAAAATCTTATGTTATATTTTGATATACTTGAAAAACTAAGAGATTGAACAAGAGATTTAGAATGAAGATCTAAATTGATTTATAATGAAAGAGAAAATAATTATCAATTTAGAGAAATGAAAACAAATCAATTTTATTACCTAAAGAGAGAAATGATTATTATTTATAAAATTGATTACAAAACTAGATTTCTATGATGCTAGAAATCGAAAGCGAATAATAAAATCATTTTTGTTTTCTATCCCGGCTCGTATCCCCACGAACTGGTGGCTTTAGCCTATCCTTCCCCAGATACGGCCTCAAGCCACTCTAGCCAATCCTTCCCTGAATATGGCCTCGAGCACCCCGTAGACCTAACCTACATCTAGTCGCCAACACGAGGAGAATTTCAGCCCTAAGTCCTACCCAGACCTAGTCGCCAACACTAGGCGAATTCACTAAACGATTATAAGAAAAGATGTGAAATAAATAACAACAATATAAAACTCCCTATATGGATCTCTTGGAGAAGTGGACGAAGACCTGTAGAGTATGATCATAGTCGATGCGGTCTTTTGTCACGGTGATGATGCGTGTTGAAATCTTCTCCAATGATCTCCTTAAGCCTTCATGGATTTATGGTAGTATCTGTCTGAACCTTCCTCTATATGATGTGGCACGAAGCTCTGGAATTTAGGAGTAGATGAGGATTCGAAAGACGGAGCCAAGGGGAACTTTTTATAGCTTTGGAGCTAGCGCCTGCGCTATCGCTACCGCCGGCGCTATCCCAGTTTAGAATTATTCTGCGCATGCATATATTTCATTTGAAGGAAACTCTGCCACATTGCCTCTTGTACTCTGCACTATCGCATGCTCTAGCACTACTGCCTGGCGCTAGCGCCTTCTAAAAATGCTCCTGGAATTACACTAATCAGAGTTAGCGCCTGTGCTAGTGGCTACCGCCGACGCTAGTGATCATGTTGGAATTATGGCTTCAAATTTGGGGGCAACCATCTTATGCTATCCTTGAATCTTATGGACTTATTTCCTGCACACTTAAACACACAAGATCAAATACACGTAGGATTTGTTATTCTCAAACCTAGGATATGCGAAAGACCATGTTCCAACAAACTCCCCATTTTGATAATAACAAATCCATTAATGATAAATCAGAGCATTAATATATAAGCATTATGAAACCTACTTGTGTGTGTGTGAGTGATAACTTAGGATAATTATCATTTTAGGTATTTAGAATTGCTCCCCCTAAATACATGCTCCCCCAATGTGAATGCTCCCCTTAAATGTAAGTTATCATCTTATTTATTAATCATGTTAGTTTTCCATTTTGATAGTGATTATTATTTATCATGTTAGTTCTCCCCCTTTTGTTATTAGCAAAAGTGGGCAAGGAAGCAAGAGACATAAAAAGAGGATTTTTGATTAAAAGATAACGCATGATCGAGCTTTTTAGATGAAATGAAATGATAAGGAGTTTTAAGCATAATAAGGTAATGATGTCTAAGTAACAAATCTACCTAAACAATATGTATACACCCTAGCCCCGTTCTAAGTGATGGATGGTCATGAGGAGTTGCATACATGTCATAGGTTGGGGTGTTAGTCCCATATGTAAACACTAGAAAAAGCTCAACCTAGCACTCTTTTCCCCCAGTGCCTCGCAAGGCCCCACTGGAACCCTCCTCAGTTAAGGACAAGACATGACTTAGAGGTTAGGTTATCTAATATCTACAACCCTACGCCCCCGCTATGGTGAGATATGTAATCATGGGATAATAATCATTAGAAACATTAAGCATTTGAATCTAATGATAAGTTCATAGTCTATGGGTTTATATTTTTATTTGAATTTTTAAAAAACTCACATAGCTATTTTGAAATTCATTAATGAATCAGAGTTTTTAGCATAAAAATGATATTCGTGTTAGAACAACCAATATAAATTCTACCAAGCAAGTCTACCACTTGTTGAAAAAGGAATTTTGAGATTTAAGACTTTGATATAAGCATGAAAGCGCAAGGTAAAAAATATATGGTGATGATGCGGAAGACTTATAGAAATACAAGAAACATCTTTTTGTAATCATGTCTATTCATAAGAAGAAATATGAGTTGAAATTCCAAAATGAGAAGATGTTTTTTGTAAATCATTGTTCTTTTAAAATCTTTAAGGTTGACAATAAGGTAACCTAAGCATGAAATAAATATATCAAAAAGAGAATACCACAATGTTATTATAATTCATAAATTCAAAACATACCAAACATTGTAGAGAGCATGCTAGGTTATCTAGTGCATTTATAAATAAATAGGAGTATAGAATTTAGCATTAGGATCCAATACTCATGAGAAGAAGTGTTATGGAAGATAATGATGTGCACATAAGTGTATTTTGAATAGAGTAAACAAATGATTTAATCAAAAATACAAGACATATGTAGAGTAAAGTGCACAATAAAACACAAATAATTTTACTTCCACACACTTCAGTGCACATAGAAAAAATGTACAACTACCAAGGTGCTTTACACACACAATGCTCATTAAGACTGATCACGTGCAAAGTAGTGCTTGGGGGATCACGCACTTAATTTTCAATATGGATTTTTTTGTGATCCGGTGTACTTAAGAATAAGTGGTGTAAAAATGAAGGTTTGCACAATACACTTTACTATTCTTTCCAAGGTGCTCAACCTCACAACGCTTATTAAGACTTATCAGGAGGTTCAAGTAGTGCTTGGTGGAGTTATCTTTGTCAATTTATTTCATTAATTTTTTTGTTTTGTACAAAGTTCTCCGAATACACTTGTTTTGCAAACCAATGTAATTTTGAAAGCACAACAACTTTTCTTAATTCTTAGGAGTGCAAATAAATGTAGTGTAGGTAAGATACTTGTACAAATTTAATTCATTATATAATTACAATACACAAGCAAGCATTCTTAGATTAAAAGCACATGTAGACTTTGCCTAAATAAGTGAGTGAATAAATATCATTATCAATCATAAAATATTTGCCCATACTTAGAAACATGCTAAGCTTGATTCTACACAACTTTTACAAGACAATTGATGCTCATTTGATTAGATATATCAAAGCATGATAAAAACAATGTTCAAAGTAGTTTGAAAAGATGAATTGCAACATCGTAGAAGGTCTAAATGATAAATTAAACCATGCTTGATATGGACAATAAAATCCATACATATTTTTTTATATATTTAAAAAAAAAATTATTTTAAAGTTTCAACTCTTATAATTGATCTTGGACTTCTCGAGGTCTACCTTGTGAGGGGTTCACGCGGTACTAGAAGATGTGATGGGATGATTGCCCAAATCTCCCTTTCGCAAGATACATGTAAATAGAAAAGTTAAGTTCAAAAAATATTTTTTGATAATTCTTTGTTTTATATTTTTTGTATTTGATTTTTGCATATAGAAATAGAAATCAAGCAAATAAACAAAGAATAGAAGAGAATAAAATATTTTTTTTGCAATTTTGGCTTTTGTAGTTTTTATTTTAATTTTTCAAAAATCAATTAATGGCATAAATGCAAAAATGAGTAGTACATATAAAATAATATATTTTTACTGATTTTTTAGAATTTTAAAATTACATAAAATCACATAGGCGAGCTAGCGCTAGCGCGACAAATAGTACACAATTTTTAAGATTTTGAAAATTTTGATTATTGATCTTGATTAAGTGTTCCAAGAGTAGTTTCATGCAAAAATTTCAGAATTTTTGGAGATGTCTAGATAGTCCAAATTACATGAAACGTTAGCGATTTCTTATACGACTTGACAACACATGATATATATTTTCTTATTTCTTCATTTTGATTTTTTAAGGCATATATTTATCAATATAATGTAAGTTGAAAATGATAAGAAATGTAAGCACAAGATATCAGTTCAAATAAGCCAAATAAGCATGATTTAAATGATTAGTATGAGATGATGTTTATGCAAAGAATAACAAAGATATGCCCTAGAAAAGAATACACAGCCTGTATATATCTTGGTAAACATATAAAAGCTAACATAGATATTAATATTCTTTAGGTGATAATGTTAGTATGATAAGTTTGGGATTAATGTTATGCCAAAGTATGATAGTGTTTCAATTTATAGACCTAGAATGAAGTGAAGATTCTATTTGATTTGATCTTATTGATATCAAGATGATTCGAAGGTCTAATAAATCACAATACACACATAATACACCAACCATGGTATGCAATTATAATATCCATTGTCATCATATAATTCATATAAATATGATAGAAATAGTTGTTTTAGAAGACTTTTGATATGACTTATGATATATGATTTTAGAGAATTTTAGCAAAGGACATCAATAGATCTTGGTGGTGCATGTGAATTCAATATTCATTATGATGGTAAATTCTTTCAATATATTTTAGTGATTTTCTTTTTAATTATGAATTTTGAATATATATATGTGATTTTTGATAGTGAACAATAGTGATGGTTTAGATCATGTTTGACATCAATGAGTGAACACAATACAATTTTTGTTTAAAAAACAAATATTGCAAATTGAACTTTCTTTTAGATCTTGAACTTTCTTTTGGATCATGTTATTTCTCTAATTTTGTTGATGAAGGCTAAAGAGGTTAATAGTCTAATAACTTGATTTAATTTAAAATATCTTATAGCAAATTTATAGTTCAATTTATATGAATACTATATGATATATATAGGTAATGAATATAAGAAAGATAGATAAGTCATCAAAATAAAAATATGATTTTGAATTTTGATCAATTTGATTTATAAACTCATTAAGTTTTAAGAGATAAAATCATATTTCCAATAATATATAAGATGACCATAACATGATAGCTTAAAAATAAGAAAACAAAAAGAAAGATTAAAAGACATTAAAGTATATCATGAAGTAGAAATTTGTATATTTTATTTTGAAAATATTCTACTTCATGCATTTGGTGATACCTAATGAATAAGAGATTTAGGTATCCAAAGGGGACCAAGTGTGGTGGTTCCTTTGGGTACACCAAATATAACGTGTAGGTTTGTGGGTAGATAGTGATGAATGGGTCCTTTCATGTGAAGTTAAAGTTTCATTTTTAATTTTGGGCCTCCATTCAAATCTTGGTTTATTGTTATTCTTATGCATCAAATTTCCATTGTGATTATCGAAAGTATTGTTCATAGGAAATTTGTGTAATTCTAATTTCATGTTGGGAGAAATATGATTTTGTAAATAATGATGATTTAGATTTTGATTTACAAAAACTGTGTTTCTTACTCTCATTATTAGGCTTAGTTATGATATTCATATTCAACTTGTCTTTAGATATTTCTTGATATTGTGAATTTTTATTTATAATTTTCAAAAGCAAGTTGATTTTTAATTTTAATTCATCTTTCTTGATCTTTAGATTATGCCTAGCTTTATTATAAGCTATTGTGCTATTTTAAGAGTGGAAACAATAGAGTCAATATGATTTTGATAGTCATTTCTAGATTCCTCAAATGTTTCGTCCATCTCCTTGATTTCAATTTTATAATTTTGGCATGTAGCACAATCACTATTCAAAGATGAATTTTCTAAAGATAATTTTCCATTATGTTCTTTTACAAAAATAAGTTCTTTTTCGAGTTCCTTGAATTTTTCTTTAATATCATTACAATCAAAACAAGGTTTTATATTTTCAATTGAAGAGACATGAGTAAATCTAGATAAATCAAAATTTGATTCTACTTTAACTTTTGTTTTTAAATCTTTATTTTCTGAGCGCAATTTGTAATTCGCATTTTTCAATTTCTTAATTTTGCACTTTGTAATTTGTAACAATTATAAAGTAGAAATAGAATTGCAAACAATAAGAGAATTTGATTTCCTAACAGTGCTTTTGGATGCGGCGAGATTTGAGTATAGAGTTTCTTCATTATCTTCATCTTTTTGGCACCTCTCTTCTAAAGATAAGATTTCTTATTTTCTACTTGATGTGCACTCCATTGATCATCATGAGCGGGGCTTTTTTGACCATTTGTGCAAGCTTGTATGTTCTCCACTTCTTGTGTTTGTTTCATATCTGTGAGAGGAAAATCATACATTTCTTCAAGAAATTTCCATACTTTGTATGCACAAGAAAAACAATATATTAATTTAAAATTTTCTTGAGATAAAGCACAAAAGATACTATTCAAAGCCTTTGCATTTAGGTGACGTTTCTTTTTATTTGTTTCATCTGATGGTCTTACTATTGCTATATTCCATGTTTCAATATCTAAATTTTTAATAAACTTTTCCACTAAAAATTTTCACCCTTTATAATTTCTTCCATCAAATAAAGGTGGTGCTAGTGATTTTCCTTCTTCATAAAAATTCCCCCCAATAATAGAAGTGAGATCATGAGACACCATTATTCCCGGTTGTTAAGCCGATTTGGAATAACCTCGCTCTGATACCACTTGTTGGATCTGTAGGCGCCCTTAGAGGGGGGGTGAATAAGGGTTTTAAAAACTTATGTTATATTTTGATATACTTGAAAAACTAAGAGATTAAATTAGAGATTTAGAATGAAGATCTAAATTGATTATAATGAAAAAGAAAATAATTATCAATTTAGAGAAATGAGAAACAAATCAATTTTATTACCCAAAGAGAGACATGATTACTATTAATAAAATTGATTACAAAACTAGATTTCTATGACGCTAGAAATCGAAAGCGAATAATAAAATCCTTTTTGTTTTCTATCCTGACTCGTATCCCCACGAACCGGTGGCTTTAGCCTATCCTTCCCCGGATACGACCTCAAAACACTCTAGCCAATTCTTCCCTGGATATGGCATCGAGCACCCCCTAGATCTAACCTATATCTAGTCGCCAACACGAGGCGAATTTCAGCTTTAAGTCCTACCCAGACCTTGTTAATTTTTGAAGTGGAAGTGGATTTGAGCTGGGCGGTCTGCGGATTGGAGACCGCAGAGACTGCGCGGTCTGCGTTGGTTCTCTGGTCGGTTTTTTTGTCTCAGCGGTTTGGTCTGAGCAGTCTGATTTGGGAGACTGCCTTTTCTGTCCGGGCGGCTTGCGCGGGTTGGTGTGGCGACTTATTCTTGTCGGCCAGATGTTCTTGGAAGGAGACCGGGCGGTCTGTTTTTGAGACCGCAGTGACCGGGTGGTTTGGCTGTAACCGCAAGGTTAATAAAGGAGCTGTGAGCTTTATTGAGGCCGGGCGGTCTGTTTTGCGAGACCGCTCGCGATCTGATAGGTGGTTATTGTATCCGTCTACCCGCCTATAAATAAGGGTGCAGGGCCCGTCATTATTAAAAAAAAACGAGAACTGTAAGAACTCAAAGTTGACTTGATTGTGCCGGTCTTTTTTTAGGTCGCGCGGTTTGAGATTTAGTCTGATCGGTTTCTGTGTTCGCAGGTTAAGATGTTTGCAGCTCGCGGTCTGCTTGTCTCCTTCTTCCAGCTTTGAATAAACCAGTCCGGGCGGACTGTGTTTAGGTGTTCGCGGTCTGTACAACGGACTCAGTTGATCAGGCGGTCTTAAGTAGCCAGGCAGTCTTGAGTTGCGGTTTGTCACAGGAAGCAGTTCTTGTTCAGTGTTCACGGGTTCTTCTTTGATCAAGACCGAGCGGTCTGGGAGATCAAGAAGTGCGGACTTGTTTGTTTTCAGCAGAGAAATAAAGCAGCGAGTTGGCGGTCTGGGGTTGTGGTCTGGCAGGTGCGGTCGATACTCTGTTCGCGCGGTCTTAGCGGCTTTCGTCCAGCTTGTCTGTTCACGCGATCTAGCAGTCTCAAGTGTCAGGTCGCTGCGGCTTGTTTTACACTTGTGTTTTGTGCTTCTCTTCTTCGTGATTCTTATGAATCATGTCTCACCATGTATACCACTCATTGTAAAGAGATATTCAATACCATAGTACTATTCGTTCTTCCCATTATCACTGTTGTGCTACACTTTTGAAAGGTTTTGTGAAGTGTGTTCCGCGTTGTTTTTCTTCACCTCCGGACCTCAAGTTTTTTCAACATGGTATCAGAGGCAGGTTGCTGAGGTTGTGAAGCTGATAGTGTTGATACTTCTCTCGGGTTTCTCATGTGGTAGCAATCAGTGGGATAGCAATGGAAGGAGGATATGCTAGA
Source organism: Dactylorhiza incarnata (assembly GCA_033032865.1). Lineage (NCBI taxonomy): Eukaryota > Viridiplantae > Streptophyta > Magnoliopsida > Asparagales > Orchidaceae > Dactylorhiza > Dactylorhiza incarnata. The sequence goes on along the minus strand of JAWHQI010000278.1, from coordinate 1,812,786 downwards.
GGTCTCGGTATTGAGCTCCTTACATAGACTAACTTCAAGAAGTGGAAGTCTTGCATGGAGAGCTATCTTCTTGGCGAGGACTTATGGGAGGTAGTTGGAGGAGAAGCTAGACAAGTTGTGGTTCCTGCTGATGGGAATGCTGAGCTCGTGAAGGCTTGGAGAAGAACGAATGCTAAGGCAGAGTTTACTCTCAAGAGAGCTATCATTCCGGAGCTATTTGATCACATTATTGGGTGTGGATCAGCTGCTGAGATTTGGACAGCCTTGGATGGCTTGTTCAATAAGAAGAATGTAGCGAGGCTACAATACTTGGAGAATGAGTTGGCGAAAGCAACTCAAGGAAATTTGTCCATTTCTACGTTCTTCTTGAAGATGAAGAACCTCTGCGCAGAGATATCGGCTTTGGACCCGGATGAGACTATCTCAGAAGCTAAGCTAAAAAGGCACATAATCTGCGGCTTGTGGAGGGAGTATGTTGCCTTTGTTACTTCTGTTCAAGGCTGGGCCAATTAGCCTTTGTTGCTGGAGCTGGAAAAACTTACTTGCTTCGCAGGAAAGTTTGGCAAAGCAAATGGCTGGAATGCCGGTCTATGGGGGAGAAGACAAAGTTCTGTTCTCTGGCAAGAAGAAGAAATGGGACAAGAAAAAGAAGAAGTCGTCTGGAGATGATGGTCCATCTACTTCGTATCAACAGGAGAGGAGCTATGCTCCTAAGCGTGATGGGAAGAAGCAAGAAGGACCTAGATGCTTCATGTGCAATAAGGTTGGTCATTTCAAAAGGGATTGCAAGGTCAATCTTCAGCCGGGGCATGTTGCAGGGAAGGAGGAGGCTGGTTCCAATTCAGAAGGTAGTTGGGGTGGTGGAGGAGCTTTCATGACGGGCACGTATGTTTGGGCCATGACCTCCATCAACTATCAAGACGATTGGATTGTGGACTCTGGGTGTGTTCATCACCTCACTAGGGATGAGTCGAAGTTCTCCTCGTTGCAGACATATACAGGTAATGACGTTATCATTACGGCTGACGATACTATTCAGGCAGTTGAGAAGGAGGGTATGGTCTCATTGAACGATGATAGAGGTACTCTTATGTTGAAGAGTGTCTATCATGTTTCGGGGATGAAGAATAACCTCTTGGACCAATGCGGTGGACGCTGGCTATCACGTTCTGTTTGGTCCAACAGAAGTGAAATTTCTCCGAAACATTTCAGCGGTGAAAGCTAAAGTCACTCATATTGGAAGACGGGTGAAGGACTTGTTTGTTCTTTCAACAAGTTCCTATGTTGATAAGATGAGGGCTAATGACAGCACTGCTATCTGGCATGAAAGGCTTGGGCATGTTGGAATGGATAAGCTGAAAGCTATGGCGGGTAGAGGCCTGGTGAAAGGTCTGCCTAGCTTGTCATCTTTTGGGGATGGTCATGTTTGTGCAGGTTGTCAGTTTGGTAAAGCTCAGCGCTTTCCATTTGAGAAATCACAAAGCAGATGTAAAAGACCATTGGAGTGCATCCATGGTGATCTGTTTGGACCTACCAACACTGCCAGTCTTGGAGGTAGTAGGTATATGCTGATCTAGTTTGATGACTTCACCAGATATACTTGAGTGTATTTTCTGAAGGAGAAGTCAGAGGCGTTCGAAAGATTTGTGGAGTTCAAGGAGCTGGTGGAAGGTCGGCTAAACCTGTGGGTGAAGAAGTTCAGAACAGACAATGGAGGGGAATTCACCTCCAAGGAATTCTTTAGCTTCTGCAGGAAGCATGGCATCCAAAGGGAGCTTTCTTGTGCTCACACTCCACAACAGAATGGAGTTGCAGAGCGGAAGAACCGTCATCTGGCGGAGACTTACAAATGTTGGCTTCATTCCAAGAGTATCCCAAAGCCCTTCTGGGCAGAGGGAATGTCTTGTGCGGCCAATGTTATCAACCGGATGCCTCTCAGCCCCATCAACATGAAGACCCCTCATGAGTTGATGTTTAAGGAGAAGCCAAGGGTGGAACATTTTCGAGTGTTTGGTTCTACCTGCTACGTGCATGTTCCGGATGCCCTTCGAACGAAGCTAGATGTTAAGTCAAGGAAGCTAGTCTTCGTTGGTTACGATGACCGGAAGAAAGGGTGGAGATGCATGGATCCTGAGACATGAAGATATGTGGTCTCAAGAGATGTGGTATTTGACGAGCTGACATCATACCAAGGAAACTCTTCTGTTGAGTTACAAGGAAGAAAGGAAGAAGGTGGACCAGTGGAAGCTGCACGGGAAGTTCTGGTGGAGTTACCTGTTTCTCCAGGTGCTCCTTGTATTACTAGCTTAGGATCAGGTGCTTCAGGTTCTGGAAGCAGGGGGAGCGAGGCTCCATGTTTACCTGAGAGAAGAGCTAGTCCAGAAGCTGCAGTAGAAGAGGTGGTTCAGAGTCAAGCTCTGAGGAGGTCCTAGAGGACCATTATTCCACCTGATCGGTATACAGGCGGGAACTTGGTGAGCTTTGTCTCATGTTTCTTCGCAGGTCCCCTGGATGAGAGAGAGCCATCTTGTTATGAAAACATCATTGGAGTCAAGGAGTGGGAAGGAGCCATGGATGAAGAGATGGCTGACCTCAGGAAGAATGAGACTTGGGACTTGGTGCCTAAGGTTGAGGGGGTTACTCTGGTGACTTGCAAGTGAGTTTTCAATCTGAAGAAGAAGGCTGACAGAAGTATTGAGCGGTGCAAGGCTCGCCTTGTAGCTCGTGGTTTCTCTCAGAAGTATAGGGAGGATTATGAAGAAACATTTAGCCCCGTTGCCAAGATGACTTCGGTCCAGGTGGTGATCGCTTTGGCAGCTTGCCAAGGGTGGAAGATTTGGCAACTCGACGTGAAGAACGCTTTCTTATATGGCGAGATTGATAAGGATATCTTCATGGATCAGCCACCTGGGTATGTATCCGAAGAGCACCCAAGATTTGTTTGTAAGCTCAAGAAGGCTCTTTACGGCTTGAAGCAAGCGCCTCAGGCGTGGTACGGGAAGATCGCATAATACCTCCAGTTCTGCGAATATTTTGCTTTTGATTCTGATTCGAGCTTATTTGTAAAGAAGATGGGGGAGCTTCAGGTCTTGGTACTACTATACGTTGACGATATGATCATCACCGGGAATTCTGAGATGGAGGTAGCTAGGCTTCGTGCTGAGCTAGATATCAGATTTGAGATGAAGGATTTGGGCGAGCTCCACCATTTCCTTAGGCTCGAAGTGGAGAGGAAAGAGAGCGGTATGCTTGTTTCCCAGAAGGGCTATGCGGATCGAATAGTGAAGAGATTCGGCATGGAAGGGGGGAAGAGCAGCTCTACTCCACTGGACGTTGGAGTTCATCTTCGGCGAGATGAAGGAAAGGTTCTTACCGATCCTTTGGTATTCCGGGCTTTGGTCGGAAGCTTGATATACTTGACGATCACGAGGCCAGATATTGCATATGCAGTTGGCAGGGTGAGTCGGTTTATGGCAGAGCCTCGGAAGCCTCATCTTGTGGCGGCTAGGAGTATATTGAAATATGTCAAGTCGACCTCGGATTTGGGTCTCTTCTACGAGAGATATTTGGGCTTTTGCTTGCACGGGTACATGGACGCTGATTATGGAGGAGATTCGGATGATCGGAGATCAACATCTGGGTATGTCTTTATGATAGACTCTACAGCTATGTCATGGTGCAGCAAGAAGCAAGATACTGTGTCTATCTCTACCACGGAAGCGGAGTACAAAGCTTCGGCTTTGGCAGCTTAGGAAGTCATCTGGCTTAGGAGGCTTGTGGAGGATGTTGCAACAACCCTATTACTGATTTGGGCCAGGATCACTATATGTTAACTAGGATCAAGTTGACCCCATTGTATAGTGTAAGGGTCAAGTTTTTAGGCTGTTAGATTAGCTAGAACTTAAGGAAAATTCAAGTTCTCATCGTTCGACGAACTGTTATCGGCGTTCGACGAATTATTCTCAGCAGTTGAAGAATTATAGCCAGTCCCAGCGCTCGACTTTCTCAGGGCAGTGCTCGACGAATTCCAGCCAGTGCTCGACAAATTCTTTACTGAAGCTCGGATCGACAAATACAGTCTCCAGATTATTTAATACTTAAATATCAGTTATTTGTCAGTTCTCTGAACACAGATCGACGACTTTAACGGATCTATTCAAATATCTTTGGACGTATTCAAGTCAGATAAGTAAGGATATTATATTCAGTTATTATATTCCTTTCTTTCCTTTATTCCAAGACAAAGATAGTCGTTGACAATTAATGCAAAGGAATATTTCACGGCTAAGGAATTAAAGGACCTGCAAAAGTCGTTTGGTCTCTGTTGCAGTTCCAAGAAAGAATTAAATTCTGATTATTCTATTCCAAAGATAGAAGATATCAAGACAGAGTTTATTGTCTCTCTAATTCGACAGAATTCAAAAATATTCTTTCAGAATACAGAGAAAGGTTACAACAAGAATACAGAGAAGAAGAAGAACACTTAGCCAAAAACATATTCAGTCTTCTTCTTCCTCAAGCAGCATCTCCATTTCTCTGAGAACAACATCTTCAAGATCTCTCTCTCTCTCTCTCTCTCAGATTCTGCTGCAAGTTCAGATCTTCAAAAGAGCAATAATATTCTGAAGAATTCATTCTCTCAGATTCATCTGCTACAGAAAGATATTCATTCAAGAGAAATCTTCTCCACCAACTGTCAAATACTTCCATCAGACAGGGGGAGCTTTCATCATCAATATCTTGTGTCTTCTCTCAGATTCTTGACAGAGAAGAACATTCTAACCTTCCTTACCCCATCTTGTACAGGGTTAAAACTCCCTTCAAAAGTTTACCCCATTGGTGGCAAGACACCTGATCAAAAAATCTAGTTGGTTTTTGGGCACCTTATCAAAAGCTCATTGGTGTGAGGGCACCTGATCAAAATCCTAGTAGATTCCTACCAAGGGTGGTAGAAGAGTAGACGTACCCAAGTTTAGTGGGGAACTACTATAGCTCCTTGTGTCTTCTGTGTTTGATTTCTTTTCTGCGTTGTGTTGTGTGCTGTTTTCATTATTCATTTTATTTCTGTTTTTATTTATCACTCACTCTCTACACATATACTTATATCAGTATTTTCAATTCCGCAAATAAAACTAAGGGAAAAGTTTTTAAACTCTATTCACCCCCCCCCCCCCTCTAGAGTTAATTTAAGATCTAACATCCACTTTCAATTGGTACTAGAGGAAGTTGATTCTTTACAGGCTAACACCTGAATCACAAAGATCAATTAGATCTTAAATTCTTTTAGAGTTTTTATTTTATTTATTTCTGTTTAAAAACTCATGGCACAAAACAAAGAGTATTCAAGCACAAGACCTCCTATGTGCAATCTCAGTAAGTTTGCACTATGGAAAGCAAGGATTAGGCTTTATATGAACTCAATTGATGAAGAAATTTTTAATGTGATTTTGATAGGACCTCCAGCTCCCACAGCAACAACTAGTGCTGAAACCACAACTACCAACAATGCTGTCCCACCTCATGAATGGACAGAAGCACAGAAAAAGCAAAGGAGTGCTGATGCAAAAGCCATGAACATTCTGGCTCAAATAATGTCTGATGACATATTTCAGAAAGTGGCGAATTGCACCTCAGCTAGAGAGATATGGACCTCTCTCAACAATATGGTTGCAGGCTCTGCTGATGAAAGAAAGGACAGAAGATCTCACTTGATCTCTCTGTATGAGAACTTCAAGAAGGGTGAAGAAGAATCAGTTGCAGATATGTACACTAGATTAAGTGTAATCATGAACTCAGAACAATGGACAAGGAAATCTCATTAACTGAGATCAATGACAAAATCCTAATGTGCTTCCACAGCACTTGGGACTGTAAGATCTGGCCTATCAAGGAAACTAGAAGTCTTAATGAGATAACTACTGAGACACTGCTAGGAAAGCTCAAATCCTATGAGCAACTCATCAAGATAAGGGAAGCTGAACAAGTGAGCACCTCCTCTTCAACAAAGAAGGACAGGAATATTGCCTTCAAAGCTACAGAAGAAGAAGGAAAGACTCCTGACAACGAGGAGTTGATGAGTCTGTTTACCAAAAGATTCTACAAGATGGCAAGAAAAGACTTCAGGAAAAAGGCATCCAGAAGCTATGAAAAGCCAAGGTATGACAAAAACAATTCTAAAGAAATTATATGTTTTGGTTGCAGGAAACCAGGACATATTGCACCAAACTGTCCAGAAAACCAGAAGAAAGAAAAGAAAATGGACAAAGAAGAGAAAAGAAACTCCAGCAAGTCTTCATCTCACAAACACAAAAGGAAGGGAAGAGGATTTGTAGCAGAATCTTGGAGTGAAACTGAATCAGATCAGTCATCCAGCTCTTCAGATGATGATGAAGAAACAAAAGAGAATGATCAGTTCCTGATGGCAATTTATGACTTAGGCAGTGAGTCAGGAAATGCATCATCATCCAGTGATGATGAAGATAATAAAGAAGAGAAGAACTTTTGCATGATGGCAATCAATGCCTCAGCCAACAATTCTGATGAAGAAGGATCAGAACTAGAAGCAGAAGATGATGCAGATCAGGTAATATCTAACTTTGATTTTACTTCAGTTGAATTCAAAGCTAAATTCAAGGTTCTTTGCTTAGACTTACTATAATCTGAGAAAGAAATAATCTCACTCAGAAGTAAGCTAGATGAAATGAAAAATATAAGTGAAGAAAATGTAAATCTTAAGAAAGATTTGGCTGCCTCCAGGGAACATATTGTTCTCATTGAGAGCAAGTTGTCTGAAGCAAAAAGTTTGAAGAATCCCTTAATGGGAGAAGCATCAAACTGATGGACATAACAAGCACAGTAAATGCTAGACTTAATAGCAAACTGGGCTTGGGTGCTTCATCAAGTGAGCCACCTCTAATTAAGAAGAATATATTATCTACACCTATAAAATTCGTTTCTGCTAAAAACAAAGAGGCTGTATAAGTAAATAAAGATATTTCAAACAAGTTTGTTATGAATAAAAGAATTCAGAAGAATTCGTCGAACGGAGCTCGACGAAAAGACTTCAATTTGTCGAACGAAGATCGACGAAAACTGAAAACAGATTTTCAGTATAGTTATTACATGAACGTCGCTCGACGAAATCATGTACATTCGTCGAATGGCGATCGACGAACTTACCCAAATTCTTCGAACAGATACTATACAGAAAATTTCAAGAATTCTAATTCAAAACAAACTAAAAATCCTTTCACTAAATGGATAATACCTCCAAGGAGATATCATCCACAAGGCTATAAGGATCAGCCTGAAATGTCCTTTATTTCTGAATATTGTGGTAAGACAAAAGGACCCAAGGTAGTCTGGGTCAAAAACAACTTTTTTTCTGTCTTTGCAGGTACACAGCTATCCAAAGATAAAGGAATATTGGTACTTAGATAGTGGATGCTCAAAGCATATGACAAGAAACAAGGCCAACCTGAGCAATTATAAGGCAAAGCTTAGACCCAAAGTTGTCTTTGGAGACTCCAACTGTGGACAGACAAAAGGATATGGACAACTCAAGATTGGAGCAGTCACCTTCAAAGAAGTATCATATGTCAAAGGTCTCAAGCACAACCTCATCAGCATAAGCCAGTTATGTAATGAAGGTTATCAGGTAACCTTTAACCTTTCCCAATGTCTTATTACCAATAATAAAAACATAAATGTATTATCTGGTATTAGACAAGGAAACATTTATCTAGTCAATTTTGACTCTGCCAATTCAGACATCTGTCTATTTAATTCAATAAGTAAGACAAATGAATTATGGCATAAAAGGCTTGGACACATTAACCTTAGAACTATCTCTAAGCTTTCTAAGGACAATCTTGTCAGAGGACTGCCTTCTGGTTCATACAAGAAGGAAGGACTTTGCAGGGCTTGTCAGTTAGGTAAGCAGACTAGAAGTAGTTTCAAATCTTTATCTAAGAGTGATTCACCTAGGATTCTGTATTTGCTGCATTTAGATCTTTTTGGACCTACTGTTATACAGAGCTTAGGAGGGAAGCATTATTCTCTAGTTATTGTAGATGACTTCTCAAGATTCACTTGGGTGTTCTTTCTTAGGAACAAGTCTGACACCTTCAAAGTTCTAACAGACTTTCTCAGGTCCATCAAGACTGAATACTCTACTGTAGTTGCATTGATCAGAAGTGATTATGGCACTGAGTTTGAGTCTCTTCTGATGAGAGAATTCTGTGGAAAAGAAGGGATCAGGCAGTGTTTCTCTGCTCCCAGAAGCCCTCAACAAAATGGGGTAGCTGAAATGAAAAATAGAACACTAATTGAATCGGCAACTACATTGCTTGTTGATGCTCATTTTCCACTCTCTTTTTGGGCAGAGGCAGTGAACACAGCAAATTATGTGTTGAATAGAAGCTTGATACATAAACTTAAGGGTAAAACTCCCTATGAACTACTGAAGAATAAAAAGCCTAAGGTTAGCTATTTTAAGATTTTTGGTTGTAAATGTTATGTGCATAACAATGATAAGAAATATCTAAGGAAGTTTGAAGCTAAGGCAGCTGAAGGCATATTCCTTGGATACTCTCTATCTAGTAAAGCATATAGAGTCTACAACAAATCTACTCTTAAGATAGAGGAGTCCATGCATGTTCCTTTTGATGAAACTAACTTGTTAAATGAGGAGAAGAATACCTCCTCTACCATAAATACTATGCAGGTATCAGATCTATGTGAAGAGCAAAGTGAGCTAAATCTAGAGAAAAGAGATTCTTTACTTCCAACAACTCAAACACTTGAAGATAGTGAAGAAGAAGATCATCCAGTAGATCTTGCTGACAAATCAATTCAAGTGACAGCAAAAATTCCCCAAGAAGATACTATTGCTGAACCAGCTCCAACTATTGACCACATCACAGTTAGAGATCACCCAATATCACAAGTGATTGGAGATATTTCAGTAGGTGTTCAAACAAGGCATCAACTACACCAAAATCAGATGCATACTTATTTCCTATCACAAGTTGAACCTCAAACTATAACAGATGCAGAATAAGATCCAAATTGGATTCTTGTAATGCAAGAGGAGCTCAACCAATTTGAAAGGAACAAGGTTTGGGATTTGGTTCCAAGACCAAAGGGCCATCCAGTCATTGGCACTAAATGGGTCTTCAAGAACAAGCTAGATGAACAAGGCAACATTGTAAGAAATAAAGCAAGATTGGTAGCCCAAGGATATTCACAGGAAGAAGGGATTGATTATGATCAGACCTTTGCTCCTGTTGCAAGACTTGAAGCAATTAGAATTTTTCTTGCATTTGCTGCATATAAGAAGTTCAAGGTATATCAAATGGATGTGAAGAGTGCATTTCTAAATGGAGAAATCAAAGAAGAAGTCTATGTGGAATAACCACCAGGTTTCATCTCTCCAACTCAATCTTCTTATGTATTTAAGCTTAATAAAGCTCTATATGGTCTCAAACAAGCTCCTAAAGCGTGGTATGAGACTTTAGCTAGTTTTCTTTTGGAAAACAATTTCTGTAGAGGCATAGTAGATAAAACCCTATTTTTCAGGATACATAAAAATCAAACTTTGTTAGTTCAAATATATGTAGATGATATTATTTTTGGCTCTACTGATTCAAATTTATGCAAAAGATTTTCTAATCTAATGAAATCTAAATTTGAAATGAGTAGTATGGGTGAGTTATCATACTTCCTTGGTCTTCAAGTGAAGCAAACTCCAAATGGAATCTTTATATCCCAATCTAAGTATGCTAAGGAATTAGTGAAAAGATTTGGTATGTCTGATTCTTCCACCATGAAAACACTCATGCCCTCAAATGTTATTGTTGATAATGATGAATCAGGGAAACCTGTTGATTCAAAAGTATACAGAGCAATTGTTGGCTCACTACTTTATTTAACAGCAAGTAGGCCTGACATAATGTTTGCTACCTGTATTTGTGCTAGGTTTCAAGTTAACCCCAAAGAATCTCATCTAATTTTATTAAAAAAGATTTTAAGATATATAAAGGGTTGTCCTAATCTAGGTCTCTGGTATCCAACAGCATCTGAATTTGAATTAACTGGATTCTCAGATTCAGATTATGCTGGATGCAGAGTAGACAGGAAAAGCACATCAGGAACTTGCCAGTTTCTTGGTGATAGGCTTGTGTCTTGGTTTTGTAAGAAATAGACATCTGTGTCCACATCAACAGCTGAAGCTGAATACATAGCTGATGGCAGTTGCTGCTCACAGATGTTGTGGATACAAAATCAGCTCCTAGACTATAGTGTCAATCTAAATAATTCAATTATATTTTGTGACAATACTAATGCAATATCTATAGCACAAAATCTAGTTCTTCATAGTAGGACTAAACACATAGAAATTAGGCACCACTTCCTTAGGGATAATGTGGATAAAAATAAAATTTGCCTACAATTTATTTCTACTAATTTGCAAAGAGCTGACATTTTCATCAAGCCCTTGGATTAAAAGAAGCATATCTTCTTTATAAATCAGATAGGAATGATAGATGGAGATTCAATCTGTTAAAAAATTAAATTTCTATTTATCCTCTCAATTCGTCGAACGGAGGACGACAAATTTGAATCATTTGTCGAACGGTGGTCGACGAAACCTTTTAACTTCAGAATCAATAAAGAAAATCTTACCTGTCGAACCGTGGTCGACGAAAAAGATATTTTTGTCGAACGTTGTCTGACGGAGACCTAAAGTCTTTTCGACTTCTGCTTTTATTAGGTTTTTGCCGAACATTGCTCCACGAATGCGCCCCCTTCTCCGATCTTTCTATTTAATCTCATTTTTATTTCTCTCTAAGTTTGCGCCTATAGAAATCGCTTTCCCTCCAGATCCTCTCTGCACTTGATCTTTTTCTCTCTTGCAGGTTTCAATGGCGATTTCTCAAGCCGCTCTTTATTCCATGAAGTTCGACGCAGGATTCGACATCGATATGGAATCGTTTGCTCAGTCAGACCAAGTTTTCAAAGACATTCTTCAACTTTTCGAGGAACAACAGATGAAAAAGTTCATGAGCACAAGGACAAAGCTACATATTGCAGAAATCAAAGAATGGGTTTACACTGCTAGGGCAGAGGATGAAAGTTTATCGGGAACTATATCAGGACATCAGGTTCTTCTAACCCCAAATATTCTATCTGAAGTTTTTGGCTTTGTAAATGGTAATGATGACTTAGCGTTAAGCTCTGTTGAGTTTGATGATGCTTTGGTTAAGATGGGTCACTCAAATGGAAACCCTAACCATTTGCTGAAGAAAAACTTGTCCATGGAATATAAGTTTTTGTCTAATATTGTTGGAAAAGTCTTGTTAGGCAAGACATCTGGTCATGATTACATTAACAGGCACCAATTTCTTTTGACGGTGGCCTTGATGGAAAAGAAGAAACTGAATTGGGGATCAGTTCTTTTTGAGTTAATTAAGAAGAAGGTTTCTAAGGATAATGTTTGTTTTGGAAGAGTTATAGGCATTGTTCTGCAGGAAAGGCACCAAGACCTTTTGGTCTCTCCCAAGGTGACAATAAATGCAAGTAAGAGGCTGACCTCAGCTCTCTTTGCCAAGTGGGACAGGGTGATTCCAATGAAGAATCCCAGATCAGCAAGGCAAGCTTCTGAAGACACTAGGACTGTATCAGTCACTCCCTCAACCCTTTTAGAAGTTCCTTCTCCTGTTTCTTCTCCTCCTCTCCCACCTCCACCTACTCAGCATATTTCCCATGCACAAACCCCTACTCCAAATTCTCCAACACCTACAAATGACATTCCCCCTCCTTCATTTGACCTTCTGCCTCCTCACACTTCTCCACCTCTATCTCACATACATGATTACCACCAGTCACCCATCCACCATTCATGTCCTATCCATCAAAACACCCCTCAACAATCTGCTCATGTTACAAACATTTTTGTACCAACCTCCATTCCATCCTCTTTTACACCATCATCATCCAATCCACCAGAATTCATCTATCTCAATTTCTCATATGTGGCTGATCAAATCCTTGATCACATTCTTCCCAAGCTAGACCAACTCCTGGATGCAAAACTTGCTCCAGTTCTTAATATTCTTCCTAAGCTAGATGCCATCCTGGATGCTAAATTTGCTCCAGTTCTTCAAGCCATTTCTGATCTATCTGCTAAAATGTCTTCATTCCCTTCCTCTCATTCTGTCCCTTCTTCTAGGGGCCTAGATTCAGGTATCCCTGAAGCTAGGCAGGGGGAGATGTCTCATGAAGAAGCTCGAGAAGCTCCAGAAGCAGCAGGAGCTCCAGTTTTTGCAGATTCAGTTACAGAGTATGATTCAGAAATGATTGATTTATTTACAGTTTCAGAATTCCAGTTATAGAAGAGATAAATAATATCTATATTCATCCCTCTCTAGATATTATTTCTTTGCTATCTAAGTTTAATTCAGTTTTCTCAAATTTGCCAAAGTATCAAGAATATTCAAAAGCAATAGTTCCATATACTGCTCCTATAGATAAAGTTATGTTGAAAGAGTTTCTCAAGAATTTTGAAGTTCCAGTTCAAATTCAAACTCAAGCTCCAGTTCAAGCAGAACAATCAGTTGTAGTTTAAGAAGAAATTCTCAAGAGTTTTGATGTTTCAGTTTTTGTTTTGATGACTCTCCTATTCCAGATTTTGATGAAATATGGAAAGCAGAAGATGCAGCTTATGAAGCTGAAGAGCAAAGAGTTAAAGCTCTTAAATTGATCAATGACTTGTATGATGACCCAATTCAATCTTCTGATTCTAATGAAGATGATAGTGATTCTGATGATTCATCATCCAAGAAAAGAAAGAAAAGGAAAGCTAAGTCAAAGGCTGTCCCTAAGCCTCCAAGTTCAAAAATGATATCCCTTAATATATCCTTCATAATATTCCTCTTGATAAAGATACCCCAGACTGGATGAAATTTTCCAGGAATGAGAACAAGAGAAGAAAGAAGATGAGGAAGACTGGTTATTATTCTGGCAAGCCTATCAAATATAATCATCCTCCTCCTCCTCCTCCAGCCGCAGGTTTAGCAGTATTCTCTTCTTCCTCTCAGAAGTTTATTCCTCAGCAATCAAGGAGACCAGCTAGTTCTAGTAGTTCTCAAAGTTCTAGGTCATCAAGACCTCCCTCAAGTTCTACCAGAAAAGTTTCTTCAGAGTGCAAGCCTCAAATATCTGATGATAGGCCTCCTTCCCCAGTTGAGTCAGATGCAGAAAAGATAGCTCAGATGGCTAGATTCAGAGAATTTACTGCAACAACTCAGATCAACAAAGCAAAGGCTGAAGGAAAAGATTACTCTCATATTTCAACATTGTCAGAGTTCAGAAAGCTAGAATTTGAAAGGTATGGCTCCAAGCACATCTTCTCTTCAATGCTGAAGAATATTTAAAGAAGCATCCAGCAGCAGTGGTTATAGAAGGTAAATATCAAACCATGCTGGGAGCTGAAGATCTTTATATAAGAAAGAAGGAAGCAGAAAATCCAAATAGACAGATCATCTTCAAGCCCTCCTCCAAAAAGGACAAGAGTTCTTAATTTCTTGGTTTTATTATGACTGTAATGTTTCTAAACTCAGAGCACTTTATTTTGATTTATCTGCTGAAGCATTTAAATTCTGTCAGATATATTTATGCTCTGTTGTTTGTCTTTCTGTTGATTATTATTTGAATGATTGTCAAATAGTGTCCTAACCCAAATATGGGGAGATTGTTGGAACAACCCTATTACTGATTTGGGCTAGGATCACTATATGTTGACTAGGATCAAGTAGACCTCATTGTATAGTTTAAGGGTCAAGTTTTTAGGCTGTTAGATTAGCTAGAACTTAAGGAAAATTCAAATTCTCAGCGTTCGACGAACTGCTATCGACGTTCGATGAATTGTTCTCAGCAGTTAAAGAATTATAGCCAGTCCCAGCGCTCGACTTTCTCAGGGCAGTGCTCGACAAATTCCAGCCAGCGCACGATAAATTCTTTACTGAAGCTCAGATCGACAAATACAGTCTCCAGATTATTTAATACTTAAATATCAGTTATTTGTCAGTTCTCTAAACACAGATCGACGACTTTAACGGATCTATTCAAATATCTTTGGACGTATTCAAGTCAGATAAGTAAGGATATTATATTCAGTTATTATATTCCTTTCTTTCCTTTATTCCAAGACAAAGATAGTCGTTGACAATTAATGCAAAGGAATATTTCACGGCTAAGGAATTAAAGGACCTGCAAAAGTCGTTTGGTCTCTGTTGCAGTTCCAAGAAAGAATTAAATTCTGATTATTCTATTCCAAAGATAGAAGATATCAAGACAGAGTTTATTGCCTCTCTAATTCGACAGAATTCAAAAATATTCTTTCAGAATACAGAGAAAGGTTACAACAAGAATACAGAGAAGAAGAAGAACACTTAGCCAAAAACATATTCAGTCTTCTTCTTCCTCAAGCAGCATCTCCATTTCTCTGAGAACAACATCTTCAAAATCTCTCTCTCTCTCTCTCTCTCAGATCTCTGCTGCAAGTTCAGATCTTCAAAAGAGCAACAATATTCTGAAGAATTCATTCTCTCATATTCATCTGCTACAGAAAGATCTTCATTCAAGAGAAAGCTTCTCCACCAACTATCAAATACGTCCATCAGACAGGGGGAGCTTTCATCATCAATATCTTGTGTCTTCTCTCAGATTCTTGACAGAGAAGAACATTATAACCTTCCTTACCCCATCTTGTACAGGGTTAAAACTCCCTTCAAAAGTTTACCCCAATGGTGGCAAGACACCTGATCAAAAAATCTAGTTGGATTTTGGGCACCTTATCAAAAGCTCATTGGTGTGAGGGCACCTGATCAAAAATCCTAGTGGATTCCTACCAAGGGTGGTAGAAGAGTAGACGTACCCAAGTTTAGTGGAGAACTACTATAGCTCCTTATGTCTTCTGTGTTTGATTTCTTTTCTGTGTTGTGCTGTGTGTTGTTTTCATTGTTCATTTTATTTCAGTTTTTATTTATCACTCACTCTCTACACACATACTTATATCAGTATTTTCAATTCTGCAAATAAAACTAAGGGAAAAGTTTTTAAACTCTATTCACCCCCCCCCCCCTCTAGAGTTAATTTAAGATTTATTATCTAACCTCCACTTTCAGAGGACATTCATAGGGAGGTGAGAGGTTCTACTTTGCTACATGGTGACAACGAGAGTGCTCTCAAACTGGTGAATAATCCAGTTTGTCATGCGCGTACGAAGCACATAGAGATTCATCACCATTTCATTCGTGAGAAGGTGTGGAGGGATCTCTGATTGTGGAGCATGTGCAGAGCAAGGAGAACGTTGCTGACATATTCACTAAGTCACTGGCGAAGGGACCTTTTGGTCGGTTGCGGAGTTTGCTTGGACTGACTTCCACTTCCCACTTCAAGGGGGAGTGTTAATTTTTTGAAGTGGAAGTGGATTTGAGCTAGGCGGTCTGCGAATTGGAGACCACGGAGACCGCGCGGTCTGCGTTGGTTCTCTGGTCGGTTTTTTGTCTCAGCGGTTTGGTCTGAGCGGTCTGATCTGGGAGACTGCCTTTTCTATCTGGGCGGCTTGCGCGGGTTGGTCTGGCGACTTATTCTTATCGGCCAGATGTTCTTGGAAGGAGACCGGGCGGTCTGTTTTTGAGACCGTAGTGACCGGGCGGTTTGGCTGTAACCGCAAGGTTAATAAAGGAGCTGTGAGCTTTGCTGAGGCCGGGCGGTCTGTTTTGCGAGACCGCTCGCGATCTGATGGGCGGTTATTATATCCTGGTTGTGCGGTGACGACATCCGTCTACCCGCCTATAAATAGGGGTGCAGGGCCCGTCATTATTAAAAAAAACGAGAACTGTAACAACTCAAAGATGGCTTGATTGTGCCGGTCTCATTTTTAGGTCGCGCGGTTTGAGATTTAGTCTGACTGATTTATGTGTTCGCAGGTTAAGCTGTTTGCAGCTCGCGGTCTGCTTGTCTTCTTCTTCTAGCTTTGAATAAACCAGTCCGGGCGGACTGTGTTTAGGTGTTCGTGGTCTGTGCAACGGACTCAGTTGATCAGGCGGTCTTTAGTGGCCAGGCGCTCTTGAGTTGCGGTTTGTCACAGGAAGTAATTCTTGTTCAGTGTTCGCGAGTTCTTCTTTGATCAAGACCGAGCGTTCTGGGCGATCAAGAAGTGCGGACTTGTTTGTTTTCAGCAGAGAAATAAAGCAGCGAGTTGGCGGTCTGGGGTTGCGGTCTGGCAGGTGCGGTCTGTACTCTGTTCGCGCGGTCTCAGCGATTTTCGTCCAGCTTGTCTATACGCGCGATCTGGCGGTCTCAAGTGCCAGGTCGGTGCGGCTTGTTTTACACTTGTGTTTTGTGCTTCTCTTCTCCGTGATTCTTATGAATCATGTCTCACCATGTATATCTCGCATTGTAAAGAGATATTCAATACCATAGTACTATTTGTTCTTCTCATTGTCACTGTTGTGCTACACTTTTGAAAGGTTTTGTGAAATGTGTTCCGCGTTGTTTTTCTTCACCTTCGGACCTCAAGTTTTTTCAACAGACCTAGTCGCCAACACGAGGTGAATTCACTAAATGATTACAAGAAAAGATGTGAAATAAATAACAACAATATAAAACTCCCTATATGGATCTCTTGGAGAAGTAGACGAAGGCCCGCAGAGTATGATCGTAGTCGATGCGGTCTTTCATCACGGTGATGAAGCGTGTTGAAATCTTCTCCAATGATCTCCTTAAGCCTTCATGGATTTGTGGGAGTATCTCTCTGAACCTTCCTCTATATAATGTGGCACGAAGCTCTGGAATTTAGGAGTAGAAGAGGATTCGAAAGACGGAGCCAAGGGGTCCTTTTTATAGCTTTGGAGCTAGCGCTTGTGCTATTGCTACCGTCGGCGCTATCCCGATTTAGAATTATTCTGCGCGTGCATATATTACATTCCAAGAAAACTCTGCCACATTGCCTCTTGTGCTTCGCGCTACCGCCTGCGCTAGCGCTACTGCTTCGCGCTAGCACCTTCTAAAAATGCTCCAAGAATTGCGCTAATCAGAGCTAGTGCCTGCGCTAGTGGCTACCGTCGGCGCTAGTGATCATGTTGGAATTCTGGCTTCAAATTTGGGGGCAACCATCTTATGCTATCCTTGAGTCATATGGACTTGTTTCCTACACACTTAAACACACAAGATCAAATACACGTAGGATTTGTTATTCTCAAACCTAGGAGATGCGGAAGACCATGTTCCAACAAGCTCTTGCATTTTCTGAACATTTTCTGTCAAAATAGGAGAACTGGACTAGCCCTTGTAAAGTAGGTCAGTCTCATCAAAAACAACATGCACAGATTCCTCAACTACATGAGTCTTCTTGTTGAATACTCTATATGCTCTACTATGTGAGTTATATCCAACAAGAACACCAATATTGCATTTTTCTGCAAACTTTGTAAGTTGAGTTTTTCCATTATTCAAAATGTAGCATTTGCACCCAAAGATTCTAAAATATGAAATTATTGGTTGTTTACCTTTCAGAATTTCATAGGGGATTTTCCCTTGGGCCTTATTAATGGATGCTCTATTCAGAACAAAATAGGTTGCATTGACTGCCTCCACCCAGAAATATTCTGGGAGTGAGGAGTCACTAAGCAATGTTCTGCCATCCTCTATTAAGGTCCTATTTCTTCTCTCAGCCACTCCATTTTGTTGTGGAGTTCTGGGAGAGGAAAATTCTTGGGTGATACCAAATTCTTGACAAAACTTTGTCATTGCACCAGATTGAAACTTTGTGCCATGGTCAGTTCTAGTTTTGACCACAGTACATTGTAGGTCATTCTGAATTACTTTGACATAGTTTATAAAGATGTCTTAGGTATCAGATTTCTTCTTAAGGAAGAATGCCCATGTATACTTTGAGTGATCATAAGCAATCATTAGAGTATATAACTTCCCACCTATGCTCTGAATTGGCATATGACCAAATAAGACCATATGCAACAAATATAGACATCTTTCAGTGTCTTTGGGCCAATACTTTTAAAGGTGGCCCCTGTTTGCTTACTCATTCGGCAAGCATGACATGGACCACTTTTAACACATTTTAAATCTGGACTATTTCTAACTAAGTTCTTGGAAAATAATCTATACATTGTCTTATAGTTAATGTGAGCAAGTCTCGTGTGCCATTGAACACAAAGTGACTCACTCACATTAGCTGCAAGACACACAGGAGATAAAGAACTTGTAACATCCCTGGACTACAAATAGAATATAGCATGGGTCTTGTCGGGGCCCCACGACATACAAGATTCACAAACCATAAATGTTATTAATTGATAAAAGAAAACTACCCAACCACTTTAATAATCTATAACAAACTACAGCGGAAAATTAGAAATGTCCATACAATAAGGGGGCATGAATGTCAACGACAAAAAGAAAGTACTCCACCAAAAGTACACGGCCTTAAGGCCTTACATGGCTTTCAACAAAGCATAACAAAAGGCTACATGAAAACCCAAAAATAAAGAGAAGACGCTATCCAGCTCCTCAGCAACACATGGGCTCCGGCCCACTACACACCACTGCGAGCTCCGCCACCAGAAACCATGAACAAATAGGCGGTGAAATGAAAGTCAGCATGGGGCTGACCAACACAACGTAACGACTTCTCCCCCCGACCATCCTAGCGAACTCCGGGGCGAGTATATCGCTCTCCTACAAGTATGCACGCAAACCAAAATATGCAAACAAGGAACAAAGGACAAAGAGTCAGGGGACACACTAAGCGTCACCCTTCAAACTACCACGCACACATTATGTGCACACCAAAATCGCACGATCTAAACTTCAACGCCCAGTATAACAGTGTGACCGCGACTCGGTTACTCATAGCAACAGAATGGGTCAAACCTACAACTGCTCCATAGCATGGACAGAGGATTGGTTTGGGATGAATGACCTACAACTATCCCTTTTGAGGTGGCAGAGGACTGGTCAGAAAATATACGACCTATAATTTCCTTTTGATGTGACAGAGGGCTGGTCAAAAGACATACGACCTACAACTGCCATTTCAAAGTGGCAGAGGACTGGTCTACAGAAGCGCAATCTACACAGGGACTGGGATCCGCCCGTCCAACAAAATCCCACACAACATCGTTCTACCAGGCCCAACACAGACCCACCTAGGAACAGGGCAATCACGAATAAAGCCCATGAATTCCTACAATACTATGATGAATAGCATGGGACATTCTTGTTCGCATATCTAAGGTTAATCGCAATGCACAACACAGAAACATCACCGATCTGGGCTTGCCGCCACGGGTAGGCTTCACACAGCATGCCTAAATCCAGACTCGCACGTCGGATCACTAATGCACATTTATGTTAGGGACAGACACAATCGGCCCAGGGGTTCGCAATGAACCAAGGGAAACACACACCGCGTCCATTTGGAGGCGGGTGGCCCTCCTAAGCAAAGTAAAAGCAGAAAAACTACAATGGGGTCACAATCCCACGCCCTGGCGGAGTCCCCGCTCTCCGTCGCATAGCGGGAGAGGGACTCTACGTGAAGATCACACAAACATACGGCGGGGTCGCAATCCCACGCCCTAGCGGAGTCCCCGTCCTCAACCGAAATGGTGTGAGGGGACTCTCATTGCACGGAACAGAAATGTAAGCACACAAAAATACGGAAAGTACGGTCCTAAGACCGGGGAAAGGAATCTCTACCCTTGACGTGCGTCGTGGAGGCATCAGGACGATGGTAACGGCTGTCCTATTTCAGATCCAGCCTTCACTAGACACTTCGAGTACACCAAATCGACCTCACAGTTGGAAAGAGTTCGGCCAACCCAGCAGTAACTCCTCCTTCGACAACGTAGTAAAGCCCTAACGGGACTCAAAGGGGGGTAGCTGGAAAGAGCAATAACTTGGGCGAGATCTACCCTTCAAGCTCACGATGGAGCTTCCTCCAGCGCTCCCTCTTCATCCCTCACGGTCGGCGGCACTGCAATGGCGGCGGCTCACTGGAGGCAACCTGAAAGGGGCGGGTTTTGCGGCTGCTCTGCGCGAACGAGAACAAGAAAGAGATAAAGAGATCTGGAGAGAGTGGGGTTTGGCTTCCTTGTGCGAACGAAAGCAAGTGACTGAGAGAGATATTGGGAGAGAGGGGGGTTTGGCTTCCTTGTGCGAACGAAAGCGAGCGAGAGAGATCGAGATCGGGAGGGAGGGGGTTTTGCGGCTGCTTCACGCGAATGAGAGGGAGAGAGGAATCGGGGGGTGTTTTAAGGGTTAGGTTAGATTTTCTAACCGCAGACCAAGGCTGCTAACTGCACCCCTAAAGCTCCAATTCGCACACTATGTACATATTAAAAAAATTTGGTAATTTTTCGGGCGTTACAATTCCCCCCCCCCCCCCCCCCGGCCCTTAGGGAAATTTCGTCCCGAAATTTAGGGCACAAACAACAAAATGAAATTCGCCATACCTGATTAATCAAATCAAGGTACTCCTCACGCATGACCTCTTCCGGCTCCCAGGAGAGCTCCTCACGACAACAGTTGTCCCAACGGACTCTCACCATCTTGATGGACTTCCTCTGCAACTTTTGAATTTTGGAATCGATGATGCAAATCTGCGTCACCCTGGTAGATTGGTCAATGTCCTCTGGCACACTATTGGCCTCCAACACAGACTCGGGCTCCCGCACTGCCTTCCTCAATACAGAAATATGGAAGACGTAATGCAACCAACTCAGCTCCATCGACAACACAAGTTGATAAGCTTCCTCGCTGATGCCCTCGGTGATCTCGAATGGCCATAAGTACCTCGGGCTCAACTTCTTCAAGCGTCGAATCCTCGACACTCCCATGAAAGGCTTTATTTTCAAGTACACCTAATCACCAACTGCGAACTCCACGTTCCGGTGTTTGGCGTTATAATACTTTGCCTGCCGATCTTGGGCAGTCAACAACCGTTCTCGAATGGTCTGTATCGACTCATTGGCATCATCAACCTCTTTGCACTTCAAAAGCTTGGTATCACCGATCTCCGCCCATGTTGAAGAAGTGCGACACCTCATCCCATATAACACCTCAAACGGAGCCATCTAAATACTAGCCTGATAACTTTTGTTATAGATGAACTCTACCATGTAAAGGTGATCTTCCCAACGCTGTCTGAAATCCAAGACACACATGCGAAGCATGTCCTCCATCGTTCGATTTGTCCTCTCGTTCTGCCCATCCGTTTGCGGGTGGAAGGTTGTGCTAAACTTGAGTTTTGTGCCCAACAAACGATGGACATGTCTCCAATCTCCAGACGTAAACCGCTCATCACGGTCACTAACGATGCTGCGAGGGATGCCATGCAATCGAACAATGTTTTCCACATAAAGCTTTGCCAACTTATCAACCGAATCGCTCTTCTGATTTGGAATGAAATGCAAATTGATCTTTTTTTTGCAGTGACTTTGGCAACCCGTGCACAAAATCCATGGAAATATCATCAAATTTCCACTCCGGAATTGGTAATGACTTCAAAAATCCTCCTGGTCGTTGACACTCGGCCTTCACCAATGCGCACATTTGACATTTTGCCATGAAAAGAGCTATATCTTTCTTCATACATGGGCACCAGAACAGTGTTTTCATGTCTTGATACATTTTGGTACTCCCTGGATGAATCGAGTACTTGGTGAAATGGGCCTCATACATCAATTCATCACGCAGCTTCCCATAATTTGGAACACAAGGGCTGCCATTCTTCCGTTGTAAACTATCCTCAAAGAGAAACTCAGTGTTCGGCCCCTCAGCGGATTCCGCCATATAATGATGCATGCTCGGATCAAACTCCAAGGGCTGCCTCACACGATCACCAATGTCATATTGTACCTCCATCCAGCTCAGAACGACGGTGGAAGACGATCCTCGATCTACATTGGAGATCTCCAAAGCCTCCAACTCACGTATCAACCGCTCATCATGAGCCAGAATCCAACTTGCCTGCGTCGGTGCCCGGTGACTCAGAGCGTTTGCTGCCACATTCCCCTTCCCAAGGGTATAAAGTATCTTGAATGTGTAGTCTCCCAAGAACTCCATCCACCTCCTCTAGCGCATATTCAGATCTTTCTGATCCAGTAGGTACTTCAGGCTCTTGTGGTCCATGATGATTTCAATTTTCACACCATATAGATAATGTATCCACAACTTCAGAGCAAACACCATGGCCGCCAATTCTAGATCGTGGACTGGGTAGTTTCTCTCATGTACCTTCAGCTGACGCGAACCATAAGTGATAACTTTTCCAACCTGACATAGAACGCATCCCAGACCGCTACCTGAGGCGTCACTGTACACCTGGTAACGTTCAGTCCCACGAGGTGAACACAGAATCGGGGCAGAAAAAGTTGGCTCTTTAGCTCCTCAAAAGCTCGAGCGCACTCTCGCGTCCAAACGAACCTCTGATCCTTCCTAGTCAACGTAGTGAGGGGAAGTGCAATCCTCAAAGTTCTCCACAAAGCGCCTGTAATAACCGGCAAGTCCCAAAAAGCTCCGGACCTCCGCTACACTCCTCAGCTCAGGACACTCTCGGATCGCTGCAACTTTCGTCGGATCTACAGCAATACCCTCTCCACTGACGATGTGCCCCAGAAATGATATAGACAGTAGCCAGAACTCGCACTTGGAGAATTTTGCATATAACTGATGCTTCCTTAGGACTGTCAAGACTGTACCAAGGTGGCCGATATGCTCTTCCACGGACTGCGAGTACACCAAAATATCATCGATGAAGACGATAACAAACAGATCTAGGTACTCCTGAAAAGCTTTATTCATCAGGTACATAAAGACTGACGGTGCATTCGTGAGCCCAAAAGGCATCACCGTGAACTCATAAAGCCCGTAACGAGTGCTGAACACAGTCTTTGGGATGTCAGACTCCCGTATCCTGAGCTGGTAATATCCCGACTTCAAATCCAGCTTTGAATGCACCGTGGATCCTACCAACTGATCAAACAGATCGTCAATGCGGGGAATCGGATACTTGTTCTATTCCATCAACTTGTTCAGCTTCCTGTAATCTATGCACAGGCGCAAACTACTGTCCTTCTTCTTCATGAAAATGACCGGTGCACTCCACGGTGGTGAGCTCGGACGTATATATCCTTGTTCAAGCAATTCCTGCAGTTGCACTTTCAACTCTGCCATCTCTTTTGGCTCCATACGATTGGGCGAGCGTAACACAAGTTTGGCACCTGGCACAAGCTCAATGCAAAAGTCGATTTCCCTCTGAGGCGGAGCCCCAGGAAGCTCATCCGGAAAGACGTCCGCAAATTCCTCTACAACTGGCATGTCACACAGTTTGGGCTTACGCTCTGAAGCCTCTACCAAAGCAAAAAATAGCTCCGCGCCTTTCCAAGTTGCTTTCACTACCTGGAGGGCGGTCATCAAGGTTTTGCTCGCACCCCGTAGACCAGTAAAATGTGTTCCGCCTCTGCAACCTCCGCCTAACAAGATTTCTTTTGACTTCCAATCAATACATGCGCTCTGCTTTGTCAGCCAATCCATACCAAAGATGACATCAAACTCTGACAGCGGTAGTAGCGCGGCTTCCAAATCGAAGTCTTGTTCTCCAATATAAACCTTCACGCGGCTCTTCCTCTTTGTACTCATCAAGAACTCATTGGGTAAGAGTACATCCAACTTCTCTTCTGTCAACATACAAGGCACTCCGGCTCGCACCACAAATTCTTCTGATAGAAAGGAGTGGGATGCGCTAGTGTCAAACAACGCTCTCGCAGGGTGATTAAAGACCAATACGAATCCTAACGAGTACATGATGTGTAAGCGTACACATGCATTATAAGCAATTTAAATGACAGTAATTAAATGTTAAATGTACCTATCACGACGTCATTCTACCGAATGGCGTCCTGCTGACCGAGAGTGAAGACCCTCGGCTGAGTCGGGGGGTACTGGGAGGCTGATGACTCTGCATCCTTCCCTTTTTCTTGATAACTGGACCTTGCTACTTTGGGGGCTTCCAACGCTAAGCGGTCAGTCCTCGGGGAGCCCTGACGACAGAAATGAGCAATGTGTCCAGCCACCCCGCATTTGTAGCAAGTGAGCGGACCTCGACCAGTAATGACTCCCGAAGCGGTAGATTGTGCTGCCACATAGTCTGCCTGCCTCTGCTTCTTGTTATACCTCTTGAATTCAGATTTCCCCTGGACTTTGACGCCTTGAACTCGGTGCTCTTTGACTAAAATCCCCTGTGGCGTTGGACTCTCTCCAAGTCCATCTCTAACGCTCTTGCCTCCTCCATCAGGGAATTGAATCCAAGGGCCTTAGGCCCTGACAGGTTCAGCCTCAGATTATCGTGTGATCCATCAAAGAACCTGTGAGTTTTGGTCTTCTCCTTGGCTAATAATCCACCAGAGTAGCGACCCAAACGGGTAAAATCGTGGAGATACTCATCCACCTTCATATCCATCTGTAGCAAATGGAAGAACTGGTTCTACATCTGTAGGTGAGTCGCCTCAAGAATAAAGAGCTCCAAGAAGGACTCAGAGAATTCCTCCATAGTTATCTCTGTCAGCTCTCTACCGCAAAACCTCATCTCTGCCTCCTCTTCCCACCAAAGCCTCGCCTCCCCATTGAGTAGGAAGGTGGCTAGGTTCACCATCTGCTCCTTGATAGTCTGAGTGGCAGCCAGAGTTCTCTTAATTCTGGACAACCAATCCTCGGCTTCAATAGCTGTCTCACTCCCCGAGAAAGATGTTGGGTTGAAGCTCAAGAAATGCTTTAAAGAGTCATCCCGAGCTCGGGGATTAACCAACGGCACCGCAGCAGCAATAGCAGGTATAACAGTAATGATTGCTACCGCAACATCAATCGGTACCACAACAGCAGCAGTAGGTGCAACAGGAAATGGTACTGTGGCAGGATCAGGCATCGGGGCCACTTCGGGAGTGGCAGGTATGGCGGGTGCGGCATTTGGTATCAATCTACCATGTCTCGCATTCAAAGCAGCAAGTACTGCCTCCGTGATTATTCTAACCATTTCAACAGATGGTGTACTGGCAGCAGTAGACCCAGAAGTACTATTGTCGACAGCATTGCGGGAATGGCCCGCACCACTTCTAGCTTCCTAAATACGCAAAAATACTACATTTAGTGGCCTAAATTAGACAAAATAGAGAATTTAGAACGTTCAAGTTCCCCAAAACAGCGTAAGGACACGCTTTCCAACAATCCTAAGTGGACATTCTGCCTAAAGTTACTTATTTAGGCTCTTGCACTGCATGTGTTCACCACCCGTTAAAAAGGGTTCATTCCGTAACCTAAAGACTTGCGGATCACGAAACCTAAAGTCTAATATCAATTGTAACATCCATGGACTGCATATAGAATATAGCATGGGTCCGGCTGGGGCCCCACGGCATACAAGATTCACAAACCATAAATGTTATTAATTGATAAAAGAAAACTACCCAACCACTTTAATAATCTATAACAAACTACAGCAGAAAATTAGAAACGTCCATACAATACGGGGGCATGAATGTCCACGATAAAAAGAAAGTACTCCACCAAAAGTAAAGTACACAGCCTTAAGGTCTTACATGGCTTTCAACAAAGAATAATAAAAGGCTACACGAAAACCCCAAAATAAAGAAAAGACACTAACCAGCTCCGGCCCACTACACATCACTGCGAGCTCTGCCACCTGAAACTAAGAACAAACAGGCGGTGCAACGAAGGTCAGCATGGGGCTGACCAACACAATGTAATGACTCCTCCCCCCGGCCATCCTAGCAGACTCCGAGGCGAGTATATCGCTCTCCTGCAAGTAAGCACGCAAACCAAAATATGCAAACAAGGAACAAAGGACAAAGAGCCAGGGGACACACTAAGCGTCACCCTTCAAACTACCACGCACACGCTATGTGCACACCGAAAGTGCACGATCTATACTTTAACGCCTGGTATAACAGTACAACCGTGACTCGGTTAATCGTAGTGATAGAAGGGACCAAACCTACAACTGCTCCATAGCATGGACAGAGGACTGGTTTGGGATGAACGACCTACAATTACCCCTTTTGAGGAGGCAGAGGACTGTTCAGAAAATATACGACCTACAACTGTCGTTTGATGTGGCAGAGGGCTGGTCAGAAGACATACGACCTACAACTGCCATTTCAAAGTGGCAGTGGACTGGTCTACGGAAACGCAATCTACGCAGGGAAGGGGATCCGCCCGTCCAACAAAAGCTCACACAATGTCGTTCTACCGGGCCCAACACAGACCCGCCTAGGAACAGAGCATTCACGAATAAATCCCATGAATTCCTACAATATTACGATGAATAGCACGGGACATTCCCATTCGCGTATCTAAGGCTAATCGCAATGCACATGTAAGACCCCATTTTGTTTTCTTTTTCAACTCCGGGGTCTTATGCACAGAACTATCGTTTTGCGATGACACCCTCACTCGGGAAGGTCGACACTAAAAAATGCCGATCCTGCCGGCCTTATCGATCACAAAGGAGTTAAGCTTAAACAAACTTATAGAAGCCAAGTCCACATCACATATAAATAAACTATCATAGAGAGATGTCCACATAATCATAACTGAAATCAAAGACAGAAATAATAAAGGGCTCATGCCCTGTACATCATGTCCTCACTACAAGATCACTCGCAGAAGCTAACTACTAATCACTCACTGATCATGAATCCTGTGCTCCTGTACTAGACTAGCCCGCCTCCGTCTACACCGGCCTCTGGTGCTGCTGCGTCTCCTCGGTACCCTAAAATGATATGGTCCACCGACCGTTAGTCAAAAAGACTAAGCCAATCTCCCACCCCTCCCCTAGTGACTCCTAGGCACCGAGCGGGAAGGATGAAGCGGAGGACAACAAGGGGTATAACAATAGCAGGTGACAGGGGTACAGGGAATGTCTACACTACACATGTATATATACATAATTGAAGCAGTAAAAGAGCATAGTAAAAGCAGGTAAAGAATAAGTAAAGTGCAGTAAGTAAAGACATGTATATAATATAAAAGTAACCATTGATTTATAGGAATGCCCATACAAATCTATAGACCAAGGGGTCGTTTAGCAAGGCCTATCGTATAAAGAGTCCCATAACCAATTTATACGATATGGGTAGGGGTTGAAATGCAATGTTTATGCCATGACATGCAGAGTTATGTAGTTTATGCTATGTTCACATAAGTGCAACTCACACACTTCGACTCTATGCGCACAGACCTTTAGTTCCCCCTTTTTGGAGCTAGCAAGACTCTCAGGATACTCCCGTAGTGGCAAACGGAAGCGGTGGGTTGGGCCTCGCCCACCTCTAGGTTGGTATTCACACTACCTAATCTAGACCTATCGTACGCCTCAACGCAAAACCGCGGAGCATCTGCGTACTCTTACTGGCTGGACCACCAGACTTTTATGGCTAAGTGCAAATTCCACACTTGTTGAGTCAACGTATTGACGTCGGTGTGAACGACCGTCCAATACCGAAGATCCACCACCTTCATGCACATGCAAACATGTTCTACTATATCTCGGCCATAAACTCCCTGGGCTAACCCGCCCGTCACTATAACCTTCCAAGCCACCGGCTCGCCGGACCAACCCGTCCGCACCAACAACATTACTGAGTCACAAGCTCACTGGATCAACAATCCGCACCAACCACCACCGAGCCTACAGCTCGGGGTACCAACCCAACTAAACTCCCGTGACAACGGAGTGTGAGTGAGTGTATTATTAATTAATCTTGAGTATCATCTTACTCCTACGACTTATGGTTAATCTTGGACTTCCTGAGGGTTACCCTGTAAGGGGCTCACTACGGTACTAGGAGCTATAATGGGATGACACCCCAAGGCCCCCTTTCTCAAAATACTTACTATTATTTGTATCTACCCATAAGAATTCCCCTCTACCATTTCTCCTGAGTTAGACCTAAGTGTTTTAAGACACATCAGGGGAAAGACGATCTTTCGCCAATCCCTAAGACAACCTTATTCTCAACCTAACAAGTACACTCTCCTCACATACACTTCCTTGGGTGGACTTCTAACTATTTAACCAACCCATGTGCACCATCTGCACACCATTTCCACCTAGTAGGCCACTAAATACCTAAGTTTCACAGTTTTACTAAACGCAGACCAATCTAACTATATGAAGCTTATAACTAGAGATACTCCAAATATTCATCCAACTGACCCAAGATATTTACTGGAGATTTATCATAATGTTATAAGACTAATTCCAGAGAATCATATTTTTCCTTGATTATTTAGTATTTATTTTAATTTCTCCAAACATTGCCAAGTATTAAAATAAACATGAAGTGTAAGGAAATCTTATGATATGGCTCTCCAAAAATTATGATAAATCTATGATAACTAAATAACAGTAAATACATCATATCATGTTTTTACAGTAAGAAATTGTCATCTATTTTAAATATTTATCATCTATCCAAACTTGTAGATTTATGAAGGAACCACCAAATATATCTACACCAAAATTATGGGAAAATTACCAAACTCTTGTACTCATCAGAAAAGCCTACTGACTAAATTTCAGGATTTATAGAAATCATTTTCTCACTTAAATAAATACTTTAAGAAAACCTCAAATAAGATAAGTTGTGGAGTAGCCTACTGATTTAAGTCTCCAAAAATTATATAAAAAATCACAGAGCTTCCTAATGATCAGAAATGTCATATCACCAATTTGCACAATTTAACAAAGAGTATTGGACCCTCAATTATTTTTCTTAAGCCTAAGACAAAATAGGTGCCTTGTGAATGAAGTACTGGTTAAATCATTTAATAAAATACACAAAAATTACCAGAGGTCCAAAACATGATTATAAAGGCACTATCAAGGTTTCATCTCCATCCAAGACATTTTGAGCATGTAAATAATTGTTATAAGAATTTCCCTAAAGGGGTTATGTCCTAATTTAGGGGGAATAAATTCTCCTAAAATTCTCTCAAAATTCCCTAGGGCATAAATACAACCCATGAACATATCTCCTATGTTACATGACCATCCAAGGACTTTTGACCATAGGTCCTTCACAAAGTTCTAAATGCACACCTAGGGCTAAAACTAGTGTTCTAGGTATTAACCACCTCCACACCACCCCAATCCACTCATGGGGGTAATTTAGGTGATACTAAATCAGTGGACAAGGTTCCACCTCATGGTGGAGAGATTTTACCACAATATCCCAAGATAAACACCATGCCCTAACTTTGACCCTATTTGACCTAACTTTGGTTGACAAATTACCCAATCAAAACAGTCCCAATTGCGCACGGGTTTTCCACATAAAGCTTTGCCAACTTCTCAACTGAATCGCTCTTATGATTTGGAATGAAATGCGCCACCTTAGTCAACCGATTTACGATCACCCAAATCGAATCATTTTTCTGCAATGACTTTGGCAACCCGTGCGCAAAGTCCATGGACATATCATCAAACTTCCACTCCGGAATTGGTAATGACTTCAAAAATCCTCCTAGTCGTTGATTTAAGTGTACATAGAACTGGGCTATGTACACTTAAGTTCTTTAGCTTGGGATTGTAACACCCTGCCAGTACAAATAATATAACAGTAGGTCCGGCCGGGACCCCACGCTATACTAACCACACTAGCTAGGCGTTAAAAGGAGATATACAGAAAAGAACTACACCAGAGTATACTAAACATAAGCGGAAGCATAAAGATCTAACATTTCATTTAGAATAGTCCACTATCACAGGAATGAAACAATAAAGTGTAGAGTTACGGCCTTAAGGCCTTACATTCCAAAATGTACAAAACTCCCTAAACATACTTCGGCACGCAGGCCGACAATACATGAAAAGCATAAAAGAGGCTGGCCTTCGAGGGCCAACGCAGCAAAAAGGGACACCGCCCGCTATTTCCAGCTAGGCTCACCTGCAACTGCATAAGAAGATTCCACCAAGAGGTGGCAAACAAAGCAACGGTCAGCACAGCTGACCAAATTATAACGACCCCACCCCTTTCTCAGGATGGCGGAGCTTTTTCCCTGCAAACAAGTCGTACTAGCAGCAAGTAGTACTAAGGAAGGTGCAAACTACATAAGGTGAGGTTTCAAGCACAAACAATCTTCTAGGTGTAGCACCAAATAGAGTTGATCCTGGGAATGCACATGATGTTGGTTGGATTCACCCGAAGGTTCCCCACAACCGCCTAAGCAACGCATGAGGCTAATCATAACATCAATCCAAAACCATGACCGTGGGTTCTCAGGACCACACGTAACCAGCTAAACTAAAGAGCTTAGTGAACACTTGAGCATTTACCTATTGGAGGAACCCTCCCAAACAGGTCTATCCCATGATCACACGGCGTCCCGAGGTTTCCCCCTCTCGCAGATAAGCATGGTGCGGGTTCGGTACAAGCTTGTGCCCGTTGCTCAAATCATCGCGTTAACAACAACGATGCGGGTGTAGCTTTACCTCAGCCCGATTGCAAGGAAACACCGACGGGCGTTCCCAATCACGATAAGTTACGCACCTAAACCAACCAAGTGGCCCTAGGCTTCACTAGAACAACCAACGAAGGAGGTATACAACGACTCACTTCAATTTCGTGGTGAAGGTTTGCACTCCACCACTCTCCATGCAAGGGTCTTTCATTAGGATCTTCACACGACGCATAACCTCAAGTCCGGCAATACTATAGATGATCTCACGGAGTCATTCTCCGGCACGCATTCTAGGTCTAACCTAAATGCAACGTCGCAAATCAAGCATCACCGATTCGGGCTCACGGCCACGAATAGGCTTCATACACAATGCCTAAATCCGCACGACTACCGGATTTCTAGATGCAATATGCCGGGGACAGACACAATCGACCCGGAGTTCCGAAGAACTAGAGGAAATCCTACACTTCACCCATTTGGTGAAAGGGAGTCCTAATGCAAGCATAGAAAAAGAAAGAGAGGATAAAGAACACGTCCTAAGACCGGGAGAAAGAATCGTTACCCTTGGAGCTCTCTTCCCCGCCATAGATCCAAGATTCCAATCGGAGGGAAAGAACCGCACCGGGCTACACTTTCTAGTTCTGGAAACGTCTCGCGAATCGGAGCTCCGTCAATGGCGGAATCTCCTTCTTCTTCCTTCTTGCCCTTTCTTCTTTCTCAAGCTTAGGAGAGAGAAAGGCTATGGAAATATGAGGGATTAACCCCTCTCCAAAGCCCTAAGACCCCCCCAGCAACAACTCACAGCCGTTGGATCGATTTCCAATAAATTTGATCGGTCGGATCGTCTTCTCCGCTCTTCTTTACGGAACAGAATAAACAGGGCGCACGATCACTGGCGCACGACCAGCGGTCGTGCGCGAAGAGGAGAAATGGTCGTGTGCACTGCTTTGGACAGTGAGCATCCCGACGACTCTCTTTGCCTTGACAAGAGCGCACGATCACTGGCTCACGACCAGTGGTCGTGCGCGAAGAGGAGAAATGGTCGTGCGCACTGCTATGGACAGTGAAATTTCAGCCTACTCCAAGCGCAGCACTACCACTCCGCCTACCTCGCTGAACTACGTTTTTTGGGGCGTTACAGGGATGCACAAGTCCGATTTATGAAAAAGAAGGATGGTAACTTGCGACTATACATCGATTTTCTAGAACTGAACAACTTGATTGAGAAGAACAAGTATTTAATCCCACGTATCAATGACTTATTTGATCAGTTGGTTGGATCTATGGTGTATTCCAAGCTAGACATGAAGTCTGGATACTATTAGTTGAGGGTATTGGAGTGTGATATGTCCAAGACAGTGTTCAATACACATTATAATCATTATGAGTTCATAGTGATGTTGTTTGGGCTTACGAATGCATCATTGGTATTCATGGACCTCATGAACATGACGTTTATAGAGTACCTAGATTAGTTTGTCATCATCTTTATCGATGACATCTTGGTTTACTCTCAGTCAAAGGAGGAGTGTGAGGATCACCTACATGCAGTTTTGATCATCCTGAGGAGGCATCCACTTTTCGCAAAATTATCCAAGTATGAGTTTTGGATATCTTCTCTAGGTCATGTGATTAATGGAGAGGGCATTGTAGTGGATTTTGAAAAATTGTAGCGATCCATCACTGACATGAGTTGAGAAATGTGGCGGAATTCTGGAGCTTCTTAAAACTTTTGGGCTACTATAGGCACTTTGCAGATAAATTCTTGAGGATCGCGCTTACTCTCACCACTTTAACCAGGAAGGAGTGTAGGTTCTTTGTAGGTCCATTGAGAAATTGAAGATTCAAGTGATCTCTACACTGATTCTGTGTTCACTGTGAGGGAAAGAAGGCTATCGGGTTTGTAGTGATGCCTGGGAAGTGGTTTGGTGTGCGTGCCATGCCAATTTGGAAAGGTGATAGCATATGGTTTGCTCAAGTTGAAGGTGCATGAGAGGAACTAACCGGTCTATGACTTAGAGTTGTCAATCGCAGTGTTCACTCTAAATCCATGGCGACACTATTTGTATGACGTGAAGATTGGCATTTTCATGGACCACGAGAGCTTGAAGTATTTGTTGAATTTGAGAGTTGAATATGTGCTAGCGTGAGTGGATGGAGTTCATGGGGGACTACACCATTGACATTCACTACACTCCCGGGAAGGGTAATGTTGTCATTAAGTCGGTGAGCGCTAGTTCAAGCAAGTCTAGCTTGTGATTTCGAAGCTCTGGAGATCACTTGTGTTAATAGGAGTGTGGAGGTTACTGCATGCTTGAATTGGATAGAGATTCAATACGACGTTGGGAACCAAGTTCAACAGGCTTTGGATCTCGATGAGAGCATGCAACGCTATGTGGCGGAGACCGTGGAGGGGTCAAACACCAATTTTTTCTATCAATATAGACTTTTGCGGAAGGATGGCATGTTGTTTATCCCAAGCTTTGGGAAACTCTATTATGAATTTGTGTACAAGGCACATTTTACCAAGTACTTGATCCATGACACATTTTACCAAGATGTATATACATGCATATGAAAAGGATATTCTAATGAGGGCATGAAGAAGGGCATTGCCCAATTCGTGGCAAAGTGTCGTACTTATGCTCTAGTGATGGTTGAAGGCCAAATTCCAACAACTCAGTGGATTTATAAAGTCCTTGTCAATCCCATAATGGATCTTTCAGTCTTTGGCGACATTTAATGAACTTTGTGCAAGGCTTACCAAGGTTGCCACAGGGCAACACTTCCATTTGGGTGATCGTTGATTGTTTGACGAAGGTGCCACACTACATTCCAAATCGGAAGGACAATTTAGTAGAGAAGCTTGCCAAGTTGTATGTTGAGAACATAGTTCGGTAACATTGTGTTCCTCGTAGCATCGTTAGTGATCAATACTTGTGCTTCAAATCCAATGATTGGAGGCATATTCAACACTAAATTGAAGTTTAGCATTTGTCCTTGATCCGCAAATGATTGGAGGATATGTTGCGCGTGTGAGCCTTGGATTTTATGGTAGGACCACCTATATACAGTTGAATTAGCCTACAACAACAACTATCAAGCAAGTATCTAGATGGTATCCTTTGAGGCTCTTTATGGTAGGATGTGTCATATGACCTCGACTTGGGCGAAGACGAGTGACATAAAGCTTTTGAAGTGCAAGGATGTTGATGAGGCGAACACGGTGATTCGGGCAATATGTTTGAGATTGTCGAGGATTTGATGCGTGAAGAAACTAAGTTTATGATACTTGAGAATGTTCGAGATTACGGAGCACATTGGTGATGTTGCATATAGGCTTGCATTATCGGCAGAGCTTAGTGAATTGCAGACGTATTCCACATTTCAGTGTTGAGAAAGGTCGTATAAGAGCCTACTCAAATCGTTGAGGTCGATAGAGTGACATGGACTATCAACCAAAGTTATCATTCCATCAATTGCGAAATAAAGCGATAATGATAGTAAAAGTTTGTTGGGACAATTGTGGTCGCAAGGAGCTTTCTTAGGAGCGAGAGTAAATCATAAGGAATATCCCAAGTTGTTCCCTAAGTTATAAATAGTTTTATTGCGTTTCTTATTTTAAAATTTTGGGACGAAATTTCTTTAAGGGTGGGGAATTGAAACACCCTAATTTTGTAAATTATTTGCCATAAAATAGGTGGTTGATGTCTTGGTTGAGTCCTTAAGTGTATAACCATAAAGAGTTTGGGGTCATTTAGAGGACATTTTGACTCTACACATCCCGGGACACCGTCATTTACACGGCCATATAACCACCCTTGGAACAATATAACAAAAATCCAACTTCTCAAGACATAAATGGCCTTGAACACGACTTGGATTAAGTTGTCTACATGGTCGTGTCTATGGACATAATAGTGTAAACGGCCAGACCAAGACATATACAAAGGCATGTCCATGACTAGGAACCAAGCCATGTCTCCCAGTCCCTGTATAGTGGAACACGGCCTAGCACGCGGCCTGCTCAGGTCGTATGCCACGCCATGTAAGGGCCCAAAATAGAGAATTCCAGCTCACTTTGAGCCGTAAATTTGAGGGATATTTGATCTAAGGGTTGGGACTATTTCCTTAGACCCTTTAGATCGTTAAGGGCGTTAATTATGGTTATTCCACCTTCATTTTGAGAGTTTGAGAGAGACGAGAAGGGAAGGAGGGAAAGAGGGCGGGGCTTGGAAGATCTTTCCATTGGAGGTAATTTGGAGCTCCAAACGATGAGTCGTGGCTGGATCGACCGAGAGAACTTTGTTTCAGTCATCGTTCTCCCATTCATTCAACATTTCTATGGTGCCAAAAGCAAGATCAAAAGGTAATGATGCCTCTCCCCGATCTTAGGACCATTGTATCTCCATGCTTTCTTAATTTTCTTGCATTTGAGTCTTCTCCACTAATTAGTGGAGGGTATGAACTCCTATGGGCTAGAACCCCGAAGATAGGGCTTGCGTCCCCGACATGAGATTGCATTAGAAATCAGATTCTCATTATGGATTTAGGAACGGTGTGTGAAGCATACCCATGCTCGTATGCCATGATCCGTGATGTTCCTATGAAGTTTGCATTTAAGGCTAACCCAATTTGCGTTCTGAAGAATTACCCCGAGATAAATCTCATAATGATTGTGGGGTTGGGTCGTTTGGGGGATCTTTAGTTATCCCTAGGAAAAATCCAATGTTGGTGGCCGTTAAAATGTCCCTTAGTGGATTCCATGATGCGAAAATGATTAGGAAATGATTATTGTTCAGCGACCGTGAGAGTATATAGTGTCATTTTGATGATGGATTCATGATCACGTAATTTGGAGGCCATTAGAACTGTAAATTTGTGAATCCACTGTGTAGAGATGGCTAGATTGTAGTTGTTATCAGCCAACCATGAGAGTAGGAATGTGGGTGAGCATACCAACGTTCGCATTGATTGAATGATGTTTAAAGCCAAATTGGGCTTTATATTTGTGTTATGGTTAGAGATAGATATGGGCCTAGACCTCCGCTATGGCTCTAGTTGGAGATGAACCTAGACCTCCAACAGACCTAGAGATGACCTTATACCTCATGTTGTGATGCTTGTGGGTGAGATGACCTGGACCTCCTCATTGAGTACTTGTTGTTGTGCATGTCATGGGAGCAACAGGCTATGTGGTTATGAGTACTCACGACTTTACGATTGTGTAATTGTTATGCTAGCTTCATGTGGTGTTGTGATAGGCAGTTGTTGTGAACCTTTGGGTGAACCCCATAATGAAATTGCATTCTTAGGCTCCCTTTTAATATTGCTCAACCTAGAAGATTAATTGATGCATGAGCATTTACCTTGTGTAGTATAGCTTTACTTTCTACATTGGATACATGTTGCTTGCTATGTGTGTGTACTTGCAAGTGTGCGGTGACTCGCCCTGGAGTTCACAAGGATGGTCGGGGGAGGGATCATTATGCGGTTTGTGGTCAGCTCATAGTTGACCCTCATTTTTCCTAACTTGTGTTTGGTTGCATATAGTGTAGCACATGGAATAACTTAGCGGGCTAAAGCCCAAAGCTGCTCAAGGAAAAGAATAGATTAACATTTTGGCTTTTGCATTTTCGTCCTGCGAGCTGATGAAGCATTGCGTATGTTTCCATGTTTGCACTTTATATTTGATGTGATGTGCATGCTCAGGTTTGCGCAATATTCCTTGCACGCACACAAAATGAGAAGAAAAGGAGGATCAGACTACCAACAGTGTAGCGACTCCAACTCCTCCCAACCAATTGATAGATCGTGGGGAACCACGTCTCTACAAGTCAACACTTCTTGAAATAAATTATAAAAATGGAAAGCATACACTAGCTACAAGAGTAGGATCTCAAGCATCATATAAATTCTATGTATTGAACCTGTGAACAGAGCATGCAATTCAATATGAATGCATGTTGAGTGACCATTATAAGTTCATCATGACACCATTAAAATCGTACTATCACTCTAGCATAACATCATAACACAAGCACTTACTGCACTTAAGGCGCCTTGAAACAGAAAGACGGAGAATGGCCAGTTATACACATTCAAATGGACCTTCTACCAAGTCTACAGACTACGTACGAAGGCTAGATATACTCTTGATTTTTGTGGTCCTTCTACTAACATCTCACTATGAAGGACATCATGGGTCCTTCAACCTATCTTCATCTAAAATAATGCAATAATCCACGCACCCTACTCAATAATTACCGTAGGCTAAGAACACTAAGGGTCCGTACGTTTGAACGGAATTGACTTTCTGGAATTGGCATTGGCGATAAAAAATTCAATTCTAATGTTCGGCGCAACGAAATTTATGTGAATATTGACTTTCATGTGAAAACTCATGGCTTTGACTATAAACTAAAAAATCAAATCGTCAATTGTTACCTCCGCCCATGAGTTTTTTGCATAATCGAGTGTTTTCGCCAAAAATATTTGACCTACGTGCGCGCTTTTTCGCCCGGGCGTGCGTTTTCCTGCAGGGTGTGTTTTTCGGCCGGGCACGTGTTTTTCAATCGGGCGCGTGTTTTTCGACCGAACGTTCATTTTTCGCCTAGGCGGGCGTTTTTTTCGCCCGGGAGCGCGATTTTTCGCTCGAGCGCGCGTTTTTCACCCAGGCGCGTATTTTTCTCCCGGGCGAGCGTTTTTTCGGCCTGCCGTGCATTTTTCGCACGGGAGCTCTTTTTTCATAAGGGCGCGCGTTTTTCGACCGAGTGCGCATTTTTAGGTCGGGCGCGCGTTTTTCAGCCGGACGCGAATTTTTCCATTCGGGCACACGTTTTTTCGCCCAAACGCGCATTTTTCGCCCGGGCGCAGGTTTTTCGCCCTGGCGCGCGTTTTTTGCCCGGGCGCGCCTTTTTCGCACGGGCGCGCATTTTTCGCACGGACGCGCATTTTTCGCCCGGGCGCGCATTTTTCGCCCGGGCGCGCGTTTTTCGCCCGGAGCGCATTTTTTGCCCGGCGCGCGTTTTTCGCCCCGGCGCGCGTTTTTCGCCCGGCGCGCATTTTTCGATCGGGCGCGAGTTTTTTGCCCGGGGGCGTGCTTTTCGCCCGGGCGCGCGTTTTTTTTCGCCTGGGCGCGAGTTTTTCTCCCGGCCGCGCATTTTTCTCCCGCGAGCGTGTTTTTCGCACGGGCGCGTGATTTTTGTGGGGCGCGCGTTTTTCGTCCTGAAGCGCATTTTCCGTGCGGGAACATGTTTTTGCCCGGGCGCATATTTTTCGCCAAACCGTGTTTATTTCGGCTCGGGCACTCTTTTTTTGCTCTGGCGCGCATTTTTCTCTTAACTGCGCATTTTTTTCCTGGGCTGCAAAACGCACACCTGGGCCGAAAAACACCAGCTCGGTCGAAAATGTGCGCCAGTGAAAAAAATGCGCGCACGGACAAAAAATGTGCTTTCGTGCAAAAAAATGCGCTAACAACCGAAGAACTCGTGATCGGGCGAAAAATGCGGTGTCAAATCAGATAAGTCTGTGAGTCTTTTCAGGAAAAAAACTATAGATCTTATTATTGGGTTCCAAAAGTCAAATCAGATAAGTCACAATGATTCAATAGAACTACGATTGTGTTTTTGTATTTAGGTTAAAATTCCTAAATAAGTTCAAACAAGCATCACTAGTTAAGTCGAATGACCTATCCAACTTCACAACTCCGTGTCTACACGTGGAATAACAAGGTTCTATCTAAAAGTGATCGGATAACATGCCCCCAATTTTTTAACGGACCATGGTCACTGCAAACTTCACTAATAAGTGAAGCTAAGATCACCACACGGAAAAGATTGCACGGATAATAAAACAAATTAAGGCTCCGTTTGGAGGGACTTATTTTCACCGGTCAAGCGGCCACGACCGCATGAACCGGACCTTAATTAAGGTCCGATTCATGTGATCGTGACCGCTTGACCGGTGAAAATAAGTCCCCCCAAACGAAACTTAAGTCTAATCCGGAGGAAGAAGGGTCATTACCTACTTCGCTTCCCTTCCATCCACATGGATCTCCATGTAAGGATGAAGCATAAACAATAGAAGAACCTCTACATGTTGGTGGAGTCAGATCTCCCATTGGGGTTCTCTAGCTCTAACGGCACCAAGACTTCCTCTCCAAGTTTCTCCCTACCTTCTCCTCTCTCTCCAAATATACTCTAGTGAGATGAAAAGAGAAAGTGAAAAATTTTAGCCTTTCATTCACAACCTAATGTGAAATATTTTGATGTCGGAAGAACACGTCATCCAACCGGAGAATAAGAACACCAAAGATGAACACAAGCTTTCACAATACTAAATTTGGTAGCTAGTTACAACTGAACACGGCTGAATACAAGTTGCATCCAACTTGAATCACAACAGCCAATAGAAGTAAAGAACTTGGTCACGGACAAGGTCCGCTTCTCCTCCGGAGCACACCGCGCTGGTGATACTCGCCACTATCGATGCTCGGCAGCTCGATGCTCGGCAGCTGATACTCGGCAGCTGATACTCGGCAGCTGATACTCGTCACTCTCAGAGTATATACTCGTCACTGTCAGAAGGTCTCAGGAGGTTATCATCTATAGGGGGTACCCCTCTATTTATAGGCAACTCAAGGGGGATACTCGCCACGACGATACTCGTCACGGTGATACTCGTCACGACGATACTCGTCACGGTGATACTCGCACGCTGTCTCCTAGGCGACATCCACTGTCGCCGGGCGACAGCTCACTTCAAAACTAACACTCCCCCTTGAAGTGAGCTCCGGGAACAACTCCAAGCAATGAGCGAAGCCTCCGGAATGGCCCCGCAGATAGGGGCTTTGTGAATATATCCGCCAGGTTCTCTTCACTTCGCACATGCTCCACAGCGATCAAGCCACCTAGCACCTTCTCTCTGATGAAGTGATGCTCGATCTCTATGTGCTTGGTCCTTGCATGACAAACTGGATTGGTTACCAGTTTCAATGCACTCGCATTGTCCCCGCGCAGCACAGAGGTCCGCTGACCTCCTCGTCCACATCCTCCACTAGTCTCCTTTGCCAGACACTCCTGAGCTGATAAGGACGACGCCTTGTACTCGGCCTCCGTGGTAGAAAGGGAAATGGAGTCCTGCTTCTTACTACACCACGAGATAGCAGCTGCTCCACACAAGAACACATACCCTGATGTCGACTTGCGATCATCAGCGTCACCTCCGTAGACTGCATCCGTGTACCCGTGCAGCTTGAAGTCAGACTTCTCCTCATAGGACAATCCCATCTCAAGGGTGCCCTACACATACTTCAGAATCCCCTTGGCTGCCTCCAGATGAGGCTTCCGCGGCTCCTGCATATACCGACTAACTCGGCCGACAGCAAAGGTGATGTCCGGCCTTGTGATAGTCAAGTATATAAGACTCCCCACCAGTGCCCGAAAGATCTTCGGATCAGGAAGAATTCTCCCTTCTTCCTTCCGAAGCTTCAGCCCCGCCTCCAGAGGAACGGAACTGCTCTTCCCCTCCTTCATGCCGAATCTTTCGACGATCCTCTCGGCATACGCCCTCTGGGAAACATCCAGTCCGCCTCTTCTCTTCTCTACTTGGAGACCAAGGAAATGGTGCAGTTCACCAAGATCCTTCATCTTGAAGCGTATGGAAAGCTGCTCTCTCAGCGCCGCGACCTCCTCAGGGTTGTTCTCTGTCACGATCATGTCGTCGACGTATAGCAGTACCAGCACGTGAAGACCTCCATCCTTCTTCACGAACATGCTGGAGTCTGAGTCTGAGGCATCATAGCCGCAGAACTGCAAGTACTCCGCAATCTTTCCATACCAGGCTCTCGGCGCCTGTTTCAGACCATAGAGGGTCTTCTTCAGCTTGCAGACGTGACGCGGCTGGGACTTGGACACGTATCCAGGTGGTTGCACCATGAATATGTCTTTGTCGATCTCTCCATATAAGAATGCGTTCTTCACGTCCAGCTGCCATAGCTTCCAACCTCGGCACGCTGCCATAGCGATGATCGTCCTCACCGACGTCATCTTCGCTACAGGACTGAAGGTCTCCTCGTAGTCCTCTCCGTAGGTCTGTGAGAAGCCTTGAGCGACAAGCCTCGCCTTGTACCGCTCCACTTCTCCATCAGCCCTCTTCTTAACCTTGTACACCCATTTACAGGTGACAGGTTTGATGCCCTCCACCATGGGAACCAGGTCCCATGTCTCGTTCTTCTCTAGGGCCTCCATCTCCTCGATCATGGCCTCGTCCCACTCCTTGATTCCAGCTGCATCCTCAAAGCAGGCAGGTTCCCTCTCATCGAGTGGTCCTGCGAAGAAGCAGGAAACCAGACTCACGAAGTTCCCCTCCTTATAGCGAGCAGGCGGGACGATCGTCCTCTTCGACCTCCTCAAGGCTTGGCCACTATCTACCACTCCGGTAGACTCCTCTGGTTGAGCTCCTCTCTGAACTCCTCCTGAAGCGGTACTCTCCCTGCTTCTTGAGTTCGTAGCTCCCCCTGAGCCAGAAGCTCCTCCTGAGCCAGATGGCAATGAAGCACTTGGAGATAACTCCAACTCCACAGTAGGGTCCTCAGTGACCCACTCCTCTTCCCTGCTAGCTTCTCCACTCTCCGGCAGCTCCACAGAAGAGACTCCCTGGTATGAGACCAGTTCGTCAAACACAACGTCGCGCGAGACGACGAACCTGTGAGTCTGCGGATCCATGCACTTCCACCCCTTCTTCCGCTCATCGTAGCTGATGAAGATACACTTCCTCACCTTCGGCTCCAACTTTGTTCTCTGAGCGTCCGGGACGTGCACGAAGCAGGTAGAACCGAACACCTTCATGTGACCCACATTGGGCTTCTCTCCGAACATGAGCTGGTGTGGAGACACATCCTGTTAGGACTCAGAGGTAGCCTGTTGATCACATGAGTAGCACACGCCATTCCCTCCGCCCACAAGGCCTTGGGAATGCTCTTGGCATGTAGCCAACTCCTGGTAGTCTCCACCAGATGGCGGATCTTCCTCTCTGCCACCTCATTCTGCTGAGGGGTGTGAGCGCAGGAGAGCTCCCGCCGAATGCCGAACCTTCTGCGGAAGGAAGCAAACTC
This sequence comes from Dactylorhiza incarnata, assembly GCA_033032865.1. Lineage (NCBI taxonomy): Eukaryota > Viridiplantae > Streptophyta > Magnoliopsida > Asparagales > Orchidaceae > Dactylorhiza > Dactylorhiza incarnata. The sequence continues at coordinate 1,771,109 of JAWHQI010000278.1, read as the reverse complement.
ATTGGAGGTAAACTCCCCTCCATTGTCGCTTCTGAGCTTCTTCACTCTGCGGTCCAGCCTCCCCTCCACAAGCTCCTTCCACTCGAGGAACTTGTTGAAGACTTCTGATTTCTCTCTCAGAAAGTACACCCACGTATAGCGGGTGAAGTCATCCACCAGAACCAGCACATACTTATTGCCTCCATCAGTAAGGGTGGCGCACGGCCCCATCACGTCAGCATGTACGCACTCAAGAGGTGCCTTACACCTGGTCTCCGACTTGTCAAATGGAAGTCGATGTGACTTTCCATATTGGCATCCGTCGCACACATGGTCGTCGCCGTAGGAAGTGAGATGAGGCAGGCCGCTCACAAGGCCCTTTGCCGCCATCATCTTCAGCTTGTCCATCCCCACATGACCCAGCCTCTCATGCCAGATCACAGCGCTGTCGTTTGTCTTCAGTTTGTCCACGTAGGCATTTGCAGACAGAACATACAAATCCTTCACCCTTCATCCGGTGAGCGCGACGTCAGCATCGACAGACGATAGGTTCTTCAAGAACTTCACCTCCTTCGGTCCAAACAGCACGTGGTATCCAGCATCCACAGCGTTAGCTACCGAGAAGAGGTTCTTCTTCATGCCAGGCACGTGATACACACTCTTCAGTGTCACTGGCTTCTCTATACTCCCAAGGGACACCTTCCCTTCTCGCTCTACGGGATGTACCGTATCATCCGCAGTGATGATAGCATCCGTTCCTTCATATGCTGTCGAGGAGGCAAACTTTGACATATCTCCTGTGAGATGATGCCCGCAACCGGAATCCACTATCCAGTCGTCTTCGAGGTTGATGGAGGCTAAGACATCGACTGACGTTGCCGTCATCTCTGCCAGGAAACAATTGTCCCCCCTCTCACCGCCCTGGTGACCTCCACCTCTTCGATGGTCTCCACCTCTCTGATGGTCTCCACCTTTCTCAGCAACATGACCGGCCTGGAGATTAGACCGACAATCCTTTGCCATGTGCCCGTACTTCTTACAGGCAAAGCAAAGGTATCTCCCCTTCTCATCACGGGCAGGAAGGAACTTCCCCCATCTCCCTGAGAGGACGTTGAAGGTCCATCTCCAGAGTTCTTCTTTCTCTTGTCCCGGGATCTCCTCTTTCCTGAGAACAAGGCCTCGCCATCTCCTCCTGAGATGGATACTCCCGCCATCTGCTTCGCCAAGCTCTCCTGTGACGAAAGCAGGTTCTCTAGCTCCAGAAGAGAGGGCTGAATAGCCCATCCTTGTACGGAAGTAACGAAGGGGACATACTCCCTCCTCAAGCCTCGGAGTATGTGCCTCTTCAGCTTCGCCTCTGAGATTGGCTCTTCAGGATCCAAGGCCGAGATCTCCCCGCATAGGTTCTTCACCTTCAGGAAGAAGGTGGATATCGCCATCTCGCCTTGAGTCGACTTCGCCAACTCATTCTCCAGAAATTGTAGCCGCGCCACATTCTTCTTGTTGAATAACCCATCGAGGGCTATCCAGATCGCAGACGCTGACTTGCAACCAATGATGTGGTCGAACAAGTCAGGTGATATGGCTCTCTTCAAGGTGAACTCCGCCTTGGCATTGGTCTTCCTCCAAGCTCTCACAGCTGGACCATTATCACCGGCAGCTACAACTTCCTCTTGCTCTCCACCACCAACAACCTCCCAGAGATCCTCTCCAAGAAAGTTGCTCTCCATACAAGACATCCACTTCTTGTAGTTGGTCTGGGTGAGCAGCTCAATGCCAAGTCCCCTAGCATACCCTCCTCCACCGTCCATCTTGGTTGCTTCGTCCATGTTCCCACTATCCCTCTGATACCAAGTGAAATATTTTGATGTCGGAAGAACACGTCAACCAACCGGAGAATAAGAACACCAAAGATGAACACAAGCTTTCACAATACTAAATTTGGTAGCTAGTTACAACTGAACACGGCTGAATACAAGTTGCAACCAACTTGAATCACAACAGCCAATAGAAGTAAAGAGCTTGGTCACGGACAATGTCCGCTTCTCCTCCGAAGCACACCGCGCTGGTGATACTCACCACTATCGATGCTCGGCAGCTCGATGCTCGGCAGTTGATACTCGGCAGCTGATACTTGGCAGCTGATACTCGGCAGCTGATACTCGGCAGCTGATACTTGGCAGCTGATACTCGGCAGCTGATACTCGGCAGCTGATACTCGTCACTCTCAGAGTACATACTCGTCACTGTCAGAAGGTGTCAGGAGGTTATCATCTATAGGGGGGTACCCCTCTATTTATAGGCAACTCAAGGGGGATACTCGTCACAACGATACTCGTCACGGTGATACTCATCACGACGATACTCATCACGGTGATACTCGCACGTTGTCGCCTGGGCGACATCCACTGTCGCCGGGCGACAGCTCACTTCAAAACTAACACCTAAAGGAATTAAAAGACAATCTTGGTAGTTTACAATTTAAACCCCCAAAATCCACAACTCAAATGAAGCTAAAATAAGTAACTTATGCCAGATACACTGACTAGGCACACAACCATGTGCTGTGGTGTGCCTCCAAACTAGAAAAAAAATTGGGCGTTCAAGAAATGAACTTTAGGGCCACGAAACCAGTCGAACCTCAAAACTGAAACTGGGCGTCCAAGAAATGAACTACAGGGCCACGAAACCAACCGAGCCTCCAAACTGAAACTAGTTCTCCAAGAAATGAATTACAAGACCAAGAAACCAACCGGGTAGGACACAACCAACCTGGAGCAGTGACCAAGGTGCGTCATAAGACTTGTACATGCACAATCGTGTCCCAATCGTGCACCACACTATTAGGTGAGATTATTGTTAGGAGGTTCCAAGCTATGTACATGGCTAAGTGCACAACAATGTATTTAGGCTGCGTGGAGTACAAAACCCCCTGAAATAGCCTCCATCAAGATTCAGAAGGTACACAAGAAATGCACCTTCAAGGCACAGGTACAAGTAGGGACAAAAACACTACAAAATGCACAACACGCTAGCAATGCATTGTGGGTCTAGGAAGGGACAATAACACGCTAGCAGTGCATTGTGGGTTAAGAAAGGGACAATTGCAATTCTGTAACACAATAATGATTTGAGCCAAAAAAAAATTAGCAGTAGGTAGTGACAACACATTTTGAAAGGCTAACATTTAATGCCATGCATCATGCCAAAATTTGCCTCTTTTACTTAATACAGGGAAGGGCAGGCGCAGGTGTAATTTATTGTTCTACATACCGCATGTATTATTTTTAATGAACTCAAATAATTACACTTTAACTACAATTTCATTTCAATCTACATCACATGTCTTTAGTACATTAATTTACTTTAGTCCAAACACTTTCAATATAATAATAAATCATCCAAATTATTTTATAAAGGAACGAAAAATCATTGCAAAGGAGAATTATTGTGAATGAAAATTCTTAAAGGTTACAGAATTACATTTTACTTTTACAACTATGTAAGAACACTAAAAACAAGTAAAATGGAAGAAAAGAAAATAACTACTTCAGAAGTGAAAGAATAACTTCATAATAAATGTGCATCCATATACTAGTCATTAATTGTCTCAACAAGGACAACACAAAGAAAAGTTTCTCATGAACTGGCAACTAGCATGTTTGATATGTAACGATTCTTTAGCCAAGACACCTTCTTATCAGTAGGTATTTTCATGAAAACAGCTCTCTTGACTGTTTCCAACATGAACTCAGTTGCAAAGTCATATAAATTGGGATCTTCATATATCTCTGGATGTCTTTCAAGCTCTTCGAAAGCTTCTTTCAGTAAGTAAAGTTCAATAACAACATCGGGCTTCACATCACCCCCATAGACTCTTCTGAGTACTGATACTACGAACTCATGATGATATACTTTCCTAATATTCATTGGCACACTTGATCCACTATCATTACTCATCTAAGAAAAATGGAAAATGAGTTAATAGAGAACATACATATTATACATATTCATAGTATTGTACAAAAAGAAAAAAATTAAGAGATAAAATTACATAAACTAGAGCAGTTGTTTCTAATGATCTATTGGCCATCATCACTATTAGGCCTAACAACCACTTCACAACAATGATCATCAATTAAACTTTATGAACAATGACACCGAAAATCATTACACATGATTTTGTATTGCATACAACAAATTGTTTAAATGCAATGTGCCACAAAGTATTTATATCATTTTTTTAGCAAAGCAAAACGTACTCTGAATGAAATTAAAAATAACCCAAAAATTATTGGAAGTATATCTGAGGGTTATTGAAATGACTGATCAACGTGCCTGTGACGTGAGCTGTTCAATTGAATTTTTGACTTATTTATTAACCAGTTCAACACTATACATACTTGAAGGATATAAACTCTAAGTTAAACATAGTTAATTTCAATGGAAGAGCAAATATAGACAGATAATTCCCATTCTTCAGATGTAGTGCCTAAAGTAAATAATAGATGATCCAAAATTTAAAAGAAAATGAATATTTGGTACTCCAAATTTAAGAGGATGCAGTTATTACTGCTCTTACAGGACATCCCCATCTCAACCGCCCGTCTTCTATACTAACGATCTTGAAGGCCAAGGCCAAGGTCAAAAAAGCATAAATTATTGTGAAGAGTGCTATAAGTTTCAATGCCTTCCGTCTTAGACTCGCATCTGCAAAGAGCAATAATCAAATATTCACTTATTTTAAGCAGCCTGCTAATAAATCACAAAAATATGAAAAATACATTTTAAAATCATATCCACGTGCTAAATTATAGCAATACTTTTAAAGTTCTTATAATTATTATCTCATCTTGAAAAACAAGGGAAAATATCATCGACAGTAGAACGCAGAAGGTAGGCACTGCATAGCAGAATTCTCAACAATTTTAAAATTATTGGCAGGATATTTTCTATTAGTTTCGGAAATAAGTGTGAGATTGGTAGAAGAATGCAACCGGAATAAGCACAGCATATAGAAATTGTCCTGGCTTTTAAAATGTTTTGGCAGGTTTTATGCTACTGAAATACTACTGGTCAGAAGTTCATTCAAAAATGGTGAAGAATAGCAACACTAGGGTTCAGACACAATCACCAACTATCGTCCATAAAAATAGCATAACAAATTAGATAGACTTTTATTAGACAACAATTCTTTAGGAGTGAAACACTGTAATCTTCCCAACGACTTTGTTAAGTCAATCTTGTTGGTGAATGAGGCAACATCAAGGGAAAAAACGAAAGAACACGAAAAGGGGGAAGAACATTTTAGCATCCTTGCGTTTCATTGAGATACTATTTCTAATCCATTACATTACATTACATACGTTTTTTTTTTTTTTGAATCCAGGAGATACATTTATATAGTAGGAGAAGACGGGAATACAATCAATGCAAGCATTTATTAGGAATGCTTTGGCTTCTACTTTTTCAGGTTTGGCATCTTCTCGTCTTCTTCATCTTCAAAGAACGATCAATCTTCTGCAGCCGGCTGACTCCTTGGCTTCTGGTTAGCAATTAAAGCTTCAGCATTACACATTTCAACACTCCCCCATAATGCTGAGACTAAGGATTTTCTGATGGCAAGGTAAGTGTGGCTTGGTAGAGGCTTAGTCATGATGTCTGCCAACTGTTTGTTCGTTGGACAGAACGAAAGTTGCACTCGTTTTTCCTCCACTAGACCTTTCAGGAAGTGAAACCTAAGCTCAATATGTTTTGTGCGATTGTGGAAGATTGGATTCTTTCCTATCCCAATGGCTGCAATGTTGTCACACCATATATTGATTGGGGCAAACTTCCTGTGAGGCATCATGTCTGTGAGAATCTTTTGCAGCCAGAGTCCTTCACAGGCCGCTCCACAGGCTGCCACATATTCTGCTTCGGCTGTGGATAGAGCAACAATTTTCTGCTTCCTAGAGGACCAAGAAATAACCTTGCTTCCAAAGAAGAAAATGAAACCACTCGTGCTTTTTCTATCTTCTCTATCTCCTCCCCAATCACTATCAGTGAATCCTGATAATTCTGTTTCTTCTTCTTGCTCATATGAAAGTCCCAGGTGTTTGGTTCCCTTTAAATACCGCAGAACTCTTTTTGCAACGAGGAGATGTTCAGAGCTGGGCTTTGTGAGATATCGAGAGAGAATACTCACAGCATTTTCAATGTCAGGTCTGGAATTGGTGAGGTAGATCAGTGACCCCACAAGGCTTCTATAGTCTGCTTCTTGGATGCCTTTCTGATGACTGGTTTGGGAGAGAATTACTCCAGTGGCCATGGGGGTTGTAACTGGATTTGCTTCACTCATGCCATACTTTTCTAACAGCTTTTCTATATACCTTTCTTGACTAATGAAGATGCTTCCAGGTTTTTGCTTGATCTGAAAACCTAGAAAGTATCTCATGAGGCCAAGGTCACTCATCTCATATTCTTCCTTCATAGTCTTTTTAAAACCTTCTACCATAGTAGTTGATGATCCTATGAAGATTAGGTCATCTACATACAAGCATAAGAGCAAGAAATGGTTATCCTTGGTGAACTTTGTGTAGAGGGCTGCATCATTCTTGCTCCTTGTGTATCCATTTGCCAAGAGGTAAGAATCTATTTTCTGGTTCCAAGCTCTGGGGGCCTGCTTTAGACCATAGAGAGCTTTGTTTAACTTGTAGACTTTTTCTTCTTCTCCTCTCTTCACAAACCCCTCTGGTTGGCAAACATACACTTCCTCCTCTATACTTCCATTGAGGAATGCCGACTTAACATCAAGTTGATGTACTGGAAGGCTGGCTTGGGCTGCAACAGCAAGCAAGGATCGAATGGTTTCCATCCTAACAACTGGAGCAAATGACTCAGTGTAGTCAATTCCTTGTTGTTGTGAGTATCCCTTAGCCACAATTCTTGCTTTGTATTTGGTGATGTTGCCCTCTTCGTCTTGCTTTATCTTAAATACCCACTTGAGATTTATAACCTTCTTGTTTGGGGGCTTAGGTACAAGATCCCAGGTGGCATTCTTCTCTACCATCTCTAGTTCCTCTTGCATTGCTTTTCTCCAATTTGGGTTGCTGGCAGCTTCATTGTAATCTCCAGGTTCTTCTTTGGTGAGCATGGCAACATCTGCATACTCATAAATTTCAGTTAGTAGTTTATACCTTGGGGGAAATGATGAGTCTTCATCAGAATCAGCTTCAGGTGCTTGAGTCTCCTGCTGAGTGTCCTCATCAGTGGAGTAGGATGGCTGAGAGTGTTCAGCAACCACTTCTGATGCAGGACAGGAAGGCCTGTCAACATGAGCATGATTGGGTGAATCCAAAGAAGAATTCTGATCCCAATCCCAAGTTGCCTCCTCATCAAATATGACATCCCTGGAGATATGAAGTTGCAGAGTTGAAGGGTTGAGAATTCTGTAAGCCTTGGAGTGCTGGCTGTACCCCACAAACACTCCCTTTTCTGCTTTCATCTCTAGCTTCTTTCTATCCTCCTTTGGAATGTGTCTGTAGGCAAGACACCCAAATGTCCTTAAATGTTGAACATTGGGTTTCTTCCTCTTCCACATTTCATAGGGGGTGGAGTCAGTCAAACTCTTGGTGGGTGATCTATTGGATACATATACAGCTGTGTTTGCTGCCTCTGCCCACATGCTCTCAGGTAACTTGAAATGGTTCAACATGGCTCTCATCTTTTCTCCAACTGTCCTATTCTTTCTCTCTATCACCCCATTTTGCTCAGGTGATCTAGGAGCTGTCAGGTCTCTTGAAATGCCATGAGTTCGACAGAAATTCATGAACTCTTCTCCTGTGAACTCACCTCCTCGATCAGTTCTGAGCTTCTTGATGCTGTGTCCACTCTCCTTTTCTGCTTGGGCCTTGAATTCTTTCAACTTGCTCAAAGCTTCTGATTTCTGCTTTAAGAAAAATATCCAAGAGAATCTTGAGTAGTCATCAATTAGACAAAAGTAATACCTCATTCCTCCAGGAGAAGGAGTGGCAGCAGGCCCCCATAGATCTGCATGGATGAGCTCAAGAGGTTCTTCTGCTCTCCTGGTTGCTGAGTGTGGGAAAGGGAGCCTGTGTGCCTTGGCATAGATGCAGTCTTCACATGGAAGGCTGTCTTCCTTGAGTTCTGGTAGGCCTTGAGCCATATCATTTTGTTTCAACAGACAGAGATCTCTGTTGTTCAGGTGCCCAAATCTATTGTGCCAAAGAGATAGAGGAGTAGAGCATGACAAGGCTTGCTCTTGAGGTGACTCAAGTTCAAGAGGAAACATTTTATTTGCACTCATCTTGATTGATGCTATGCAAACACTTGTCTCCTTTTGACATATATGACAATGATCTCCTTCAAAAGTTATGGTGTACCCATTTCTCATGAGTTGCCCTACACTTAGCAAGCTTTGTGCGAGCATTGGTACATAGTGAACACCTTCTATGTGTCTTATGTAACCATCTTTGGACTTTACTGCTACTGTGCCAGTGCCTTCTATGTCCAACTTATTACCATCCCCTAATGTTACATGTGACTTAGTTGTTTTGTTGATGTTGACAAAGAACTGCTTGCATGATGACATGTGGTTTGAGCATCCACTATCAATGTACCAAGTTTCATGGTTTGTATCTTCTAGATTCACTCCTGAGATCAAGAGCTTCTCAGTTGTGTTTATGAACTTGGCTTCTTCTTTCTTATCTTCTTTATCCTTGGACCAACAATCTTTATGCATGTGTGTTGGCTTCTTACACCGTTTGCACTTAAAGAAACAATCAATGGCATTATGATTTGTCCTCTTGCAAAGAGTGCAGAAAAACTGGGAGTTGTTATTGTTAAAGTCCTGATATGGTCTTTGCTCATTTGATCTTCCTCTTCCCCTACCCCTCATATTTGTTTTGGGATTTCTTTGTGTGGTTTTTTCAGTGACTTTAACCTTTGTTTGGAAGGCTTGTTCTAGATCCCCACTTGATCTTTTTAACCTTTCCTCATGGGCTTGGAGAGATCCCATAAGCTCAGTGAGGGAAAGTGTCTTGATGTCTTTTGTCTCTTCTATGGTGGTCACAATTGGATCAAACTTAGGAGGGAGGCATCTAAGAATCTTTGTTGCTATTTTCTTATCTTTAAGCTTATCTCCAAGGCTCCTAATTTGATTCACAATTTCTAATAAACGAGAGACAAAGGCTTTTATTGATTCACCTTCTTTCATGGCTATATTTTCGAAAAGCTTCCACTGATGTTGTAATTTAATATCTATTACCTTTGCTGAGCCCTGAAATTCTTCTTGGAGAGTATCCCAGGCTATTTTTGAACTGGATGCTGTCATTATCCTTGGGTAGATGCTCTTGCTTACTCCTTGATGCAGAATAAGGAGAGCCTTTGCTTCTTGCTTGGCTTCTTCCCCGGCTGCTTTGAGCTTAGCTGGATCGGCATCTTTTTCTTTCCCACTGGATGCAGTGGCTGCTCCTTTTTCTTTCCCACTAGATGCAGTGGCCGCCTCCTCCTTCCTCCCTTCTGTTACTAGCTCCCAGAGCCCTTGAGATTGAAGAAGGAGTCGAATATGGGTTGACCAAAAATCATAGCTTTCTCCATCAAAGATGGGAATGCCTGATTGGGTGTATTGAAACATTTGGTTGGTGGTTTGAGTAGCCATATGATGAGTAGAGATAACGGGAATAAAGATTATGAAACTTGCTTGATTTGCCCACTCCCTCTGATGGCCTCACATAGAATAAACAATCGCTTTGATACCAATGTTGGTGAATGAGGCAACATCAAGGGAAAAAACGAAAGAACACGAAAAGGGGGAAGAACATTTTAGCATCCTTGCGTTTCATTGAGATACTATTTCTAATCCATTACATTACATTACATACGTTTTTTTTTTTTTTTTGAATCCAGGAGATACATTTATATAGTAGGAGAAGACGGGAATACAATCAATGCAAGCATTTATTAGGAATGCTTTGGCTTCTACTTTTTCAGGTTTGGCATCTTCTCGTCTTCTTCATCTTCAAAGAACGATCAATCTTCTGCAGCCGGCTGACTCCTTGGCTTCTGGTTAGCAATTAAAGCTTCAGCATTACACATTTCAACAAATCTACTCTCAACCCTGAGTAAAAAAAAGAGGAAGAAAAAAAAACCACCTTCTTTCTATGACAGAACATGGGAATTCTCTCGTTGATAGTAAGTTTATAGAGGCTTAAACAGTTACACTGTTGGTAAAACATCCACCTAGAGTGGGAAGCAACTGAGAAATAGGAACATTCATGAAAATTTGAATAGACACTTTGATAAATATAGGCACGTATTAGGGTATGCCCATCGATAGTTCTACACATGTTGTGAACCATGTATCATACTACATGAGGGCCAACTCTGATACGATTTGTAATAAGCTAGCCCATAATATCAGAGTCATTGTCTGTTTTGATTCAACCCTACCCATACTAAGTAGAACCGTCGAGAGCTTTCAAACCATTCATAATGACTCCCCCCACCCCCCAAATAAACAACCTAATAACCTCGAGAGCCCACTCAACATGCAATTTAATACTTCGGCAGATATCGGAGGCATTGTCCATGTTGGTTCAACCCAACCATATTAAGTTGTACAGTGGAGCTTTGAAATCAATCATAACGACTTCTCTCCTCCCGAACACCCTAATAACCTCAAGAGGCCACTCAACCTACAAGCTCAATACTTTGACATATAAGTATATATGTGCGTACACATAAGTATATATGTGCGTATATATATGTATAGGGTTACTTTTACCGGGACCTCCCCACGAAGTTCGCATAATTACAGTTTGCGCCATTCTAACTTTCGAAATTTAAAAACCTCCCCCTCAATGTTTACATTTCCTAACATTGAGGGGGGTAATTGTAATTTCGAAAGTTAGAGGGGTGCAAGTTGTAATTATGCAAACTTCAGTGTGACAGTCGTACACTGGGTACCGCCACTGTTAAGCGTAACAGTACACCTACCGCTCAATGCCCCCATAGAAATTTTGCTCAAGTCAAATACAAAGTTCAATAGAAATTGCGGAGATGATGACACAATTTTTAAAATTAAATAAAAAAACATACAAAATAAATTAATAAAAAGTTGAAAATTGTCATAAAGAGTATAATTGGAAAAATGAATGTTTTACCAAAAACTTTTTTCTTACATATAGTATATATACATATATATATACATACATGTACATATATGTATATATGTACATATATGTATATATGTATATATATATATGTATATATATATGTATATATGTATATATATGTATATATGTATATATATGTATATATGTATATATATATGTATACGTCTATGTATATCTATATCTATATATATATACATGTATATATATATATATATATATGCAAGTAGAAATATATATGTATGCATGCATAATATGTATATGTAGGTATAAATATGTATATACATGTATAAATATGTACATACATGTATAAATATGTATATACATGTACAAATATGTATATACATGTACAAATATGTATATACATGTACAAATATGTATATCTATATACAATACGAGTGACAGAGCACGTGGGCCCCCGTGTGGACGGCAACATTCTGCGGGGGCGGCGATATTCGTCGGGGACGGTGACATTCGGCGGGGACGACATTCGGCAGGGGCGGCGACTTTCGGCGGGGGTGATCTATATTTATATACGTATATATAAAACTTAATTCAAATTTTTTCAAAAAAAACCATATGGTGTGATGGTTGTCATCTTTGCTTGACAATAGTGGAAACCTGGGTTCAATTCTCACCATTGACAAATTTTGTAAGATTAAAAAACGGGTCATATGACCCTCACTTTTCAATAAGTTTAGGGGTAAAATCGTAATTTCATGTTGTAGGTTACTCTACACCTTCATAGTTTTAGGTCACCCCTAGTAGGTTTAGGAGACCTATGAAAAAGTGGAGAGAGAGGGAGCGGTTTGATCGGACGGCTGATGAAATATCATGCCAGATTCGACGGTCGTAATCATTTCAACGACTTTAAAATTCATTGGTTTGATATTTCTTTATATATGGTAAAGATATAAGGGAAAAACAACTTTTCGTGAAACATTCATCTTCTCAATTGATAGGGAGCAGCCCTCCCGACCCGTTCGGGTCTACTCGCGATGACCTCGGGCACAATAACGATTGAGGCCGCTCATCTTGAGCGGATCGCCGATCGTAGCATTAGTTCTTTCAATTTTTTATTTCGAGTTGTATTTTTATTTATTTTTTAGTCGCAATGATCGGTCAATCATAGCCGTCTGTGGTCCCCCCTGGCGTCTATATATTGAGGGTGAGAGCTCTTATTTTGGGGCATTGAAGAATTTAGTGTAAAAGCCACTTCTTTGGTCAACTAGGTGCCGAAGCCGACCCCAGGTGCGAAGCCCAGAATTCCTCTCCCTAGCCGTGAGCCACCATTCCCTTCCCTTCCCATTTGTCGTCCACCATCCCCTCCCCTCTCCTCCACCCAAAAGACTGCCAGCCTCCCCCTTACAATTTCTCCCCAAACCACTTCCAGCCACCTCCTCTCCCCTTTCCCCCAGTCTCCAGGTCATCCCACTACACAGCCGACCCCCCAGCCACCTCCCCATCCCTCCACCGACCACTCCACTCTCCATCTTCCCCATCATGGATCCACATACCTACAGACCCTCCCTCCAAATCACCATAACCGACCCACCATTCTCATCAAAACCCCTCGTATTTGTCTTCGGTGATCGCCGAAATCATTGTTCGGTCACCCCTCGGTGATTACCCGTCGTCCCAATTCCATTTCCACCAATTTTAAGTTTTTCAGCGATCATCGAAAAACTACTCCAGCCACCATCAACTATGTCACCGGAAACAACCTCCGGCAACCACCACCCTCTCACTACCCCACAACCTATGAAGCACAGATACTTAAATATGCTTCGCGTATCGACTCGAACACGTATCGGATACCGGAAATGCCCGGAAACGCGTTTCCGAAACGCCGGAAATACACTATTTAAATAAAAAATAATAATTAAGAATCACGTATCCCGCTTGCGGGATACGCTATTCCCGCATTTCACGGTCACACGGCATAGTTATTTCACGGTCACGCGATAGTAATTTAGGTTACGATACCTTTTTCTTTTCGTGCGCCCAAAGCCCTCTCTTCACGCCATCAATAGAGTTCTCCCCCGAAGCCGAAAGCTCCCCCTCTGCGTCGAAAGCCCATCAAAGCTCTCCCCTCACTGCGTCGAAATCCCATCAAACCTATCCTCTCTTGCTGCCTATCCGTGCGCCCATCTAAGAGTTCTCCACTGAAACTCTCCTCTCTGGTGAGTTCACCTCCGCTGAAAACCTTCTTTTTCCTTTTGCATTTTATTTCTTCATGTTCTTCTTCCTCTTCTTTTTCATTTAAATTTTTTAGTTTCACTTTTTAGAGTAATTTTTCTAGGGTTGTATCTGTGTGTATGCTTGATTTTCTTCTTACTGAGTTTCTAGGAAAGTATAGCTCTCTCATTTGAGATATACTCTTGACCTTTTGGTTTAGAATAGCCTTCTTGGGTGTAAACTTCACTGCCAAGCTATTCTAATTGCATCGTCTTCTGATTCACCTCTATTCAATCCAAGATACAATATCTCACAGTTACTCGGCCAATATCATCTTTGTAGTAAAAATTGCAAGTCAATACATGCATCATCTGTTGAGGAGGAATATTGAGCAATGACAAACTAATTTTGAGTTGGTCAGGTTTAATTCTCTTCTCGTGGAACTTGAAATCACTCCCACATCCCAGAAAACACTCCGCTGAGACAACAAAATTAAACTAAACATATTAAACTAAATAGTCATTTTATGATAGAGAAAGTGAAAGAGAAGAAAGTCCTACAACACGTTCCCTCAAAGAAAATTGCAAATTGTTTCACCAACACTCTACCTTGACTTCCATTCAAATATTTTATATCCCAGCTGAACATAATCAATATTTATGCACCGGCTTACTGGAGAGTGTAATCTTATATTTAGTTCATATATTCTAGTAGCTCTCTCATATTTGTGTGTGATTGTCTAATTGAAGCATGGCAGTGATTGTCTGATTGAAGCATGGTAGTGATTGTCTGATTGAAGCTTTGCCATGTCTACGATCATTTTTTTTTCTACAAAGCACCGATACGCTTAAATTAAGCTCGTACCAACACTCTACCTTGACTTCCCTTAAATTTGAAATGATTATGAATATTTTATGTTTAAGAACTTCATGTTATATTGTATTACTTATGTACTTGTACTTCAATTGATTATTTATGCTTTATGTTTTATTGTTTTGAGAAATTATAATTGCATTTGTGATATATACATATATATTTATTATATTTAATACAACGTATCCCAACGTACCTGTATCCTTATTTTTTAAATTTTGTTGTACCGCCGTACCGGATACGTATCGTACATGGTACCCGTAATTATAAGATTAATTTGTAACATAGCAATGTCATGTCTAAGAAAATATTTGAGATGATTCAAGCTCATGGGCCGTATTTTTTTGTATTATAAGATCAAATTTTTGTAACATAGTCGAAACTTTGTCATGTCTATCTTGTATTGTAACATAGCAACAAAGTTGAGCTTGTATTGTACCTTCAAATCTTTAATTGTAGTTTTTTAATCAATTAATTAGTTTGCATAATATTTCTTTGAGATGAAGCACCAAATTTTTATTTTATTTGTTGTATAAATTAGGTCTTATCTTCCGTAGCATGGATTCAAGTAGCGGTGTCACTGAAAATGACGAAAAGGCTCTTTGGAAATAAGTGACAAGGGGGAACAAGTTAACTGAAGGAGGTGGAAGTATAAGTTGGACATGTAATTTCTGTGGTAAGCCTTACAAAAACTCATACACTCGCGTGAAGGGTCATTTACTGAGGATCGAGAGTAGCAGAATCGGAGTATTTAACAAGATTCCGGCTTCCCATTCGAGGGTTGTGGGTATAGAACCACCTTGTTGTTGAAGGAGAAGATAGAAATTGAAAAAAGATTAGCTCCCACTAGAGGGATGTGGGTAGAGAAGGGAGTTAGCATTGTAAGCGACGGATGGAGCTATCCACAAAGAAGACCACTCATTAATTCTATGGCAATAATCAATTCAAAAATAATATTCTTGAAGACGGTTAATTGTGAAGGTCAAACCAAAGACAAGTACTTCATTGCTTCTTTGATCAAAGAGATAATTTTAGAAATTTGATATGAAAAGTGTTAGGGTTCTACGGAAGAGAGGAGAAGACTAGAGAAAAAGAGAGGAAGATTAGGGTTAGGAGGAAAAGAGGAGAATACCTGATAATTCTATGTTATCCTCCACAATAGAGCCCCCCGGGTATAAATATACCCGGGCCAAGGAGGGGTCGGCCGGCCCCTCCCAAATGGGGCTGAACCGGTTGGTTCAGCCCCCGGCCGGCCGGTTTAGTGAGTGGGGGCTGAACCAGTTGGTTCAGCCCCGTTGTAGCTTGTCGTCTCCTTTCTCCTGTGAGCGTACTGACGCCCCGAGAAGCGTGCCGAGATTGGGGGTGTAACATTCCCCTCTCCATCAAGAACCAACTTGTCCTCAAGGTGGTAGTCTGGGAACAGCTCCTTGAACTCCTGTAGATCTACCCAAGTATTATGCGCGGCTGATAAGTTCTTCCATTTGACTAGGAGCTCGGGACGGTATTCAGCCCCCCTCCGTTTCCATTTGTGCGGTAGAATATCCTCAGGCAGCGGGCGCAGTTCGCCCGCGATGATAGCTTCCGGTAGAAGAGGACTGGGCTGAAAATTGTTGCCAATCTTCCGTTTCATTAAGGACACATGAAAAGTCGGGTGAATGCGCGAGCCTTCAGGAAGTGCCAATGTGTAAGCTATCGCCCCCCCCCCCCCCCCCCCCCCCCCCCCCCCGGCGGAGTATACGAAAGGGGCCATAATAACGGGGAGCTAATTTCTGATTCGTGCGATGAGCCACCGACAGCTGTCTGTAAGGTTGGAGCTTGAGGAACACATCGTCACCCACTGCAAATTCCATCTCTTTGCGATGCTTATCTACTTGGACTTTCATGCGATCTTGTGCGAGGCGGAGGTTCGCACTCAAGGTCACTAAAGTGCGGTCCCGGTCACGTAAGGCCCGATCAACCGCCGGTAAAGCCGTGCTGCCTGGCTCATAACTGCCTAACGAAGGAGGAGGACGGCCGTAAACGACCTCGAACGGGGTCATTTTGCTGGCGGAGTGGTAGGAGGTGTTGTAGCAATACTCTGCCCAGTGCAACCAGTTGGTCCAAGTCCGGGGTTCATACATGACAAAACAACGAAGGTATGTTTCCACGCTCCGATTGAGAACCTCCGTCTGGCCATCCGTTTGGGATGATTTGTCGTGCTGAAGCGTAAGCAAGTCCCCTGCAGCCGGAATTGCTCCCGCCAGAAGTTGCTAACAAAAGTGGGGTCTCGGTCAGAGATGATGGCGCGTGGGAGGCCGTGCAAGCGGACAATTTCTCGAGCAAAGAGATCGGTAACCGACTCGCCAGTGTATGGGTGGCTCAGAGCTAGAAAGTGGTCATACTCGGAGAGATTGTCGACCACGACCAAGATAACTGATTTGCCCTGAGACTTGGGCAACCCATCAATGAAATCCATTGACACCGTGTCCCAAATGTGTTGCGGAATCTCCAGAGGGGTGAGCAGCCAGGCGGGTGTGGTCGTCTCATACTTCTGTCGCTGGCACGTCTCGCACTGTTGTACAAACTGATGTATGTCGTGGCGTAACCCGTGCCAAAAAACATTTGCTCGCGCCCACTGAAGGGTGCGAAGCACTCCTGCATGGCCGTCCGTTGGTGAAGAATGGAACCCATGCATCATGACTGTCTTCCACGCCGACGTGGAGGGTATAACCACCCTACCATGATAATAGAGCCGTCCATTCTGAAGGTGATAGCCCAGTGTCGTTGTCTCCCCCCGTCGCAGAGCTTCCACTAAGGTGGGTAGGGAGGGATCCCGCAATACCTCCTCTTGTATATTATCCAAGGAGTCGCCTAGGGGACCTGTTATTTGGGCAAAGATACCCTCAGGTAAGAGAGAGAGGGCGTCAGCCACCACATTTTCCTTACCCTGCCTGTAAAAAATCTCATAATCATAGCCTAACAATTTGGTGACCCATTTCTGTTGGAGGGGCGAGGACACCCGTTGTTCCAAAAAATGCTTCAAGCTCTGATGGTCGGTGCGAATTTTGAAATGCCTCCCCAGTAAGTACGACCGCCACACGGAGACGGCATGGATGATGGCTAGCATTTCCTTCTCGTAGGTGGAGAGCCCCAAGGTACGCGGGGCGAGTGCCTTGCTATAGAATGCCAAAGGTCGACCCTCCTGCATCAGTACTGCACCAATGCCCACGCCCGACGCGTCCGTTTCCAGCACAAACTCCTTGTGGAAATCTGATAGAGCCAGGACCGGGGTGGACGTCATAGCCTGCTTGAGGGCCTGGAATGCCGCTTCGGCCTCCTCGTTCCATACGAAGGCGTCCTTTTGCAGCAGCTGAGTCAACGGTCGAGCTATCTTACCATAATCCCTCACAAAGCGCCGGTAATAACTGGTGAGTCCCAGGAAGCTCCGTAAGGCTCGGATGGTGAGCGGACGCGGACGCGGCCACGACAACATGCTCGCAATCTTCTTGGGGTCTGCCGTGACTCCGTGAGCCGAAACCAAATGTCCCAAGTATTCAACTTCCTCCTGACCAAAGGAACATTTGGACTGCTTTGCAAAAAGCTGGTGCTGTCGGAGAATAGTGAAAACTTGCTCTACATGGGCCACGTGCTCCTCCCAACTGGCGTTGTATATGAGGATGTCATCGAAAAATATCAACACAGAACGGAGGAGGAGGGGGCGGAAGATCTCGTTCATAACGTCTTGGAATGTAGATGGGATATTGGTAAGCCCGAAGGGCATCACCAAGACCTCGTAATGCCCATCGTGCGTCCGGAAGGCCGTTTTGTGGATGTCCTTTGCTCGCATCTGAATCTGATGGTAGCCTGACCGCGGGTCAAGCTTGGTGAATAGACGTGCGTCGTGCAGTTCGTCCAGTAGCTCTTCAATCAAAGGAATGGGGAATTTATCCTTAATGATCGAACTGTTCAAGCCGCGGTAGTCCACACAAAACCGCCACGACCCATCCTTCTTCTTGACTAAGATGATCGGGGAAGAAAAAGAACTGGTGCTGGGACGGATAATTCCCGCAGCCAGCATCTCTCGGACGCTGCGCTCGATCTCGGCCTTCTGAATGTGTGGATAGCGATAAGGTCGGACGTTAGTGGGTTCGGCCCCTGCCTTGAGTTGGATTTGGTGATCTCGGAATCTCGGTGGTGGGAGTGTGCGGGGCTCCTGAAATATGTCGGCATACTGAACTAGGATAGACTTCATCTGGATAGGTACATCTGATGGCGCAGTAGCGGCCGACGTCACACCCATGAGCACCGCTATCGTGCTTCCTTCCTCCCCAAGTCATTGCAGGCTTCAGAAAGAAATCTCCTTCACTGGGGCTGATTTGAGGCCTCCCAAACAAAACTGCTTCCCTTGCTGAAGAAACTCCATCGTCATGTGATCCCAGTCAAAGGTCACCCGTCGCAGCTGTCGCATCCAGTGTACCCCCTAGCACCACATCCGAACGCCTGATGGGTAGAAGGTAGACATCAGTCTGTCCTGTGTATCCCTGTAGGCTGAGTTCCACCTCCATCACCCCTTCACACTGAAGCTTGCTCTCGTCTGCCACCATAACCTGAAAAGCCGCACCACGATCGATCACATGCCCCACCCGGTGAGCTACCTCGGGGTGAATGAAGTTGTGGGTACTTCCACTATCCACCAATATCGTCACTCGTTCGCGCCGAATCCTTCCTGCCATCCGCATGGTAAGAGGGGCGTTACAACCCTCCATGTCCTGTATGGATACCCCGAACTCCGTCGCCTCCACATCCGCCGTCAAGTATGGTTCGGTTTCTGAGTCAACCTCATCCTCGATATCCTCGTGAAGCATGAAAACTTGGATCTTCTGACATTTGTGCCCGGGGGAAAACTTCTCATCACAGTTGAAGCACAGACCCTTCTCTTTCCTTGCTTGGAGTTCGGACCAAGATAGCCGTGTGACAATCGGCTTGCCAATAACCTGTTCTTCTTTACTCACCACCCCCGATGTAGTAGTGGTCCGCACTGAGATGCGGGAACGTTGCCTGTTGAAGCGTTCTTCCTGAATACGGGCTAGGCTGATGGCATGGTTGAGGCTGCGAGACATGTATGACTGAATCTCGTCCCATAAGTAGTCCTTGAGACCAGATATAAAACAGCTAAACAATGTTTTCTCTTCACACTGTACTCGATTCGCCAACTTCTCAAACTCTGTACGGTATTCCGTCACTGTACCTTTCTGGCGTAATTTTTGAAGGAGGGCCTCAAAATCCTCGTGCTCCAATGGTCCAAACAGGCAGTAAAACCATCCACAAAGTCAGTCCAGGGCACATAGTCCTTGCCCCTCAAGAACCACTGCACCCACTGAAAGGCATCATCCTCCAGGTGAAATGATGTCGGTTGTACCCACTGTCCTTCCGGGATCTCCTGGTAACTGAAAAAAAGTTCGGCCTTCTGTAGCCATTCCAAGGCGTCACCACCATTGAACCTGGGGAAGTTCGTGAGCGTCAATTTCGGCAGCATGT
This sequence comes from Dactylorhiza incarnata, assembly GCA_033032865.1. NCBI lineage: Eukaryota > Viridiplantae > Streptophyta > Magnoliopsida > Asparagales > Orchidaceae > Dactylorhiza > Dactylorhiza incarnata. Next base: position 1,751,388 of record JAWHQI010000278.1, on the reverse strand, counting down.
ATGCCCTTGGCGCGGCCGAACCACGCCATCCGACCTCCGGTCCGTACCCCGCTGGTCTCCTTTGTTCCATCGGCTCGAAGGGAATGCCCGGAAATTCCTAGCAGGGCTGTCTCGCCGTCGGAGGGGGGTAGCCGCCCCACGGCTGCCCTACGCCGATCGGGTGAGGGAGCAGGCCCCTCGTCGCTCCCACAGGAGGAAACGGCCCTCTAGACGCTCGCCCGAGCCCGCGGGACCCCTCGCCGACCCGCCTCCGCGGTGGCTGCCCGACTCCCGACTCGCCTCTTCCGATTGCGCATGTTCCGTTGTACGCAGCCCACGTGCGACCCGCTGTTGTCGATCCCGCGCCATCGCCCCCACGACATCCCGCGTCGTTAGCTCCAGGAGGATCGGCCGGTGGATTCGAGGTTCCACCCGGTTCCTCATTCGGAATCGCCTTGCCCTTCAGGTTTTGCGCCAACAATGCCTTGAGTTCTTCCATGCAGGAGTCGATCCGCTCCTCCAACCTTTGTGTGGATGCCAACATTTTTTCCTCGATGGAGGCCACCGAATCCGTCAATACCACATAGTTTTCTTCTACGGTTTCCAACTGATTGGTTTCTTCTTGCGTGCATGTGGTGACTATGGCGGAGAAGCGAGCCTCTGATACCAATTGTTAGGGTTCTACGGAAGAGAGGACTAGAGAGAAAGAGAGGAAGATTAGGATTAGGAGGAAAAGAGGAGAATACCTGATAATTCTATGTTATCCTCCACAATAGAGCCCCCCCCCGGGTATAAATATACCCGGGCCAAGGAGGGGTTGGCCGGCCCCTCCCAAATGGGGCTGAAACGGTTGGTTCAGCCCCCGGCCAGCCGGTTTAGTGAGTGGGGGCTGAACCAGTTGGTTCAGCCCCGTTGTTGCTTGTCTTCTCCTTTCTCCTGTCGAGATTGGGGGCGTAACAAAAAGGTTGTTCAAGTTATAACAGATAATGCGACAAATTGCAAGGGGGCAGGCCAACTAATTGAGAGTGAGTTTCCATCAATTTTTTGGACTCCTTGTGTGGTGCACTCTCAATCTAGCTTTGATGAACATATTGCCGCTAAGAATTCGGAGAATAATGCGGTTACTTATGAAGGATGTTTGTTGATTACTCATATTGGTGATGATGTCATGTTCATTAAGAATTATATAATGAATCATTCCATGAGATTAGCTATGTTTAATGAGTTTGTGAGCATAAAGCTATTATCTATTACCGAAACTCATTTTGCATCAATGATCATGTTAAAACGATTCAAACTTATAAAGAATGGACTCTAAAGAATGGTTATTAGTGATCATTGGCTTCTATATCGTGATGATGATATTAAAAAAAACAAGACATGAGAAAGAGAAGGTGTTGAATGATGATTGATGGGATTCCATTGAGTATATTCTTTCATTCATCGCTCATATATATGACATGATTCGCTTTTGTGGTACGGATAAGCCTTTTCTTCATCTATATATGATATGTCGGACACAATGATTGAAAGGGAGAGGAAGGATATCTACACTCATGAGAGAAAAAGAGAAGATGTGTCTACCTTTTTTGAGGTAGTACATGCTATCCTTATGGATCGTTGGAACAAGAATAACACTCCGTTTCATTGCTTTGGGCATTCATTAAATCCAAGGTACTTATATTTTTTAATTATAAATTTATATTTTGTCTTTTGTATAATTATTTTTAACTCAATAATTATAAATTTATATTTTGTCTTTTAGTAAACAATGGCTAGCGGAAGATCCAAATAAATTTGCTCCTCATAAAGATCCGAAAGTTAGCAAGGAAAAGATTAAATACTTGAAAAATATTTTCCAAGCTTAATGGAGCGCAATGTGGTCGACAAGGAGTATGTGGAGTTCGTTGACAAATCGGGGGATTTTAACGATTATGATTCAATTCAAAATTGTTATCTCTTAAATCCAAAGACATGGTGGATAAATCATGGCTCGCCGGCCCCTTCGCTTCAAACCATAATATTGAAACTATTAGTACAACCATCATCTTCTTCATGCGTCCAGAGAAATTGGAGCACATACTCCTTTATTCATTCAATGAAAATGAATAGAATGACACCGCAACGTGCGGAAGATTTAATAAGTATCCATAGCAATCTTCGACTTCTTTCTAGAAGAGATCAAAATACAGTGAAGGAGAGTCTATATTGTGGGATATTGCGGGCAATGGCTTTGAGTCATTCGAAGATGTAGGTACACTTGAGATAGCTAATCTATCGCTTGATGAACCATGGTTGCAGCTCTCGATCGTTGAAGAAGATGACGAAGTTGATACTCTTGAGAGAATATTTAATTTTTAAACTTGATATTTTGCATACGAACGTAAGAAACATTGATCAAATGATGTAATGATGTGGATTGTGGACATGTGGTATATTGGTCTTTACAGTGCTTGCTTCCATGAATCTTTTCTATATTTTTATAACATTATATGAAATGTCATTTATAGAATGATATGAAATGTCAATGATGTATAATGTAAGTTTGAAGTCCCAATTTTCATATGTATTGTCTATGTTGTAGTCTTATTAAATTCTTTTTCGTTACTATTCAAGATATGTACTTAGTTTGTTAGTTGTCTTATTTTTATATTAATTAATACTTATATTAAAATAATTAATTTTTTTTATAAATGTTTCCCGTATCCTTATTTTTTTTTAAATCATGTTTCCCGTATCCGTTTCGTATCGTATCCCGTTTCCGACCCAGTGCTACATAGCCCACAACCACCTCATAACCACTTTCTAACTCCCTCCACTACCCCTCTTCCTCACTACAACTAAATTTTAGGATCTCCTAAACCCTAAACCTCAACCACAACCGTCCCTCGCTCCTCAATCAAGCCCCCCCCCCCCCGCGTGGTAACACTTTGTTACCCCAACCGCCCTTACTCCTTCTAGCAACCAATTATGGGCAACGTGCCCATAAAGTTATCCTATTATCGAGTCGTATGATGTATCTTTATTATATGTTATTATTAGTGTGTCGGGCTATTTACGGTAATGCCCATGTATGTTCTATTTAAGGGACTCTTGGGGTCTTGTATGGGATAGGAATGAAATCAGTCAACTTTCTTATTCTCTTGTGTGAGGTCTTGGTAGCTCCTCCAACGAGCAAGCCCCGCTTAAGCAGCCGCAGTTAGGGCTCCACGGTATCTCCGCCATCTTCCCCGTCTTCGACCACTACTCCGGCGACCTACGAGTAGGCCCGTAACAACTTTGGTATCAGAGGAATCGGTCCTTTTCCAAATTATTCTCACCATCAACCATTGTTTCCCTTTCAGACACCCCACTGCATCTTCTGCCACAAACTCACGTCGTTGTTCTGCTTAACTCGACAACGGAACCAAGCAGCAGCTTCTTTCTGTTCTCTATTCTCTGCACCATCTACGCTGCCTTAATCTGGGTCGACAAGCCGCCAGGACTTCAGCGAGAGGAGCCACATCTGTAGCGGTGAACCGCACGCCTCCAAACTCCAGCGGGATCGACTCCTTCCTCCCTGCCTGCGCGATCAACTCCTTCCCGACGCAGCCCTAAGCACCTTACGACGCCTGCTGCATCCCATCGAGCCCTCGCCAGTCGCCTCCCTCCTTCCAGCCTACGCGCGTGCCGATTAGCCGAACGCATGACGAAGAACGGCTTCTCGAGCCCCGCGCCTTCAGCCACAACCGCATGCCTCCGGAAATTAATTTCGTCAAGCCCTCCACAGCACCTCTTCGAGCGGTCTGCGTCTGTGTGATCGTCCCTCCACAACCGCACGCCTCCACAGCATCTCGAGCCCAGCGCCATTTTTTTCCACGGGTTGTTGCTGTTTTCAACCGAGCCCGCCGCACGCGTGCATCACCCATTCCTCCCTTCCTCCCAAGCGCGACGCACAGCAGGCCACCTTTCCTTGTGGGCCCTGCTCCTCTTAATCCTGTCAACATAGATATATATCTATTATTGTTTTTGTTCCCCTGGATTCAACACCCTTAGAAAAGGGACGTCACAAACATATATCAGCACACATATTTGAGTTACGCGACAAAATTGGGAAGCGTCGTGGCTCTCGCGGCAACTCCCAACCAGCTACCTCGGAGCACTCCAGACGTCCCCGCACCCGCTCCTTATCTCGCACTATGGGTGACTCGTCATATCAAATGAGTCAGATTATGTCCATGTTGCAGGCCGTCATGGCGCAGCAAACTGTCCTCGCGGACCGTCATCAGGAGGCCATTACTGCGCTTTCCAAGCGCATCGATGATCTCTCTATCGCCTCCACACACGATCAAGCGGGCAACAGTCAGGCACTGCCACTTATCTTGTGGGCCCTGCTCCTCTTAATCATGTCAACATAGATATATATCTATTATTGTTTTTGTTCCCCTTGATTCAACACCCTTATAAAAGGGACGTCACCAGCATATATCAGCACACATATTTAAGTTACGCGACAAAATTGGGAAGTGTCGCGGCTCTCGCGGCAACTCCCAACTAGCTACCTCGGAGCACTCCAGACGTCCCCGCACCCGCTCCTTATCTCGCACTATGGGTGACTCGTCAGATCAAATGAGTCAGATTATGTCCATGCTGCAGGCCATCATGGCGCAGCAAACTTTCCTCGCGGACCGTCATCAGGAGGCCATTACTGCGCTCTCCAAGCGCATCGATGATCTCCCTATCGCCTCCGCACACGATCAAGCGGGCAGCAGTCAGGCACTGCCACTTATCCGCCACGCGGCGCCGCCATTGACAGTCCATGAGCCACCGCCGCCAATCCTAGCACGCCCCGACGCTACTATTTTGCCACGCTACACCAGGTTGGAATTTCCAACCTGCAATGGAAAAACAGATCCCTTGGGTTGGCTCACCCGATGCGAGCAATTCTTTGGACACCAACAAACCCCGGCAGATGAACAACTTCCTCTGGCCTCCTTCCATCTTCTCGACTCGGCCTTGCTTTGGGCCACTCGCCTCCTCACTGATCAGCCGACACTAACATGGGACGACTTGAAGCGACTCTGCAATCTGCGCTTCGTTCCTCCCATCCGCAGTAACCCCCTCGGTGCCCTGACAACATTACGCCAGCTAGGCTCCATGGACGAATACTTGGACCAATTTCAGCTTCTTTTGGCACACGTCACAATTTCCCCGGAGATGCAGGTCGCCATCTTCACCGTCGGACTTCATGACCGCCTGCGATTGGATGTCGAATTCAAAGCCCCGCCTGACTTAGTGACTGTTATGAGTCTGGCCAGGCTATGCGACCGTTACCTTCAGCTAGCACTGGAGGCCTACTTGCCCACCGACACCGGCACTCAGCCGGGCCGTACCGAGGGTCAGCCTACCCCGCCCGTCCATCGCTTATCTCGGGCAGAGATGTTGGAGCGACGCGCTCATGGATTATGTTTTAATTGCGACGAGCAGTACAAGCACAGGTGCAAGAAGCTCTTCAACCTGCACGTCGAGGACTCTGACGAAGAGTGTGTCGGATGAAGTTCGCATGTTAGTTGATCTTGTGGACAAGCTCGTTTTGAACGGCGGGAGTGATGTTATGGGCAACGTGCCCATAAAGTTATCCTATTATTGAGTCGAACGTTGTATCTTTATTATATGTTATTATTAGTGTGTGTTGGGGTATTTACAGTAATGCCTCTGTATGTTCTATTTAAGGGACCCTTGTGGTCTTGTATGGGATAGGAATGAAATCAGTCTACTTTCTTATTCTCTTGTGTGAGGTCTTGGTAGCTCTCTCCTCCAACGAGCAAGCCCTGCTTTGGCAGCCAAGGTTAGGGCTCCACGGTATCTCTGTCATCTTCCCCGTCTCCAGCCACTACTCCGCCGACCTCCGAGTAGGCCCGTAACACAACCATACAGGGTTTACCCCCCCCCCCCCCCCTCCCTTACTCCTCCTTTTAGCAACCCTGCACGGTTTACCCTCCCCCCGCCACCTCCAGCCGATTGTCCACTGCATTAGGGGAACCCGAGCACCTGTATTCAGCCTTCCTGACTCTCCGAGTTGCTGTCCAGGTCCCATAATCAGCCACCATACGCTAGCTACAGCCCGGACAGTTATCTACAACTTTAGAGAGATCTGAACCCCACTCCAGGAGGCTCTTTCGGCTACCCAATAACCATCTGAAGGCATCTCAAGCACTACTCTTTCAATATTTTGCAAGTTCAACGTGTGTTTGTTATTTCTTTAGTGTTGGGTCTTGTGTTTGATCTCTACTTGGAGAGATATTGGTTTGTAAGTCTTGACTTCAGTTGTTTTAGTCTTTGTATTTGCTCATTCAATTAGTAGTTTGATTTCGCGTACTCTCGCGCATAAACTCCTCTCTTGCTACCTTTCTTTTAAAAGCTTTATTCAGTTTGTAGTAAAATCAAATCATATTGTTTTATCAAATATTTTATTGCAAGTTTGATTTCGTCGGCAATTGCATATGCATCTAGCCGTAGTTCCCTTGGGTCCTTACACTGCGTCACCAATATTACCCTTATTTATTACAATTTTTACATTCTTTTATATGTGATTTTAATTTGTATGTTTTTTATTTTATTTTTAAAAATGTGCAACATCACCTCAATTTCTATTAACTTTTGTATTTTGCGAGACAAATTTTCATGGAGACAGCGAACGATGTGTGCACTATCACTACAGGACATGGGGGAACCCGTGCACAACTGTTTGTGGATACATATATATTATATAAGGGAGTTGTCGAGAGAAAAGGACAAAGCATAGTCAATATATTTTTGATTTTTCGAGTTTGCCCTTTCATTGACTTCGTATTCTAAAATCGCACTCTAAATGATCGTCGAGGAAGGACGACGATCGTCGAGCTTGCATTTAACCCACTCGATGGTTGTTGTGTAATGCCCACTTATTATGATAATTAAATTAGAGAAATAACTACTTTATGCTATTGTCACTAATGATGAAAATATGATAAGGTTCAAAAATTAATTCATGCAACCCATGATCACTTTTCAACCCTAAAGCTGCTTACAACCTCTTTGGGAGGTGAGTCTAGGGAGTGGTTTTTCAACCTTCCCTCCAGTTCTATTTCCTCTTTTACAGACCTGCGGAGAGAACTTCTTCTAAGGTTTGCTACCTCGAAAAAAAGAAAGAGTGGCCCTGCAGCCTCTTCATGATTAGGCAGGGTGAAAGCGAGACTGTAGCTCTCTTCATATCACACTTTCAGGAAGAGATTCTGGGTATCAGAGATGTTGGTCCAATTCTACATCAAGTAGCTTTCATTAATTCCCTCCGAGAGGGAATTAATCCGCTGACGTTCGAGTTAACCAGCAGAGAGCCAAATTCCTATCAGGAGATGATGGTCGTCACCAACAAGTTCATTGAGGGAGAGATCTGCAATCCAGAATATGTCTCCAATCTCTCCAGCTTGGCTTCTCAAGGAGCAAACAGTTCTTCTTCAGCTCCTCAGCGTTTCCAGAGACAAGTCCGTCAGGACGATCAACCTCCATCCCCCCGAGGAAGGAATTTTTGCCACCACCGTCCATCCGTCAATCACCAACAGTTTGACCAGTGACATTAGCCTGCTCCAGCTCAACTTCCAACTATCCTTCCCCTCCCTCCAGTTGCTCACCCCAGGCAGCAGTTCGATGACTCTCAAGACGCTTTTACAAATCTTGCTCTCCCAATCAGTGAAGTGCTAAAATTATTCAGAAGCAACCCTTTTTCCATAAATCAGCACCAATCAAATCGGACATCCGGTCCATAAACCCAACTTTAAATTGTGAGTATCACAAAGAAAGGGGTCATCAGACTGAGAATTGTAGGGCTCTCAGGTTCCTGATTGAGAAGTTGCTGAAGGAAGGGAAACTCCAGAATTTGATAGCGAAAAGGGTTGAGGAGCAGGCAAAGAAGGCAAAGACTGTGGCTGATGTGAGTTGGGAGTGTGAGGAAGTGGAACATGCCAGTCTCTTTGGCAGTCTTCACTTCAAAAGCAAGTGTGTGGATGCTGACGACAAAGGAGAGTTCAGTCGTCTTTTTTGCATCCACAGGGGAGCAGGTTTGGAGTCCTTGAAAAAATCTAGTGTTTCGAGGGTCTTCAGGTCGGAGGTGGCAGTGGTCTCAACCTCAGCTCCTGAGCTGGAAGTGGTTGTGTTTAGTAATGAAGATCTGCCCCCTCATGGCAATCCTTGTAATGATGCAGTAGTGATCACGACAGTGATGGAAAATTTCACTATGGATAGAATTTAGATTGATACTGGCAGCTCCGTAAATCTCTTGTTCAAGCTAGCCTTCAAAGGCCTCAAGTCTAGGAAGCCTCTTCTTGCTACCGAGGGATCCCTCTATGGGTTCTCGTGGGAGAAGAAAGAAGTAGAAGGTAAAGTAACCCTCACTGTTGTAATGGGAGGTGTGATCAAGCAGGCAGAGTTCGTAGTAGTAGCCGCACCTAGCAGCTACTATTGCATCTTCGGGAGACCTATACTTAATGAATATAAGGCCTTCATGTCTACCTACCATATGGCTTTGAAGTTTACTGCCAAAGGAAAGCAATTCACGGTCTGGAGTGACCCAAATCTTGCCCGAGAATGTTATGTCAAAATGGTTAACACTGTGGAGATATCCCCCCCCCCCCCCCCCCCGATGCAGCAATGATGGAGGAGGTTCCAGAAGCTGAAGAGATGGTCTGTGAGGTCTCCTGAAGAACTTTGATGTATTCTCTTGGTCAGCGGATGATATGCCAGGGGCTGATCCTGATGTAGCTTGCGATCATCTGAATATAGATCCAGCATGCAGGCCCGTGAAGTAGAAGAAGTGTGTAGTAGATGAGACGCTTGCTGAACCAATCAGGGAGGAGGTACTGAAGCCTCTTCAAGCTGGCTTTGTCTAGGAAGTTCAGTACCCTGATTGGGTTTCAAATATTGTAATGGTTAAAAAGCCAAGCGGTAAATGGCATATGTGTGTAGATTTCATCCGCCTTATAGCTTGCCCGAAAGATTGCTACCCCTTGCCTTTGATAAATTCTTTAGTTGACTCCACGGTTGGGTATCCTGTTATGAGTTTTTTAGATGCATTCTTAGGCTACCATCAAATTAAAATGCATAAGCCCAACATACCACATACGTCATTCATTACGAATGATGGATGTTTTGGTTATCGCATAATGGCTTTCAGGCTTAAAAATGCTGGTGCGACCTATCAAAGAATGATGGATTCTATGTTTCAAAAGCAGAAGGGTAGAAATCTATAGGTGTATGTTGATGACCTCATCAAAAGTAAGGTGTTTTCAGCTCATTTGAGAGACCTCGAAGAGACGTTCTCAACTCTCCGAACCTTCAATACGAGGCTGAATCCTTTGAAGTGCATTTTTGGAACTAGCAAGGGCAAGTTCTTAGGTCATCTCTTGACCCCGGAAGGATTTGAGCCTGATCCTGATAAGGTGAAAGCGATTCTCGAAATGGCACCTCCACAGTCTCCAAAGAAAGTGCAGTAGCTGGGAGGTAGAATGGCAAGTCTGAGCAGGTTTATATCTCGGTCAGGGGATACAAGTGCTCATTTTTTCAAGACACTTCGGAAGGCCTCTAAGTTATAGTGGACCAAAGAGTGTGATATAGCTTTTGATCAGTTGAAGAAGAAGTTAATCTCAACTCCTCTTCTTCAGATCCCCCGAGAGGGTGAAGACCTCTTCTTGTATCTAGGTGTTGGAGTTGATGCAGTTAGCTCGGTGCTAGTAAGAGAAGAAAAGAGAAAGCAGTTCCTGGTCTATGTTAGCATGATCCTGAAAAATACGGAAATTAGATCTCCAATCCTAGAGAAGATGGCACTAGATCTTATCATCTCAGCAAGAAGACTCATATCGTATTTTTAGGCTCATTCTATTCAAGTAGTCACAGACTTACCTCTGAAAAATGTATTAGAAAAGCCAGAGTATTCATGTAGGTTGGCCAAGTGGGCGATAGAGCTATATGAGTTCGATATTTCTTATATGCCTCTGATGGCGATCAAAGCACAGATGCTGACAGACTTCATGGTTGATGTAGTAGATATTAGCCACGAAATTGAGGTCAGGAGACCTCTCCCTTGGACCATTTTCGTCGACGGAGCTTCAGGTAAAAACTCCTCAAGAGCGGAGGTAGTATTAATCAATCCGAACGGTATAAGATTAAAACAAGCCTTGAAGTTTCATTTTCCGGATACTAACAATCAAGCTGAGCATGCGGCTCTTTTGGCAGGTCTTCGCTTCGCCAGGGAACTAAGTATTAAGAATGTTGAGGTAAAAACAGACTCTCTAGTCATGGTTTCTCAGGTAAACAGTATGTATGAAACTCGAGAACCTGTCTTAAAGAAGTATCAAGAGCTGGTAAAAAATAAAATAAGGAGGTTCAAAAGTTTCACGATTCAACATATTCCCAGAACAAATAATTTTGAGGCTGATAAGCTCGCAAAATTTGGGTTTCTATCTAGAGGAACTACCTCGGAGCTGTTTCATCCTGCAGTCGAAGAAAAGACAGTTGTGATGATTGACCAGAAGCCATCTTGGATTGACCCTTTTATTCTCTATCTTTCAACAGGGGAGTTTCATATCAGTGTCAAAGACAAGAAAAGATTTAGGCTGATAGCAGCGCATTATTATCTGATTGCAAAAATTTTATATCGAAAGACTCTTTTAGCCCCTATATCCAGATGTATCTCGGAATAAGAGGTCCCAGTAGTTCTTAGAGAGGTTCATTCTGGTGAATGTGGAGGTCATTCAAGCTCCAGAACCTTAGAAAAGAGAATTCTAAGACAAGGATACTTTTGGCCTAATATGAGGAAGGATGCCAATGACTATGCTAAGAAGTGTGTCCAGTGTCAAAAGTTTGCTCCTCTTAAGTATCATCCTGCTCAGAAGTTGAGATCGATAATGACCCTTGGTCGTTTGTAGTTTGGGGAATGGATCTTCTACGACCTTTTCCTATGGCAAGCGGACAACGTCGTTTCATTCTGGTTATGATCGACTACTTTAGCAAATGGATCAAAGTGAAAGCTTTAGCTAGAACTACTACCCAGATAGTAAGAAACTTTATTTGGGGAGAGATTATTTGCACACACGAGATCCCAATGTCTATCAACACTGACAATGGACCTCAATTCAACAACTCAGAGCTGATTAATTTTTGTGATGAGATAGGAATTGAAAGAATATTAGGTTTGTAGTCTAAATCACCTAGAGGGGGGGGTGAATAGGTCTTTTTGATTTTTCTCTAAGCACCCTAGCTTATTTCTGATTTCTGGTTTAAGCAAAAGATCAAACACACAGAAAGCACACAAGTATGTATAGAGGTTCCTCAAGACAGGGTGTCTTAAGTAGTCCTCTTTCCCCCTTCACCTTTCTAACAATGTGTTAGACAAGGCCAACTCCTCCAAACTCGGCTCAAAGATCTTACAGCACAAGCTCCTCAGAACTTCTCAGATCAAGGATGATCCTACCTCAGGACAAAAGTCCCTACAACTCAGAGCTATCACCAGCTCCTACCTCAGACACAGCAACCCTACAAACTCAGATCAGCTCCTGATCCTACAGCTCAGACCACAGCAGGTCCTAAAACTCAGACCACAACAGGTCCTACCTCAGGCTAAACAGCCCTACCTCAGATCAGCTCCTGATCCTACACTCAGACCTCAGCAGGTCCTACAATTCAGAGAATTTCTTCTCCTACATCTTAGGCAATGAAGCCCTACAACTCAGAACCCTCAGGTTCCTACAAACTCAGACCAAATGGTCTTATAGCTCAGGCAAAATGCCCTACAAAAAATGGTTTAGAAATATTCTACAGTAGAGGTACTCTCATGTAGATTATGCACAGCCTGTGCTTCCTGTAGCTGAAGATGTTGAATACAGCCACAACTTGATCTTCCTCTTCAATAGAGTGATGGAAGATCACCTTGCTCCTTCTGGTGGAGGAGCTATCTTCTTCTCTCTGTTTCTTCTTCTCTTTCAGGGAGCAGGAAGAAAGTCGAGAGCAGCTGTCGTCAATGAAACAGTTGATTTTCTTTTTGCACGCGACGGAGGAGAGCTTCAAATGTGCCCTAGCATTTCCTTTTATACATCTCTTATCTTCAACGGCTCTTAGATGTCCTTCTGAGAAGTTTGGGAGAAGCTGGTGGACCCCACACGGCTTGTCTGCAACTTGCCTTAGCCACAGGTTCCGCCGCCCTACTTTTCCGTAGAGAAGGACTGTGCTCGACGAACGCGATGTACTCTGCGTTCGACAAACTTGTCAAACTCTGCGTTCGACGATCTTGTCAAACTCTGCGTTCGACGATCTTGCCAAGCTCTGCGATCGACGATCTTGTCTTGTCTATGCGTTCGACGAACGGCACTCTGCGTTCGATGATTGGCTCTGTCTCTGCGTTCGACGATCTGCACTGTCTCTGCGTTCGACGATCTGCACTGTCTCTGCGTTCGACGATCTGCACTCTGAGTTCGACGGACATGACAACTCTCAGCTGTTTCTTCAATCTCGTCTAAGCGGTCGACGAACAATGTTCTGTGTTCGACGAACGGCACTCTGCGTTCGACGAACACGCCAATTATGCCTTCTCAGGGGCTCCTTCTTTGGTCTCGTCTCAGCGGTCGACGAACATAGTCCTTCGTTCGACGAACGGCCTTCTGCGTTCGACGAACACGCTGATTCTCAGCGTTTGAAGAACTTATCAGCGGAGACACCTTCTTCTCAGCGGAGACACCTTCTTCTCAGCGGAGACACCTTCTTCTCAGCGGATCCGCTGAGACGGCTACTCCTTGTCTCAGCGGTTTTGACCCTTCGTCCCAGCGGTTCAGCTAAGTCAAATCTTCATCTCTTTGTAGATAATTTCTTCACATCTAAGGGCATGTTTGGCCCTTTCTCTTGAGTCACCTAAGCCTGTTTGACTTATAAAAACAAAGCTTTATCAAATACAATATGTCCTTAGCATTGAGAGTGATGCCTCTTCAAATCAAGGTACTATTGAGGGCAATATACCCAACAATCTCCCCCTATTTGAAGAAGGCAGAACATTCCCAATGCTAAGGTACATTAACAGCAAAAACATATTGCAATAAATGATCTATAGCATGGGCCCTAACACCCTAGGCATTTGCCCTATCTAGCATTGGCCTTCCTAAGCATTGGCCCTATCTCCCCTTTTCTGGTTTCTTCAACCATTAACCTTCTATGGATAGGGAGGCAACATCTATAGATCCCTTTGGATCAGCTTATAGGCCAACCTATATACTCTTAGCATTTGCCATCTCCGCCTCAACCTGAGCAGTATTTGCTCCCTCTTAATTGGAGAGCTATTTTCTGTAATAGCTGATCCTGTTCAATTTGAACTACCCATTCTAGCTCCCCCTCAATGTGAGTACTATTCTACACTCAACATTCCTAGTTCTATCTTGAAAGCATTAAACTTGGCCTCATCCAATGGCTTAGTGAAGATATCAGCCACTTGACTGTCAGTGGGGACAAATTCAAGGCTGATATCTTTACAGTCAACATGTTCTCTTATAAAATGATACCTTATCTCACTATGCTTAGTCCTGCTGTGAGAGACAGGATTCTTAGCAATGGAGATAACACTGGATGAGTCACAATAAAGAGGAGATTGACTTACCTTGAGGTTGTAGTCCTCTAACTGGTGTTGAATCCATAATAGTTGAGAACAACAGCTACCTGCTGCAATGTACTCTGACTCAGCTATGGACATTGCCACACTGGTTTGCTTTTTGCTGCTCCATGAGACCAGCCTCCTCCCTAGGAATTGACAGGTGCCACTTGTGCTTTTCCTGTCATCTTTGCATCCTGCAAAATCCGCATCTGAGTAGCCTATCAGTTCAAAATCACTGTTCCTAGGGTACCAAAGGCCATGATTCAGGCTTCCCTTGAGGTATCTCAAGATCCTCTTCACAGAGGTGTAGTGAGACTCCTTAGGGCAGTCCTGATACCTAGCACAAACACATGTAGAATACATAATGTCTGGCCTACTAGCAGTTAAGTACAACTGGGATCCAATGATACACCTGTACATGGACTCATCAAAGGCCTTCCCCTTTTCATCCTTGTCTAATGATACATTAGATCCCATGGGTGTCCTCATGGTGGCAGCAGACTCCATCCCAAATTTCTTGATGAGGTCCTTGGTGTACTTAGTCTGGGAGATGAAGATTCCATCCTCAGACTGTTTCACCTAGAGCCCAAGGAAATATTTGAGCTCACCCATACTGCTCATCTCAAACTCCCCCTGCATTAGATTAGCAAATCTCTTGCAGAGGTTGTCATCAGTAGACCCAAAAATTATGTCATAAACATAAATTTGGACTAGGAGAATCTTGCCCCTTGTTTCCCTAAGAAACAATGTGTTATCTATCTTTCCCCTCAAGAACTTGTTCTTGATGAGAAAGCTAGACAAAGTCTCATACCAAGCCCTTGGGGCTTGCTTAAGACCATACAGGGCTTTCTTAAGAAAATAGACATGAGAAGTGAGAGTAGGATGGACAAAACCTGATGGCTACTCTACATATACTTCCACTTTCAGATTTCCATTTAGAAATGCTGACTTGACATCCATCTGGTATACTTTGAAGCCTTTGTTGGCTGCATATGCAAGGAATAGCCTTATAGCCTCCAACCTTGCAACTGGGGCAAAGGTTTGATCAAAGTCAATCCCTTCCTCTTGCCTGTATCCCTTTGCAACAAGCCTTGCCTTGTTCTTGATGATTGTTCCATTCTCATCCATCTTATTTCTGAAGATCCATTTGGTGCCAATGATGTTGTGTCCTTGTGGTCTTGGCACCAATTTCCATACTTTGCATCTTTTGAATTGCAAAAGTTCTTCCTGCATTGCCTGGATCCAGAATGGATCCACATTGGCCTCTTCAAACTTCTTAGGCTCTACCTGTGATAAAAAACTGAGGAACAAGGCCTCATTATGAGCTCTGCTCCTGGTTGTCACACCTTGCTGGACATTTCCAATAATCTGTTCCAAGGGATGATCCCTTAGATGTCTTGTAGCTGCAGGTAATCTGTACTCTACTTGCTGAACTTCTTCCACTGGTTCAGCAGCTTCTTCAGCATCTTCAGCATCTTCAGCATCTTGCACCTCTACATCTTCTTGAACTTCTGCATCGGGATTTGCTTTACTGCTGCTGGAAAGTTCTTGTATGGATAGTTCTTCCATTGCTTCTTAACTTCCTGTCAAAACAGAAGAACTGGGCCAGCCCTTATAAATTAGGCTGGACTCATCAAACACTACATGCATGGACTCTTCAACAACATGGGTTTTCTTGTTATATACCCTGTAGGCTCTACTATGTGAGCTATATCCAACAAGAATCCCCATGTTGCATTTTTCAGCAAACTTGGTTAACTGAGCATTTCCATTGTTTAGAATGTAGCAATTAGATCCAAAGATCCTAAAGTATAAAATTGTTGGTTGTTTGCCTTTCAAAATCTCATAGGGGGTAATTCAATGATCTTTATTGATGGAAGCTCTATTGAGAACATAACAGGTAGTACTGACTGCTTCAGCCCAGAAATATTCTGGGAGTGAAGAGTCACTAAGCAATGTTCTCCCAACTTCTATTAATGATCTATTCCTCCTCTCAGCCACCCCATTTTGTTGTGGGGTCCTTGGGGAGGAATTTTTTTGAATGATACCTAGTTCTTGACAGAACCTTGTCATGGCTTCAGATTGAAACTCTGTGCCATGGTCAGACCTAGTTCTAACCACAAAACATTGCAAATCATTCTGAATGGCCTTGACATGGCTTATGAAGACATTTAGAGTATCAGATTTCTTTCTAAGGAAAAATACCCATGTATATCTTGAGTGATCATCAACAATCACTAAGGTATACAACTTACCTCCTAAGCTTTGAATTGGCATAGGACCAAACAAGTCCATGTGCAATAGATAGAGGCATTTCTTAGTGTCTTTGGAGTCAATACTTTTAAAAGTGGCCCTTGTTTGCTTACCCATTTGGCAAGCATGACATGGGCCCTTTTTAACACATTTTAAATTAGGACTATTTCTAACCAAGTTCTTAGAGAATAGTTGATGAGTCCTGATTATATACACCTTCATGGACTCATCCGGGCCATTATTTAGTCAATATCACGCACTTTAGCCTTATTATAGTTTATAATTGATAACCCATGCTAGGTGCACATTTTGGCCCACTTTGGTGTGTTTTCGTGTTTATTTCCTTTCATAGTACTCATATGTTGTTAAGTGCCACTTTCGGTGGCTAGATCTGTGTTTGTGCTGGAATAGGAGGCGTGCAAGTGTTTCCGGTGCAATTCTGCACAGGAACACTGCGCACGATCACTTGTTCTAGTGCGCACGACCACCGGTCGTGCGCCACTGATCGTGCGCACTTAACCCCTTTTTACGAGTTCTGTCTGGTGCAGTGCGCACGACCATCAACTCCAGTGCGCACGACCACCGGTCGTGCGCCACTGTCCGTGCGCACTTAATAGTAATTTTATGAGTTCTGTCTCACCTATTGCGCACGACCACCGACGCTAGTGCGCACGATCAATGGTCGTGCGCCACTGGTCGTGCGAACATTTTATTTTATAATTTCATCTCTTGCAGGTTCTGTCCAGGCAGTGCGCACGATCGCAGGATTCCAGTGCGCACGACCACTGGTCGTGCGCCAATGATCGTGCGCAGTGTTTAATCCAGCGCCTATTTAAGCGCCTGTTGCGATTTTAGGGCGGATTATTCATTCCGGGAGCGGGATTTCTGTTCCGTACGCCGCCGACCGCCCCCTTGGATCGCCCCTACTTCATCTCCTACGCAAGGGGAAGCTTCCTCGGTCCATTCCTGGACATCCTCCATCGTCCGTGAGTGTTCTCCACCATCCGCAAGCCTCCAAGCAATCATTTTCGCTTTCCGCCCGGTGAGAAGAAGAAGAGACCTTGAGTCGAAGACGACGGAGCACGTAGGGAGATTGTGACAGCCCTCTACGCCGGAAGCATCGTCCGCCCGAGTCCGGAGGTAGCCCGACAACCTACCATTCCGGCCGTGAACGGCCGCTAGTCTTCACCGCCGGTTATCTCCTTCCTCTTTCCTTGATTGTACCCCTTTGAATCTTTTACTAAATGAATATTGTGATATTTACTTGATGAGAATGAATGTTTCTGTGTTCTTATTCATGGGTTGGTTGTGATTCACCACGTTCAAGCGCACTCACACACACACGCACGCAAGGCGTTTGCTCCGTGTTGGCAAGAGCTAATGACGGTTGTGAAGAGGTGTTTGCGACCCTCACTCTCTCGCGCCTGAGTCCACTTCATTCGCCTCACGAAGCACGGCATCGCGGCCGTTGCATCCACCTCACGTTGCGAAGCGGTGTTCTCGACCCGCATCTCTTTTATTGTTGTTAAAATTAGGAAAACCAACCAAAAACCCCTTGTTGTGTTTGTGAAACGCTTGTGTAACAATATTCACTGCACGATTCGATCACCCATCCTGCATTCCTCAAGAGACCGACATCCGGGGAATTTATTCTCCACAATTATTACTTGACAGCGACCGGTGCACTTGCCGACGCGCATCAAGTTTTTGGCGCCGTTGCCGGGGAACGCAGGCGTGTATCGTCTTGTGTCGTGACTCTCGTTACACGAGCAGTTGTTTTTGATCTTTTCATTTTCTTCTTGTTGTTGACAGTACATGCAGAGGCAGATTGCAGGTGAACTTGCACCTTTTGACCCAGAAATCGAACGAACCGCTCGCGCGCGAAGGCGTGCTGCGGCTCTGCAAGCAGCCATGGGTGATCATGTGAACCCGAATGATGCTGATGCGCGAGTGCACGATGAGGGGCAAAATCCGGCCACTGATGAACAGGAGGCGGAGAGACCTCGGCCTCGTACTATGAGAGATTATACCACCCCCACTGCTGGAAGCGTGTATCCGGGCTTTGGGCCCAATATCATGAACAATCAGTTTGAGATAAAGCCGGCGATCTTAAACATTATCCGAAACCATGCTCAGTTTTCGGGGATGGCTAGCGAAGACCCGCATCTGCATCTGGCAGAATTCTCTGATATTTGCGGAACTTTCCGCTATGCGGGCATTGCTGATGACACAGTCAAACTGAGACTGTTCCCCTTCTCCCTCCGTGATAAAGCAAAAGTATGGCTTCATTCCATCCCGCCCGGGACTGCTGCAACATGGGATGCCCTTGCATCCAAATTCCTGGCTAAATTCCACCCGGTGGATAAGATTGTAAGCTTGCGGCGTGAAATCGCCACATTTCGGCAGTTGGATCAAGAGACTCTTGCGGAAGCTTGGGAGCGCCTCAATGAACTCCTTCGCTGTTGCCCTGGCCACGAGCTCCAGCCATGTAACGTGGTTGAATTGTTCTACTTCGCGATCGAGCCCAATTATAGGGCAATGATCGATGCTGCGGCCGGTGGTACCTTGATGAACCACACCCCTGAAGATGCCCTGCGGATTTTGCGTGACACTGCCTCCCACAGTACCTTCTGGACTGCAGGGAGAAACGCTCCAAGAAGCAGCCGAGGACTCTTCATGGTTGATTCTCTTCCTTCTCCGTCTCCATCTGCTGCCATCATTACTTGTGAAGGATGTGGAGGTGGAGGCCACCATGCTTACGAATGCTCGGGGAACCAAGTGGTAGGTGATTTCGTGCACTTATCTTTAAATGAATCTGTGAATTATGTTGGAAATCAGTCCAAGGGGGCGCCGTATAATAACACTTATAATCCGGGAGCGAGAAGTCATCCGAACTTCTCGTGGAATCCCAACACGCCCGGCCAACGATGGTCACCGGGGCAGCATCAAAATGATGCTTACGCCTCCGGGAGCCAACCGAGGCCGCCACACCCGGATTACAACCAAGCACCCCCTACTCAAAAGAAGAGTAATTTAGAAGAAATGATGGAAAAATTCATGCTTGTAGCTAACTCGAATATGGCAAACCAAACTGCATCTATGCGAAACTTGGAGACGCATTTGAGCCAATTGGCCCAAGCGCTAACTGAGCGTTCGCAGGGGTCCCTTCCCAGTAATACGGAAAAGAATCCCATTGATCAAGGGAAAAGTTTGGGGGATGTGGTGGATGCCAATCCGAGTGAGCTGACAATCTCGTGTTCCATCAATCAGGTTGAAACAAAGGCTCTATGCGATTCCGGTTCCTCTCGCAATGTTATTGAACTGCAAGATGTTGCGAAACTTCAATTGGAGATTAACACAGAGGAAAAGAAATCGCTGATTCTCGCTAACGGCACCATTATTCAATCTGAGGGAGAGGTGAGAAACGTGGAAGTAATAGTTGAGGGGACAACTGTGGTCGCGGACTTTCAGGTGTTGGGCCCCCGGGAAAATCAATCCATCCCTATCTTGGGGGTGCCGTTCTTGAAAGAGAGCGGCGCCACCCTTGACTTTGCCACGGGGTGTGTCATCTTACCTAACACGGCGCTGCAGCCCATTCATCTCGAAGCTAGAGCCGACACATCCACTCCTCCCCCTCTTGTTATTTCTGATGAACTTCTGAGTTGTGCAGGGAAGACGCATTTCCAAGAAACGGGTGAAGGGGAAATGGAGGAGCTCAAATCTGATGAGGAGGAAGTGATTGACTTTCGGAAAGAATTCGACGCCGAGAAGGAGGATGACGGCTGTCCGGGAAATGATGATGTGGATTTAGTCAAGAATGCTGATTATTTTTCTTCTTGCGATGAATCGTGTAATAAACTGTTTAAGCGTTCCGTCTCTTGGGCCGATCCGGTGGTCACAGTGACACCGGAAGTGACGCCACCTGATTCTAAGGAGGAAAAATCTGAGAGTTCACAACGGTGGCAATCTCCAACCGTCACCAAACTGAAAAAAGAAAAACTTCTGCGTGACGCTCGTGTTGCCGCTCTTCGTAGCAAGATGGCGGAGGTTAGGGGAGCATTGGGTAATACCAGTGCTGGCCCTAAAGCCTTCACCTCCCGCCTACATGCTACGGGAGATGCGCACCACAAGAGCGCTTTTAGTTGATGCGTATTTTTAATTGCTGTAATGAACTATTTTTGAGTATGTCTTCTTAATTCCTGCACTCTTTATAAACAATGCTAATACAGGTATTTGGTCCAGCTTAAGGACGTTAAATGAAAGCGCTACTGGGAGACAACCCAGATTTCCGTTTTTTTTTTATATTTCCTTTTATCTAACCTTTCCTAGTTCAGTTTTTGTTTTTGCTTTTGTTGTTTTGAGTTTTGCTTGCAGGTTTTGTGTTCGATGGTGGATGCTGCGGATTGTCTTGATTTTAAACGCCATTCTTCTGGTATGCTCACGTGCTGAGCATTGGGTAACTTCTTCCCTAGCTTTCAATTTTGATTTTCACTGTCATATCATTATGTTGTATGGTTTTGATTAAGCCTGGGGGAGAGCCGTTTCTTTATCACCCACTGCACATGCTCATCTCATTTGCATACTAGAAGTATTTTAATTTCAGTTATTTAGTATCGTTCATCTTCACACACCACTTCATCCACTTGAGTGCGTGCTTTCTTTTGTGTTGTTCCGTTTAAACTAGTTTGGTTGGAATGTGAAATAGGCTATTAACACAGGAATTATTATTTGGAGCGCGGTGTCGACTCATGTAGTGTTCTAGTCGCTTCGCATGCTATAGTAGAACCTGAGTAGAATTAGATTTTCTTTATGCATTTAATTTATGTGTAGTATCTCTGCGTAAATTTAGATTTAATGTACTCAAGTGGTGAATTCGAATGAAATTGATGATAACCCGGTGTTGTGTGTGTGCGGTCGCTAAACGTGTGTTGCTCGAGTCGGGAGGAAGGTTTATCTTTCTCCTGGGCTAAGAACTTGCCCCAAGCGACTCTTGAAGCATGGGTGAGAGCTACTTGTTGAGTCAAGCATGATGTAGGCCACCATTTGGCTAGTTTGAGCTTTGTTATTCCATGCCCCTTTCATTCGCCTTTGCAAGCCAAATTTGTGCCTACCATTTTTTTTTTGTTCAGCTCCTCCTCATCCACCAAAGCCTGAAGCCTATCCTACGCCCGCAACCAAAAAAATGTTTTAACTGTGCTCATAATTTCCAACTTGTGTGGTGTGTGGTATCATTGTGTTTTGAAGAGAAAATAATGTCTATCCGCTGATTTTGAACCAACTGGAGGTTGCTTGAAAGAAGAAAAATATATAAAAGAAAAAAAGAAGAGTATCCTGAAAATAATCCTCCCAAGCTAAAGAGAAAAATCTGTTGGTATTTGTAAAGTAGGCTGTGTGCACACCTGGTTTTCATGATAAGTCTGGGGGTGTGTCACACGAGCATAGTTGTTTGGTTTTGTAAGGTGCAGTGTGCCGTTGGCTCATTTGGGTTGCGTAGCCGTCATGTTTATCTTTGCATATCATTCCGTAACCTAAGCCCCGTTTTAATCCTATAAGTCCTACTGATTTGACTTGCGAGTTTGCTAGCGCCGTGGAGAGAGTGTGACCGGGCAAGCGTATGGTTCACGACGTTGATGGATTTCAGCGGAGTTATTCCTAAGCCCCGATCTTTTGCAACACCCGCCTCAGCGTCTCGTCACTTTCATACCGGGCATGATCGTCAAATTCTTCATAATTCACCCACTGAGTACAATTAAATCTTTGAGTACGCTTTAGTACTTACGTAAATTAGTTAG
Source organism: Dactylorhiza incarnata (assembly GCA_033032865.1). NCBI lineage: Eukaryota > Viridiplantae > Streptophyta > Magnoliopsida > Asparagales > Orchidaceae > Dactylorhiza > Dactylorhiza incarnata. The sequence continues at coordinate 1,729,722 of JAWHQI010000278.1, read as the reverse complement.
CATAGCTAGAATCTTCTTCTACTAGAATTCCTACTCGCATGCGTATGTTACTTCGCACTGTACTCCCCTGCGTAATTCGCTATTTTAATTATCTTTTTCAACTTCCGCCGGATTCGTTTGCTCGGGACGCGCAAACAGTTAAGTCTGGGGGTGTGATGAGTCCTGATTATATACACCTTCATGGACTCATCCGGGCCATTATTTAGTCAATATCACGCACTTTAGCCTTATTATAGTTTATAATTGATAACCCATGCTAGGTGCACATTTTGGCCCACTTTGGTGTGTTTTCGTGTTTATTTCCTTTCATAGTACTCATATGTTGTTAAGTGCCACTTTCGGTGGCTAGATCTGTGTTTGTGCTGGAATAGGAGGCGTGCAAGTGTTTCCGGTGCAATTCTGCACAGGAACACTGCGCACGATCACTTGTTCTAGTGCGCACGACCACCGGTCGTGCGCCACTGATCGTGCGCACTTAACCCCTTTTTACGAGTTCTGTCTGGTGCAGTGCGCACGACCATCAACTCCAGTGCGCACGACCACCGGTCGTGCGCCACTGTCCGTGCGCACTTAATAGTAATTTTATGAGTTCTGTCTCACCTATTGCGCACGACCACCGACGCTAGTGCGCACGATCAATGGTCGTGCGCCACTGGTCGTGCGAACATTTTATTTTATAATTTCATCTCTTGCAGGTTCTGTCCAGGCAGTGCGCACGATCGCAGGATTCCAGTGCGCACGACCACTGGTCGTGCGCAGTGTTTAATCCAGCGCCTATTTAAGCGCCTGTTGCGATTTTAGGGCGGATTATTCATTCCGGGAGCGGGATTTCTGTTCCGTACGCCGCCGACCGCCCCCTTGGATCGCCCCTACTTCATCTCCTACGTAAGGGGAAGCTTCCTCGGTCCATTCCTGGACATCCTCCATCGTCCGTGAGTGTTCTCCACCATCCGCAAGCCTCCAAGCAATCATTTTCGCTTTCCGCCCGGTGAGAAGAAGAAGAGACCTTGAGTCGAAGACGACGGAGCACGTAGGGAGATTGTGACAGCCCTCTACGCCGGAAGCATCGTCCGCCCGAGTCCGAAGGTAGCCCGACAACTTACCATTCCGGCCGTGAACGGCCGCTAGTCTTCACCGCCGGTTATCTCCTTCCTCTTTCCTTGATTGTACCCCTTTGAATCTTTTACTAAATGAATATTGTGATATTTACTTGATGAGAATGAATGTTTCTGTGTTCTTATTCATGGGTTGGTTGTGATTCACCACGTTCAAGCGCACTCACACACACACGCACGCAAGGCGTTTGCTCCATGTTGGCAAGAGCTAATGACGGTTGTGAAGAGGTGTTTGCGACCCTCACTCTCTCGCGCCTGAGTCCACTTCATTCGCCTCACGAAGCACGGCATCGCGGCCGTTGCATCCACCTCACGTTGCGAAGCGGTGTTCTCGACCCGCATCTCTTTTATTGTTGTTAAAATTAGGAAAACCAACCAAAAACCCCTTGTTGTGTTTGTGAAACGCTTGTGTAACAATATTCACTGCACGATTCGATCACCCATCCTGCATTCCTCAAGAGACCGACATCCGGGGAATTTATTCTCCACAATTATTACTTGACAGCGACCGGTGCACTTGCCGACGCGCATCAATAGTCTATGCATTGTCTTGTAGTTGATGTGGGCAAGTCTCTTGTGCCATTGAACACATAGAGATTCACTCTCATTGTGAAATTTTTCGTAGATCTAGGAGTGAGCAGGAATTGTATAACTAAAAGTTCAAGCCAAACAACTAGAAGCACATGAAGCAAACACAATCTTTATTGATCAAGCAAAGTTCTTCATTACAGGGCGAGGTATACATGGCGAGACATGATTTTGCAAGCACAAAAAACAGAAGAGAAAACAGCTGAAAAAAGAGAACCAATGGTCTGCCAACTTGAGACCGCCTGACCGCTCGACCTGACAGTCCGCCCGGCTAGAAAACCAGATCGCCCGAACTACCTGCCTACGCCTTGAACAACACCAACTGAGAACCACGCGAACTCCCGAACTCCACTGATCCTTCCGAACTCCAGCAACCCGCACTGCAAGCCGCGAGACCGCCCGAACACCTTCAGAAGAGGAGGTGACCGTTGCTATCCGCACAATCCGCAGAAACTGCACAAAACAAGTTCGATCAGCAAGTCGGCCGGTTACAAAAAAAATACCGCAAGAACAGGTCGCGAGCTCAGCTTACACTTGGTGTTATATATTTGCTGCTACAGTGGCTCCTATTTATAGGCGTGAGACCTGATCGAGTCACCACCCTATGAGATAGGATCACCACCCCTTGACTGCGCGACCAGACCGGTTAACCCGCGCGACCAGCAAAAGATCCTCCTACTTAGTGAGCTCGCCGACTTCAACAGAAGCCGCACGATTATGACAACTCGCTCGGTCATGTCGCTCACCACCTGTGTTCACCACCTGACCTCCTCCAGAGACCGCGAACACACCAGACCAACTAGGGAAATAGCCCGCCAAGTCGATCAAACACCTGTGACTGCATATGCCAGCTGATCGCCGAAGGACCAGCCATGCGAACACAACCCGGAGACCGCGCGACTAAGAAGACCTTAGTCCGCGCGCACCACAAAGAACCCGGATAGCCTCCAGACCGGGCTGCCCGCACCACGCGGTCACAAGCACCAGACCGCGCGCCGCCCTTACCAGGTAGAAACCTGCTCCGCCACGCGGTCACACAACCAGACCGGGCGGCCTCACCTCGACACCCTTGGACAGAAGAATGTTGGTCACGCCGAGTAGCCCGCGGCTAGACCAGAGAGGTCAAACCGCCAGAAGAAACCGCAAGACCGTGCGGTCAGACCAGACCGCGCGGTCCCCCCCCCCCCCCCCCCCCAGACCGCCAACTTCACAAGACTTCCACTTCAACATTTTCAACACTCCCCCTTGAAGTGGAAAGTTGAAAACAGTCCAAGTAAACTCCTTAGCCGAGTAAACGACCCCTTCGCCAGCGCCTTTGTGAAGATGTCAGCAATGTTGTACTGACTCCGAACATGCTCGACCGAAAGAGACCCCTCCAGCACCTTCTCACGAATGAAATGATGCTCGATCTCAATATGCTTGGTCCTCGCGTGACAAACTGGATTAGTAACCAGTTTGAATGCACTCCCATTGTCGCCGCGGAGCAGAGTCGGACCCCGAACCTCCTTATGGACGTCTCCAACCAACCTCCTAAGCCAGATGGCTTCTTGAGCTGCCAAGGTCGAAGCCTTGTATTCCGCTTCCGTGGTTGAGACAGACATGGAATCCTGCTTCTTACTGCACCATGATATAGCTGTGGGGCCCGCCATGAAGACGTATCCAGACGTCGACTTCCGATCATCCAAATCTCCCCCGTAATCGGCATCCATGTACCCATGCACCTCGAAGCCCGCATCCCTTCTGTAAATAAGACCCATATCCGAAGTCGCCTTGACATACTTCAGTATATTCTTGGCCGCTAGAAGATGAGGCATTCGTGGTTCTTCCATATAATGGCTCACCCTGCCAACTGCAAACACAATATTCGGCCTGGTGATCGTCAGATAGATCAAGCTCCCAACCAGAGCCCAGAACACCAGCTGATCTTCCAGAATCCTCCCCTCATCCTTGCAAAGTTTCATGTCCTTCTCCAGAGGTGTGGAAATGCACTTCCCTTCCTTCATGCCGAACCGCTCCACGATTCGCTCCGCATATCCAGCCTGGGACACCAGCACTCCACTTCCCTTCCTCTGCACTTCGAGTCCAAGGAAATGGTGAAGCTCACCTAAGTCCTTCATCTCGAACCTGATATATAGCTCAGCCCGAAGCCTTGATACTTCCTCCTTCGAATTCCCCGTCACGATCATATCGTCGACGTAAAGCAGCACGATGACTTGAAGCTCCCCGCTCTTCTTGACGAACAAGCTTGAGTCTGAGTCTGAAGCACCAAACTCGCAGAATAAGAGATACTCTGCTATCTTTCTATACCACGCCGTCAGCGCTTGCTTCAACCCATACAGGGCTTTCTTCAACTTACAGACATGCTCCTGAAAATCTTCAGATACGAAACCTAGCTGCTGGACCATGAAGATGTCCTTGTCAATCTCGCCATACAAGAACGCATTCTTTACGTCGAGCTACCAAATCTCCCATCCCTAACACGCCGCCAAGACAATCACAACCCGAACTGAAGTCATTTTTGCCACCGGACTGAATGTCTCTTCATAGTCTTCACTGTATTGCTGCGAGAATCCCCGAGCCACAAGGCGAGCCTTGTATCGCTCGATACTGCCGTCAGCCTTCTTCTTGAGCTTGTAGACCCACTTGCATGTTGCAGGTGTGATACCCTTGGGCTTGGGCACCAGAGACCAAGTCTCATTCTTCTCAAGAGCACTCATCTCTTCCTGCATAGCTGAATCCCACTATTCCACGCCTTTGGTCTTTTCAAAGCTCGACGGCTCCCTCTCATCCAAGGGACCAGCAAAGAAACACGAGACAAAGCTCACCATGTTTCCTCCTGTATAGCGATCAGGGGAAATGATAGTTCGCTTCGATCTCCGCAACGCCTTCCCCTGACTCGCAGTATCTTCAGCTGCTTCTTCTCTAGCTCCCCTTCCAGACGAACTCAGAGCATCGCTCCCCCTGCTTCCTGATCCAGAAGACTCCACCTCAGAACTAGATATTGATGGACCACCTGGTGACACAGGCAGTTCCACCTGAAGATTTTCCACAGCTTTCTCCGACTCCTCCACCCTGCTTTCTGGTAGCTCAACACCAGAACTTCCCTTATAAGACGTTACCTCGTCGAACACGACGTCGCGAGATACAACAAATCTCCGCATCTCCGGGTCCATGCACTTCCAGCCCTTCTTCCGATCATCATAACCCACGAAGACTAGCTTCCTTGCTTTCGCATCTAGCTTCGTCCAAAGTGCATCTGGAACGTGCACATAGCAGGTGGAACCAAACACCCGAAGGTGCGCCACACTTGGCTTTTCCTTGAACATTAATTCACGTGGGGTCTTCATATTGATGGAACTAAGAGGCATCCTGTTGATGATGTAGGCAGCACAAGACATTCCCTCCGCCCAGAAGAACTTTGGGATACTCTTGGCATGCAGCCAACACTTGCAGGTATCCGTCAGATGACGGATCTTCCGCTCTGCAACTCCGTTTTGTTGTGGAGTATGTGCACAAGAAAGCTCCCTCCGGATGCCCGTCTTCCTGCAGAAACTAGAGAACTCACCATAGGTGAACTCCCCTCCACTGTCAGTCCCCAGCTTCTTAACCCACAGACCAAGCCGACCCTCCACGAGCTCCTTGAACTCCACGAACTTGGCAAACGCCTCCGCCTTCTCCTTCAAGAAAAATACCCAGACATATCTGGTGTAATCATCGATCAGCACCAGCATATATCTGCTGCCTCCAAGGCTTGGGGTAGCAGTCGGTCCCATCAGGTCATCGTGGATGCACTCCAATGACACACTACTCCTTGTCTGCGACTTGTCAAACGGTAGTCGATGAGACTTGCCGAACTGACATCTTGCGCACACATGACCGTCTCCATAGGAAGATAGACTAGGCAGGCCCTTGACCAGACCTTTCACCGCCATAGCTTTCAGCTTATCCATCCCTACATGCCCCAACCTCTCGTGCCATATGACAGCACTGTCATTCGTCTATATCTTATCAACATAAGAACTTGTCGATAAAACGAACAAGTCTTCAGCTCTCCTCCCCACATGAACGACCTCCGCCTTCACTGCCTCAACATTCCGAAGAAACCTCACTTATGTTGGGCCAAACAGAACGTAATACCCAGCGTCTACAGCGTTGGTCACGGAGAAGAGGTTTTTCCTCATTCCAGGCACATGATAGACACTCTTCAACGTAAGCGGCCCTCTATCACTGCCCAAGGAAACAACCCCCACCTTCTCCACAGTATGCACGGTATTATCAGCAGTAATAATGGCATCATTACCTGAGTACGGCTGAGCTGAAGAAAGCTTCGACTCGTCCTCGGTGAGGTGATGACCACACCCCGAGTCCACGATCCAGTCCTCCTGATAGTTGATAGAAGCCGCAGCTCCAACAGAAGCCGAGAAGGCTCCTCCCCATCCTCCATGAGTCTGTCTGGCATCAGCTTCCTCCTTTCCTGCAGCAGCATGCCCCGGCTGAAGATTCACCCGACAATCCTTCCTGATGTGACCAACCTTTCCGCACCTGAAGCACTTGGACCTTCTCCCTTCTTCTTCCCTTCAGCATTAGGAGCATAGCCCCTCTCCTGCTGTCCGGAAGTTGAAGGCCCATTGCCTCCTCCAGCAGTCTTCTTCTTATTCCACTTCTTCTTCTTTCCCGTGAAGAGAACTTTGCCATCTCCCCCAGACACTGACACCCCCGCCATCTGCCTTGCCAGACTCTCCTGCGAAGCAAACAGATTTTTCAGCTCCAGCAGAGACGACTGATTTGCCCAACCCTGCACCGACGTCACAAAGGCAACATATTCCTTCCGCAAACCATGGATGATGTGCCTCTTCGGCTTCGCCTCAGAAATTGGCTCATCAGGATGCAATGCTGAAATCTCGGCGCACAAGTTCTTCATCTTCAAGAAGAACGTAGAGATAGAAAGGTCACCTTGAGCCGATCTGGCCAGCTCATTCTCCAGGAATTGAAGTCTTGCCACATTTTTCTTATTAAACAGCCCATCCAGGGCTCTCCAGATCTCTGCAGCTGATCCACACCCTAAGATGTGATCAAACAGGTCAGGTGATATTGCCTTCTTCAGGGCGAACTCCGCTTTGGCATTAATCTGCCTCTAGTTCCTCACCTCATGACCGTTATCCCCAATCAGAATAACTTCCTCCGTGCTCTCTCCTCCAACTACCTCCCAGAGGTCCTCACCCAGAAGATAACTTTGCATACACGACTTCCACTTCTTAAAGTTAGTCGATGTAAGCATCTCAATTCCAAGACCCCTTGCTTCCATGGCTCTACCACTGGTTCCTTCTTCACAAAGGCGATGGCAACTTTTAGTTATTCACTGCTCTATCCACTTCAACCTACCTCTGATACCATGTGAAATTTTCCGTAGATCTAGGAGTGAGCAGGAATTGTATAACTAAAAGTTCAAGCCAAACAACCAGAAGCACATGAAGCAAACACAATCTTTATTGATCAAGCAAAGTTCTTCATTACAGGACGAGGTATACATGTCGAGACATGATTTCGCCAGTACACAAAAAATAGAAGAGAAAACAGCTGAATAAAGAGAACCAGCGGTCTGCCAACTTGAGATCGCCTGACCGCTCGACCTGACAGTCCGCCCAGCTAGAAAACCAGATCGCCTGAACTGACTGCCTGCGCCTTGAACAACACCAACTGAGAACCACGCGAACTCCTGAACTCCACTGATCCTTCCGAACTCCAGCAACCCGCACTGCAAGCCGCGAGACCGCCCGAACACCTTTAGAAGAGGAGGTGACCGCTGCTACCCGCACAATCCGCAGAAGCTGCACAAAACAAGTTCGATCAGCAAGTCGGTCGGTTACAAAAAACAGACCGCAAGAACAGGTCGCGAGCTCAACTTACACTTGGTGCTATATATTTGCTACTACAGTGGCTCCTATTTTTAGGCGTGAGACCTGATCCAGTCACCACCCTATGAGATAGGATCGCCACCCCTTGACCGCGCGACCAGACCGGTCAACCCGCGCGACCAACAAAAGATCCTCCTACTTCGTGAGCTCGCCGACTTCAACAGAAGCCGCGCGATTATGACAACTCGCCCGGTCATGTCGCTCACCACCTGTGTTTGCCACCCGACCTCCTTCAGAGACCGTGAACACACCAGATCGACTAGGGCAACAGCCCGCCAAGTCGATCAAACACATGTGACTGCATATGCCAACTGATCGCTGAAGGACCAGCCATGTGAACACAACCCTGAGACCGCGCGACTAAGAAGACCTTAGTCCACGCGCACCACAAAGAACCCGGACAGCCTCCAAACCGGGCTTCCCGCACCACGCGGTCACAAGAACCAGACCGTGCGCTGCCTTTACCAGGTAGAAACCTGCTCCACCACGCGGTCACACAACCAGACCGATCGGCCTCACCTCGGCACCCTTGGAAAGAAGAATGGCGGTCACGCCGAGTAGCCCGCGGCTAGACTAGAGAGGTCAAACCGCCAGAGGAAACCGCAAGACTGTGCGGTCAGACCAGACTGCGTGGACTCCCCCCCCAGACCGCCAACTTCACAAGACTTCCATTTCAATATTTTCAACACTCATCTGCTACAAGACATACAGGAGAGGAAAAAGATTTGCTGAAGAAATCTAAACAATAAACATTTCCACTCCTAGTGCCTGAAAGAATGGTCTCCAAGTCATTAGACTTTTTGATGAGGCACTTATCATTGTGAAATTCAATGACATGGCCAAGATCACACAGTTGGCTTATGCTGACAAGGTTGTGTTGCAACCCTTCAACATAAGCCACTTTTGTGAAGGAGACTATGCCATTAGTGATCATAGCATAACCTCTGGTGACTCCCTTTTCTGATCCCCCAAAGATGACTTTGGGTCCATTCTTCACAGGCTTGTAATCCTGTAGAAGACTCCTAGTTCCTGTCATGTGCCTTGAGCACCCACTGTCCAAGTACCATATATCCCAAAAAGCTTTGGGTCCTAGGTGCCTATTAGTTTGATGAGATACTCTCATACTAGCTACACTCCTAGCAAGAAAGCTCTTCTTTGCATTAGGTACATTGGGGTTGTACCAACAATCTATGGCAAAGTGTCCCACCTTGCCACAGCACCAACAATCATGAATATTGTATCTCCTTTTCTGAACATTTTTCTGAATTGGTACAGCACTGTGCACATGTTCAGCAGAGGAGACTGCAACATTCTTCCTATCTCTTTCAGCAATAATCTGACTGAAGGATAATTTGTGGACAGTCTTGCTGCTCTTTGTCCTGACAACCTCAGCTTGCTTTGGCTTGGCAGCCATACAAGATCTGAAGGATTCAGACACTGAGCAGCAGGCCTTGTCAACAGATTTGACAACAGTCTTGCTTTTTGCTGAAGCAGATTTTGAAATGCATGCCTCCTTGTTCTTGACTGAAGGTGCTGAGGCACCAAACACAAATGGTCCAGATTGGGCCATTTGTGTTTCCTCATGGGGAGATTTCATTGCACTCAATCCCATGCCCTTTCTTTCACTATGGGAAGGAGTGTTTTCCTTCCTATAGGACCTTCCATTCTTCCAGTGACCATGAATGCTTTCATGGTCATACCTGTTGGAGGGAAGTGGCACCTTTTGAAAGGTAGTTTGAGGCTTAGCCTTCTTCTTGCTCTTTACTCCACTCCCTTCTCCTACTTCCATCTTGTTGAATCCAGGTCCTCTCCAATTGGTTTGAGAGGGGAAGGTGTCAATAAGGGGAAGCACTGATTTGGGCTTGGAGAATTGGGCCACCAGGCACTTCTCCTTTTCAAGCTTTTCTTCAAGGTCCTTAATGACCTTGTTCTTCAGGGAAATAGTGCTTATTTGCACCATAGTTAACCCCTGCAAATGACTAATTTGTCTGCTCATCTAAGCCACCAGGGTGGTAGGTTCAGTGTTGACATCCTTAGTCATTTTGAGGGAAACAATTTCCTGGGAATAATTATGACGAAATTCGAAATTCGGTCTGAGAGAGGCGATTTGGCTTATACTCGACGCTCATGAAAATTTCAGCCACGACACATCACGAGGTCACCATTCTCAGAGATCGCGGAGACCGATTGGTGGTTTGAATTTTCAAGTGTGCATTTATTGAGCTTCTAAGGCAATGATGGCGTAATTATGACGAAGAACGGAGTTGACAAGATGACGTACGGAGACCGCGCGACCTATTTTCTTCGGCAAAAAAGAAAAAAATTCGACAAGAAGAATGTAAATCGATCGCAGATTGCGAGTGAAAGAAAACGTTGTCTACCTAAATCACCTAAAGGGGGGTGAATAGGTGATCTCTACTGCGATTGCGGAATGAGAATAAGTACACACACAACAAGAGAAATCAAAGCACAGAGACACAAGATTTATAGAGGTTCCCCAAGGTGGGTACTCCTCTCTCCCGCTTCGCCTATCTAGCACTTCGTGCTAGCGTCGGCAACTTCACCAAAACTCGGATTTATCAATAAATCCTACACTAGGAGACAACGGCTCCTACAAACTCGGAGAACAACTCCTACAACTCGGAGTAAACAACTCCTACACAATAACTCGGAGAAAAATCTCCTACAGGAATCAAATAGAATTTGAAATAAAATACTTCTATTAAACCTCAACAGAGATTAACTTCAGATCTTGGAAAAACTGAGTCTTTTTCTTCCTTGAGAACTAAAGCTTGGATCTTCAAAGATTCGGAAGAAAGGAAACTCGGAAAACCTGATCTGAATAGGCCTTTTGATTTTCTTGAAAAGATCTTCAAAAATATAGAGCAGCAAATAAATCAAAAGCCTTCTTATCTGAGAAATCTCTAACAACACTGAAGAACGAGTCTTGAGGGCGCAGAAGTTAGATTTCAGAAAAACTTGTTCAGCGAGCAAGGAGGAAGATGGCTGGATTCTTCTCTTTCTATCGGGTTGAATATAAAAGTTATGTTTGCCCTAAAATAAAAGGCTATTTATAAGAAGAACTCCAACGGCTAGGGCGACAGACAAGGAATGATCGACACGTGTGCTGCACATGGCGGCCAACCCTAATTTTCGAAAACAAAACATATTTTTGAAATCCGTCTGTCCGTCATTCGTCGAGACTTCACGTGAACACTTGACGAATTGACTTAGCCAATAAAAAGACTGATCAAAGGCTTGAAAACCATCTCTGTTTTCATTCGTCGGAATTTGTCGGGAGTTCTCGAGAACTTTCGACGAATTGACTTAGCCGCACAAATTCCTTCACAAAGCTGCCTTTTTGGCTTCTATCAGCATTCGTCGATATTCATCGGGAGTTCACGAGAATATACGACGAATGGACTTGGCTGCAGAACTTTCTTCTTCAAACTGGAAATTTGGCTTCTGTCAGGATTCGTCGGGAGTCATCGGGACTTCACGTGACATCTCGACGAATTGACTTAGCAAAAATTCCTTTTCTTCTGAAAACCTGCTCCACTCCTCAAGCATGAAAGCCTTCAGTTGTGAGAATATGAAGTGCACCCCAAAAGAGAGATTACACATGAACCAACACTTTGTTCTACACAATGAGGGATTACATTGTCTAGAACTGTGTTTGGTGATCCATTGCAACCTCACTTTGGTGTGCACTTAGCATTATGACCTGTCACAACACATCTAAAGAGAGTTCATCAAATACATACTCAATTCAATTTAGTTCACTAGGGGACACCTTCAAATCCAGGTGATTGTGGATACAATACCCAATAATCTCCCCCTATTTGAAGATGTCATAACCCTATGCACTAAGTTGAATTGCACAGAAAGTATAATTGAATAAAAACAGCACAACCAAGCAGTAATAATTTAAAGAGAGAATCAATGTTTTATCCAAACACAAAAATATATATATAAGTAAAGAAAAAACAGCATGATTCCAGAACAACTCAGCTCATGCTTGGTCCTTGCCTTTCATCTTTCCAAAAATTATGTCCACTGCCTCAGCTCTCTTTCTCTGTTTAGATTCCATTCTCTCAAAGAATGCCTTTGGCTTGGGCCAATATCTATCAGGAGCAGTCTCTTTAGATCCACCTATCTTGAAATGAATTCTCCTTTCAGTTGTCCTTTTCTTGAACTTATCCCATTCCTCCTGACTGTAATGTTTACTGACACTTTCATTTTGCCTACTGACTAAGTTGAAAGCTGTAAGAATGATATCCTTTGAAGATGGACTCCAGCTTTCTTGGAAATTTCTTGGAGGAGGCAAATCATAGAATTCTCTGATCTTCTTGTGAGGATTAGACCTTTTTGCAGAAGGTTTATCACCAAAGATCTTCCTTTTCAAAGATTTTTCAGAAGATTCAGGAGCTTTAGAGCTTTCAAGCACTGGATCATCCCAGAATTCTTGATAGGAGGAAACTGGGATGTCTGATATAGCAAAATCAGGATCCTCAACAGGAAAATGAGAAGAATTTGGAGCACTTGGACCTGGAACACTTGAAGAAGGAACATCTGGCATCTTGTCCACCACAGTGAGTCCAAGCATGCCTGCAACTTCTTTGAACAGCCAGCTTGTAGATTCATGAGTGTACCAATTCACATCTACAACATTTTGTAATATGTTCTCCTTAAGCTCTTGCATCTTGGAAAATACATTTCCATCCAAGTCATTCACTCTACCAGCACTTTCTTCTATTTTAGACACAATACTCTCCTCCCCCTTTATGACATCTTCATGTAGGAGGGTATAGAGTTTGTTCAGCTGCCTCTCAACTTGAGTATCTAGAAAAGTAATCCCTTGATCATGAGCAGTGTTGAGAGTTATTTGAGCAGTATTCAGATGAAGGACATCTTCAGCAACCTGATGCAGGTTCTTTAGAGCATGCCCAACTCCTTTATTTGTGTGGTCCAATGCTTTTCCTGCTTTTGTCATCCATGCTTCTTGATCACTCTTGAATTTGCCCATTTCATGTCTTATCTCAGCCATTTCCTGCCTCAAAGCACTATCAACTTTATCAATTTTCTGATAAACTGATTTGATGGACTGATCAAAATGCTTTATTTGAGCTTCCAGCAAGGTTGAAATTGACTTGATCAAAGAAGATTGAGAGCTCTCTCCAGTTTCAAACACATCAGGAGAGACTCTATCAGCTACAAAACTAGTAGACTGTGCTTGCTTATCAAGCACAGTTGCTCTTGGAGATTGTCTCAAAGTACTTTCTGGAGGGGGCAAGAGCATCACAGGAGGGACTGCAGATTCACCCATAAATGTGTCTTCCTGTTCTTTCTCCCCCTCAGTCAAAGACATCTTCTTTGCTAGCTCCAACTGAGCACTAAAACTGCCCTTGTCCAAAGCATCTGATTTCTCAGAAGGAACAGATTCATGATCTGCCAAGTCTTCACTATGTTCTGAATTATAAGCAAACTCTGCAGGGGATCTTCTGGAGTCTTCTAACATAGCAGCTTTATCTTCAGCAGCAGATTTCCCTTGACCTTCTAGGTCAGGAATTGTATCAGGAACAGCAGGACTGACTGGATCAACATACACTGGATCAGGATGAACTGGAACAATTTCACTGGGAGGAATTTCCTTTGAAGCAGCACTACTTTCAGCAATGTCTCTTGGGGTTGGAAGCTCCCCCTCAACATGTTCACCTCTGCCTTGTTCAGGAGCTGTACTGGGTCCACTACCCCTTGAGGGTTGACCTTCTTCATGAGTCCTATTCTCATTCTGTACAGGGTCCTCATCAGCACTAACAACAATCTTGACTCCACCCTTTGGAATGACCCTTTCCCATTTGGAGAAAATAGAGGAGTTGGTTTTCTTAGTGTGATGGATGGGTATACCTCTTCCAAGATTGAAAAAGTCTGGATTACTACCATTCAGCAACAAACTAATAATTCTTCCAAAATTTTGGGCATGAAAGCTGTCTTTAATTTTCTCAAAAAGAACATCACCAAAATTAAAATTCTTTCTACAAATAATAGCTGTGTGAATCTTAAAAGCTTCTTCAGATAGGTAGTCATGTGAACCTACCTTGCACAATAAGACTTTTCCTAAAATATCACACAGAAGCTTACCTCCTTCATTCATGAATTTTCTTCTTATCTTTGAACCTTCATCAAGAATGCCACATAATCTTTTGGCCTGGAGAAAATCTTCAGCAAACACTTCTTCTGATTCGACTTCAGGCATCCTCAAAATCCTGTTGATGCCACTAGCTTTCAAAACTATTTTACAAGACCTGATCCTGCTCTTTATCTTCTTGCCTTGACCAGAGATTTTTGCATTTCTGTAAAACTCAAGAACTTCTTGTTCGAGAATTTTAGCCGGCTCTTCCAAGACATAGCTGAGCCCGGCGACATCAAGCATCAAGATAATGTTTCTGAACTCATCTGAAGCAGTTCGAAAGCTACCTCGCACCAGCTCTCCACCTGAATGCAGACCTCCAACGGCTTTGGGCGCCATCGAGCTTGACGAAATCGGGGAAGAGAAACAGTGTTTCACGGAAGAATCGAGGGAGACGGAGAGACGGGAAGGGTTTCATGGAAGAGTGCGTGGAATCACGTGTTCTCTTTGTTTTTATATATATAAAATAAATTTAGGCGCGTACCTGATTTCACGGATGACTCTTCGGATCCAATAAATTGTATTTAATAATGAGGGTTCATGAGAGACGTGTCCGAGAAGAGAGATATTTTAACATGTGAAATCCCGTGAAACTTCATGAAATTTCTGGTTTATCCAGTGAAATCCCGTGTAATTTCATGAAATTCCAATATTCTTGTCCTCATGATTCCTTGTTAAGCCTTCCAAGTTCCATTTTGAAGAAATTGAACTTGGTCTCGTCCAGAGGCTTCGTAAAAATATCTGCAATTTGTTTGTCAGTATTAACATATAACAAATTTATATCCTTACTCTCAACATGTTCCCGGATGAAGTGGTAGCGAAGCTCGATGTGCTTCGTTCTGCTATGAGAGACTGGATTATTTGCTAAGGCAATAGCACTTGAGGAGTCACAGAACATGGGGATTTCTGTGAGCTTTAAATTATAGTCCTCAAGCTGATTCTTTATCCACAAAAGTTGTGCACAGCAGCTGCCGGCAGAGATATACTCCGATTCAGCAGTTGATATTGCAACACAATTTTGCTTCTTGCTACTCCATGACACAAGCCTTTTTCCCAACAATTGGCAAGTTCCTGAAGTACTCTTTCTATCATCTTTGCTACCTGCAAAATCAGCATCTGAAAAACTAATTAGTTCAAAATCATTGCTTCTCGGGTACCATAAGCCGAGATTTGGTGTACCCTTAAGGTATCTCAAAATCCTCTTTGCAGCGGCATAATGAGATTCCTTACAGTTCACCTGATACCTGGCACAAACACATGTTGAAAACATTATATCGGGCCTACTGGCAGTAAGGTAGAGCAAGGACCCAATTATGCTTCTGTACTTGGTTTCATCAAAAGGTTTCCCTTTCTCATCCTTGTCCAGAGATATACTTGAGCCCATTGGAGTCCTCATAGAGGTTGCACTCTCCATTCGAAATTTCTTGAGAAGCTCTTTGGTGAACTTCGTCTGAGAGATGAAAATTCCATCTTCAGATTGGTGCACCTGGAGTCCTAAGAAATATTTCAGCTCTCTCATGCTGCTCATTTCAAACTTACCTTGCATCAAGTTAGAAAACTTTTTGCAAAGTTTGTCATCTGTAGAACCAAATATAATATCATCGACATAGATTTGCACTAGCAAAATCTCGCCTTTTACTTCCCTAAGAAACAATGTCTTATCTATTGTTCCTCTTGTGAATTTGTTCTCAAGAAGGAACCTAGACAATGTCTCATACCAGGCTCGGGGTGCCTGTTTGAGACCATACAAAGCTTTATGTAAATAATATACATGATCAGGAAAGTTAGAATCTACAAAACCTGGAGGCTGAGCTACATATACCTCCTCTTTAAGGTCTCCATTCAGGAAGGCTGACTTCACATCCATCTGGAAAACCTTAAAGCCCTTATATGCTGTAAATGCCAGAAACAATCTGATGGCTTCTAGTCTTGCTACTGGTGCAAAGGTCTGATCAAAATCAATCCCTTCTTCTTGTCTGTATCCTTGTGCAACCAGTCTTGCTTGTTCTTTGTAATGATTCCCTTTTCATCAAGCTTGTTCCGGTAGACCCATTTGGTTCCAATTACATTTTGTCCTTTGGGTCTTGGTACTAACTCCCAAACTTTACATCTCTTGAATTGGTTGAGCTCTTCTTGCATAGTAAGGATCCAGGATGGATCGGTGTTTGCCTCTTCAAACTTCTTCGGCTCAATCTGTGAAAGAAAACTTAAATGTAAAACTTCGTTAATTGTACCTCTTCTCGTTAGAACTCTGCTTGAAGGATCTCCGATAATCTGATCAGCTGGATGATCTCTTGAATATCTGACTCCCAAGTTATGTGCATTTTCAGGAGCAACTTGAGGTTCAGCCACCTCTGGAATATCTTCTTCTTCATGAACTTCTTGTTCATCTTCAGAGTGATCCGAGATCTCTTCTGCCAACTTTGGAGCATCATCTGTGGTTTTTACTCCATCTTGCATAGAGAGTTCCTTTAGTTTTTCACCTGCATCTTCAATGAACACACTAGACGAGTTGCTATGCAGCAGGCTCGTCTCATCAAATACAACATGGACTGTTTCCTCTACCACCAGAGTTTTCTTATTGAAAATCCTATATGCCTTACTATGGCTACTATATCCTACGAAAATACCTTCAAAACATTTTTCACTAAACTTGGTTGTAGGATGCTTCCCATTGTTAAGTACATAGCATTTACTGCCAAAAATTCTAAAATATGAAATCTTTGGTTTTCTGCCCTTTAGAATCTCATATGGGGTCTTGCGATGGTTCTTATTGATGAGTGCTCTATTTTGCACATGGCAAGCTGTGTTGATAGCTTCTGCCCAAAAATATTCTGGAAGAGCAGAATCACTCAACATAGACCTGTCAGCTTCTACGAGGGTTCTATTCTTTCTCTCGGCTACTCCATTTTGCTGTGGAGTACGAGGAGAGGAAAACTCATGGGAGATACCTTGACTTTCACAAAACTCTGTCATGGCCCCAGACTGAAATTCTGTTCCATGGTCACTTCTGATTTTGACCACTGAACAGTCAAGTTCATTCTGAATAAGCTTGACAAAATTAATGAATATGCCGAAGGTTTCTGACTTAAGTTTTAGAAAGAACACCCATGCAAACCGGGAATAATCATCAACAATAACCAAGGTGTAAGCTTTCCCACCTAAGCTTCTGACTGACATTGGACCAAATAAATCCATATGCAGCAGATGAAGACATCTGGTAGAATTATTGCCAATTATGCTCTTAAAGCTAGCCTTTGTTTGCTTACCCATTTGGCAAGCATGGCAAGGGCTTTCTTTAATGCATTTAACTTTGGGGGCATCCCTCACCAAGTTGTGAGAAAATAACATAGATATAGTTTTGAAATTAATATGTGCTAATCTCTTGTACCATTGGTCACAGAGAGATGCACTATCTTTGACAACAAAACACACTGGGGTAGAATACTGTAAGCATATAAAATCTAAACAGTAAATACCACTACTCCTAGAGCCTGTTAAAATAGTTTCCGCAGACACAGACATCTTTATCAGGCATCTATCTCTAAAGAACTCAACGGTATAGCCTTTGTCACACAGTTGGCTTATGCTAATCAGATTGTATTTCAATTCTTTCACATGAGCTACGCGTGTGAAAATTGCTGAGCCGTTGGTTATTGAACCATAACCAATAATAATACCTCGTTCAGATCCGCCAAACTTTACTTTAGGCCCGTTCTCAACTGGAACATAATCCTGAAGTAATCTTCTTCTCCCGGTCATATGCCGAGAGCAACCACTGTCCAAATACCAGATGGGAATTTCATTGGCCTTTGGACATTCCTGCAAACATGATCAATACCCCTTAGGAACCCAAACATTTTTGGGCCCTTGGTTCATTGTTAGTGGAACACCACTTGGAACATTAACTTTGCAAGTGGTCGGTCTTGCACTGTTAACTCGTGGAGTTCTTGGCACAGTATGATTGGACCAACAATTTATGGAAAAATGACCAATTTTGCCACAGCACCAGCATTCAAATCTATTGTATCTCCTCTTTGTGTTCTGCTGAGCCTTTTGAACAGGTGGCTTTGCAGGAGGAGCAACCTTGGAGGTAGAAGCCTCGTTGGTGCAACATACACAATTCTTAGGCACAATAGGCTTGACCTGCGGTGCTTTCTTAGCATTTGATCCATGAACGAATGGTCCATGATGCTTCAATTGAACTTCTTCATAAGGAGCCTTGAGGGAGCTAGATCCAAAGTTTCTGGGTCTGGTCCACACTGAGTTCACCTTGGCAGGCTCAACATGAGTTGGTCTGCTGAAGTGACCATACATGCTCTCAAAATCATAGGTGTTCGTAGGAAAAATCACCTTCTTGAAATTTGGAGCACACTGTGGACCTTTACCCTTTGCTTTAGCAACTATTCTTTTGGCTGACTTACTTAGACTCTTTTCAGCAACATGGCCCAAGCCACTACTACCAGAACAAGCAGTGAAAGTGTCTATGATAGGCAAAACTGTCTTGGGCTTAGAGAAGTTCATTGTGATCTTCTTTTTAGCCTCAAGTTGTTTCGTCAAATCATTGATAATTTCACTCTTCTCAGGTCCTGCTGAAGTGGCCTCGGAGAGAGCAATCTTCAAGGATAAGATTTCTTCCCTGAGTACGTAGGTTAGATTCTTCAATCTCCTTTCTCAGGTTTGATTCTTGATCCTTTAGGGATTGAATCTCCTTTGATTGAGTTTTAACAAGCTTTCGACACTTATTAAACCCCTTCAACATTTCCTCATACTTAGCAGTCAATTCAGAATACTCTTCCGAATAGTAGCTTTCATTAGCATCAGATGCCGTTTCTGAACATGAAAGAGGTGTAGAAGATAATACCTGACCGGTGAAAGGAACAATATCTTTATCATCATCTGACATGGCCATTAGTCCAAAGAATGCCTCTTCATCTGAGTTAGACTCATTTGAGTCACTATCACTCAGAGTCTTGGACTTCTTGGCAACAAAACTCTTCTCCTCTTTCTTCTTTCCTTTGAAGGACTTCTTTTCTTCTTTTCTTGAAGATTCCTTCTTCTTGTGTGGGCAATCAGCTATCATGTGCCCTGACTTTTTACAACAATAACAAACGGGTTCAGTATAATCATGTTTGTTCGGTTTAGAACCATACCTGTCGTTTCTGTCACGGTGTGATCTCCTGTGATCTCTTGAGGAAGATAAGCCTTTTCTCATTTGTCTCCTCTTGTTAAGCAACTTTTTGAATTTCTTGGAGAGGAGGGAGAATTCTCCTTCAGATAGTTCTGATTCTTCAGAAGTGTTTTCAGCTTTATCCTCAGAAGATTCATCCCTCACAGGGGATAGGGCCCTGCTTCTCCGGGATCTTTCAGCCTTTAGAGCAATGGGCTTTTCCTTGCCAGAGCTCCTACTGCTTTCCTCTTCTGTCTTCCTGATATTCAACTTCAGCTCATGGGAAAGCTGCTTCCCATATAGAATCTGTGGCTCCGTAGTAGCCAACTTGTACAACCCGGGGTTCGCCCAGCTCCTCCCATTAGAACTCGCAAAGCCAGTCTTCCAGGAAGCATAGGCGAGATTGCCACTTACATGTTCTCAGCAGCTATAAGGAGGCGAGACCAGAGTACCAACATCGGTCTCGCCCGAATCCTTGACGGGAAGCGTGACGCGTTCCACAGGTTCTGCGAGACCCGCGAGGTCGCAGAGAGGGCAAGTGTTCTCGCTTAAAGCGAGCGAGACCCAGAAACTCGAGTAGTCCCGCAGACCCCCCCCCCCTTTTTAGGGAGGGTTAGAAGCTAGAATTACCCTCTTGCCCCTGGAGGTCTGCATATAGCCCCTTCAAACAGCGGAGTTTGGCTATTGGCAGGCCAAATTGGGGGTGCGTATAGTAAGTTCAAAAGGCGGAGTTCCGCTATTCACAGACCAGTTCAGAAAAACTATAAATAAGACCCAAAGGGCACCTTTCGAGAGAGTCCCGGTTTGAAGCTTCTCTCTCCTCTGGTTATCCTTGCCGAGACTCCCCTGAGCTCTCCAAGGTGCCCGGGCCTCAGCTTTGGCTTAGGAGGGGAAGTAATCTAAAGATCTTCCGGGTGTGCGGTGGGACCTCCCTGCTGAGTTTAAGGTTCTGTGTTGAGTTCTGGAACCCCGACTTGCTCTCCCCAAGAGACAAGTAAGCGCTAGTCGCCCCTCAACCTATTGAGGGCCCCGAGCTCCACAAGAGGCCAGTTTCTGGTTTCAACATTCTTGGTGCGGTGAGCGTGGAGTGTGACTAGTGCAGGAAAGTCTTTAAGAGAAAGCATGGCGGGCGAGGACGAGCGAGATGCAGGATTCGGAGGCTCGCCACCTACAGGGGCACCAGTGACGATGGATATGCTGGCCGAGCTCAAGAGGGATATGATTGGGGCTTTCAGAGCGCCATCGCCTCGGCGCTGGGTGGTTTCGCTACCTCAGCCCCTCAGATGGCTCCCCCATCCGGGGCCTGCGAGAGCGCCCCAGGCCAGCGAGTAGGCAAGGAAGCAGCGGTCTAGGAGGCAGGCCGAGATCTCGCGGGTCGCGAGCTCTTCCCCAGTCCAGTGGGAGCGAGCGAGACCCCGGCCAGAGTGGTCTCGGCAGGAGGAGCCTCGGCAGGAGGTTCTGCAGGAAGAGTAGAGCCAGTTCAGAGGGTGAGTGGGGGAAGCCCCTTTTGTGAGTTGGTACTCTCGGCACCACTCCCCGAGGGGTTCAGGGAGCCAGCCATGACCTTGTATGTTGGGAACAGTGACCCCGTTCCCCACCTGCAATGGTTCGAAGATATGGTCTCGATCAGACCCATGTCGGACGCCTTCAAGTGCCGACTCTTCGCCACCACCCTGAAAGAGAAGGCGAGGGACTGGTTCTACCAGTTGCCCTCGGGTTCGATTTATGCTTTTGAGGATTTGCGTAGGGGGTTTCTGCTGCGTTTCTCCACCTTGAAGAAGAGGAAGAAAGACCCGGAGTCTCTCTTCAATATCAAGCAGAAACAAGGAGAGTCCCTAGCCCAGTATCTGGAGCGGTTCAGGGAAGAGGTCCTCCTCATTCAAGAGATACCAGGGCACACACTCCAGCTGGCCTTTACGGTGGGACTGCGAGAGGGTTTCTTCAAGATGGATCTCAAGAGAAGGGTCCCTCTTTCCTATGAAGAACTAATGGAGCGAGCGGCGGAGGAAGTAGACGGGGAGGCAGCTAACCCCGAGTTCACAAAGAGATTGTCACGACTGAGCGAGCCGGAGAATAGGCATCCCGAAGGAAGGAGAAGGGAGGAAGTCAGGGCCCCGGAGTTGGGGTGGAGGCAGCAAGGTGGTGGGATGCAGGGCCCGGGAAGGGGGTTCCACCATGGGGGAGGTAACTTCCAGGGAGGACAGGGGAGACCTCACCAGCTGGGGTGGAGGCAAGGCCCGAGGCCGCCCCCTCCCCCGCCTCATCAAGCGATGGAGATCGGAAGAGGAAGAGCAGGAAGAGGAAGGGGAGCGG
Source organism: Dactylorhiza incarnata (assembly GCA_033032865.1). Classification (NCBI taxonomy): domain Eukaryota; kingdom Viridiplantae; phylum Streptophyta; class Magnoliopsida; order Asparagales; family Orchidaceae; genus Dactylorhiza; species Dactylorhiza incarnata. The sequence continues at coordinate 1,708,431 of JAWHQI010000278.1, read as the reverse complement.
GAGCCGGGGGAGTCGGTCCCAGGAAGAGGAACAGAGGAGTGGGAGGAGAGGGGAGGGTGGCCGCGCTGCCGTATTGTGACTTCCACCAGGAGGAAGGTCACGCGACCGCCACTTGCCCGGAGTTCCTAGAAATGAGGGGAGTAAGAGGACCAGTGCCACAACCGCAGCAGCGCCCGGTGAGGATCGAGGAGGTCCTCACCCCGGAAGATGAAGAAGAAAGATTCGAAGATCGGGTTGACGTGGGAGCCCGGGGGGGAATCGGGGTGATTCACGGAGGGGTGGGGATCGAGGCAACCCGGAAGGCGAGCCTCCATACTATGTACCGTCGGAGCGTAGCTTCGACATCTCAAGCCCCGCCCCCGGTGGAGAGGATCACCTTCTCCCAGAAGGATATGCCCGGTCATGAAGACCCGTTCTGCGATGCGCTGGTTATCCAAATCGCCATCGAGAATTTTACCGTCTCACGAATCCTGGTAGACAATGGCAGCTCGGTCAACATTATCTTCAAGAAAGCGTTTGACGAGATGAAGGTAGAAGCCCGAAGGGTGTTGGCCTCGGATGGCCCCCTGTTTGATTTTTCGGGAGAGAGAAAGGAGGTGGAAGGAGGAGTAGGACTCCATGTAACTCTCGGGGGGCAATCGCGGAACTGCCGTTTCGTGATTGTGGACGCCCCAAGCAGCTATAGCGCCATTTTTGGTCGGCCTCTTATTAGTGCATTTAGATGCGTCCCTTCCACCCTACACCAGTGCCTAAAGTTCAACACAGGTGGAATCCAGGTCCGGGTCCGGGGACATCCCAAGGTGGTGAGACAGTGCTACGTGACAGCTGTCAACACCATCTCCTGGATGGAGGGAGCGGAGGAGTGGGATAGGAGGATGGAGGAGGTGGCCGAGGCAGGAGGAGAGAAGGGAGACGAGGAGGAGGAAGGAAAAGAAGGAGACGAAGAGATCACCCCGGAAGGGGGGGTAGGGGAGCGCATGGTGGTAGATGAAGAAGAAGAAGGAGAAGAAAAGGGAGGGAAGGCTAAGGAGAGAAGGGTGGAGGAGGTGACGGAGATGGAAGGGGAGGAAGGGGGAGCCCAAGAGCTCGCCAATGAAGGAGAGGAGGAGAGGCCTTGGGGGGAGCAGTCGCGGCTGGAGGCCATAGACGAGGTCATCGAACTGGAGGTCGTCACCCGACTGGGGATGATGGAGAAGGTCCGGGTCAGCGGAGAGCTCAACCCTAAGGAAAGGGCGGAGATCCTCGCCTGCGTCCAGAAGAACGTGGACGTCTTTGCCTGGAGTGCCACGGAGATGCCAGGGATAGATGCGGATGTGGCTTGCCACCGCCTCAACCTCGAGCCCGGCACCCGCCCCATCCGCCAAAGGAGGAGGCCCACTGCAGACAAGCTGGAAGGCCCCATCCGCGAGGAAGTGGAAAAACTTATGAAAGCAGGTTTTGTAAAGGAGATCCAGTACCCAGGCTGGGTCTCCAATGTCGTCATGGTAAAGAAAGGAGGAGGTAAATGGCGAATGTGTATCGATTTCTCTTTGCTTAATAAATCATGCCCGAAGGATTGCTACCCTCTGCCTAGAATCGACGCGCTGGTTGAATCAGCCGTCAGTTTTCATATGATGTCTTTCTTAGATGCTTTTTCAGGTTACCACCAGATTCGCATGCATCCCCCTGACATCAAAGACGTCTCCTTCATCACGAGGGATGGATGCTACTGTTACAGGATGATGCCCTTCGGGCTCAAGAATGCGGGGGCTACATTCCAAAGGATGATGGACCGGGTTTTCCGTGAGCAAAAGGGGAGAAACCTGGAGGTCTACGTCGATGACCTCATGGTCAAGAGCCGAGGTCTCGAGTCCCACCTCCACGACCTCGAGGAAACTTTCGAGACCCTACGGAAGTTCAAGATGAGACTCAACCCGTCGAAGTGCGTCTTCGGAGCCAGTCGAGGAAAATTCTTGGGTCACATGCTCACCCCGGCTGGAGTGGAGCCCAACCCGGATAAGGTCAAGGCAATCCTCGAGTTGGCACCCCCAAGAAATGCTAAGGAGATCCAACGTTTGACGGGAAAGTTGGCTGGGTTAAGTAGATTTCTCTCCAAGGCAGGGGAGAGATGCTCCTCTTTCTTCAAGGTATTACGGGGTAATCAAAAGTTCGAATGGACCTCCGAGTGCGAAAAGGCTTTTCAAGCGTTGAAAGAACAACTGACCAAGGCTCCGCTACTGCAAGGGCCGAGGTCAGGGGAAGACTTGTCTTTATACCTGGGGGTAGGGTTGGAAGCTGTGAGTTCCGTGCTTGTCCGAGAGGAAGGGAGGAAACAACTACCGATCTATTACGTAAGTAGAGTGCTGAGGAAGGCCGAGCTTAGATATCCTATCTTGGAGAAGCTGGCCTTCGCTCTAGTGGTGTCGGCCCGAAAACTTCGACCCTATTTTCAGGCGCATTCCATAAGGGTAGTGACCGACCACCCCCTCCGCAATATCATGGAGGGTGTAGAACACTCGGGAAGGTTGGCCAAGTGGTCAGTGGAGTTAAGCAAATTCAACATCTCTTATGTACCGAGGGTGTCCATAAAAGCACAGGCAGTGGCGGATTTCCTGGCTGACTACGTTACTGAGGTAGAAGAATCGGAACTACCCTATCCGGTGTCTTGGAAAATGTTGGTAGACGGAGCGTCCGGAAGACACTCTTTTGGGGGAGGGGTAGTCCTGGTCAGTCCCCAAGGGACCAGGATAGAGCAAGCAATCCATTTCCACTTCCCCCTCACCAATAACCAGGCCGAATACGAGGCGGTGATAGCAGGCCTCCGCTTGGCTCGGGAGCTGGGAGTGCAAGACGTGGAGGTCTCGACGGACTCCATGGTTGTTGCTTGCCAAGTCAAGGGAGAGTTCGAAGTCAAGGAACCAACTCTTCAGCGGTACCTGGAGAAGGTTAAGGAGGTGGTGGGACAGTTCCGAACTTTCTCTATCAAGCATGTCCCAAGGGAAGAAAGCACCCAGGCCGATCTTCTGGCCAAGTTTGGTCCCCAGGTTGGGGGGACCATGTCGGAACTCTTCCGACCCTCCATTGAGGAGGGAGAAGTAATGGAGGTGGATCAGCGGGCGTCATGGATGGACCCTTTCATTACTTTCCTAGCCTCAGGGAGATTCCCCGAGGGAGAAGTCGACAGGCGGTGATTCAGGTATAAATCGGCTTACTACTCCTTACATGCAGGGGTGTTGTATAGAAAGACCCTCTCGGGGCTCCTGGCCCGTTGTGTCTCGGAGGAGGAGGCCCCAAGGGTCTTGGAGGAGATCCATTCGGGAGAATGCGGCAGCCACTCGGGAAGCAGAACCCTGGAAGGAAGGGTTCTGAGGCAAGGTTATTTCTGGCCCACCCTCAGCAAGGATGCGGCCGAATTCTCCAGGAGGTGCTCTAAGTGCCAACTCTACGCTCCTCTCCAACTCCTCCCAGCTCAAAGGCTAAGAACGATCACGGCCCCTTGGCCATTTGCAGTCTGGGGATTAGACCTCGTGGGACCTTTCCCCCAGGCGAGCGGTCAAAGGAGATTTTTGCTAGTGATGATCGACTACTTTTCCAAGTGGACCGAAGCGAAGGCGCTAGCCAAGGTAACCTCTCAAGTGGTAAGGAACTTTGTTTGGGGTGAGATAATTTGCAGGCACGGGCTTCCTCTAGCCATTGTCATAGATAACTGGCCGCAATTCGCCAGCGAGGAGTTCGTCAGTTTCTGTACTCAGCTTGGCATAGATCTCAGGTTCGCGTCGGTCCACCACCCAAGGAGTAACGGGCAAGTAGAGGCGGCGAACAAAATTGTAGTGAACCTCCTCAAGAAAAAGATCGAAAACCTCAGAGGGAGTTGGGTGGAGCAACTACCCTCGGTCCTCTGGGCTCTGAGGACCACCCCAAACACGGCCACCGGAGAGACCCCATTCAAACTATCCCACGGATCCGAGGCTGTCATCCCGGTGGAGTTTGAAGTCAAGTCGCCTAGGGTGGCCGCCGCAGGAGGAGGAGATGAAGAGTGGATCGCAAACAACGAGGAAGGCCAACGGTTGTCCTTGGACCTAGTGGAGAAACTCCGAGACTTGGCCACCATCAGGCAGGAGGAAGTAAAAAGGCGGATGGCCAAATACTTTGACAAGCATGTACGAGTAAAGCATTTCCAGAAAGGGGACTTGGTACTAAAAAAGGTTGATGCGGCCGGAAGGGGAGCCGCGGTAGGTAAGCTCAATCCTAACTGGGAGGGCCCATATATTGTGAGTGAAGTGCTGAAGTCGGGAGGTTACCACCTCCGGGATGTGGAAGGGAAGCCTCTCGGCCGAGCCAGGAGTGGGGATGACTTGAAACATTTCTATCCATGAAGTTCTTGAATATATTGATTCCTATGTATTGCTTTTACGGGCGTTGTTTTTATACTGATCATGAGTTCCAAGCAACAAGTAATGACGCTGGATTGCCCCGGACGATCCCGCTGCCAGGCTCTCATTAGCTGGTAGGGCCGGTTGATCTCGCGGAGAGGCTGGCAAGGTGATAGACTCTTTGTGCTGGATTGCCCCGGACGATCCCGCTGCCAGGCTCTCATTAGCTGGTAGGGCCGGTTGATCTCGCGGAGAGGCTGGCGAGATGATAGACTCTTTGTGCTGGATTGCCCCGGACGATCCCGCTGCCAGGCTCTCATTAGCTGGTAGGGCCGGTTGATCTCGCGGAGAGGCTGGCGAGATGATAGACTCTTTGTGCTGGATTGCCCCGGACGATCCCGCTGCCAGGCTCTCATTAGCTGGTAGGGCCGGTTGATCTCGCGGAGAGGCTGGCGAGGTGATAGACTCTTTGTGCTGGATTGCCCCGGACGATACCGCTGTCAGGCTCTCATTAGCTGGTAGGGCCGGTTGATCTCGCAGAGAGGCTGGCGAGATGATAGACTCTTTGTGCTGGATTGCCCCGGACGATCCCGCTGCCAGGCTCTCATTAGCTGGTAGGGCCGGTTGATCTCGCGGAGAGGCTGGCGAGGTGATAGACTCTTTGTGCTGGATTGCCCTGGACGATCCCGCTGCCAGGCTCTCATTAGCTGGTAGGGCCGGTTGATCTCGCGGAGAGGCTGGCGAGATGATAGACTCTTTGTGCTGGATTGCCCCAGACGATCCCGCTGCCAGGCTCTCATTAGCTGGTAGGGCCGGTTGATCTCGCGGAGAGGCTGGCGAGATGATAGACTCTTTGTGCTGGATTGCCCCGGACGATCCCGCTGCCAGGCTCTCATTAGATGGTAGGGCCGGTTGATCTCGCGGAGAGGCTGGCGAGGTGATAGACTCTTTGTGCTGGATTGCCCCGGACGATCCCGCTGCCAGGCTCTCATTAGCTGGTAGGGCCGGTTGATCTCGCGGAGAGGCTGGCGAAATGATAGACTCTTTGTGCTGGATTGCCCCGGACGATCCCGCTGCTAGGCTCTCATTAGCTGGTAGGGCCGGTTGATCTCGCGGAGAGGCTGGCGAGATGATAGACTCTTTGTGCTGGATTGCCCCGAACGATCCCGCTGCCAGGCTCTCATTAGCTGGTAGGGCCGGTTGATCTCGCGGAGAGGCTGGCGAGGTGATAGACTCTTTGTGCTGGATTGCCCCGGACGATCCCGCTGCCAGGCTCTCATTAGCTGGTAGGGCCGGTTGATCTCGCGGAGAGGCTGGCGAGATGATAGACTCTTTGTACTGGACCGCCCCGGACGATCCCGCTGCCAGGCTCTCATTAGCTGGTAGGGCCGGTTGATCTCGCGGAGAGGCCGACGGGACGGAAGATGGTCCTCGGCACGAGATAATGAAAAGAAAGTGTTGGGTCTCTAAAATATTTCGGAAAAGGAGAGGGCGACCTCTCGCTGGGCGAGAAGGATGGTCCTCGCGCGAAATAATAAAAGAAAGTGTTGGGTCTCTAAAACATTCCGAAAATAAGGGGACGACTTCTCGCTAGGCGAGAGGGGGGATCCTCGGCATAAATAACGAGGAAAATGTGTTTGGACAAACATTTCAAAAGTGAGGGCGACTTCTCGTCCTAGCAAGGAGGAAAGTCCTCGGCACGAGACTAGAGCGAGAACGGGGACTTTCATCCCCCTAGACGTATAGACTGAAGCTTAAGGAGGTTTTCGCTGGACGATAAGGAAAGTCCTCGGCGCTTATAAAATAAACGGATTCCCCGACACATGCATCAACTGATGTAAAAATAAAAACAGAGAGAATGCGTAGCGAAGTAAGAAAGCATTGCGCAAAAATTCCTTTCCAAAGAAGAAGTTTTAGTTACAATGGGCGGCGAGCTCGCCAACCCCAAAAAAGTTTATATATCAAAAAATAAAATAAAGATCGTCTTCTAGGCCTCGCCAAAGAACCCCCCGTCGTCGTCGCCATCCTTCACCGGCGGGAGCGGCCTGAAGAGCTCTGGGACGATATCCTCGACCGTCACGCTCTCGGCCTCAGCAACCAGCAACCCAGCACCTTTCATGGCCTGGAAGACGAAGCGTGCCGCATTTGTGGACTCTACGCGTAGCGCTTCGTCGCGATCTCGCTTCTCTTCCTTTAACCGGCGAGGAGAAGGGGGAACGGCAGCCCGAGCAAGCTCACAGTTGAGTGCCTTCAACGCGGCGACCTCGCCCTCCAAGCTCAGGACCCGAGCGTCCGAGAGCCTAGCCATCTCGGCATCCTGTAGACGAACTTAGTATGAGAAGAAGTTAGGAAGTCAGAGATAACATTATAGAACGAACGACTCACCACTCCGGTCTCGGCGGTGGCCAACTTTTCCTTTAGCTCGTCGACCTTCACCTCGGAAACCCTGAGGGACTCGGCCAGTCCCGCGCATTCGCGCTCCAGCTCCAGACATTTCCTGCTCGTCATATGGGCAAGTTCCATTGCCCGCAATTGAGATCTCGAGCTCTCGTAGGCGAGACCCCGTGCGGTTGCATCCTTGTAGGCCGCAGCGTCCTCGCGGCCATACATGACGAAGGAGAAATTGAAGGCGTGGGAAGTCGCTGCGCCCTCCTCTACCCAAGTGGGAAGGAGGGAGGTGACATCGATCCGGTTGACCTCTTCATTCCAGCGCACCAGGCGCTCGCCGGTTTCATCTCAGGCTCGCATGCCAAGGCCGAAATGCAGATGATTCGACGGAATTGGCGGTGCCGAGGTCCTAGCGATGGCCTCGGCTTGCTCGACCTCCAGATCCTCGGGGAGTGAGGAATCGCCGATCCCAGGACCCGAGGGCTCGGCCGGACGCTTTCCCTTTACGGAGGCGCGCAGGCTCTCGTTTGTCTTGGACCTCTTTGAAGTAGGCTGGCGGGAAGGCTGGCTGCCTGAAGCCCCCGACCTCTTCTTAGAGGTGATAGCAGTTGGGGGGGTACCTTCTCGGCAGGCCGCCGCTCCCATGGTTGCGAGAGCAAGATCGGCGGAGGGTTTAATGTTGCTCGCATAAGGTGGGTGGAGGGGGATGTCTCGCTCACCTGTTAAGAGTTGTGTTAGAAAGAATGGCGGAAATCAGAATTAAAGCAAAAAAGGGGGCGAGATCATTACCCTCCCCGGGAAGAACCGGTGAAAGTTTGTCGACGTTGCGGCGGAGATGGACCACCTCGAAGTTCTTCTTCTGGAATAATTGGAAGAGGTCGGCATCGTGGCCGCCCAGAGGTGGAGGACGGTAGACGGTGTCGTTATACTGGATGGGCGAGATCGGGATGTTGCCGAAATTCCCCTTTACCAGGAGGAACTTCTGGGCCCAGAAGTGGGCCTTGTTGACGGTCTCGATGACCCTACAGCCCGACCCCACAAAGTAGACCGTGCCCTCGGAGTAGGCGCGAAACGAGAACAGCTTCCGGAAAACCGGAAGGCTGAACTCGATTCGCTCCTCGCGCATGAAGCAGGCGAACCTCGTGATCACCGCCATCGCGTTAGGGGTGAGCTGGCCGAGAACAACTCCGTAGTGCCGAAGCACCTAAAAAGCCACGTAAAGAAAATTGAAGCAAGCGAGATCAATCTCGCAAGAGTGATGAAGGAGGGAAGGAGGTGTACCTGGCGAACCTCGGGCCAGAGGGGAAGTCGCAGGCCCACGGCGAAATGCGAGATCGGGATGGCGATCTCATCGGGCCGAAGGGTGTTAATCACCTCGCCCTTCTCGGGCCGGCGGGCGGTGAACCCAGTAGGAATTTAGTCGGCGATGGAGGAGAGATACTCTTCCTCGCTCATATTGCAGTGGAAGAAGTCGTGCTCGCAGTAAGCCCAAGCACACTTCAGCCGGCCTTCCGCCTCAGGAAGCTCTTTCGAGGTCTTCACCATCACGCGTACCTGCGAGAACAAGTGTAGAAGGAGGCGAGAACAAAGCTGACGAGAGCTCTGCAACTAGGAGAAGAGGAAAGCGGTAGGTAAATGATATTAATGAGGAGGCTATTTATAGAAAAATGAAAATGGCGGGAAGAAGCCCAAGCGCCGGGATGCTGTCAGACAAAACGTCACATCACTGGGACACCAAACAAAATTATTTCGCCAATCGTTGGCGAGCGAGATCAATCTGCAGGATTAGCTAGAATAAAATGATTTGCAAGCGGAAATATCACAGGCATGCGGGAACAAGGTAAAGGAAAAGCGGCATTATAAAAGCCGCGAGCGATAACATAGTTAATAAGTTGTCCGATGCTCGTGACGAGCGAGAATCAATAAAAACCATAGCCTAGCGAGATTGTTTCAATAAAAGCAGAAGCGAATTGTTCATGAAAGAGGGAACCTAAAATCGCGGGGTCAGTAGGGCAGCCACTGCCATCTACCACCACCTCGCGGCCCCCTCCTCGGCGGCCTCCAGGAATTGTGGAATTCAGCAGCAGCGCGGGCGTCGCGGTCGATCAATTGGGCGTGATCCCTGATCCTCGCTATGAGCGTCTCCTGAGAGGCCTCGCATTCATCAGGGTCGTGGGGTATCGCCGCACGGAGTTTGTCGCATTCGTCCATCAGGGACGCGTGTCTTTCCTCCGCAGCCAGCCTATCCACTCTCGCCTGGATGTTGAGGTCCTGCAACATCTGGTTTTGCTTTTGGAATAGTTCCGCAGTCCGCCGTCTCATCACCTCGGGTTCTCGCGCATCGCCCAGGAAATCTTCCACCCGCTCGGGAAAAGGGGACACCTCGTCGTCCCCAAATTCGGAGTCGGTAAGTGAATCTCGCCGTCTAACAAAGAAAGGTCGTACGCGAGGTTATGAAAGATAAGTTAGAGTAAAAAGCGGAAGGGCGAGAAGGCCTACCCCTGGGACGGCGAGAAGAACCGGGTGGGGAATCGAAAGAAGTATCGTAGTAAGGCCGATGAGTTTTTCCCTTTCCAAGGGGATATCTCGCTGCATCAGCAAGAGGAACATTCGGCGGGTGCGAGCCGCCTGAGTCTCGATTGGCGAGAAGGTCAAAGGTTGGTGCCGGGATTTTCACATCCCGGCGTCTGGGGGAAGGAGTTCGCTGACCCTGTTCCCCCGGGCTCGCTGGGGGCGAGGCTGCAATCAAAAAGTAAAAGATAATATGAGAAAGGAGACACCATCGAATAATATAATTCCAATAAAAGAGGCGAGACCAAATAGTGTACCAGGAGGATTCTCGCCAGTAGTATTCGCATTTACCCGAGGGGTAGTGGGCGGTTCGTTCGAGGGCCCGCCAATGTCCTTGACAGTCTCGCTGACCTGCAGAGGCGAAGTTTAGAAGTAGCAGTCGAAGGATCTCGCATGAAGAGTAAATCCCTACCTTCTCGATGGATTTCTCGCTGGCCAAGGACTCGATGTCGACAGTATCTTCTCCCAATCGGCGAGCGGCTTTTGCTTTTTTCAGTTTCGGCATAGGAGAGGGAGACGAGCGATTCATCCACGCCGGTGGCTTCGTCATCATCGCCATCTCCTGTGCCTTGGAGGCCTTCAGGCGAGCTTCCATTTCCTTGGAGAGAGGCATCGGAGGACAGCTACAGTAAAGAGAAGGATGGGGAGGAGAAGAACAATGAAGACACTTCAGCTCGGGTGGTATTTATAGCCAGGCGATGGGACCCAAGAAAGATTCCTGACAAGACAGTTGTCGCCAGACGAACGCCCTAGGGTTGGATGATTCTTTGCGAGCTCAGGTTAAACTCGCAAAGAGCGGGGATTGTGTACAACCCGGGGTTCGCCCGGCTCCTCCCATTAGAACTCGCAAAGCCAGTCTTCCAGGAAGCATAGGCGAGATTGCCACTTACATGTTCTCAGCAGCTATAAGGAGGCGAGACCAGAGTACCAACATCGGTCTCGCCCGAATCCTTGACGGGAAGCGTGACGCGTTCCACAGGTTCTGCGAGACCCGCAAGGTCGCAGAGAGGGCAGGTGTTCTCGCTTAAAGCGAGCGAGACCCAGAAACTCGAGTAGTCCCGCAGACCCCCCCCCCCCTTTTTAGGGAGGGTTAGAAGCTAGAATTACCCTCTTGCCCCTGGAGGTCTGCATATAGCCCCTTCAAACAGCGGAGTTTGGCTATTGGCAGGCCAAATTGGGGTGCGTATAGTAAGTTCAAAAGGCGGAGTTCCGCTATTCACAGACCAGTTCAGAAAAACTATAAATAAGACCCAAAGGGCACCTTTGGAGAGAGTCCCGGTTTGAAGCTTCTCTCTCCTCTGGTTATCCTTGCCGAGACTCCCCTGAGCTCTCCAAGGTGCCCGGGCCTCAGCTTTGGCTTAGGAGGGGAAGCAATCTAAAGATCTTCCGGGTGTGCGGTGGGACCTCCCTGCTGAGTTTAAGATTCTGTGTTGAGTTCTGGAACCCCGACTTGCTCTCCCCAAGAGACAAGTAAGTGCTAGTCGCCCCTCAACCTGTTGAGGGCCCCGAGCTCCACAAGAGGCCAGTTTCTGGTTTCAACACAACTTACCATACTCTCTGATAGCTATCACTTTGGGGTCCCATTCCTTAGAGAGGGATCTAAGGAATTTATCGTTTAGTTCACCCGTGGTGAATTCCGTTCCATAGTTTCTCAAACTGTTTACAATCTTGAAGAATTTCTCGTAGGTGTCAGAAATTGTGTCTTTGCCTTGTTGCTTGAAGGCTTCATATTCTTGGTTCAGCAAAGACTTCCTGTCATCTTGAACTTCTTCAGTACCTTCCATCAAAACCACAATAGAATCCCACATTTCTTTTGCAGACTTGCAGTGAATCAGATTTTGTAGCATAGAATCATCAACTGCACCTGCTATGATGTGCTTCGCTTTCTTATCCAGAGTGACAAGTGCAATTTCATCCTTTGTCATATCCATTAGTTTCTTTGGTACCTTTTTGGTGGGATCAATGGTAGAAGCAACTGTAGGAATGATGGGACCTTCCTTAACTATCCGGGAGATACGGGGATCATTTGCCTCCATGTAGAAGATAACTCTTTCCTTCCACATGGGGAAATTTTCCTTAGTGCAAACTGGGAGCTTGGAGGAAAATCTTTCCATGCCTCTGTCCATAGAGAGAGATCTTGACAACGAAGAGGGATCTTTAATCTAGGTGTTAACCTCTTAAAGATAACCTGGCTTTGATACCAATTGAAAGAAAACGTTGTCTACCTAAATCACCTAAAGGGGGGGGGGGGGGGGGGGTGAATAGGTGATCTCTACTGCGATTGCGGAATGAGAATAAGTACACACACAACAAGAGAAATCACAGCACAGAGACACAATATTTATAGAGGTTCCCCAAGGTGGGTACTCCTCTCTCCCGCTTCGCCTATCTAGCACTTCGGGCTAGCGTCAGCAACTTCACCAAAACTCGGATTTATCAACAAATCCAACACTCAGAGACAACGGCTCCTACAAACTCAGAGAACAACTCCTACAACTCGGAGTAAACAACTCCTACACAATAACTCGGAGAAAAATCTCCTACAGGAATCAAATAGAATTTGAAATAAAATACTTCTATTAAACCTCAACAGAGATTAACTTCAGATCTTGGAAAAACTGAGTCTTTTTCTTCCTTGAGAACTAAAGCTTGGATCTTCAAAGATTCAGAAGAAAGGAAACTCGGCAAACCTGATCTGAATAGGCCTTTTGATTTTCTTGAAAAGATCTTCAAAAATATAGAGCAGCAAATAAATCAAAAGCCTTCTTATCTGAGAAATCTCTAACAGCACTGAAGAACGAGTCTTGAGGGCGCAGAAGTTAGATCTCAGAAAAACTTGTTCAGCGAGCAAGGAGGAAAACGGCTGGATTCTTCTCTTTCTATCGGGTTGAATATAAAAGTTATGTTTGCCCTGAAATAAAAGACTATTTATAAGAAGAACTCCAACGGCTAGGGCGACAGACAAGGAATGATCGACACGTGTGCTGCACATGGCGGCCAACCCTAATTTTCGAAAACAAAACATATTTTTTAAATCCGTCTGTCCGTCATTCGTCGAGACTTCACGTGAACACTCGACGAATTGACTTAGGCAATAAAAAGACTGATCAAAGGCTTGAAAACCATCTCTGTTTTCATTCGTCGGAATTCGTCGGGAGTTCTCGAGAACTTTCGACGAATTGACTTAGCCGCATAAACTCCTTCACAAAACTGCCTTTTTGGCTTCTGTCAGCATTCGTCGATATTCGTCGGGAGTTCACGAGAATATACGACGAATGGACTTGGCCGCAGAACTTTCTTCTTCAAACTGGAAATTTGGCTTCTGTCAGGATTCGTCGGGAGTCATCGGGACTTCACGTGACATCTCGACGAATTGACTTAGCAAAAATTCCTTTTCTTCTGAAAACCTGCTCCACTCCTCAACCTTGAAAGCCTTCAGTTGTGAGAATATGAAGTGCACCCCAAAAGAGAGATTACACATGAACCAACACTTTGTTCTACACAATGAGGGATTACATTGTCTAGAACTTTGTTTGGTGATCCATTGCAACCTGACTTTGGTGTGCACTTAACATTATGACCTGTCACAACACATCTAAAGAGAGTTCATCAAATACATACTCAATTCAATTTAGTTCACTAGGGGACACCTTCAAATCCAGGTGATTGTGGATACAATACCCAACAGCGAGGCCGCACAATCTCAGTCAAACACTCCAAAGATAGAACCATAGCATTACATTGAAGAGACCACATAAGCAGAAAAGAGAAATTGTTACTACGAAGCATAAATGTCTCAAAAGGTTGAAATTATACAATAATTACAACATAACAACTAAAGAAGGCATCATGGAGGGTAAAGTCATCATTTCTTCTGATCAAGCTTCCTACCAACATGAGCGGTCTTGTCCTGCATCTCGTAGACCGCCGACAGAGTGATTGCTAGGCCATGGATGGCACTCGGGGCTGACTTGTGAATGCCACCTAGCTCTCTGTCGAGCTGGTCAAGTGGAATAGCGATCTCGGAAGTCGGGCGATCTGCCGTTGGGCTGCTGGGAGAGACAGCAAGCATACCGACAGAGCTCTCCCACAGCCGTTCATTCTCAGCAAGCAAGGCATCCGAATTTCCCCTAAAATAGGAAGCATCCTCTTTAGCTTTTCGAAGCATCCTTTGGAGGTCGACCACATCATCATCAAGCTTCTTCTTGGCTTCTTTCTCCCTTTGGTCCATACGTTTCTTCATCTCTGCGATCTCCAGCTCACTCAAAGTAGAGATCGCCTGAAGTTGCTTTCTGAAATCAATTTCTTTTTCTCCGAGTTTCTTATCCTTCTCCTGCAGCTTCCTCTCCAGCACACTCTCCCGGGTTTGTGAAGTCTGAAGCGCCTCAAAAAGAGGTGCCAGAACCTCTAAAAGAAGAGGAGGAGCGGCCTCCTGTTGTGGAAGCTCAATCTTCTCAGGCACCTCCCCGGTCTCTACTGGATCATCTGCGGTCAAAAGAAGCGATGTAATCATATGTCGACGAGAAAGAAAAATCACAAAAGAAAATTTCATACTTGAAGAAAAGCAAAGACGGTGATTTCAAGAAAAGTCCTTAGCGGTCTCAGTGACAGCGAGAAATGCGGTCATCACAAGGCGGTCAGACCGCCACCATCGCTCAAGGTCCATCTTTTCTAATTGCCTCTTTCATGATCTCTCCCCTTCCTTTCTTCTCTTTTTAGCTCGCCGTGGCTCAGAAGAATGTCATCAGTGGGAATGATGACGCTCTCACGATGTCGCTCTGGTGATTGAGGTCTAATATACACAGGAAGAGAAAAATTAGGCTCAGCGCTCAGTTTAGCCTTACCATATCGAATAACCGAGACCGCGGCCACACGGTCTGCAGCTGCCTTTGTCAGCTCGGCATTCTCCGCAACGGTCATCTTCTTCCCGCCAAAAGGGCCTCTTTTTCCTTGAGCAATTGCGCCTCCAGGCGAGCTCGCGCAATCTCTTCTTTTTCTTCTTCTTCCTTCTCTCCATCTCTCTCCTTTTTCTTCTTCTCTTCCTCCCCTTCTTTCTTCTTCTCCTCCTCCTCCTCCTTTTTCACCTTCTTCCCTCCTTCCTCTGCTTCTTTCTTCTTCTCCTCCTCCTTATTCATCTTCTTCCCTCCTTCTTCCTCTACTTTTCTCTTCTTCTTCTCCTCCAGCATGTTTTCATTTCCTTTCTCCTCTTCTATTTTTCTCTTCTTCTCCCTCTCTTTCTCCTTTTGCACCTCCTCAGCTAGGTTAGCTTTGACCTTCTAGCCCAATAACCTCATTCTCTCTGAATCCTGCTCGATCTGATCCTCCTCCTTTTCCATCTTCAATTTCCTAACCTCCTTGCCGGTCACCGCCTTTGATAGCTCAACTTCTTTCTCCTTTATCTTATCTATCTCAAGCTGATGTCATTCGGCCTCAAAGGGATCGATGGAATGCACAATAGAAGGAGAAGAAAAGCCATTTAAAGAAGGGACATCAAGATAGGCCCTTAGTTTGGAGATGAGACCCCATGAAGATTGTGAGACCACAAGGGAAGAACGGGATGCCTTGTTAACTACCTACAGAGGAGCGACCGCAAGGGTTTTAGAAGGAAAGCGAGCAGAAGCCGGTTTGACCGCGACGGTCTTAGTTAGAGGCTTCTTCTCATCTTTCTTCTTGGACTTCTCGCTCCCGGAGGGAGAGCCCGACTTTAACTTCTTCATGCTAAGTTTAACAGCTTTTTCTTCCTTACCAATCTTTTGTCTCAACTTTTCAGCTGAAGTTATGAAATAAAGGCTAACTTTCAAGGTGATGTAGTACTTTGGGGTCCACTAGGATAGCAGGGAGGAGGGGTGTTGTTACCTTGTTCGTGGTCAGCTCATAGTTGACCCTTACATTCTCTCTTTTGTTGATATAGTTGCATGGCTTGGTTATAATGTTGGAGCAGGCTTGCTGGATATAAAAGCCAAATTCACTAAGGGTCCGTTCGGCGCGCAGGTAATGGCTTTCTGAAATTGGCTTTGGCCAGAAAACCAATATCTGCAGGAATTGGTTTTGTGCATAAAACCAATTCTGTTGTTCGGTTGCAGGATGGAATTCAGTAAACAGAATTGGAATTGATATCTGTAAGTTGTTCGGCTGCACGATGGAATTGGTTTTCTGGAATTGAAATTTTTAAAATTCAAATTTTTAAAAGCGCGTGTTCGGGCGAAAAGCGCGCGCCTGGGCGAAAAGTGCGCGCCCGGGCGAAAAGCGCGCGCCCGGGCAAAAAACGCGCCCCCGGGCTAAAATATCGCGCCAGGGCGAAAAAATCGCGGCCGGCAAAAAAATCGCAGCTGGGCGAAAAAATCGCGCCCAGGGGAAAAAATCGCGCCCTAGGCGAAAAAATCGCACCCGGGCGAAAACATCGCGCCCGGGAGAAATAAAACGCGCCCGGGCGAAATAAACGCGCCCGGGCGAAAATATGTGCCCGGGCGAAATAAACGCGCCCGGACGAAAAAATCGCGCCCGGGCGAAAATATCGCGCCCGGGCGATAAAATCGAGCCCGGGTGAAAAAATCGCGCCTTAGGCGAGAAATCGCGCCCGGGCGAAAAAAATCGTGCCCGGGCGAAAAAATCGCGCCCGGTCGAAAAGATCGCGCCGGGCCAAAATAAATGTGCCCGACCGAAATAAAACGTGCCCGGGCGAAATAAAAGCGCCCGAGCGAAAAAATCGCGCCCGGGCGAAAAAATCGCGCCCGGGCGAAAAAATCGCGCCCGGGCGAAAATATGCGCCCGGGCGAAAATATGCGCCCGGGTGAAATAAACGCGCCCGGACGAAAAACACCCTGCAGGAAAACGCACGCTCAGGCAAAAAAGACACGCGTAGGTTGAAAAACTCTAGTGTAAACATTTGATTATGCGGAAAACCTATGGGCGGAGGTAAGAATTGCTATTTGATTTTTTAGTTCATAGTAAAAGCCATGAGTTTTCACATAAAAGTTAATTGATATGAAAATTGCATGCGCGGATTTTAGATTTTTCTCCAAAACTATATCCGATAAAGGCAAGTGTACCTTATCATCTATAGTATAGGATATTTAGGAATATCAAGGTCGTATTCCACGGGGCGCGTTGATTACTTCTACTTCGAGGAAAATCATCATTATCTTATCGACAAAAATTTGAGGTTTTGTTTACTTAGCTAAAAAGAGAAACTAATTGCAATCTAAATGAAAAGGTTAAAACATTGCATGAAGGGAAAGGAAAATTAACATTCATAAAGGAGAAAATACTAAGGAAGGAAAGAGAGCATGGAATGAAAAGTTAAATAAATTTTATTGAAAATCAAAACGATTACAAAGTTAAGAAGCGATTACAAAGCTAAAGAAATGAAGATTACAAGCTAAAAAGAGAACTAGTACATGAAAGTTAAACTAAAACATTGCATAAAAAGGAAAGGAAGAGAACGTGAAAGCTTAAAGACATGAACATCAACTTGAAAAAAACTCACTCTCAGCTCTAACAGCACCTCCACCTCTCCAAATTTCTGAACCCTGGACTCAAGGAGAGCCTCTGAATTTATAGGCAAAATTTTCAAGTTACACGCCCTCGGTCACGGGCGTGTCCAAGGGCGTGTAATCACTGTAACATTGGATTCGCCAGCGGCGTGGGCTTTCTGGACGGCGCGGCGAAAAGTGACATGTCACGGGCGTGACATGTCGGGTCACGGCCGTGACTTTGGACGGCTTCATTAAATGCGGTGTGGGCTCGATTCGGCGCGGCGGCAGAGCAGGGATCACGCTGGAAAGTCACGGCCGTGACATGTGGGTCACGTGCGTGACTTAGGTTGACTTCTCGACAGCATCTCCTCGTCTCGACGGCGGCTCCACGTGGAAGATTCTAAGATTACACGCCCCCAGTCACGAGCGTGACTTTGGGTCACGGGCGTGACCTGGGGCGTGACTTGGTGTGGACTGGTTCAAACAGCGCGGCATCGATTCTGGACTGATCTTCAGGTTACACGCCCTTGGTCACGGGCGTGACCTGGGGCGTGTCATGCCATTTTTCCCGATTTGTCCCAAAAATCTGCAAATATCGAAATTAAGCTAAGTTAGAATCAAAATTACAAAAAGAACTACTTATAACCTAAATTTGACATGAAATAGAAAATTCATATTAAATATTTACAAGATTTTCTATTAAAAAGTTATAAAAATACTACTTATCAAATACACCTATACTTGAGGTTTTGCTATTCCAGAGCAAAAGTGTGAGACATTATTTATAAGACATCCTTAAAAAATTTTTAATTTAAAACTAAAATTTCATTTAACCAAAAGTTAAGTTAAGAGTAAATTCAAGGGGGAGTTAAGTCCTAAATTATGATGATGATTTGAAAAGAGGGAAAAATGTTTAGGCAATAACTTCTCAAGAAAATTAAGTAGTTTGACAAAATTGTAGAAATTATAAAACTAAATTAAATTAAAATTATAAGAACTCTATCTTAAAAGAATCTTAAGGAAAAGTAAATTACTAAATATTACTCTCTCCATAATTTTCAACTAAAACTAGAACAATGATAATTGGCTAAGGGGGGTTTCATAAAATTTGGCATAAGAAGAGAAATTTGAATGGAGGAAATGGAATTTATCATGAAATTTCCTTTTTTTTTCTTACTCTTTTTTTTTTCTCTTCTAATAAAAACCCAAAATGTATATGGTTTAGGAGTAATGAATTTTATCCTCTTACTCCATGCCATATAATCTTTTCAAATATTTTGGGTGCATATGTTTTAGGGAATAATGAATTTTATCCTCTTATTCCCATGACATATGATCTTTTAATACATTTTTTTTATGCCATCAAAAGGGGTAGGGTAGGGGAAAAAAAATCTAGCTAGCTTTAAATCATATTGAGAGCAAATTCTAGTAAAATTAAAATTCCTAAGATCTAAGAAGTTAGAAGAAAATATAATTAAAATCTAAAGAGGTTTAGGAAATTTACTACAAAATGAAGCCATTTAAAAATAAAAAGAGAAGTCATGCTAACAAAATTCTCTAATCAATTTAAAATCATAAGATGATTCTTAAATCAAAATTACCTCAAATTTAAAATTAACAAACTATGATAAGCAAAATTTCAGTCAATTAAAAACTTAAACATGCTTATAAACATTCTCAACTAGATTTCTAAGAAATCACAAAAACAACAAGGAGGGAAATAAGAATTTTTGGAATTTTTGATATTATCTTTTTTTTTGAATTTTTGATATTATCTTTTTTTTGAATTTTTCTCATTAAAAACTATTTACAAAGAAAGGGAACTAGCTTTAAAACTTAACAATTTTTTTTGCAAGTCTTGGACTTCCCAAGGGCTAACCGGTGAAGGGTTCGCAAGGTACTAGGAGGTGTGATGGGATAAAATCCCAAACGTCCCTTTCCAAGATTTAAATTTTTCTGTTTTCTATTTTTTTTGAGTATTTGGGTTTTACAAGTGCTAAAATAGAAGAAAACATAAGAAAATATATATATATTTTTTTTTTGAAAATTTTCTGATTTAACAACTATTTACAAAAAAGCTATTTACACCCCCATACTTAAAGTTAAACATTGTCCCTAATGTTTAAAACTAAGTATGAAGTAAAAGAAAAAAAAAAGAATTGCAAAACAAAATAAAAAGGAAATGCATGATAAAAGAGAAGGAAGAAAGAGAAGGGGCTTCCCTGATTTTTGAAGTTTGCGCGGGGAAGCGACGATTACCTACAAAATATATTAAAGAACAAGAGAAGACAATAAAAAGATAACTTTGGGGTGCCTCCCAAAAGCGCTTTGTTTAAGGTCGCGTAGCTTGACCCACTTGCCGGTCATATTAAAGGTTGAAAAACAATTGAATCACTCTTTTCATTTGGTAACTCTCCCGGAAGATATAATTTAAGGCGGTGCCCGTTAACTTTGAAGGTACCTTTTTCCGGGTGGGAAATTAAAATTGTCTCATAGGACCAAACCTCTTTAACAATAAAGGGTCCGGTCCATCGGGATTTTAGTTTTCCCGGAAAAAGGCGAAGGCGGGAATTATAAAGGAGGACGAGATCGCCCGGCGAAAAAGTTTTTGGAAATTTTATATGCTTATCGTGATAAAACTTTGTTCGCTCCTTATATAATTTATTGCTCTCATATGCGTTCGCTCGCCACTCATCTAATTTGTTCATTTGACATTTTCTTTGTTCTCCCGCTAGAGTGGAATCGAGGTTTAAAAATTTAAGCGCCCAAAATGCACGATGTTCTAATTCGACCGGAAGGTGGCAAGCCTTGCCATAAACCATTCGATACGGTGTACAACCGATAGCGGTCTTGTACGCCGTTCGATAGGCCCATAGCGCGTCATCGAGCTTTATTGCCCAATCCTTCCGATTAATAGAAACCGTTTTTTCTAAGATCCGTTTTAATTCTCGATTAACAACTTCAACTTGGCCGCTCGTTTGTGGGTGATATGCAGTGGATAATTTGTGCGTAACACCATATTTTGCTAAGATTTTTGTGAATTGAGTATTGCAAAAATGGGTGCCCCGATCACTCACAATAGCGCGCGGAGTGCCAAATCGAGAGAATAATTTTTTTAAAAAGTTAACGACGACTCGCGCATCGTTGGTGGGGAGAGCTTGCGCTTCCGCCCACCTTGACACGTAGTCGACCGCTACTAGAATATACTTATTTGAAAACGAAGGAGGGAGAGGACCAACGAAATCAATGCCCCAAAGATCGAAAATTTCGCATTCTAAGAAAATGTTTTGGGGCATCTCATCCCGGCGAGAGATGTTCCCCGACCGCTGGCAGCTGTCGCAAGTACTCACAAGGTTGTGAGCATCTTTGAAGAGCGAGGGCCAATAAAAGCCCGCCTCCAGCGCCTTCCTCGCGGTTCGGTTTGAATGATAATGACCTCCGGTGGGTCCCTCATGACAATGACGTAAAATTTTAAGGCCTTCCTCACTCGAGACGCATCGTCTTACTACCTGGTCTGCGCATACACGGAATAAAAAGGGGTCCTCCCAAAAGTAATTCTTTAAATCAGAAAAGAATTTCTTCTTTTGCTGACTCGAGACTTCTTTTGGCAGGACCCGGGCTACTAAATAGTTAGCCAGATCTGCAAACCAGGGGGTAGACGATGAATTAATATTTTTGAGTGCAAGGAGGCGCTCTTCGAGAAATTTATCATTAATGTCAGATTCTATTAATACGTCCGAGGCGGGATTTTCTAAACGGGAGAGATGATCGGCCGCCAAGTTTTCGGCTCCCCTTTTGTCCCGGATCTCTAAGTCAAACTCCTGCAAGAGGAGGATCCATCGCAAAAGACGAGGTTTGGCATCCGATTTGCTTAAAAGATATCTAAGTGCGGAGTGATCCGTGAAGACGATGACTTTCGAGAGGGTGATATACGACCTAAACTTATCGAAGGCGAAAACGATTGCTAGAAGTTCCTTCTCGGTCGTGGTGTAATTTGCTTGTGCCGACGTGAGTGTTTTGCTCGCATAATAGATAGGGTGGAAATACTTACTCACCCGTTGGCCTAAAACGGCACCAACCGCAATGTCACTCGCGTCGCACATGATTTCAAAAGGGAGCGACCAATCCGGCGCGACTAGAATCGGGGAGTTTATAAGTTTTTCTTTGATAAGTTGAAAAGCTAAATGACATTCATCGCTAAAAAGAAAAGAATAATCTTTCTCGAGAAGATGGGTTAACGGCTTTGTAATTTTTGAAAAATTTTGTATAAAGCGCCGATAGAACCCCGCGTGGCCTAGGAAACTCCTAATAGCTTTTACGTTTGTGGGAGGGGGGAGTTTTTCAATTACTTCAATCTTGGCCCTATCGACCTCGATCCCCTTGCCCGAAATTTTATGGCCAAGGACTAGTCCTTCCTTGACCATAAAATGGCATTTTTCCCAATTAAGCGCTAAATTTGTTTCCTCACACCGCTGCAACACGCGCTCGAGATTTTTTAAACAATTTTCAAAAGAACTCCCGTACACGGAAAAATCGTCCATAAATACTTCCATCACCTCCTCCACTAACTCGTCAAAAATTGCCAGCATACAGCTTTGGAATGTAGGTGGCGCGTTACAAAGACCGAATGGCATCCTTCGATAAGCGAAGGTGCCAAAGGGACAAGTGAAAGTGGTTTTCTCTTGGTCGTCGGGCGAAATCGGAATTTGGAAGTATCCCGACAAACCATCGAGAAAACAGTAGTAGGAGTGACCCGAAAGGCGTTCTAAAATTTGGTCGATAAATGGTAGAGGGAAATGATCCTTACGGGTGGCATCATTTAATTTCCGATAGTCGATGCACATCCGCCAACCCGTAACAGTACGAGTTGGGATCAATTCGTTATTTTCGTTCGCAACTACTGTAACACCACCTTTCTTTGGCACTACTTGTACTGGGCTAACCCAAGTACTGTCCGATATCGGGTAGATGATCCCCGCGTCCAGAAGTTTTATAACTTCGGCCTTAACGACTTCTTTCATGTTAGGTTTTAGCCGTCGTTGAGGCTGGACTGAATTTCGGGAATTATCTTCGAGAAATATTTTATGAGTGCAGAAAGATGGGTTTATACCCTTAATGTCCGATAATTGCCACGCAATTGCGTGGCGGTGCTTTCTTAAGACTATAGTCAACTCAAAAATTTCTGAGTTGCTAAGATCGGATGAAATGATGACGGGTAGCTTAGACTCTTTTTCCAAAAACAAGTATTTAAGGTGAGGGGGGAGTTGTTTCAACTCTAATTCGGGTGGTTCTTCATAAGAAGTCTTGATTTTTAATTTTTCTAAAAATAATGGTTCGGGTGGTGTGGGGTGAGAGACTTCTTCTTCATCGCAAAAGAGCTCTACGGGCTCGGAATCACTATTCGCCGATGAAACTAACTCTAGGGATGAATCGAACTCACAACACTCTTCTAAGTAAAAACATGAATCGTCATTTTCTAGCGTGTTCCACATCGAGGAATTTATGCCGAAAGTAACTTCATCGTCTCCAACCCGTAGGAGGAGCTTTCCGTTACTTACGTCGATAATAGCGCGGGAGGTGGCAAGGAAGGGGCGGCCGAGTATGAGGGGTACTTCGGCATCCTCTTCGATGTCAAGAATGACAAAATCCACCAGGAAGATGAATTTGTCAACCTTGACGAGCACGTCCTCCACTATTCCTATCGGATATTTTAAAGAACGATCCGCTAATTGGATACTCATTCGAGTGGGCCTTGGATTTCCTAGACCTAACTTTTTGAACAAAGAAAACGGCATAAGGTTGATGCTTGCTCCAAGATCCGCTAAGGCGTGTTTTACTAACGAATTGCCAAAAAGACATGGGATGGAGAACCGTCCCGGGTCATTTGCTTTTTTCGGCAATTTGTTAAGTACAACCGCGGAGCATTCTGCGTTTAAAGAAATATGCGAAATATCTTCTAACTTTTTCTTATTGGAGAGCAACTCCTTAAGATATTTCGCATATTTAGGCATTTGTGAGATAGCCTCGCAGAAAGGTACATTAATATGGATTTGTTTTAAAACATCTAAAAACTTTTTATAATTTTTTTCGGCGCTTTCATTTTTAAATTTCGATGGGTATGGAATATTAGAAGTAGGAGCGCGCGGATTTAAAATAGAAGTGTGCGGAGCTATCGTAGCGGGCAGATTCGAAGATGAAATAAAAGTAGGAGGAGGAGGAGAGGAAATTACCTTGGGTTCGTCCTGATTTTGAACCACCTCCTTCCCGCTTCGGAGTGTAATCGCGTGCGCGCTCTCCTTTGGATTTTGCTCGGTGTTCCCCGGTAGTGCTCCTTGTTGACGCTCAGAAATCATCTTTGCGAGTTGGCCCACTTGATTCTCTAAATTTTTGATCGATCCGGTAAGGTTCCGGATGTTCGTTTCATTTGTAGCAACCTATTTTGCAAAAACCTCTTCAATCGGAGAGAGTTTTTGCTGTTGCGGCGGAAAACCGGGTGGATTATAATTTTGAGAAATCAAATTTGGAGGCGGAGTTAAGTTAAGAAGTTGATTAGGGGGAGGTTGATTTAAATTCATAGGACGCTGAGCATTTCCTTGGTTGCTCCATAAGAAATTCGGATGATTCCTATAACCCGCATTGTAGGTGTTATTATACGGAGCGGTGTTCGGGTTATAGGAAGGCCGAGGTGGATTTCCCATGTAGTCAACATGTTCTTCAATTAAAACGTTATTGGCCCAAGGAGGAGTGGCGGAGGAAGCAGACATCTCCGCCACTTGCTTTGTTAAGCGCTCAACTTGTAAAGCCAAATTTGCGTTTGCGTCTATTTCAAAAATTCCGGCCGGCTTATTAGGCCGCGCTCGGGGCATGTTCCATTGATACGCATTTGTGGCCATCTCTTCGAAAAGCTCTTGAGCGGCGATCGGGGTTTTATTATTTAATGTCCCCCCGGCGGCCGCATCAATCATTTGCCTCGTTTGGAGATTTAAGCCATTATAAAATATTTGCACTTGTTGCCAAGTGGCAAGTGCATGGTGAGGGCATCGACGCAAAAGCTCCTTGAAGCGCTCCCATGTGTCATAGAGAGTCTCCGAGTCGATTTGCATGAACGATGCAATATCCGTGCGCAATTTAGCGGTCTTTGAAGGCGGGAAATATTTATTAAGAAATTTTTCCGCCATTTCGGCCCATGTAGTGATGGATCCCCTAGGTAGGGAGCCCAGCCACTGCTTGGCCTTAGACCGCAAAGAAAAAGGAAAAAGATGTAATCAAATGGCGTCATCGGTGACGCCATTGATCTTAAAAGTGTCGCAAATTTCAAGAAAGTAAGAGATATGTGAATTTGGATCCTCGTCCGGTTGACCATCAAAGGTCACCGATTGTTGCACCATTTGTATGATGCTGGACTTGATCTCAAAATTATTGTTCGCCACCGTGGGGCGAACAATACTCGATTGTGTGCCTTCCAAATTCGGCCGCGCATAATAGGACATGGTCTGTTGCGCGTCCTCATTAGGATTTGGCTCGTTAAGATTAGGAGGATTAAGATTATGATCCATATTCGCTGCGTTAGTGTCCCCGATCGACTCTTCGGAATCTATTTGATTTCCCTGATCACGAGAACGACGGTGCCTCAAAAGGGTTCGCTCGATCTCCGGATCAAAAGGAAGAATCGAAGTGCTACCTTGGGTCATACACTAAAAAGAGAAGAAAAGAAGAAGAAAAACTAAAAAAAAAAAAATTCTTTTCGAAATTTAGAAAAAGCAAAGTAAAATAAAAAAAAGCATGATAAAATTAATAGCTATCCTCTTTTCAAAATATCTACGCAAAGTCCCCGGCAACGGCGCCAAAAACTTGATATGAAAATTGCATGCGCGGATTTTAGATTTTTCTCCAAAACTATATCCGATAAAGGCAAGTGTACCTTATCATCTATAGTATAGGATATTTAGGAATATCAAGGTCGTATTCCACGGGGCGCGTTGATTACTTCTACTTCGAGGAAAATCACCATTATCTTATCGACGAAAATTTGAGGTTTTGTTTACTTAGCAAAAAAGAGAAACTAATTGCAATCTAAATGAAAAGGTTAAAACATTGCATGAAGGTAAAGGAAAATTAACATTCATAAAGGAGAAAATACTAAGGAAGGAAAGAGAGCATGGAATGAAAAGTTAAATAAATTTTATTGAAAATCAAAACGATTACAAAGTTAAGAAGCGATTACAAAGCTAAAGAAATGAAGATTACAAGCTAAAAAGAGAACTAGTACATGAAAGTTAAACTAACACATTGCATAAAAAGGAAAGGAAGAGAACATGAAAGCTTAAAGACATGAACATCAACTTGAAAAAAACTCACTCTCAGCTCTAACAGCACCTCCACCTCTCCAAATTTCTGAACCCTGGACTCAAGGAGAGCCTCTGAATTTATAGGCAAAATTTTCAAGTTACACGCCCTCGGTCACGGGCGTGTCCAAGGGCGTGTAATCACTGTAACATTGGATCCGGCAGCGGCGTGGGCTTTCTGGACGGCGCGGCGAAAAGTGACATGTCACGGGCGTGACATGTCGGGTCACGGCCGTGACTTTGGACGGCTTCATTAAATGCGGTGTGGGCTCGATTCGGCGCGGCGGCAGAGCAGGGATCACGCTGGAAAGTCACGACCGTGACATGTGGTCACAGGCGTGACTTAGGTTGACTTCTCGACAGCATCTCCTCGTCTCGACGGCGGCTCCACGTGGAAGATTCTAAGATTACACGCCCCCAGTCACGGGCGTGACTTTGGGTCACGGGCGTGACCTGGGGCGTGACTTGGTGTGGACTGGTTCAAACAGCGCGGCATCGATTCTGGACTGATCTTCAGGTTACACGCCCTTGGTCACGGGCGTGACCTGGGACGTGTCATGCCATTTTTCCCGATTTGTCCCAAAAATCTGCAAATATCGAAATTAAGCTAAGTTAGAATCAAAATTACAAAAAGAACTACTTATAACCTAAATTTGACATAAAATAGAAAATTTATATTAAATATTTACAAGATTTTCTATTAAAAAGTTATAAAAATACTACTTATCATTAATATCCGCTTAAATTTCGTTGCGCCGAACACTAGAATTGGATTTCTAATCTCCAATGTAAATTCCAGAATGCCAATTCCGTCCAAACGAACGCCCGTTCGTTTGGACGGAATTGGAATTTGATATTGGAATTGAATATTGATGAATATTGTGGAATTAAATATTGATGACTAATTTCAATTCCAACGTTCGCCTAATAAACAATATTGTTGAATATTGTGGAATTAATCAATACTTTTGTTCGTTTGTTAAATAAAATTCAATCTAAGAATTGAAAAATATTACGAAGAAGCTAATATTTATCACATATATCATAAACAAATGTAAGTCATGGCGATGATTTTTTTGCCCTGGCGCGATTTTATGTCCCGGGCACGATTTTTTTGCCCTGGCGCAAATTTTTTTCTCGGGATCGATTTATCCACCCGCCCGGCCGAAAAAAGCTCACATAGACGATAAAAGCGCGTCCCGACAAAAAACCGCTCCCGGTAAAAAAATCGCGCCCGAAAAATAGCCCCCGAGCAAAAAAATATCGTAAGGCGAAAAAAACTCGTCAGGGCAAAAAAATCGCTCCCGGCCAAAAAAATCTTGCCCAGGCGAAAAAATTGCGTCATGACGAAAAATCGCGTTTGAGCTAAAAAATCGCGTCGGGGCGAAAAACTCTCCCCTGGGAGAAAAATTCGCGCCCGGGCAAAAAATTCGCGTCCGGGCGAAAAAAATGCGCCCGGGTAAAAAAATCGTGCCCGGGCGAAAAAATCGCGCCTGGGCGAAAAATTCTCCCCCGAGCGAAAAATGCGCGCCCGGGCGAAAAAACGCGCGCCCCGGCGAAATCCGCGCACCCCGGCGAAATACGCGCGCCCGGGCAAAAAAATTGTGCGCCTGGGTGACAACATGCGCCCGGGCGAAAAAACGCGCTCCTAGACATAAAATGCGCGTCCGGGCGAAAAACGCGCGCCAGGGCGAAAAACGCGAGCTTGGGCGGAAAATTTCCGCCCGAGCAAAATTTGGGCGTTCGGGCGAAAAAACGCGTGTTCGGGCGAAAAAATTGTGCGCCCGGGCGCATAAACGCACGCCCGGGCAAAAAACACGATAAATCGAGCGTGCCAGACTCGCCCAATTCCGATATGTCTAGCTCTATTTTGTGCTTAGGCTAAAATCAATTCCATGATATTCAATTCAATTTTCAATTATTAAAGCTACCTAACAAGCAAACGGCGTAATTGGAATTCGACGTCGAATTTCAATTCAAGTCTTCAATTCCGTCCAAACGAACGGGGCCTAAATGTTTCCTCTTCTCCTTTACTCTTGTCGTGCTTTCCTTTGCATTGTTTTACCGGTGTGCGTGCCGAGATAGCTTGAGATTTTACATATCTCTTAATAGCAATATTTGTGAGGCCATAAGACCAAGGACTCTTGTGATTAATAAAATACAATGTGGATAGTATCTGAGTTTTACTTTTAGTTTCCGTTGTGCTAAGTACTTTGATGCTAAGGCTTCGTTTGGGACGGCGTTTGGGCGCCGGTGCGGGAGCAACCGCCACCGCACGGCGGAAAAACAAATGCCGTGCGGCGGCGTTTGCTCCCGCAGCGCTTGGGAAAAGGCCGCCGCCCGCTCCGTCTCCAACACCCGCCCCCCCACCTCCGTCTCCAACACCCGCCCCGCTTCCTCCCGCTCCGTCTCCCGCACAACTGTTTCTTTTATCACTTTATAATACTCCACTCTCGATAGTTGTATGAAGTGGAGTTGTGCCCGACCATACTATACGGTTATTGCAAGCGAGTATTACATAAATTTCTTGTTAATTCTTTCATTCATAAAACCGTGAAATCTATTTATTGATTATTCTCTTTATTTGGTTACAATAAGCTATGTCCTTATGATTACATTTATTAAACCTTATTTGCTCCCTCGAAGAATTCTTGACAATCCAGCAAATGCTATCAAAGTCAGTTCCCTGAATCTTAGGTCTAACAACCTAGAGAATATGCGACAATATTATTTGTGCAAATGCTCCCAAATGCAATGTAAATCATTGTCCTCCGCTCTTATATGGCAGTAAGTATTTCATATAGAAAAACTTAATGTAAGAGTATCTTATATTCATTGACTTAGATGCATCATTAAGAACAAATGTATTGCACCTTTATTAAAGATCGCATTTCTATAATCAAGCTGAAGAATAAATAGAATAATTTTGAGAGAAATAGTTGTGCGGCTAATGCGAAGTCTATGAATGTGATGATATGTTTATTTTACTTTTTTAGCATCATCATTTGATATAAAATGCGCATATTCTGCTTTTCTTTAGTTAATTAAGACCAAATTTGGTATACTTGTGAACTTTCGGTGCACACGGAGTTAATGTAGAAGAAGTGAAGTGTATCAGTGATACTTGCGGCGAAAATAAATTTGATTTAAAGTTAGTTACCAATCACATGCCCAGTTCACACGTTGTGGCCTTGGTAGACGTGCGCATAAGGACCGGCGGGCCCAGGATGGGCCCGGGCATGCCGGGCCCAGGCCTTTTAGAGAAAGCTCGGGCTCGGGCTTTGTTTTTGCCAGGGGCCGGGCTCAGGCCTCCTCCTGAGGAGGCCTATCGAGGCCTTACAGGTCGGGCCAGGGTATGGCCCGGCATATAAAAATATTTATTTTAAAAAAAAAATTAATTCTATAATTTAAGAAAAAAATTATTGGCAAAATATTAATTACAAAAATTTAATTATATACGAATACGAAAAAAATTATTGTACTCACAAAATGATAAGTGAAAAAAATTTATCATTGATAAAAATATTAATTAAAAAAATATTCGACAATAAAATTTAATTATCATATATTTTTTAATTATTGACAAAATATACGAATATAAATTTTTGTATATTTAAAAATCTAGAATAATACAATAGTAGTATTTATCAAAAAATTTATAGGCTACGATTAAGTTTAAATTATTAATTGTTTACTTTTTCGATAAGATTTTCTACGCTATCTACGCTAATTAAAGGATTTAAAGCTGCGGCGCATGAAAATATAGCTGACATATCTTTATAATATTTTAAAAAAAATTCTTCAATTATTTGAATTAACGGACACCAACTTCCATATATTTTACAAGTTCTAAAAATTTCTGTAATTAATACAAAATTTTCGATAACGAGTGAACTAGTAGGATAATAAATGCCAGATAAATAGTTGTCGATCAATAAAAAATTTCTAATAATTCTGTATAATTTTCAATTACATCTCAATCAGAATCATTCAAATCATGAATTTCGGACATACTATAAAATTCTATTAGTTGTGTTTTTTGTCGGACTGCTCTTTTTAACATTTTATATGTTGAATTCCATCTTATAGACATATCAAATTCAAGTTTAAAAATTTATGTCCTTGTGTAGTTACACATTTTTTAAATTCTTGTTTACATTTTTTAGAAGTATAAATATATTTTAACATAATACGAATTTTATTAATATATGGTTCCATATACGATAACCTATCATGCACAATTAAATTTAAAACGTGACAAACGCAATGAGTATGAAAAAAAAGTCTATTTAAAATTGGTCTCATATTACGTTTTAAATAATTGATTGCGACCGTATTACTGCTGGCGTTATCGAAAGAAATACTTATAATTTTATCTTTAATTTTACATTCACGAGTATATTTTGTAATTACGTGATAAATAGCTTGACCGGTATGTGGATATTCGAAGTACTCAAAACAGATAATGCGTTTATTTAACTCCCATGAATCGGAATCGATCCAATGACAAGTAATACATATATACGATACTTCTGCTTTTATATTGCTACTCAAAACGTCACTCGTCATACTAACTCTACCGTCGTTGTTGAAACCGGAGAACCGGCTTCGACGTTCGCAACGGGTATGCAGCTGACCCTTACTTCACCTGAGCTAGAACACGTGACCGATCGCTAAGAGTCGAAGGACCTTGCACATACGAAGACCTGAACAGACCCTTGAGTTGCAGCGAGAAGGTCCCACCAATAACCCGGAAGATTAACGAGAGCTTCACCTCCCAAGACAATGCTAAACCTGGGCACCCTGGAGAGCACAATGAAGACCTCACTGCCAGCTAGATGGACAGAAGGTAAGGGTGCTTGCTCACAAGTAACATGCGAGGGAGAAAGGAAAACTTTTGGCGTCCCCTCCCAAGGTGCCAATGGATCCTATAGACTCCTTGAAAATGGGTTGTGGATAGCCACTTGAAAACACTACTCGCACCCCTCGAAACCAGAATAGGGGGTGAGTGGGGATGCTACCTCCATTCACCCGCAAGAGGAGGGAGGGGGGAGAAAGGGGGGCTTCCCCCACTTGCCAGCGAGAGGGGCGAGTGGGGGGGGGGGGGGGGGGGGGGGGGCGCTTCCCCCACTCGCCCGCAAGGAGGGGCGAGTGGGGGCGCTTCCCTCACTCGCCCGCAAGGAGGTGCGAGTGGGGGGCGCTGCCCCCACTCTCCCATAAGGAGGCGGCGAGTGGGGGCGCTGCCACCACTCGCCCGCAAAGGGGCGAGTGGGGGATCTGCCCCCCACTCGCCCGCAAGGTGGGGTGAGTAGGGGAGCTGCCCCCACTCGCCCTCAAGGTTGGGCGAGTGGGCGCTTCCCCCACTCGCTAGCAAGGAGGGGGTGAGTGGGGGAGCTTCCCCCATCTCCGACTACTCTTTTCTTTCCTCCCCTAGGCCCTCCTTTTGACTTGGATGGCTTCGGACACCTCAACGAGTCGACTTACTGAACAAATATAGGGGTTGTACATAATCCCCGCTCTTTTCGGGCTCATCTCGAGCTCGGAAAGAAGGTCCAACCCACATATTTGACATGCAGGTGGAGCTTCCCAAGAATCTAAGGAGGGTCCCGCCAATTAGCTATAAATGCCCCATAGGGGGAGATGAGGGGAGTACCATCCTTGAGAGCTCTCTCCACTCCACTCCCCTAAGCAGGATGGATCCTCCTCAGGATTTCAAAACTCTTTTCAAGGCTCTCTCCGGGAAGAGTCAAAGTGACCTGGCAGAACTCAGGTCTATGGTTCAGGGTCCTTCACTCTCTTCCCCCATGTCATTTGCGCGATCGCCGCGAAAGAAACACCGGCTCGATCCGGCGAGGGAGGTGGCGTCGTCTTCCTCTCTTGGGATGACCGACTTTGCCTAGCACCTGGAGATAGACATGGTACTGATCCCTCCCCCCTGCTTCTTCTTCACGTTTATAAAGACTCTAATGTGTTTTCCAACTGACATTCAGGATCCTACCGTATACTCCCCCGCTCATGATGACCCTGCCTTGAGACACAGTCCTCGGGGACCTCTCCTGAGAAGTCAAGGGATTGAGGGCTCGTAAGGTAATTATGTTACTAGGGTACATGCTGAGTAGAGCATTTTGATACATGATGCTGCAACCTTGCAGGAGGGGACAAGGGCTCGATGGGCCAGTCGAGCCGAAGGGAGGCTTTCTCTCCACTCCCTTCTGTTGTTGCGGTCGAAGGGCCTGCTGGAGATCAGTCTGATGTTCTCGAACGCTTAGACCGTTTTGCTGACACAGTGCGGAGGTAGGAGATTCTACTCCGTGAACTATAAGAGATGAGGGCGTCTGCAAGGCCTGAACTCCCCGTTCGCGTCTCCACACTCGAGTAGCGGATGGAGAGGCTGGAAGCCGACTTCAATCTGCTTAGGGAGGAGGTCCGGCTCACGTTTGGGGGCATGACGACGCCGATAGAAGACCATCTACGCCGGGTGGAGGCAACCGTGCGTACCATGAGTGAGGAGGCTATATCGGCGAGGGAGTGCGTCGGGTCCCTGCAGGGGGCGACGTATCATGCCCAAGGCCAAGGCTTTTGGAAGTGGACGACGTGCTGACCGAACCTTTACCTTTATCTTTCATTTGTTGTGTAATAATAAGGACTAGTTTCATGTGATGTTTTAACCTGCCTCGCGAACGCACATTCAGTTGTATTTTGCTTCTGCATTAACTGCTATTAACTATTCGGGCTCCGCTCTTATTGCTGCGTATCTGTCGGCTAAGCGTTGGGATGAACTATTGGATGTGGCGATGACCGTCCCATGGGCGAGTAGTAGAGGTCTCAAGTGAATGGTTCCAGGATAGAGGTGGGAATGGGAAATTGGGAGGCGAGCGAGTGAGGGTGAGTGGACCATGATGTCCAATCGCCTATGGCCGGGCGAGTGGACTATGAGGTCCACTCGCCCATGGCTGGGCGAGTGGACTATGTGGTCCACACGCCCACTCTCCCTGAGGTGGGCGAGCGGACCTTGCGGTCTACTCTCCCCCTTTTTCTTATTTTCCCTATAAATACCTCCTTCCTTCATAACCTCACTCGCTCCTATCTTTCTCTTCACCTTCCTTGCCCCTAGTTGAAGCTAGTTCTACCCCTTCCACCCTTGCCCTGCGAGATGGCTCCCAACCGTACCTCAACCGTTAGGAATGGCCGAGAGAAATGCGCAGCCAATTTCTCCGAACACTCCTTCCCTAATGGAAAGATGTCTAAGGAAGAGTTCCTTACCTTCAAGAAGTCCTATCTTCCTGAGGGGTGGGTGGCTAGACGTCCATCGACGGTTGAGGCCTTCAATTACTTCTACGGAGAATGGCTCGCGTCCCTCTTGCCCACTTCGATGCTGGACTACGCCTTCCCTTATGGCCTGAGGTGCAGGAGTTCCTTAACTACTTTGGCGTAGTCCCTGCGCAGGTTAACTCTAATGCGATCTCAATGCTGGCCGCCTTTGCCTGTTTCCTACAGGAGGGGATGATTGAGTTTGACTTGACCGTCTTTCGCAAGACGTTCATCTTCCGGGCAACCACCGACGGGGTATGTTTTTTGACAGGCACACACGTAAAGGTGTGCGAGACCTCGAACAAGGTCCATCATTGGAGTGATACGTTTGTGTTCATTCAGGGTGACCTCGGAGATATCCCCTTCATGCCCATTCAGAAGCCCGAGAAGATTTATAAAGCTCCTCATATAGATGGCGAGGCAGATGGGCTGCATGGCTACCTCGAGGGTGCGAGCTTCGAGGTCGAGTACTTACATATGAACATAGATCGACTCTCTTACGTGGAGCCGGGAACATGTACCTTCACCCTATCAACATCTCATTTTTCATCTCTACCCCTATCTCCAGGTGTTTACTTTGCTTTGATTTGTGCAGGTGAACGGACCCTTCCTCAACATCCTCCTTTTGCGAGGGGGAGATCCTCCTCGGCCCGCCGGTTCGTTCAAGAGGACACAACTACTTGTGCTCCCCCCAGAGGTTCCTATGTTGAGGTTATGGAAGGAGAAGGGGCCGGTGGCGGAGACATGATCGCCATCTTCTCTGAAGAATGGGAAGACGATGCTGCGAGGGAAGGCTGTTCGTAGAGGGGACTCAGGGGTGCTACCTAGGGAGAGGGGGGAACCAAGCGACCCCAATGCGTTTGCCAACCATCGTAACTTTGAGATGGGGGTGAATGCCACTGACCCCTTTGGTGATCCCGTCCTCCACTGGGACGAGATGCTGAACCGGGTCTCGGTCACCCCTCAACAGCCTTCTTGGACAGAGGGCAAATCCATCAGGGATGCTGCGTACAACCTTACGTTCGACCTACACGGCCGTCAAGATGTGGCTTTACTCAAGAAAAAATCCACGCGCGATCTTGCTTGCATGTGCTCGCAGGCCCTGCTCCGTGCAACTGAACTCTCTCATATGACTGCCCATCGAGGTCCTAGTCTCTTGAAAAAACTCAGGCAAGCCGATATGTCAAGGCAGGTTGCTGAGGAGAGGGTCGCCGACCTTGTTGCGCGCTTAAGGGTTGCTGAGAGACTCCTGGGGCAGTCATCCGGAGGCCTGGTTCGCCTTCTCTATGATGATCATTTTCCTTCTTTCCTTTCTCTTAAATAACTATAACCTCCCCACTTTTATCTATGCAGGGCCTAGAAGCTGCCAACTCGCTCAGAAGGCGATATGAAGAGTCAGAGCGAGAGGTGCAGAGTCTGAGGGCTCAGCTAGCTGAAGCCCAAAGGCAGTTGTGAGAGGGAGAGAGAGGTGGATCTGTGCGAGTGATGGGGTTTGTCCCATCCACCCCTGCCGAGGCCAAAAATACTCGGAGGAGGATTGTGACGAAGACAACCGAGGCCTTGGTGAGCTCCCTTCATGAGGCGGACGCTCTTCGGGACGACCGGAGAGGGGTCTCTGCCGAAAACATCCTTTCGGAGTTCTTCCACTCCCCTGCGCGACCCA
The DNA here is from genome assembly GCA_033032865.1 of Dactylorhiza incarnata. NCBI lineage: Eukaryota > Viridiplantae > Streptophyta > Magnoliopsida > Asparagales > Orchidaceae > Dactylorhiza > Dactylorhiza incarnata. Next base: position 1,674,326 of record JAWHQI010000278.1, on the reverse strand, counting down.
GCTCATCCCCCTCCAATGGTGATTATCCCCCCGATTATGGGAGTTACAAGGAACTCCCCCTTTTTTGTAGGAGCAATCCCCATATTCCACTCTCGCTCATGTATGAGCTAATGTGAGTGAAGCAATTACTCCTGAAACCTTTATTTCCTCTTAACAAGAAATTATTCTATGATTTTTCTAGCCTTTTTAATCTTGTATTATTCGAGTGAAGCAACTGCTCAGCCCGAGGTCTTTTCCTGAGGTGGAGAAAACTCACCATATCTTAAGGGCTTAGACCAACTAGAAATGGAGGACTTCGACCTTTCCCAGGAGCTTAGCTCACCTAGAGGCGGAGGAACTCAACACTTCCCCGGACTAACTAGGGGTGGAGAACTTCAACACTTCATAGGAGCTTAGCTCACCTGGAGGCGGAGGAACTCAACACTTCCCCGGACTAACTAGGGGTGGAGAACTTCAACACTTCCTAGAAGCTTAGCTCACCTGGAGGCGGAGGAACTCAAAACTTCCCCGGACTAACTGGGGGTGTAGAACTTCAACACTTCCTAGGATCTTAGCTCATCTGGAGGCAGAGGAACTAAACACTTCCCCAGACTAACTGGGGGGTGGAGAACTTCAACACTTCCTAGGAGCTTAGCTCACCTGGAGGAGGAGGAACTCAACACTTCCCCGGACTAACTGGGGGTGGAGAACTTCAACACTTCCTAGGAGCTTAGCTCACCTGAAGGCGGAGGAACTCAACACTTCCCCATGTTGGTTTCTCTTTTCGAAGTCTCGACTGCGACGAACTGACCCGATGAGCCTCCCAGCCGTCGACATCACCAAGCCGGGTTAACGGTCTCTAGTCGGGGCCTTACCAAAAGTGGTACCTTGAACATTTTTCATTCATCATTAAGATATTACATATATACTACAATGCGCACTCCCACGCCTACTCGGCCACATACATCTCAGCCATCTCTTCCATCATATTCTCCACTTCTTCTACTTTCTCCTTCCATGCTATCGTGTTGACTGCTGTGACGTAGCACTGATGCGCCACCTTAGGGTCTCCCCTGACCCGGATCTGGACTCCTCTAGTGCTGTATTTCAAGCACTGGTGGTATGAGGAGGGTACACACTTGAAAGCGGTGATGAGGGGACGTGCGAAGATGGCGTTATACCTTCTTGGTGCGTCCACAATGACAAACCGGCAGTTCTTTGACGTGCCCCCTAGAATGATGAGGAGTTTGACTCCTCCTTCCACCTTTTTTCTCTCACCGGAGAATCCGAAGAGCGGTCTATCCGAGGCCAGCACCCGTTTCGCATCCACCTTCATCTCACCGAAGGCCTTCTTGAAGACCATATTCACCGAGCTCCCATTGTCGACCAGGATCCGGGAGACCGTGAAATTCTCGATCGCTGCCATGATGATCACAAGCGCGTCGCAGAACGGATCCTCGTGGGTCGGCATGTCTTGGGCCGAGAAGGTGATCTTCTCGCCCGGGGGCGGGGCTCGGGAGGTCGAAGCGATGCTTCAACAGTAGATTGTGCGGAGGCTCTGTTGGGAATCTTGTCCTCATGATTCCTGATTTGAAGAAGTCACCAAGTCAAGAAAACTTCACCTTGTATTTAATGTCATATCCAGTTCATGCTTACAGAGATGAGACGATATGTTCAGTACCTCAATAATCTGCCTAAGTATAACATCGTCGAAAAGGCTCAAGCATGTCGTCGACAACAGCAGACGTATCGTCGACAATAGTCAATAATATCATCAAGAAGAAGCCTTGTCGTCGAAAAGGCTAAGTGAGACTGATAGCAATTGAAATCGTCATAAAGAAGGCATGACGTCGAGAAGACTGAAGGTCAGTTGAAGACTAGCAGCTGCTGAAGTATAGTCTGTAGACATGAGGTCATTCATGTCGTCGACAAGATAAGGTGGCCGAAGGGACATCATGCAAACAAGGAGTTCTCGCCGATATCAGTTTGATGACTTTGTGTCGTCTTAAGCTCAAATGGAGAAGTGATGTCCAGCATCGTCGAGATATCACTATCTAATGAAGAATTGAAGAAGAGACTAGTTCAAGGCATCGACAAAGTCCTGTCATCGAGATATTATCCATGTCGTCGTAACAATGGAAATATCGTCGAGACAAATTCAAAAGTAGCCGAACGGGTTGTCAGCATTTAATGTCGCCGCCTGATTGTACAATCAGCGCATGCTCTCGAGGGATTGGCGTATGACAGTAAAGGACATCATATGTGACCCTTATGCGACACATCCATCCTATAAAAGGGAATAGTGGTTGCCCTAGAAAACGTGCGAGAAGAGAAACGAAAAATCATTATTCCGCCGAGCAATACAACAGTAACATCTACGGTGAAGAATAAAGAAAGAAAGAAGAACAAAAATGCCCGATCAGAGTTCTTCAAGTTGCTGTCAAGCCACATCGATTGATCCGTCTCTCTCAAGAGAGGGTAGTCAGTAAACATCCGGCATAGTTAGAAAGCTTGAAGAAGATTTGCATTATTCAGATTGAAAATCAGAAGCATCCTTTTCAAGTCAAGAAGCCAATCTCCATACGACAGAAGAAACAGTTTTCATTACTATAATCTCGTGTAAGGCTTGCGGGCCTAGAACTTGTAAGATCTATTTTAGATCTGAGTGTCAAGCTTGAGGGCTTGAGATCTGTGAGGCTTGAGGGCTAGGAAAGAGGACTTGCGGGTCCAAATGTGTCGAGCTTGCGGGCTCGGGTGCAGTGAAGGGGCTTGCAGGCCTAGGCTGCAGGCAAGACTTGCGGGTCTGTGCTGTGTAGGGCTTGAGGTCCTGTGTGTCAAGCTTGCGGGCTCGGGTGCAGTGAAGGGGTTGTTGGATCGGTCGGCGCCCTTAGAGGGGGGGGGGTGAATAAGGGTTTTCAAAAACTTTAGATTTTATTTAGAAAAATTTGGAATATTGCAATATTAAAACAAGAAGTCTAGTAAAACAAAAAGAGAGACAAGCTTTATTGATATTAAATAAGTTTTACAAAACTTGATCTCAATGACGCTAGAGATCTGAGGCGAATAATAAAAGCTCTTTTCGTTTTCTATCTCGACTCGCTTCCCACGAACCGGTGGCCCTAGCCTTCTCCTTCCCGGATTCGGCCTCAAGCCGCTCTAGCCAATCCTTCACCGAATGTGGCCTCGAGCACCCCCTAGATCTAGTCGCCAACACGAGGCGAATTTCAGCCCTAAGTCCTACCCCAGACCTAGTCGCCAACACGAGGCGATTTCACTACCGTTTACAAAGAAAGACAAATAAAATAATAAAAACTCCCTTAAGATGAACTTCTGAAAGTGGAGGCGAAGATCCGCTGGAGAATCAGCGTTTGTCGAAGCAGACTTCGTTTGGATTCGGCGTGATGGAATCCTCCTTCAGAAGTAGGCAGAGCTTCGCTGGGACCTCAAATTTCGGCCAAGACAAGCCTCTGGAATTCTAGCACTCTCTCTCTGAGGTGTATGCAATAGGTGTGTCGAAAACAAGAGGAGAGGGGGTCCTTTTATAGCCAAAGCGCTACCGCCGGCGCTATCCCTGATTAAGTAACATTTTGCGCGGCAGGATCTTCCATCCGCGGCAACATTTTGCTCTATGCCTCTTGTGCGCCATGCTACCGCCAGCGCTAGTAGCTACCGTCGGGCGCTAGCTCCTTCTATATAAGCCGCCGTAATTGCGTTAATCATCGCTAGCGCCAGGCGTTATCGCTACCGCCGGCGCTAGTGGCCATGTTGGAATTCAGGCCACAATTTTGGGGACAACCATTCTTGAGTCATGTGGACTTTGTTTTCCTGAACACTTAAACACACAAGATCAAATACACATAGGCCTGCACGCGGTGCGGTTCGGTGCAGTTTCAGCCCAAACCGAAACCGCACCGCATGGGTGCGGTTTTTGGTCGACCAAAACCGCACCGCACCTAAACCGTGCGGTGCGGTTTCAATTCGGTGCGGTTTCAATTCGGTGCGGTTTCAATTCGGTGCGGTTTGCGATCGGTTTTTGCGGTGCGGTTTCGGTTTTTCACTGCAAATAAAATTTATTTACAACTCACAACATATTGAATAAATATTTTTACTTACCTGCTGACATAGGAAAAACATGTCTAGACTGGACCTTGGTGAGTATTAGCAAGATCAAATAGCTCCCAGTTATTAACTTATTATGTAATATCATATCATTACATCATCTAAGATTCTTTTCCATTATAGTATCTCAGAATTGACTGATTGTAGTTGTCTTAAGTGGACGGTGGACATGGATGCAGGTATCTGTTGTTAAACATATTCTTTCTGATCGCAATTGTTTTTTTAATATTTTTCTCTCGGAGGTAAAAAGATTAATGCAATATCTGGCAATAGTTGTCCGAGATGGCACTTTGAATCTTGGCTCTAACTGATTAGAAAATTTTTTGAAGCCCTCATTTTCTACAAACCTGAAGGGCAACTCATCAACAACAACCATTTTTGCTAAGGCTACGCGGCATTGTTCTTCATCAAATTTAGTTGCTTTTAATGACCCAACAATCACCCCATCTTCTTTTTTATCACTGAAAGATAACATTTGTTGTTTGTTATCTTTTAACCTAAAGCGACATAGAGACAACATATGAGCTCTCAAAGCACTTGTTCCATTCTTACGAGGATCAGCAGCGTATACCTTTGAGCAATGCTTACACTTTGCTTTATCTCTGCCTTCATTATCTTTAAATTTTGTGAACCAATCCCACACAACAGATTTAACCTTATTACTATCTGAGTCATCAATTTTACTTTTTTTTTTCAATGTGCTTTGTACTAGCATGATCATTGACTAGAGGTTCTTCTCCTTTACCCTCTATTTTCACTTCTCCCTCCAATACAATAGGTTCTTTTCCTTTGTTTTTTTTGGATGCCATGAACTACTATATACAAAGAATCTATATTACCAAAAAAGCATACCAAACAATGAATTATAATGTACAAAAAAAGATAATATCATTATACCTGTCACTATGTCTATGGCGAACCGCAAATATAATCGGACTCACCACTAATCGCCCTGCAACATTTCAACAATAAACAAACTGAATTTATTTACCCGTTAAATAGAAGAAGAAAAACATTTTTACAAGCCCTGTAACCAGCAACTTGAGAAACTTGAGAAACTAAGAAATTAACCTGCTTGTTAACACGAGCTCCGAAAATGAGAAACAACAATGGATGCCACCTATTTAAAGATCCAGAACACAGTCGCCCTCGCCCCTCGCCCGTTGCCGCGCCGCACCGCACAGTGGCCCTCGGCCCTCGCCCTCGCCCGTTGCCGTGCCGCACCGCACAATGGCAGCAAGGAAGGGGTAGGCGGTCGACGTTCGCCCGTTGCCGCGCCGCACAGTGGCCCTCACCCTCGCCCCTCGCTTAGGGCTTTTAATCGGGAAGAGGAATATGCGTCGCGATTCGCGAATAGCAGCAGCCGAGCAGCGCCAATGAACCAAGAAGGCAAGACCGCAAGAATACTGATTTCTGAATACCTAAGCGGCTAAGCCTGTAAGCCAACGCCAATGAACCAAGATTCCAAGAACCGTGAACCGTGAACCTGAACCATGCCTGCAGCCTGCCTGAACCGTGAAACACATTGATTTGAGGCAACAATAACTAATTCCCAATTAAACTTAAAAATTAAAAGATTATATATGTAATAATTTATTTATGTGATATAATATTTTTAGGATTATATATATTACATATTATTGTCGGTGCGGTGCGGTTTGCTCGGTTTTACCGAGTTACAAACCACACCGCACCGATTATGGGTCGGTTTTCGCACGTACAAAACCGAACCGCACCGCAACCGCGCGGTGCGGTTTAGAATGCGGTGCGGTGCGGTGCGGTTCGTCGGTTTGGTTCGGTTTTCGGTTTTCCTGCACAGGCCTAAATACACATAGGATTTGTTAATCTCAAACCTAGGAGATGCGGAAGACCATGTTCCAACAAACTCCCCCTTTTGATAATAACAAATCCATTAATGATAAATCAAAGCATTAATAAATAAGCATGATGAGACTATACTTGTGTGTGTGTGAGAGTGATGACTTTAGGATAATTATTGATTTTAGCATTTAGAATTGCTCCCCCTAAATACATGCACCCCCTAAGTGAATGCTCCCCTAATATGTAAGCTATCATCTTAATTTGTCATGTTGGGTTTTTTTGATAGCAGGTTATATTTATCATGTAGTCCCCCCCCCCCCCCCTTTGTTATTAGCAAAAGTGGGTAGGGAAACAAAGCACTAAAGAATGTGTAAATAAAAGAGAAGGCATGATCGAGCTTTTTAAGTAAATGATAAGGAGTTTTAGAATTGTTTTTCATCGAAATAGATCAGAGTTATGAGCATTACAAAATTTTCAGAGTTTTTAGCATAAAAGATTTTTATGTTTGAAGTAACCAATAACAAGTGTTCCAAGTAAATCTATCACTAAATGAAAGATAGGAATTTTTAAGAATAAGTGATGATGCAAAGAATACAAGATATTAAGTAAGCATGAAAGCGCAAGGTAAAACACTTATATGGTTAAGATGCGGAAGACTTATAGCAATACAAAAAAACATCAAATAGTAATGATAATCCTAAGAAAATATGAGTTAAATTTCACAAAAGATGATGTTTTTGTAAATCATTTTTTAATTAGATCTTTAAATTTGATAATAACCAAGCATGAAATAATGTTTATCAAAAAGAGATTACCACAATGTTACTTTAATTCATAATTTCAAAAACATACAAAACATTGTAGAACACATGCTAGGTTATCTAGTGCATTTCATAAATAAAAAGTAATATAGAATTAGCATTAGGATCCAATGCTCATGAGAAGAAGTGTTATGGAAGATAATGATGTGCACATAAGTGTATTTTTGAGTAATGTAAACAAATGTTTTAATCAAAAATACAAGATATATGTAAAGTACGAGCACAATAAAACACAAATAAGATTACTTCCACACACTTAAATGCACAATAAAAAGTACAACTACCAAGGTGCTCTGCACACACAATGCTCATCAAGACTTATCAGGGTGCAAAGTAGTGCTTGGGGGATCACATATTTAAATTTAATATTGAAACTAGTGATCCAGTGTACTTAAGAGTAAGTGGTTTTTCTTATTTTTGAAAGAAAGATTTGATTTGCATAAGACACTTTACTATTCTTTCCAAGGTGCTCAACCTCACAATGCTTATTAAGACTTATCACGAGGTTCAAGTAGTGCTTAGTGGAGTTATCTTTGTCATTTATTTTATAATTTTGTTTTGTACAAAGTTCTCCGAATACACTTGTTTTGCAAATCAATAGAATTTATGAAAAACATAACCACTTTTCTTAATTTTTAAGAGTGCAAAATAAGGAGTGTAGGTAAGATACTTGTGCAATTTTAATTTATTTGTACTAATACAAAACATACACAAGCATTCTTAGATTAAATACATATGTAGACAATGCCAAAAAAATTGAGTGAATAAATATCATTATCAAACATAAAGCATTTCTCATACTTAGAGGCATGCTAAGCTTGATCCTACACAACTTTTAAACTATAATGATGCACATTTGAATAGATATATCAAAGCATAAAGAAAGACAATGTCTAAAGTAGTTTGAAAAGATAAATTGCAACATTGTAGAATTTCTAAATAATAGATTAAATCATGCTTGATTTTTCACAAAAATCATACAGTTTTTTTGATAGTTTTAAAGTTTTATATTTTTGTATTTGATTTTAGCAAATAAAAGCATATATTTGATTTTTTCATAAAGATGAACTTTAAACAAAGGAAACAACACAAGCGAAAAAGAAAAACATATTTTTTGTAATTTGGTTTTTGTAGTTTTGTATTTGATTTTTCAAAAAATAAAGAAACACAAAAGTGCAAAACTAAGTAGAAAATATAGATTAATATATTTTTAGAAATTTTTCAAAATTTTAAAATCACAGAAAAATGAACATGGACGCTAGCGCCTGCGGTAGCGCTAGCGCGGGAGATAGTGAACAATTTTTTTAGGATTTTGGAAATTTTAATTTTGGATCTTGATTAAGTGTCCCAATAGTAGTTCCATGCTGAAGTTGCAGATTTTTAGGAAATGTTTTGGATGGTTAAAAATGAAGAAAATTGTATTTGTGAGCATGTTTTAACTTGAAAGATCTAGGACACCTAATTCAAGTCGTAATAATCGAAATCTTGCATCGGGAAGGGGTTTAGTAAATATGTCAGCAAGTTGAGAGTCCGCCCCAATGAAGCTTACTTTTACATTTTCTTTCTTAATGTGATCCCTAATGAAATGATGACGAACGTCGATGTGTTTGGATCTAGAATGGTGTACGAGATTATATGTGAGGTCTATTTCACTTTTGTTGTCACATTTAAGATCTATGTTTTTGAGATGAAATCCAAAGTCCTCTAGTGTTTGGCTCATCCATAACGCTTGTGCACAACAACTACCAAGTGCTATATATTCGGCCTCCGTGGTGGAGAGTGCAACCGAAGATTGTTTTCTACTAGACCAAGCAACTAAAGAGGGTCCTAAAAAGTGACATGTACCGCTAGTGCTTTTTCTATCTAGTGAACACCCGGCGTAGTCTGAATCGGAATAGCCGTGGAGCGTGAAAGAGTCATTGTGTGAGTACCATAATCCTAATTTAGATGACCCTATTAGATAACGAAAAATCCGTTTTACCGCTTTTAAATGAGATTCTTTTGGATCGGCTTGAAAGCGAGCACATAAACTTACGACAAACATTATATCTGGTCTAGATGCACTTAAATAAAGAAGAGATCCTATCATTCCTCTATATAGCGTTTGATCAATGGAAATTTCAGATTCATCTTTTCGTAGTTTTAAAGAAGCACTCATAGGAGTAGGGGCTTGTTTAAGATTTTCAAATCCAAATCGTTTAAGCATATCGTGAACATACTTTGATTGACAAATAAAAATACCATCAGTTCTTTGTGAGATTTGAAAACCAAGAAAATATGATAGTTCTCCTACAAGACTCATTTCAAATTCATTTTTCATTATTAAGACTACTTCATTACACAACTCTTCATTAGTGGCTCCAAAAATGATATCATCAACATATATTTGTAGAATAATTAATTCGTTATTTTTATGCTTAATGAAGAGTGTGTTGTCTGCACATCCCATAACATAACCGTGCTCTAACAAAAATGATGTGAGTCGATCATACCATGCACGGGGCGCTTGTTTTAAACCATAAAGCGCTTTTTCTAATTTGTACACATGATTTGGAAATTTTTCATTTATGAAACTGGGGGGTTGTTCTACATAAACTTCTTCTTTAATATACCCGTTTAAAAAAGCACTTTTAACATCCATTTGAAATAATTTTATTTGTTTAAAACTCGCAAATGCCAAAAATATTCGTATAGATTCTAAGCGAGCAACGGGTGCAAAAGTTTCTTCAAAATCTACCCCCTCGATTTGAGAATAACCTTGAGCAACAAGGCGTGCTTTATTTCTTACAATCCTAGATTCACCATCTAATTTATTTTTAAAAATCCATTTTACTCCAATAATTGGATGATTAGATGGTCTTTCTACTAAATTCCAAACTTTATTTCTTTCGAATTGTCTTAACTCTTCATTCATAGCCAAGAACCAAAATTCGTCATTTAAAGCGGTGGAAACGTTTTTAGGTTCGATTTCAGACACAAAGCAAATATTTGAAAATGTTTCATGAAGAGAGGATCGAGTTCTCACCCCAGTGGAAGGTTCCCCAATGATGAGCTCTTTTGGATGATTTTTGGAGAATTTTAACACGCTTGGAGGTACGAATTCATCTTCCTTGGACTTCTCCTCCTCTTCTTTGGAGGGTTCTTCTTCGTCGTGCTCCAAGGATGGCAAAGGTTCATCATCTGTACCTGTAGGGAGCTTCTCTGCACATGGAATAAACTCATCAAATCTAACATTAATTGATTCTTCAACTTTACTTGATCTTTTATTAAATATTCTATAGGCTTTACTAGTTGAAGAATAACCAAGAAATATTCCTTCATCGCATTTTTCGTCAAATTCTCCTAAAGAATCTTTTGTATTAAGAATGAAGCATTTACATCAAAATACTTTAAAATACGACACATTAGGTTTCTTTTGATAGTAAAGTTTATATGGTGTGAGATTTAATGATGGGCGAAGCATGACTCGATTCATTACATAACATGCAGTGCTTACGACTTCGGCCCAAAAGGACTTAGGTAATTTATATTCAGGTAGCATGGTGCGTGCACGTTCTTGTATTGTCCTATTTTTCCATTCTACAACACCGTTTTGTTGAGGTGTGCGTGGAGCGGAGAACTCATGCTTAATACATAACATGTCACAAAAAGATTTAAAATTTTCATTTTCAAATTCACCTCCATGATCTGAGCGAATGCATTTTATTTTTAAATCTAATTCATTTTGAATGCGAGTACATAATTTTGAAAATTCGCAAAACGCATCAGAATTGGAGGAGAGAAATAAAGTCCAACAATATCTTGAATAGTCATCAATTAGAACATAAGTGTATAATCTACCACCAAGACTCGCAGTGTTAACGGGACCAAAGAGATCCATATGAATTAATTGCAGAGGTTTTGATGTAGAAATTTCATTTTTGCTTTTAAAAGATGACTTAGTAAATTTGCCTTTTTGGCATGGAGAGCATAATGAAGATAAATTTCCATTTAACTTAGGCAATCCTCTAATCAATTCTCTTTTTGCTAGTTTTAAGATGAGTTTTGTACTAGCGTGGCCTAAGCGTCTATGCCATAATTCTAATTCATCATTTTTCGTTATAAAACATTTTATAGAAGATTTAGAAAGATCATGAAATGAAACTATGTAAACATTATGAATTCTACGTGCAGTTAATAACACATCTTTTGTTTTAGGATTAACAATCTTGCAAAGGTTAGTGGAAGATTCAAAAAGTACGTCTAAACCTTTATCACACAGTTAACTTATAGATATTAGGTTATGTTTTAATCCTTTCACATAAAGTACATTTGATATAAGAAAAGATGCGTTACCCACTGTACCAACTCCCATGATCCTTCCTTTACGGTTATCGCCAAACGTCACTATTCCTCCTTTCTTCTTTTCTAGGCTAAGGAATTTTGCTTTATTGCCCGTCATGTGTTTGGAGCAGCCTGATTCCAAATACCACACGTCTTCTGTTTCCTTAGCCTTCCTGCAAATCTAGAAAGAAGATGAGAGTAAAGATCCAGATACCCAAGAGGTACCACCCATAGAGAAAGTGGTTTTCTTAGGTACCCAGATTTGTTTTAAAGATCGTTGTTTTATATTCCTGCAAGAGCCAGACGTGTGTCCAAATTTAAGACAATTAGCACACGAAATAAAGGGGGTTGAGACCCTTTTCTGAGTTTCTACATTGCCCTTGCTGGATGATGTTTGTACATTAGAAAAACCAGAAGAATTTTTAACATTAGAGCTACCGCCGACGTTAGTAGCTAGCGCTGGGCAGTAGTGTTCACTATTATATCCGAGTCCGAATATTCCAGACCCAAAGCATTGATTACCCAGAAGCATTTCCAGGGATTTTTGACCAATCCCGAATTTGTTTATGGCTAAATTGAGATTTTGATTTTGTTTTTTAAGAGATGTATTTTCTTGAACAATCATAACACATTTATTTTCAAATCCTTTTTTGTTCTTTTCAATTTGTAATATAGAAGTTTTCAATTTTCTCTCTAAGTCCCCTTTTTCTTTTGCAATGATTTTGTTTTGTGAAAGGGCATTAGAGAGAGAAACTTCAAGTTCTTTTATCTTAAATAAAGAGTGCTCACATTCTTGACATGAAACTTTTCTTTTTTCAAGAGAAACTAATTTTTTTGTGAGCTTACGATTTTCTCTTATAATAGATTCATTTTCATGATTTAATAAAACAAATTTATCATAAAGTTCTTCAAAGGTAGGAGGAGATACCTCATTGTCGCTAAGAACACTGGTGTCGTCATCGTCGCTTTTGGCCATTAAGCACAAGTTTGCTTCCTCCTCGCTACTTGACTCAGAACCGTTTGACTCTTCAGAGGAAGAGTCATCCCAAGTAGCGGCCTTCAGCACTTTCTTCCTCTCTTTTGCTTTCTTTTGTTCTTTCCGCTCCTTTTGGTATTTTGGGCACTGGCTCCGAATGTGCCCGGTTTTTCTGCAGTGATAGCATTCTGGAGGCGGCCTTTCTTCTTCATCATCGCTTCTTTTTTCTTTCTTCGATGAAGAGGAGCATCCCTTTCGTCGAGTATCCTTTTGGAAGAATTTTCGGAATGTGTTCCTTCTCTCTGGATTTCTGATGAACTTCTTGAAATTCTTCACCAGGAGTCCTTCTTCATCATCATCGTCCTCTTCGATGCACTCCTTCTTTGATGTCAGCGCCAACGCCTTTTTCTTCGGCTCCTTGTTGTATTCGTCATGTTGAATTTGTAGTTCTGCCTCATGGGTTTTGATATTCCCAATGAGATTCTCGATCTGGAGCGTTCTTAAGTTATGCGACTTCGAGATGGCCGTCACCTTAGGATTGAACCTTGGAGGTAAGGAACGAAGAATTTTCCTCACCAAGTCCCCGTCGGAGTAGGTCTTTCCAAGCGCCTTGGATGCGTTGACGATCTTTGTGAAGCGAGTGTACATTGAGTTGATGTCCTCTTCTGTGTCCATCCTGAATTTCTCGTATTCAGATTCCAGTTGAAACAGCTTGGCATCTTTCACCTGCGATGTACCTTCGTGAGTTACTTCTAATTGATTCCAAATATCATAAGCAGTAGTGCAAGCAGAAATTCTATTAAATTCAGTCCTATTTAGGGCACAATATAAGGCGTTCATTGCTTTTGCATTATTTTTACACCTTAGTTTGTCGCTATCGTCCCATTTATCTTTAGGTTTTAATAATGTTGCCTCTCCCACTACAATTGTAGGAAGAGAGTATCTGACTTCTACCATATTCCAGACTTCTACATCCATCGTCATAAGAAAGCACATCATTCTATTTTTCCAATAGTTAAAATCTGACCCAGTAAAGAGAGGTGGCCGACTAATCCATTGACCCTCCGAGAAAGCGAGATCATGAGACGCCATTGTTCCTGGTTGTTAAGCCGATTGGAACAAAACCGCTCTGATACCACTTGTTGGATCGGTCGGCGCCCTTAGAGGGGGGGGGGGGGGTGAATAAGGGTTTTCAAAAACTTTATATTTTATTTAGAAAAACTTTGGAATATTGCAATATTAAAACAAGAAGTCTAGTAAACCAAAAGGAGAGACAAGATTTATTGATATTAAATAAGTTTTACAAAACTTGATCTCAATGACGCTAGAGATCTGAGGCGAATAATAAAAGCTCTTTTCGTTTTCTATCCCGACTCGCTTCCCACGAACCGGTGGCCCTAGCCTTCTCCTTCCCGAATTCGGCCTCAAGCCGCTCTAGCCAATCCTTCCCCGGATGTGGCCTCGAGCACCCCCTAGACCTAGCCTAGATCTAGCCGCCAACACGAGGCGAATTTCAGCCGTAAGTCCTACCCCAGAGCTAGTCGCCAACACGAGGCGATTTCACTACAGTTTACAAAGAAAGACAAATAAAATAATAAAAACTCCCTTAAGATGAACTTCTGAAAGTGGAGGCGAAGATCCGCTAGAGAATCAGCGTTTGTCGAAGCAGACTTCGTTTGGATTTGGCGTGATGGAATCCTCCTTCAGAAGTAGGCAGAGCTTCGCTGGGACCTCAAATTTCGGCCAAGACAAGCCTCTGGAATTCTAGCACTCTCTCTCTGAGGTGTATGCAATAGGTGTGTCGAAAACAAGAGGAGAGGGGGTCCTTTTATAGCCAAAGCGCTACCGCCGGCGCTACCTCTACCGCTGGCGCTATCCCTGATTAAGTAACATTTTGCGCGCCAGGATCTTCAATCCGCGACAACATTTTGCTCTATGCCTCTTGTGCGCCATGCTACCGCCAGCGCTAGTAGCTACCCCCGGGCGCTAGCTCCTTCTATATAAGCCGCCAGAATTGCGTTAATCATCGCTAGCGCTAGGCGGTATCGCTACCGCCGGCGCTAATGGCCATGTTGGAATTCTGGCCTCAATTTTGGGGACAACCATTCTTGAGTCATGTGGACTTTGTTTTCCTGCACACTTAAACACACAAGATCAAATACACATAGGATTTGTTATTCTCAAACCTAGGAGATGCGGAAGACCATGTTCCAACAGGGGCTTGCGGGCCTAGGCTGCAGGCAAGACTTGTGGGTCTGCGCTGTGTAGGGCTTGATGGCCTGTGTCTCGAGCTTGCGGGCTCGGGTGCAGTGAAGGGGCTTGCGAGCCTAGGCTGCAGGGACTTGCGGGTCCGAGTTGTAAGGCTTGCGGGCTGGAGATGTTGGCGTAGTTTTTCGAGCCTAGCACATTGCTAGGTAGGCGCAGAGGGAGAGAGGACTACTCAAGACACACTGTCTTGAGGAACCTCTATAAGTTCTTGCGTGCCTTCTGTGTTGTACTACTCTAATCCATAGATCGATTGACCAGAAATTAAGAACACTGAAAGGGTGGGAACCAAACAATTTGAAATACCTATTCACCCCCTCTAGGTGATAAGTCGACACCCAATAACTAACAATTGGTATCAGAGGGAGGTTGTTCAAAGAAAAGCTTAACAGCTTGAACAGATCTGCCTGTGGGAGTCTACTTACTATAGCTATGGAGTCAAGGCTAGCCACCTGCTCCAGGGAGAACTTTGCCCTATGGAAGGTGAGGGCAGTGAAACTGATGGATGCTGTAGATCTCAGAATGTTCCTAACCATTCAAGAAGGGCCGTATATTGTGGCCAAGGAATTGTCTGAAATGACTGAAGATGACTACACCCTAGTCAGTCTGGACAAGGAGGCTAAGAACAGTCTAGCTGGTGCAGTTGACACTTCCACCCTTCATCAATTGTTAATTGCACTACAACCAAAGAAATGTGGGGCTCATTGGCTATCCTCATGGAAGGATCACCGGAGTAAGAGGCATTATAACTGAGAATAGGAACAAAACCTTAAGTAATAGTTCCTCCAGTTGTTCAGATTCAGAAGAAGAAACTCATTTTGGACTAACTATCCTATCCGAGTCAAAAGGAGAAGAAGAAATTCAAAATGAGGACCTCTCTGAACAAGCGTGTATAAGAGCACCTGTCTCTCGAACAGACTCAGAATCAGAGACAAGCACATCAGGGAATGATGACATGTCTCTGCAATATGAAGCTCTTCAAGAGGCTCTCAACCAGAACAGGATGCTTTGCAAAAAGCAAGCTGAAGAGATACTAGTTCTTCAAACCAGAATTTCTGACCTCACTGAGAAGGCTGAGAAGCTAACTCTTGAGAAAGCAGATTTCTTCCAAATCAAAAAGGATTATAATGCCAACCCCAACCTTGACTTAATGACCAAATTTGGAAAGACCTTGAAGGGCTTGATTAACAGCAGAGAACTGTGCCTCTCCCTAACCAAAGAGGTTGTGCTCCTAAAGAAGGATATAGACCAGTTCAATCAACTGAGACCCAAAGATAAGTTTGTCAGAAATGTGCAGGAAAATCCCCTTCCTAGCAGAAAGCCTATAGCAAGCACATTCAAACCAAGAATCTCACCACTCCAAATTAAAGATTGTTGTCCCACCCAAGCAAGAGAGCAAGGATGCCTCAAGGATAAAGTCTCCACAAGAGGAGCAAAGCAGGTGCCAAAGATGCCTCATGAAAGAATCATCATGAGGGAACAGAAGCTCAGTGAATCAAGAAGAATGAAGGAATCCTTAAAAAGGATTGACTTCAGAAAAAGATTTGCGACTGACAAAAGCCAACATCACATCTCTAACCAATACAACTCAGTCACCTTCAGGTACTCTTCTGACCACTCACAGAGGAATCACGCTTCTACCGTTAGCAAGAGGAGAAGACACAACAAGTTTGACTGTTGGTGTTGTGGCAAGACTGGCCACTTTACAGGTGACTGTTGGTTCAATCTAGCTGCTCCAAGGGTAACAAATACTAAACTCGCAAGCTTCCCTACTTCCTACCATCTTGCGCATTCAGGAGCAGTAAGATCAAATATAATCTTTGAACTTAACAATAAACCAGGACCCAAAGAAACTTGGTTTCCTAAAGGTCTGTGATCTTATTCTGCAGGGAGGCCTATCAGAAGAAAATCTGAGGCCTTGGACAAGTCGCTATCCTGGCCAATATGCTAGGACAGCAAACTTAGTCACTAACAATCTTATTGCAGATTCTCCCATTGAAAAATGAAGAAGGACATCAGTAGGACTTCAAACCATGGATGACCAACACATCCCTGAAGACGTATCATGCGTGATGCTAAAGAAGTCAACCGGGAAGGGACGAAGATTATCTAAGACAGACAAGCGAAGAAGAATCTTGTCGTCAACACAGTAAGCTATTTTGACGATATAATACTTGTCGCTACGACAAAAGAGGTACAATCAAGGTTGGGTGAGATCACATAGAGCGCTAGTAAATCGATAAATCAGAGCCGCCAGACGTCATAGCTGTCAGCTCTTCGATAAAATCAAAGAGGTACACGCCCCTTCACCTTCCTTCACTATAAATATTGCCTAGAACAAAAATACGCTTTCATCTGCACGACTATTTCCTCCACAAAATCCCCCTTCGTCTCCGACGTATCGCCTTCTCAGCCCCAATGACCCCCATGAAAGAGGTAGGCAGCAACCCCAATCCTGGGAGTGGTCGTGTCGAGGGGGAGCCCCTGAAAGAAAACCCAAAACCAGGGGAAGAAAAGATTGAGGGGGAAACTCATCAGGAGAGCTCACTCCAAGAAGAATCGGCGGAGATGCCCGCATCTCGAACTGGACCACTCTACCATTCGATATCGATCTTACTCTCTGCTCAAAGAGAGCAAATGGAAACGTTTATACAAAAGACCGTGAAAAGACTCACTAATGAGGTGAAGGCGGAAATAAACTCGATAAAGAAGGACGTCTCCCTTCTGAGCATTCAACATGCTGACTTCACAAATCTCATCCTGAATAGGATCGCTACCCACGAGAAAACCATGGATGCTCATATTTTGGAGGTAAGGAACTTCGTAGACGTCGGTAATCAGGAAACTCTGGAACAGTTGATCGAGCTACAGGACTCCGTGACGGAAGAAATCCAAAAGGGGGAGAAGGAGATTAAGGAGGAGATCAAGGAGGAGATTAAGGAAAGTATAAATGCTTGCTCGCATCAAGCAATGTGGGTAAACAATCAAATAAAGAAAGTAATGCAAATACCTCCATCCGTATTTGCACTAACTGAACCATCCACCAACACTGACTCTAAAGAATATGGATCTGAATCTGACGAATCAGCAACATCCAAAAAGAGAAAGAAAACCTTCAGCACTGACTACAGGAAGAAGAGACTAAGTGAGGTTGAGCAGGACCCAGAATCAAGCAGGTGGAGCCCTCGTTCAAGTGAAATCATCACAGAATCGTGGATAGCGTTTGGACACTCTCAAGTAGACCATGAAAGGGTATACTCCTCGATAGAGTGGAATCAGCACCTAAAAGAACTGGAAGCAAGGAAACAACACAAGATGGCTTTTCCCCATGGTCCTCCTCCGCCTCCGAAGAAGATACCGAAGCCCATTCACTTCTACAAGAGACAGAAGAAGAAGGAAGCAGAAGGAGCCAGCTGCAGCAAGCCCTAATGGCATAGATAACTAGCATTAATTTTAATCCAAGAACAATCGATCGTCTTTAGTTATAAATGAACAATCTACTTATATTAATAATGATATATATATAGGAATACTTATCAGGCATAGATTTGTGATTATATTGATGCATCCTGCTCCTTATGTGTGCGGTATTCATGATTGCGCAATTACTGCTATACCCAGTTATTCCTTGCAGATAAATGATAACATGCCTAAAACCTTATGCACTTAACCAGCAAAATGTCATACAAATATACATGTGTCTATGCTAGACATCAGACGCAGACTTTGCAGGTGCAAGGAAGACAGGAAGAGTACCTCAGGGACACACCAATTCTTTGGAGGAACACTAACCTCTCAATACTGATCCCTCATATGTCATTTAAGAATACGTACAAGGGACGTGCTAAGGGGGACGTGCTAAGGAAGTCTGCTCACGATGACAACAAAAGTCATGGACACAAGATGAAACACTTGGATCTACAGTGACTCGGCGAGGGGGAGCTTGAATGCGTGTCTACCTGAAAATAATCTGTAGTAAAGAAGTCAGAAAGGGGGAGAATGATATCATTGTGTACAAGATAAGGTGCTCAAGAAGACCTCAAAGATAGGGGGAGCTACAAGCTTGATGTACTTACAAATTCAGCACAAGATAGGTCAACTCTTACATGCTCATACCTATTACTTAAGATCATCATGTTTATTATTAAGTGAACGTAGTCTTGAGTTGGGATTCTGACTTCTTCAAATAGGGGGAGATTGTTGGGAATCTTGTCCTCATGATTCCTGATTTGAAGAAGTCACCAAGTCAAGAAAACTTCACCTTATATTTATTGTCATATCCAATTCATGCTTGCAGAGATGAGACGATATGTCCAGTACCTAAATAATCTGCCTAAGAATAACATCATCGAAAAGGCTCAAGCATGTCGTCGACAACAGCAGACGTATCGTCGACAATAGTCGACACTATCATCAAGAAGAAGCCTTGTCGTCGAAAAGGCTAAGTGAGACTGATAGCAATTGACATCGTTATAAAGAAGGCATGACGTCGAGAAGACTGAAGAAGGTCATTTGAAGACTAGCAGCTGCTGAAGTATAGTTTGTAAACATGAGGTCATTCATGTCGTCGACAAGATAAGGTGGCCTAAGGGACATCATGAAAACAAGGAGTTCTCGCCGATATCAGTTTGATGACTTCGTGTCGTCTTAAGCTCAAATGGAGAAGTGATGTCCAGCATCGTCGAGATATCACTATCTGATGAAGAATTGAAGAAGAGACTAGTTCAAGGCATCGACAAAGTCCCGTCGTCGAGATATTATCCATGTTGCGTAACAATGGAAATATCGTCGAGACAAATTCAAAAGTAGTCGGACGCGCTGTCAGCATTTAATGCCGCCGCCTGATTGTCCAATCAGCGCATGCTCTCGAGGGATGGACGTCTGATAGTAAAGGACATCATATGTGACCATTATGAGACACATCCGTCCTATAAAAGGGAACAGTGGTTGCCCTAGAAAATGTGCGAGAAGAGAAATGAAAAATCATTATTCCGCCGAGCAATACAACAGTAACATCTGCGGTGAAGAAGAAAGAAAGAAAGAAGAACAAAAACGCCCGATCAGAGTTCTTCAAATTGCAGTCAAGCCACATTGACTGATCCGTCTCTCTCAAGAGAGGGTAGCCAGTAAACATCCGGCATAGTTAGAAAGCTTGAAGAAGATTTGCATTATTCAGATTAAAAATCAGAAGCAACCTTTTCAAGTCAAGAAGCCAATCTCCATCCGGCAAAAGAAACAGTTTTCATTACTGTAATCTCGTGTAAGGCTTGCGGGCCTAGAACTTGTAAGATCTGTTTTAGATCTGAGTGTCAAGCTTGAGGGCTTGAGATCTGTGAGGCTTGAGGGCTATGGAAGAGGACTTGCGGGTCCAAAAGTGCCGAGCTTGCGGGCTCGGGTGCAGTGAAGGGGCTTGCGGGCCTAGGCTGCAGGCAAGACTTGCGGGTCTGTGCTGTGTAGGGCTTGAGGGCCTGTGTGTCGAGCTTGCGGGCTCGGGTGCAGTGAAGGGGCTTGTGGGCGTAGGCTGCAAGCAAGACTTGCGGGTCTGTGCTGTGTAGAGCTTGAGGGACTATGTGTCGAGCTTGAGGGCTCGGGTGCAGTGAAGGGGCTTGCGGGCGTAGGCTGCAGGGACTTGCAGGTACGAGTTGTAAGGCTTGCGGGCCGGAGACGTTGGCGGAGTTTGCCAAGCCTAGCACATTGCTAGGTAGGCTCAGAGGGAGAGAGGACTACTCAAGACACCCTGTCTTGAGGAACCTCTATAACTTCTTGCATGCTTTCTATGTTGTACTACTCTAATCGATAGATCGATTGACCAGAAATCAAGAACACCGAAAGGGTGGGAACCAAACAATTTGAAATACCTATTCAACCCCCCTCTAGGTGATAAGTCGACACCCAATAACTAACAGGCTCCCCTTCCGGGTGGCCTCTATGCCCACTCCTCTGTGGATCACCCCGATCCCGCCCAGGGTCCCTAAATTGGCCCTTTCCTCGCACGGGTCTTCTTCTTCTTTCCTTCTTCCTTCTCCTTCCCTTGGCCCTTCTAGGCAGAGTTGCCTCCCTTTTGCCGTGGCTTTTCCGCGTTTGCTTATCTCTAGAAACTCCGGGCAGGTGGTTGTCGCGTGACCCTGCTGCTGATGGAAGTCACAATATGGCGCACCAACTCACCTGCTCCCTTTCCTGCACGATTCCTCTTCCTACCTCCCTTTCTTCGGCCAATCTCCATGGCCAGGGGTTGGGGTTACAATGGCTTTTGATCCGGTTGCCATCCCGCTGGGTTGAACCGTCCCTGCCTCCCCTGAAAGTCCCCCCTGGAAATGGCCTCTTCCCTGGCCTTGAGAGGGTCCTCCTGGCAGCCTCTAGGTTGGTCGGGCGGCAAGCGGTTGAGACCTCCAGCCTTGCTCCTGCCCAACGGGGGGTCCCTGGTGTCCCTGACTCCTCACTTCCTCCCTCCTTCTCCCTCCTTGCTCTTTCTTCTCTTCCTTCTTCTCCTCCTCAGTCCACTTGGCTAACTTTTCCACGAACTCCTGGTTGGTGGCATTGCACTCTATTTCTCGAGAGGCTCGCTCCATAAACTCCTTGATAGACAGAGGGGGGTCCCGAGTCAGGCTCATCCTGAACATCCCCTGCTGTAGTCCAAGGGTAAAGGCCAACTGCAATGTGTGTCCGGGCACCTCGTTGACGAGGAGGACTTCTTCTTGAAATCGATCTACGCAGCTCCCCGACATCTCTCCCTGTCTTTGTCGAATCAAGACAAGGCCTCTGCCCCCTTCCTCCTCTTCTTCGAGGTAGAGAACCTCAGCAAGAAACTTCGGCGGAGGTCCTCGAAGCTGTAGATAGTACCCGATGGGAGCCCGTGGAACCAGTCTCTTGCCTTTCCCTTAAAGGTGACTGCGAAGAGCTTGCACCTGAAAGAGTCCGTCATCTGCCTGATCGAGACCATGTCTTCAAACCACTGGAGGTGCTGGAGAGGGTCATCCTTGCCAGTGTAGTAGGACATGGCAGCTTCACTGAACCCGTCTGGAACTAGAGCTGTGGTAATCAGCTCGTAGAAGGGACATCCCCACCCTCCCTAGTGAGACGGAGGCATTCTCCCTACCTCCTCACCGGGGCAGCTGGTCCTAGGCGAGCTGTTGAAGAGCACCCACGCTTGGAGGCTCAAGCCTTCCTCCGAGGCTAGAATCCCATTTTGGTCTGCCGTTAGCTACTCCAAATAGCGGGATTTTGTTGTTGGCAGACCAATTTGGGCTGCCATTGGTAAAACCAAAGGCGGGATTTCTCTATCCGCAGTCCATCTTCAGACAACTATAAATAGACCCCCCAAGGGCACCTTTGTGGATGACTCGCTTTTGGCTTCTCTCTCCTTTTGCTAGTTTTGGTTGGCGAGAGCTCCAGCACACTGTTCATAATGGTTTCCGGGTTTACAGTCTGGTGCTCTCTAAGGTGCCCGGCTCAGCACTGGCTTGGGAGGGGAAGCTCTTTTTGTTCTTCCGAGTGTGTGGCGGGACCTCCTCGCTACAGCTCGAGGGGTCTATTCTTAGTTTTTCACCCTTGTGAGTGAGGTTCTTGTTCTGAGTGTCTGGCCTAGCATTCTAACTCAGGAGAAATAGGTGCAAGCTACCCGCATCGGTCTGAACTCCTCCTGAACCGTAGTTTCTGGGTTCAACAATAATATTTATTAATTAAATAAATATTTTTAGTTTTATTTTATCTTAATAATAGCCTAAATTGTCTCTTTTTATATTTTCAGAAATATTTGGGCTTTCAATAGCATGTTTGAGCTCATGGCCATGATCGGGAAGCATGTCATCGCATCTTGTGTTCTCGGCCGGAATGAGAGGTTGTCGGGCTCTCTCCGGGCTCGGCCCTCAGATGGTGTGCAGACTCGATGGAGGCTGTCACCGCTCCAACGACCTACAACACTTCTATGGCTTCCCACGACGAGGAATGCTTGAACACTTGATGGAGAATGCTTGCTAACACTCCCAAATGGAAGAATGGTGGTTGAAATCGACGGAATATGGTCTCCTTGGTGGTGGAGGTGAAGGAGAAGCCTTCAGACCTCAGAAACGGTGGGGAGGACCTGATTTCCCGCTCCCCTTATGAGCTCCCTGTTGACTGCGGCGTATCTTGCATTTTATACTAAACAGGCAGAAAAATGGTTACGCACGGTCGAACGCACGACCGTGCGTGAACCGTGCGTTATTAAATGATAAAATCTGACTTGGGGAAGACGCTGCGCCGCCCGTGCGTTTCACTCACGCAGGGCAAATCCGCCCGTGCGTACAAACACACGGGTAAATTCAGAATGACCAAAAACAAGAGGAAACAGGTCGATCGTGCGTTTTACTCACGCACGGGCAAATCCTCCCGTGCGTAAAACGCACGACTAAACTCAGATTGTCTGTTTTCGGCCCAGATACAGACGCACGATCGCTACTGTCTGTGTGTCAAGGAAATGCACGAACGTGCGATATGCACAGACTAGATTTTGGGGGAAAACGGGACGATCCGGCCACCTGCACATAAGACATACCAGTTGGGAATACACCTCCAGCACCAAATAAACACAGAAAAAGGATTGGGGAGCACCATGTGCTTACCCCCAATAACAAGGAGCGCAAATGCACACCAAAACGGGCCTAAGAGTGCACCTAGTAGGGAATAACAAATATGATCGTAAACATGCCTAAAGTGTGGTGCAGCGAGTAGAAATACGGCCCAGATGAGTCCATAATTGTGTCTATAAATGGGACTCATCACACCCCCAGACTTAACCATTTGCATGTCTCGGGCAAAACCACTCCGTTCTCCTATCGGAACAATTGGATGTTAGAGTATGATTGAGTGGTGGAGACTCATGCGAAGTCGCATGCTCACGGGCGTAGAAATACATTAGAATAGAATTTAACTCAAAATTATATTTAACTATTTCTAAAACAGTAATTTATAATCTAATTTACTTGGATGGTGAATCCTGGTAAATCTTTCGGTCGCGCAAAAGGAAAAATAGCGTGACTAATCAGTAGAGTTTTACTTGAATCAAAGCTCGGGACAAACTCCTAAGAAATCCATCAAAGTCGGTGTCCATAGGCTTGCATGTTCACACTCTCTCTACTGTATGAGACGACTCGTATCTAAAATCAATAGGACTTATGGGTTAGGATTGGGCTTAGGTTGAGTTTAGGATAGATAAGTATAAGGACGATGGGAATCACATTCAACATAACTGAGCACTCAAGAGAATTACAATCACCAATACAACAATTTCAAGAAGTACACAACACCCCCAGACTTCAACTGAACACTAGGTGTGTGCTAAGCCAATCATACTTTATCTCTGTCGAGAGAATGAAATTGAAAGTTCGTTTTGAACATTTTTTCTTCTTTTTCTCTTTTTTTTTTCTTTTCTCGACAGAATTTCTTTTGTAGGCACACTAAAATCTTCTCCTTCAGTTTTTTCAAAGCTATCATACAACACGGAGATGCACCAAACATGATAAATATATAAATTTCTTTCAGCTCATTTGTTGGTGCGGAAATGGGTTAGGCTGTATGGCTTTGGAGACATTTTGGTGGAGCTAAACAAGGAGGAAAGGTAGGCTCAAGTGGGCTTGCAAAAGTGATTACATTGGTAAGGATTTCAAAAGCACAAACGGATCATGAAATGGCCTATATCACACTTTATAACGAGTACTTCAACGCAATCGTTTTAAGAGTCGCGTAGTGCAAGTTCTAGCCACCGAGAAAGGTTGTCCTTCCTTCCGACCCTAGTAATAAACTACTACTAGTACATCTACACTCGACCCTATGCTACCATTGGATTCACCGGATTCACCATTAAAGTAAAATAAATTGCAACTACTATAGTAGAAATACTTAAATTACAACATTGAATTTTATTCCACTCTAATTGAATTTCTAGGCGTGACGGGAGCACTCGACTAGAGCACTACTCGAGTCGACATTTTTCTCTACTCCTCACTCCTACACTAACAATCCAATTCTTATGAGCGGGGAACCTCGCAGCAATACACAATAAGCACGTGTGATCAAGTGCACGTGTACTAGGTGCAAGTGTACGCAGTGTGCACAATACAATTGAAAATTCCTAACTCAGCACATTCTAACATGCTATGCAAAGTGTGTGCACATGCATAGCTCGATCCCTCCCCCAGACTTGATCAAAACTAAATAAAATAGGGAATTCTGGAATAAGGAGAATAGGGGTAGAGTGGACCTATGCTCATAAATGAGCATGCCAGAAGTGCGGTAATTCCTTCTTTAAGTTTTTCTCCTTCCGCATCCACCACGCGAGAGCTTTAACCTGTGATGTTAGCAAAAAGAAGAAAAACAGGACTAAAAGACATAGACTAAGCAAACGGAACCGGGTGGTTCCCATGGGCTGTCTCCCAAGAAGCCCTTTTGTTTAACATCCTTAAACGTGGACCAAATACCTGTATTAAAGCAGTTTATAAAGTCTAGGAATAAGCAAAAGTCAATAAATCCTAATTATTATTACAAGCTCAAAATAAATCAGCTATAAGCTGATTTGAAGTAGTAACAACTGATGAAAGAAAAAGGTCCGGGGACCTGGTAGTAGGGGTGGAAATTAAGTGGGATGCTCAGCCTCCAACCCCAAATCTCCTCCTTTTTCGCTCTCTTCTTCTCCTCCAGTATTATGTCTTCAAAGAAGAACCGCTTGCCCCCTTGTAACCAATCCTCAAAGGGAAGCACCAACGATGATGAGGAAACAAGATGTTTCTTCACTGTACCTTCCTCATCCCGCCAGGCTTTCGGCTCTTCCATGCATAAGGTCTGATCAACCGGAGGAGGGGCATCCTGTATCCTTGTATATACAGAAAGGGGGTCAGGAAATAAATTGGAAGAAAAACTAAAAGAAATCTCATCTGAGGGGATAATCCCAGCTTCATCCCCCATAGGGTGTGGCAATGACAAACTGATGATATCATTGAAGATTTCACTAGACTCAACAGCGCATGCAATGGCCTCCTCTATAACTTGGACTTCCTCGCTCTGGACCGAAACGGTTGCTTCAGCACAATCGAGACTGTCCTCCTCCATGAGAGTGGGTATGACACCGCGCAAGTCTGCAACATCCTGCAAATTGACCTCAATGACAATATCAGAAATAGATGTAGATTCGTGTGTAGTTGGAGAAGACGTGCTTCTTAAGAGTTCGGGCTCACTCTCCACACAAGGGCAAAAACCCACGCAAAGTGGTACATGAACCGAAGAGGTATGGGGGGCACATCAGAAACGGAGTCATGAGGGACACTGATGCACGTGTCGATTCCAGAGACTTCAAAAAGTGAAGGTGGAAGGGATACGTAACCAGAGGAAGGAGCTGTGTTCACCGAATTCGAGGATGTGACGATCCGGATATCCGGCTCATCGTCATCTGCCAATTGGCGAAGATAATCCGCACAGTCCTTCAAGGCGCGCTCTCTACTTTTGCAAAATAAACACTGCTTTACCGGCTTTGCTGGCACCCAAGGTGCGGTAGCCGCGTAATAGTGCGACATCGGAGGCGCAGTAGAGGAGCCAAAAGATTTATGGGACCCGTACGGTTTCTGAACAACACCATACTCTTTGGGACACCTATCACTAGCGTGGGATGTGTCCCCACACCAACGACATCGGATATTCAAATATGCCCACATGATATAGAAGAAGAAAATAGCATGAAAAAGAGGAAATTAAGAAAAATAAAAGACCCAATCGAAAACAATCGATTCACAAACACGAAATGATCACGCCTGCATTCCCCGGCAATGGCGCCAAAAACTTGATGCGTATTCAGCAAGTGCACCGGTCGCTGTCAAGTAATAAAATTGGGAATAGCTTCCCCGAATATCGTCTCTCAAGGAATGCAGGTTCTGGTGAACGAAACGCGTGGTGAATCGATCGTTACACGAGCAAATAAAGTAAAAACAAGGGCTTTGTGATTTGGTTCCTAAGCTAATGCAGAAAAGAGCGATGCGGGTCAAAACTCCGCTTCGCAAGGCGGGATGGATGCAACGGCCGTGATGTTGTGCTTCGGGAGGCGCGTGGACAGAAAGTAACTGTGATGGGTGAGGGTCGCATACACCTCTTCTCCAAGCATCACCACTAGCAATTGCTAGGGATTCACACACAACGAACTCAGAAAATCACAATAAGGAAAATGCTACTCTCACACCATCGCATCATTGCACATGAACATCATAAAAGATCTATGACATTAAGCTAAGCAATAGTTCATTACAACAACACAAAGAAAGTACAAGCATCAAGTTTAGAGAGGAACAATAGGAAGATGTCACCGCATCTTGGGTTCTCGGTCGGAATGAGAGGTTGTCGGGCTCTCTTCGGGCTCGGCCCTCAGATGGTGTGCGGACTCGATGGAGGTTGTCACCGCTCCAACGACCTACAACACTTCTATGGCTTCCCACGACGAGGAATGCTTGAACACTTGATGGATAATGCTTGCTAACACTCCCAAAGGGAAGAATGGTGGTGGAAATCGTCGGAATATGGTCTCCTTGGTGGTGGAGGTGAAGGAGAAGCCTTCAGACCTCAGAAATGGCGGGGAGGACCTGATTTCCCGCTCCCCTTATGAGCTCCCTGTTGACTGCGGCGTATCTTGCATTTTATACTAAACAGGCAGAAAAATGGTTACGCACGGTCGAACGCACGACCGTGCGTGAACCGTGCGTTATTAAATGATAAAATCTGACTTGGGGAAGACGCTGCGCCGCCCGTGCATTTCACTCATGCAAGGGCAAATCCGCCCGTGCGTACAAACGCACGGGTAAATTGAGAATGACCAAAAACAAGAGGAAACAGGTCGATCGTGCGTTTTACTCACGCACGGGCATATCTTCCCGTGCGTAAAACGCACGACTAAACTCAGATTGTCCGTTTTCTGCCCAGATACATACGCACGATCACTACCGTCCATGCGTCAAGGAAACGCATGACCGTGCGATATGCACATACTAGATTTTGGGGGAAAACGGGACGATACGGCCACCTGAACATAAGACATACTAGCTGGGAATACACCTCCAACACCAAATAAACACAGAAAAAGGATTGGGGAGCACCATGTGCTTACCCCCAATAACAAGGAGCGCAAATACGCACCGAAACGGGCCTAAGAGTGCACCTAATAGGGAATAACAAATATGATCGTAAACATGCCTAAAGTTCGGTGCATCGACTAGAAATACGGCCCAGATGAGTCCATAAATGTGTATATAAATGGGACTCATCAATATCCTATACTATGAACGATAGATAATCTTGCATATAGTTCGTAGAATTTGGAGAAAATATATCTTAAATTTTATTTATTAGTAATTCCTATTGAAACTGAACCTGGTTCATTGAGAATTATATATAGATATAATTTCACTTATAGGGTTAAAGTTTTTACTATTTATCCGGCCCCTTTTGAAAAGTTATGAAGAGCGGCGAGATCCCGACAACGGCTTCCTTTTGTGAAATGGAGCCAGCGATCTTCTCCAGCGACAGATCTAGCAATCTGTGGAGATTTTCTTCCATCCTCTATCGTTCGACGATAGGAGGTATTTCTCAGCGTTAGTGTGTATATCCATAAAGGCGCAGATTTATTTCTGAGCTCTCAGACTCAATAGACATATCCACTGATTTCGAATTAGGCGCAACACGAAAAAGGTGAACTCGGAATAGGATTCCGATTCAGGCAAGGCATTTTCCTGAGCAGATTTTAAGGATAGATTCAGTCGTGAATCTTCATTCTGGCACAGGTCCTTTGTACTTTGCAATTTGTTTCCCGATTCTTGGTTATCACAAGATCCATATGCTTCTCTTTTGGGTTTTTCTTGAAATATTCTTTTGCGCACATGTGATTTGTAAACCCCATAGAAAACCCAACAGTGGTATCAGAGCTAGTTCTGCGATTTCCATTTTTCAGAAATTGTTTTCCATCGCAATGACCGTCTTCTTCTATGTTGGTTTGTGAAACTACAAACATAGAGAAATGAGCTTGTCCACTGCCATAAGGAAGATTGCTTGTGCTTGCATAATTCTTGTAGAACTTCCTGTTGGATCTGTAGGCGCCCTTAGAGGGGGGGGGGGGTGAATAAGGGTTTTAAAACTTTTACTTATATTTTATAATACTTGAAATAATACGAGATCAAAATAATGATTTTGAATAAAGATCTAAATTGTTTTATAACGAAAGAGATGATAATAAACAATTTAGATGAATGAAGAACAAAATCAATTTTATTAAACAAAGAGAGACATTATTACTATTAATAAAATTGATTACAAAATTAGATTTCTATAACGCTAGAAATCGAAGGCGAATAATAAAAACCCTTTTTGTTTTCTATCCCGACTCGTATCCCCACGAACCGGTGGCTTTAGCCTATCCTCCCCCGGATATGGCCTCAAGCCGCTCTATCCTCTCTATCCCCAGAAAAGGCCTCGAGCACCCCCTAGATCTAAACCCTAGACCCAGTCGCCAACACGAGGCGAATTCCTCCCTAAGTCCTACTCAGACCTAGTCGCCAACACGAGATAATTTCTCTAAACGATTACAAAGATAAATATAAAAATACAAAAGACAAATATGAAAAACTCCCTATGGTAATCTGAAGGAGATGCCGAAGAATCGCTGATGATCGTTGAAGTCCAAGTGTGCGTTCTTCGCGTTGTGTTAGCATGTTGATCCAAGCCTCCTTGATTCCTCCTTTTGAAATTAAGTGGGAGATGTGTTGGTCTGGAAAATCCGGCCCTCTCAAAGTTTCTGAAGTGCTGGAATAGGGCTCTTGGCAATCTATGTTTGAAGAAGACGAAATCCATCTTTTTATAGGACTGGAAGCTAACGTCGGCGTTAAGAGTTAACGTCTGGCGTTGACTCAGTATAGAAATGTTTTGATGGCTCGGATCTTCAAAACGGGAAGGAGATTCTGCATCTTTAGAAACATTCATTTTAGGCAACCTTAACGCCGGCGTTGACTCTAACGCCGGGCGTTGAGTCAAATCATTCCCAAAATGCTCCTGTAATCACGGCAGCTTCCCTCCACTCTTTTTGCACCTTGGCGGGAACAAAAGTTAACACCGGGCGTTAAGAGTTAACGCCGGGCGTTATGAGTTAACGCCGGGCGTTATGAGTTAACGCCGGGCATTAGCTCATTTCCATTCTTTTCAGCTTTAGAGCAGGTCCAGACCAATAACAGCATCCTAGTGTCATAATTGTTCAAACCTGCATGCTAAAAATACAATGGCAAACAAGATCAAATACAAAGGGATTTGTTATTCTCAAAGCAAAGGGATGCGGAAAACCATGTTCCAACACTTCCATTGCAAGTGGATCACACTTCACCTTGTCCCTGAGAGCCATCCTTGAGAAGGACAATCTCAACGGGACAAACTTTTTGGATTGGTATAGGAACCTGAGGATTGTCCTCATGCAAGAGCATAAACTCTATGTATTGGAAGAGGATCCCCCCGAGGAGCCAGCCTCATTTGCCTCCCAAGCAGATAAAGGTGCTTTAAAGAAGTATCAAGATGATTACTTAGATGTTGAATGCCTCATGCTTGCTACAATGACCTTTGAGCCTAAGAAGCAACATGAGAGCATGTGCGGTTATGAGATAATTGAGCACCTAAATAAAATATTTCAAGGGCAAGCTCGGAAAGAGAGGTTTGACATGTCTAAGGCATTGTTTTGGTGCAAGATGGGAGCTCGAGACCCAACAGGGACTCATGTACTCAAGATGATTGAGTACATTGAGAACCTTGGGAGACTGCGTTTTCCCTTGGGCCAAGAGTTTGCTATTGACCTGATCCTGCAATCGTTGTTGGACAGTTATGAGCAGCTCATCTTAAACTACAATATGAATGAAATTGACAAGACACTACCCGAGCTCCAAGGCATGTTGAGAACTACCGAGAACAATATGAAGAAGGTCAGGCATGTTAACCCCATATTGACGGTGCATAAAGGCAAGGGCAAAGCCAAGGTATTCAAGAAGACTAAGGTGGGACCTAATTCATATTTTGATCCCAAGTCTTCAGCACTACAGAAAAAGGACTGGCCAAGGAAGGAACTTTCCACCATTGCGGGAAGGCAGGGCACTAGAGGAGGAACTGTACTCTTTACATTGAGGATCTGCATAATATGAAAGGAAGTGTGACTTCCGCTTATGGTATTTATGTTATATAGATAAACCTTCCTGCTCATTCATCTTGGGTATTGGATACTGGATGCGGTTCTCACATTTGTACTAATGTGCAGGAACTGGGAAGGAGAAGAATGTTGGGTAAAGGGGAGATGGACCTACACGTTAGAAATGGAGCAAGGGTTGTTGCCGCTGCCATAAGAGTTTGTCGTCTTTATTTGCCCACTGGGCTTATAATAGAACTTGATAATTGTTATTATGTTTCATCCATAAATATAAACATTATATCTGTTTCATGTTTAGACATGAAAAGATTTTCTTTCATTATTAAGAATAATTGTTGTTCTATATTTATGAATGATGTTTGTTATGGTGTAGCTCAATTGTTTAATGGTTTATATGTTTTGAATTTGGACCAGCCGATCTATAACGTAGAAAATACTAAGAGACTGAGAATGAATGACTCAAATCCTACTTACCTTTGGCATTATCATTTAGGCCATATAAATAAGAAACGCACACCCAAGCTCCTTAAAGATGGACCATTGGATTCATTTGATTATGAATCATTTGAGAGATGCAAGTCTTGCTTATTAGGCAAAATGACTAAATCCCCTTTCGCTAGTTATACTGAGAGGGTTGATGATCTTTTGGGTGTCATACATAGTGATGTGTGCGGACCCATGAGTTATATGGCTAGGGGTGGGTTCCACTACTTCATTACATTTACTGATGATTTCAGTAGATACGAATATGTGTATCTTATGAAGTACAAATTTGAATCCTTTGAAAAGCTCAAGGATTTTAAGAGTGGCATATATAACCAATTAGGAAAGGCAATTAAAGCACTCTGATCTAGTCGAGGTGGCAAATATTTGAGTCAGGAGTTTCGTGATCATCTGAAAGAGTGTGGTATTGAATCACAGCTCACTCCACCTAGAACACCATAACATAATGGTATGTCTGAGAGGAGAAATCATACCTTATTGGACATGATACGGTCGATGATGAGTCATGCAGATCTGTCTGTTTCCTTTTGGGGATATGCTCTAGAAACAACTGCTTTCACACTAAGTCGCGTTCCAATGAAAATGGTTTAAAAGTCACCATATGAGATATGGACTGGGATACATCCTAATATGTATTTCATCAAGATTTAGGGTTGTGAGGCATACATGTGACGTCAAATGCCTGACAAGCTGGAACCTAAGTCAGCTAAGTCTTATCTTGTGGGATATCCTAGAGAAACCAATGGGTATTACTTCTACCCACCATCCGGGGGCAAAGTGTTTATCGCGAGGAGTAGTGTTTTT
Source organism: Dactylorhiza incarnata (assembly GCA_033032865.1). NCBI lineage: Eukaryota > Viridiplantae > Streptophyta > Magnoliopsida > Asparagales > Orchidaceae > Dactylorhiza > Dactylorhiza incarnata. The sequence continues at coordinate 1,642,534 of JAWHQI010000278.1, read as the reverse complement.
CTAGAGAAAGAGTTTTTGTCTACAGAGAACACCAAGGTGGAGCTTGAAGAAGTTCAATAACCACAAACTGTGAATGAACCAGAATTAGAACCTGAGCAAGGACTACAAGGTGTTGTAGCTAGAGAGCCTTCTCAAGAAATACAAGTCCTGCGTAGATTTGGTAGACCTATAGTTGATCCTGGGAGATATGGATTTCTCATATCTCAAATAAGTAGTGTGTTGCTTATGGATTATGATGATGATCCTGCAACCTACCAAGATGCTATGAATGGACCGGACTCCGAGAAGTGGCTTGAGGCAATAAAATCTAAAATGGACTCCATGAATGCAAACCAAGTGTGGACTTTGGTGGAACCATCTGAAGGGGTACGTCCTATAGGGTGCAAGTGGGTCTTCAAGAAGAAGACTGACATGGATGGGACTGTACAAACATTCAAAGGGCGAATGGTGGCTAAAAGTTTCGAGCAAATTCATGGTGTTGAATATGATGAGACCTCTTCCATTGTTGTCATGGTAAAGTCCATCAAAATTCTGCTTGTTATTGCTGCGTATTATGACTACGAGATCTAGCAAATGGATGTCAAAATGGCTTTCCTTAATGGAAACCTCCTTGAGGAAGTGTACATGACACAACTCGAGGGTTTTGTATGACCAGAAAAATCCACTAAAATATGCAAGTTGCAGATATATATTTATGGATTGAAACAAGCTTCTCAAAGTTGGAATCTACGTTTTGATGAGAAAATCAAAGAGTTTTATTTCATGAAGAACAAAGACGAGCCTTGTGTTTACAAGAGGATTAGTGGGAGCACTATTGTATTCCTAATATTGCATGTAGATGACATACTATTGATTTGGAATGGCATTCTGACACTACAAGTTGTTAAGAACAGGCTAGGGGACCGCTTTTCTATGAAATACTGTGGTGTAGTGACATACATAATTGGTATTAAGATCTATATAGATAGATTGAAGAAGTTGCTGGGTTTGACCCAGAGTACGTACATTGAGAAAGTGTTGAAGCGGTTCAACATGCTTGAGTCCAAAAAGGGATGCTTACCCATGTCACATGGTGCGAGTCTCTCTAAGGACCACTGCCCTAAATCTTCGGAAGATAAGGACCGCATGAAGTAGATTCCATATGCTTCTGTAATTGAATCAATCATGTATGCAATGATATGTAATCAACCTGATGTCTCATATGCTTTGAGCAAGACTAGTAAGTATCAGTCTAATCCGGGTGATGGCCACAAGACAACATTCAAGAATATCATGAAGTACTTGAGAAGCACTAAGGATGTGTTCTTGATATTTGATGGAGAGGAAGAGCTCGTTGTAAAGGGTTACACAAATGCTAGCTTCCAAACTAATTGGGATGAAACAAAGTCTCAGTCAGGTTTTGTATTTTTCCTTAATGGAGGGGTTGTGAGATGGTAGAGTTCCAAGCAAGAGACATTTGCTGATTCTATAACAGAGGCCGAGTATATCGCTGCTCCAAATCCGGCGAAGGAGGCTATATGGATTAAGAAATTCATCGGCGAGCTTGATGTAGTTCCTAACATTGTTGATCCAATAATTATTTACTGTGACAACAACGGTGCTATTGCATAGGCCAAGGAACCTAGATCTCATCAACGCTCTAAGCACATACATCGGCAGTTCCATCTAATTTGAGAGATTGTTGATTGAGGAGATGTGAACATATGCAAAGTACCAACTGAAGAGAATATAACGGATCCACTGACAAAGCCGCTTGAACATAGGAAGCATGATGGTCATGCTAGATCAATGGGTATTAGATACCTGAATGATCAGCTCTAGTGGGAGGTCTGTGGATTTTGTATTTGTCGGTTGTATATTCATGTGATGTATTATGTTATGTATTTTTTCTTACATTTATGACATGTTCTTTTGTTATGTGAATTATTTATGTACATGTTAGGCATATATTTATTAGAAGCATCATTCTTAAATGGTCCATAGTCGAGGTATCATCTTAGAAATTAGGGCAAGAATGATACATTAAGACTAGTATGTAGGTTGACTGATGACCGGTTCTCACAGGTCATGATATTGGATATCAAGTTATGATATAGGTACTTATTAAGAACAAGTTGTATTGGATAGGCCCACTGTGAGACTGCTTTGTGGATTGTTATAAGAACGTGTCACAAGTAGGTCTCAAGTGACAATGGTGTTTGTGGATCTTTGACCTGAAGTCAAAACATTCATCAAGTGAGGAAGAGCGTACTTTGATGCCATTTAATGACTTCCTTGAGAAAGGCTGATGATAATAGTTGTTATTGAGTACATTACGAATTATTTGGGTGATTATGTGTGAACAGAGATGAGCTTTGTCCTCATTTTTGACAGGAGGAGCATCCATGGGCCCCTTGATAGAATGAGACTGAGAAATGCATGGCCATGCTTGGTTGAGTCAATATATGATATTGGGCTCACCAATTTCAGGTAGTCAATTCTAGATCAAGAAACTGAGATTGAATTATTAAGAGCGTGACACGGTCCATAACTCGAGTTCAATATGGATGTAAGGGACAAAGGGACATGACAGTACTGAAACATTGGTCACAGGTTCATTGAGTTAGATGACTTCATGTCTTGAGTACAAATGCAGAAAGGATGTTCCAAGTCGTAGAGACATCTCTATTTGAAGAAGAAGGAAGCAGACTTGAAGATATGTCCAAGTCCAAGACTACGACAAATCCTGTCATCGAGATATTGTCTTTGTCATTGTAACAATGGAAATATCTTCGAGACAATTTGAAATGTCGTCAAATACAGTGTCAGCAATTAATGTCGCCGCCTGATTGTCCAATCAGTGCGTTCTCTCTAGGCATGGGCGTTTGTCAGAATAGGAGACCGTTAAGCGGGATCTCAGTCCTATAAAAGGGAACAGTGGATGCCCTAAACAAAAAGTTTGAATCCTGGAAAGCAATCTTGAATAGAACAGTGACGGCGGAGATAAGAAAAAGAAACAAGAACGGAGAACAAGTTCATCTTCATCTTTTGTTCTTAAGAGAATCAGTCTAGCTTCATCGACTGATAAAGAAAAGTTCCAGTTAGAAGATAGCTTGAAGAAGATTTGCACCATCAAGAATCAAAGCAAAAGCATCATCTTAAAGATAAGAAGCCTATCTCCATCAAGCAGAATCAATATTGTAAATCTATCATTGTAAGGCTTGAGGGACAAAAGTTGTAAGATCTGTTATCAGATCCGTGTGTCAAGCTTGAGGGCTTGAGATCTGTGAGACTTGAGGGCTAGGGCAGAGGGACTTGCGGGTCCAAATGTGTCAAGCCTGTTGGCTCGTGTGCAGTGAAGGGGCTTGTGGGCCTAGGCTGTAGGCAAGACTTGCGGGTCTGTGCTGTGTAGGGCTTGAGGGCCCTCGTGTCGAGCTTGCGGGCTCCGGTGCAGTGAAGGGGCTTGAGGGCCCAGGCTGCAGGGACTTGCGGGTCCGAATTGTAAGGCTTGCGGGTCGGAGACATTGGCGGAGTTTGCCGATCCAAGCATACTGCTGGGTAGGCGCAGAGGGGCAGTGGATTACTCAAGATACCCGGTCTTGAGGAACCTCTATACATCTCATCTTGTGTGTGTGCTGAGGTTTTCTGTGATTCTTCTGCGTTGTGCTTTCATTAAGCTCATTCCTTGCAAAATATTTTAAAACAACAGTAATCACCCAAACCCCCCTCCCTTTGGTGATTGTTCTATATCCTACAAATTGTATTAAAGCTAGGTTGATCAAGAAAGCGACTTAACCGTCAGATCTAGATCGTAGAACAATCCAATATGGCTAGAGGTGATCAGCATCGAGAGATGATCAGAGCTATGAAACTCCCAATCTGCACTAAGGAGAACTTTCCTATCTGGAAGGAAAGAGTAAGGTTGTTCATGGAGGCGGCTGGTCCAAGAATCTATATAACTGTACAAGAAGGCCCCTTTATTCCCATGATAGCATCCACTATTGATCCAATGAGGATGGTGGCAAAGAAGTATACAGACATGACCAAAGATGAGCTGACCTTGGCAAGTCTGGATAAAAGGGCACATAATGTAATTGTAAGTGCCATTGATGATTCAACCCTCCAGAATCTCATTCACTGCAAGACATCCAAGGAGATGTGGGACTCTCTGATTGTCTACATGGAGGGTACTGAAGAGGTAAGGGACGATAGAAAATCTGTTCTTAATCAGAAGTATGAAGCCTTCAAGCAAGGCAAGATTGAAACCATCTCAAGCTGTTATGAGAGGTTTTTCAAAATAGTGAATGGACTGAAAAATTATGGCAGAGACTTCACAAACTCTGACCTAAATGATAAATTCCTTAGATCTCTCTCTAAGGAATGAGATATAAAGATATGTGCCATCAGAGAGATGGCTCAGCTGGGCATCTTGGAGCCCAAGAATCTATATGGGAAGCTGCTATCCCATGAACTTCAGCTCAACACCAGGAAAGCTGAAGAGGAGAGCTCAAAAGGGAGCTCTAGAGAAAGATCTATGGCTCTCAAGGATGAAAGCATAGGGAGATCCAAGGACAAGACTCCTGCTTATCAGAACGGATAAAAAAGCAGTGAAGAGTCTGATGTCAGTACATCAGACTCTAATGATACTGACAAAGAGATGGTCCTTCTCTCTAAGCAGTTCAAGAAGATGATAACCAGAATAAGAAGAGACAACCACAGACCCACCTCCTCAAGAAGATCTGAACAACATGACAGATCTAAATCCTCAAAGGAGGACATGTATAAATCAAAACATGGTTAATTTGATATTGCTAATACTGTTTGCTACTCCTGTAATAAGACAGGTCACATAGTTGCTGATTGCTCTTCTAAGAGAAGTGAATCAAGGAATTATGAAGACAAGAGAAGGTCAAGGGACAAGAAGAAACCTGAAAGAGGGTTTATGGCAAAGAAAATCAGAACTCTAAGTGATTCTGATTCAAGCTCCTCAGATACTGAGGAAGAAGCACTAATTGGCCTAATGGCCATAAAGGAAGACAACCAGGATGACATCTCTCATGGGAAGGTACCTATCAAAGCCCATCTGTTTGTCTCTGATTCTGAATCAGTAACAGACTCTTTGCATGATAATGAGAGTGTGTTTGCAGCCAACATCACGACCTCAAGATCCCAATATGATGTTGAATCTGACCTAATAAAGCAGTATAAGGCTTTGTGAAAAGCATTCAAGAACTACAAGAAACTCCTCAAAGTCCAGACCAAGGAGTTAGATTCCCTGAAGACTGTCCAGTCGGAGCTCAAAGAGACAGCTGAAAAGTTGTCTGCCATGAGCAAAGAAGTGGACAGATTCAAGGAAGCCACAAGGCTTAAGAATGCTGAATTAGGTCAGAAGAACAAGGTCATTAGGGACCTTGAAGAGATGTTGCTGGCTGAGAAGAAACTTGCTGCAAACTTCTCTATGCCCAAGACAGTCTTACCTATCATTGATACCTTCTCTGGATCATTCAGAGCTGGCATAGGATTCAATCAGGAGACTGTCAAGGACAAAGGTTTTGAAGCTCAATCTTCTGTTAAGAAGGTGCTGGCATCAGGTCCATCTAGCCATGAACCTACAACAACACTGAAAAGTAAGGGAAAGGTTGCGTCCACAAAACCTGTTCCCAAGAAGGTGGACCAAAAAGTGATGAAACATAACTCTCACACCTGTAAGGTTCACCCAAGACCTGTTAGGTCAGGTGTCCTCCCTCCTGCTCACCAACACTCTCATCTTACTCAAATGGTGAGGTATAAGAGAAGGTACAATAGGTATGAATGCTGATGATGTGGGAAAGTAGGCCACTTTGCCCTGGACTGTTGGTTCAACCCAACAGGACCCAATGCAAAGAGAGTGCAGAACCCTCAGTGGTGTGACATTCCATTTTATTTTCCTAACAGGAACCAAAGACCCAATTCAAATTGGGTACCTAAGGGGAATTAATTTCTCTTGCAGGTATATCCAAGTACCAGCTAGTCTCCAATCTGGTATTTGGATAGTGGCTACTCCAGGCATATGACTGTAGTCAGAAAGTATCTAAGAAGCTTCATCCCTGTGGAGAATGGACCAACAGTAATCTTTGGAGGTTCAGAAAGAGGGATGACCAAAGGTTATGGTAACATTTCTAATGGCCTAGTTACCATCACTAAAGTGGCTTATGTTGAGGGATTGAAACATAATCTCATAAGCATAAGTCAACTCTATGATCTAGGTTTTATAATCACCTTCCACAAGGATAAGTGTTTAATCAAGAAGTCCTTAGATTCTGAGGCTGTCTTGACTGGTACTAGGAGTGGTAATATTTATTGCTTAAATTTTCTGAATGCAAATTCTTCCATGCCTGTGTGCCTTGTAGCTAATGACAAAGAGGCTCTATGTGTTCAATGGCACAAGAGACTTGCACACATTAACTACAAGACCATAAGCAAGCTTTTCTCACAAGACTTAGTCAGAAATGGACCTAATATTAAATGCATCAAGGAAGGTCTGTGTCAAGCCTGCCAACTTGGGAAGCAGACAAGGACCAGCTTTAAAAGCATATCTGTAAAGGATTCCTTTAGGTGCTTATTTCTATTGCACATGGAGTTGTTTGGTCCTATGTCAGTTCTCAGCTTGGGAGGGAAGGCCCACACCCTTGTGGTAGTTGATGATTACTCAAGGTTCACTTGGGAATTCTTCCTTAAAAAGAAGTCAGATACCTTAGACATCTTGAAGAACTTTGTCAGGAAGATCCAAAATGTGATGGATTGTACTGTGGTCAAGTTCAGAAGTGACCATGGTACACAATTTCAGTCAGGAGCCATGACAGAATTATGCCAAGAACTGGGTATCTCTCAAGAATTTTCCTCTCCTAGAACTCCTCAACAAAATGGGGTTGCAGAAAGGAAAAACAGAACCTTAATAGAGGCAAGTAGGACAATGCTAAGTGATTCCTCCCTTCCAGAATATTTCTGGGCAGAGGCTATGAACACTGCTTGTCATGTGATAAACAGGGCCTCCATCATCAAAGACCACAAGAAGACTCCCTATGAGCTAGTGAAGGGCAGAAAAACCACCTTATCCTACTTTAGAATTTTTGGGAGTAAATGCAATGTACTTAATAATGGGAAGGCTAAGCTAACCAAGTTTGCCAAGAAAAGCAGTGATGGTATTCTTGTTGGTTACATCTCCTATAGCAAGGCTTATAGGGTGTACAACATCAATACCCAAGCAGTGGAATAATCTATACATGTTGTATTTGATGAGACTAGCCTTATACATAAGGGTTGGTCTAGTTCTCTAGTGAATGGAGGTGCAATAAAGAAAATGGAGAAATTGTCCATTGAAGAAAAGGCTGAAACCTCAATCAAAGAGAATAATCAATCAGCAACAGCTGAAATTGAAGAAGAGACTATAGAAGGCTCAGAAGCAGCAATGCAAATGCAACCTGAAGAACCAGTTAATGAAGAAGTTCCCAGAATATTACCAATTGCCTTGAGACAAATGAGAGATCATCCTCAAGAGCAAATAATAGGAGATATCAACCAAGGAGTGCTAACAAGGAATAGAGCTGCAAATGAAGCATTGTACCTGAGTTTTCTCTCTCAAATTGAACCCAAGAAATTTGAGGAAGCAAATCAGGATCCATTTTGGATTACAGCAATGCAGGAGGAGCTGAATCAATTTAAAAGATGCAAAGTATGGAAGTTGGTTCCTAGACCTCAAGGACAAAATATCATAGGAACTAAGTGGGTCTATATAAATAAATTGGATGAGAATGGAATAATCACAAAGAATAAAGCAAGGCTGGTGGCAAAGGGATATAGACAGGAAGAGGGGATTGACTTTGATTAGACCTTTGCTCCTGTAGCCAGACTGGAAGCCATCAGACTATTTTTAGCCTATGCTGCCTACCAAGGATTCAAAGTCTATCAGATGGATGTGAAGTCAGCCTTTCTTAATGGTGACCTCAAAGAGGAAGTCTATGTAGATCAGCCTTCAGGTTTTGTTGATTCAACTCATCCTGATTATGTATATTTTCTTAAGAAAGCTTTATATGGCTTAAAGCAAGCACCTAGAGCCTGGTATGAGACTCTGTCTAGCTTTCTCATTGAGAATAAATTCTCTAGGGGAAATATTGACAAGACATTGTTCCTAAGGGAAGTTAAGGGAAAGACTTTACTAGTGCAGATCTACATAGATGACATTATCTTTGGCTCTGCAGATAACAATCTCTGCAAAAAGTTTGCTAGCTTGATGCAGGGAAAGTTTGTGGTGAGCAGCATGGGTGAGCTCAAATACTTTCTAGGTCTCCAAGTGAAACAATCTGAAGATGGGATATTCATCTCTCAGACCAAGTTCACTAGAGAGTTAGTAAAGAAGTTTGGACTGGAGAGTGCTTCCTCTATGAAAACTCCAATGGGAACCAATGTGTCTCTGGACAAGGATGAGAAGGGAATACCCTTTGATGAAACTAAGTACAAATGCATTATTGGATCTTTACTATACCTGACTGCAAGTAGGCCTGACATAATGTTTGCCACATATGTTTGTGCTAGATATCAGGTGAACCCTAAGGAATCTCATCATGTCTCTGTAAAGAGAATCCTAAGATACCTAAAGGGTACATCAAATCTTGACCTATGGTACCCTAGGAACAATGGGTGTGAACTGACAGGCTACTCAGATGCAGATTATGCAGGGTGTAAAGAAGATAAGAAAAGTACCTCAGGAACATGCCAATTCCTTGGAGGAAGACTGATCTCTTGGAGCAGCAAGAAGCAAACAAGTGTAGCAATCTCCACAGCAGAATCAGAATACATCTCTGCTGGGAGCTGCTGTGCTCAACTGCTATGGGTCCAGCATCAACTTGAAAACTACAATCTAAAGATGACCAAAACACCCCTATTTTGTGGCTCTTCCAGTGCAATCTCAATTGCTAAAACCCCTGTCTCACATAGCAGTACTAAGCATATTGAGAGCAGGTATCACTTCATCAGGGAGCATATGGAGAATGAAGATATCACCCTTGAGTTTGTTCCCACAGACAAACAAGTGGCTGATATATTCACAAAGCCTCTAGATGAAGCTAAGCTTAACTTCTTCAAATTCCAATTGGGAATGTTAAACTTAGAGTAAACTTTAACTTAATGATAACTAATCCCCCTACATATAATAGTAAGAAGACCTTGCAGGACAAGTACTAAGACAATCTGGTCAGAAAAGGCCTATACTGAAAAAGTCAGAAAGGGGGAGAAAAGAATAATCTGAGGGGGAGTAAAGATCAAGGGGGAGTAAAGATCAAGGAGGAATAATGTAAAGATGTACATCACATCAAGGGGGAGCTACTAGCTCTGGCTCAAGCTAAGACACAAAAGCTAAGAAAATGGTAACTATGTTGACATCCAATGTATAAACTCACATCTTAGTGGTCAGTGCAAGTAATCTTGAATTGGGATTCTGACTTCTTCAAATAGGGGGAGATTGTTGGGAATCTTGCACTCATGATTCCTGATTTGGAGAAGTCACCAATTCAAGAGAACTTCACTATGTATTTGAATTATCCTCTTAGTTTTATCATTTCTGTAAAAGATAAGTATAGGCAAAGCAAAGAAGAATGATTGTGTCTGATGTCGTCGAAAAGAATCAAGTGTATCGTCGACAACAGCAGGCACATCATCGACAACATGCTGAGCAAGGCAAAATGGTGATATCGTCCTGACATCTTCACGACGATATCAGAAAGTCGAAGATGAAGAAGAGGACTCAAAGATGTCGACGATGTGGTCGACGAGAAGCCTTGACATTGATAAGGCTAAGTCGGATTGAATGCCACTGAAAAGGCAAAGAGAAGATCAGTGTCGAAGATATCGTTGACAAGAAACTATGTCATCGATAAGACTGAACATGACAGGTATCATCGTAAAGAAGCCTTGTCGCTGAAGAGGCTAAGTAAGATTGATGACAACTATATCGTCGAAAAGAAGTCGTGACGTCGAGAATGCTAAAGATGCAGCTGAGAAGATGGGCAGTTGGTGAAGAACGGTCTGTCGACATGATATCAATTATGTCGTCGACAAGATAAAGCTGTTACAGCGATATCAAGCAGACAAGAAGATCACGCCGACATTAGTTATATGACTTAACGTCGTCTTGAGTACAAATGCAGAAAAGGATGTTCCGTGTCGTAGAGACATCTATATCTGAAGAAGAAGGAAGCAGACTTAAAGATATGTCCAAGTCCAAGACAACGACAAATCCTGTCGTCGAGATATTATCCTTGTCGTTGTAACAATGGAAATATCGTCGAGACAATTTGAAATGTCGTCAGATGCCGTGTCAGCAATTAATGCCGCCGCCTGATTTTCCAATCAGCGCGTGCTCTTTAGGCATGGGCGTTTGTCAGAATAGGAGACCGTTAAGTGGGATCTCAGTCCTATAAAAGGGAACAGTGGATGCCCTAAACAAAAAGCTCGAATCCTGGAACTTAAGAGAATCTCCCCAAGCAATCTTGAATAGAACAGTGATGGCGGAGATAAGAAAAAGAAACAAGAACGGAGAACAAATTGATCTTCATCTTGTGTTCTTAAGAGAATCAGTCTAGCTTCATCGACTAATAAAGAAGAGTTCCAGTTAGAAGATAGCTTGAAGAAGATTTGCACCATCAAGAATCAAAGCAAAAGCATCTTCTTCAAGATAAGAAGCCTATCTCCATCAGGCAGAATCAATATTGTAAATCTATCATTGTAAGGCTTGAGGGCCAAAAGTTGTAAGATCTGTTATCAGATCTGTATGTCAAGCTTGAGAGCTTGAGATCTGTGAGGCTTGAGGGCTAGGGCAGAGGGACTTGCGGGTCCAAATGTGTCGAGCCTGTTGGCTCGGGTGCAGTGAAGGGGCTTGCGGGCCTAGTCTGTAGGCAAGAATTGCGGGTCTGTGCTGTGTAGGGCTTGAGGGCCCTTGTGTCGAGCTTGCGGGATCGGGTGCAGTGAAGGGGCTTGGGGGCCTAGGCTGTAGGGACTTACGGGTCTGAGTTGTAAGGCTTGCGGGCCATATACATTGGCAGAGTTTGCTGAGCCTAGCACACTGCTGGGTAGGCACAGAAGGACAGATGACTACTCAAGACACCCGGTCTTGAGAAACCTCTATACATCTCGTCTTGTGTGTGTGCTGAGATTTTCTGTGATTCTTCTGCGCTATGCTTTCATTAAACTCATTTCTTGCAAAATATTTTAAAACAACAGTAATCACCCAAACCCCTCCCCCCATTGGTGATTGTTCTATATCCTACAGTCAGACTAAGAATGAGTTGGAGAAATGTTCTAGAATCGACTAGAAGAATTCGACTAGACGGTCTAGTCGATCGGCTAGAAGAATTCGACTAGGTGTCTGGTCGTTCGACTAGCGTTCTAGTCGATCGACTAGAAGAATCAACTAGATGTCTGGTCGAATGGTTTATCTGCTGATGTAATGTATATCGGTTAGATCTTCAAGATCAACTAGATTGTCTAGTCGATCGCCTAGACTAGACAGTATTAACTGGACAGTATCGATCAGAACATCAAGCCGATCGACTAACCTGTCTAATCGATCGCCTAGACTGGACAGTATTTAATGGATGGTATCAGTTAGACCTTCAAGCTGATTGAGTAGACTGTCTAGTTGATCGCCTAGACTGGACAGTATTTACTAGAAAGTATCGGTTAGACCTTCAAGCCGATCGACTAGACTGTCTAGTCGATCGCTTAGATAAAATCAACTTGGTTGTCTTTGTGTTGATATAGTGTATATCGGCAAGCCAGTCGACTAGATTATCTAGTTGATCATCTGGACATCAAGCCGATCGACTAGACTGTAAGTTTGATAGCCTGAATCTGTTTTTCTCCTTCATCTGAACCTTGAACCCGGTTCACCTATTCTTAGGGAAATTCCTATTGAAGCTGAACCCGGTTCACTGAGAATTATATATATATAATTTCAATTCTAGGGTTATGGTTTTTACTATTCATTTGGCCCCCTTCTGAAAGGTTCTGAAGAGCGGCGAGACCCCCACGATGGCTTCCTTTTGCAAACCGGAGCCGACGATCTTCTCCAGCGATAGATCTAGCAATATGTGGAGATTTTTTTTCCAGCCTCTATCGTTCGATGATAGGAGGTGTTTATCAGCATTATTTTGTATATACATAAAGGCGCAGATCTATTTTTGTGCTCTCGGACTCAATAGACTTAGCCGCTGATTTCGAATCAGGCGAAGAACGAAAAAGACAAACTCGGAATAGGATTCCGATTCTGGCAAGGCATTTTCTCGAGCATATTTTGAAGACAGATTCAGTCATGAATCTTCATTCTGACACAGGTACTTTGTACTTTGCAATTCGTTTCTTGATTCATGGTTATCACATGATCCATATGCTTCTCTTTTGGGTTTCTCTTGAAATATTCCACTACACACATGTGATGTGCAAACCCCATAGAAAACCCAACATAACCACCCATATTTCTGAGGCTAAAGAAGGTGCAAATGCCAAGAGGGTAACTGCCCATGCTCTCGGATACCAAAGGCATGATCTGGCTCTAAATTGGATTGGCTCAGGGTGCGGTTACAGGATTTTGGGTTAATAGGGGTGAATAGAATCTTTATAATTTTATAGAACTAATTATTCACCCAGAAGTGGGCAATCACCCCCAGGACGTCTGGACCGAGCATCAACATCCTAGGCAGTTTTCCTTTGAATTTTTGCATCGTCTCTCTAACAGGCCGCACCGTCTCTCTAGGAGTCCGCACCATCATTCCAGCAGTGCGTGGCGTCTCACCAGGAGCATGCGTTGTCCCTCCAGGAGTTCACACAGTCACTCCAGCAGTGCGCGCCATCTCTCCAGGAGTCCACGTCGTCACTCCAGCAGTGCGCACCGTCTCTTCAGGAGCCCGTGACGTCTCTCCAGGATTCTGCACCATCTCTCAAGGAGTCTGTGCTGTCTCACCAGCAGTCTGGGCTGTCTCTCTAATGGTCTGCACTGTCTCTCCAGGAGTCTGCGCCGTCTCTCTAGGAGTCTGCGTCGTCACTCCAATAGTATGCACCATCTATCCAACGATCTGCACCATCACTTCTGATACCTGACTCTTCATGTACCCTGGGTAGATGAGCATTAAATGCTACATTGAATGCTCCCCACCGTCTGGGAAGCCTACCCTCATGTATAAATAGAGGGTCAGGGGTGTTTAGAGGGGGACAGGGAACTGGGGCCATAACCTATCATGTTGTAGGTGCGGTTATAAGTTCAAAGTGTCCGCCAGTTGCCTAGAATTAACTATAACATCCCATTTCCTACTAGACCCCTGGACTTCAATTAGGGTAGGACATGTGGTGAGTGAGGTGGGTTTGAGCTAGGTAGTGACATTAGGTCACATTGAGTTGAGAGAACTCACATGTGGTCCACTAGAGGAGGGTAGTCAACCATGGTCAATTTTAGGCTTAAAAGAGGAAATATTGTGTGCCAAGTCAAAATCGATGGACCATCCCGTCGATCGACGGACAATCCCGTCGATCGACGGGACCATGCCGTCGATCGGTGGCATCAGCTGAGAAAGATATATTTCTTTATATCTTTAAGTCAAAATCGACGGGACCATCCCGTCGATCCCGTCGATCGATGGGACCATTCTGTCATTTGTCGGCAGCAGCTATGTAAGCTGCTTCTTTATAACTTTAAGTAAAAATCGATGGAACCATACCGTCGATCTCGTCGATCGACCGGACCATCCCGTCGATTGTCGGCAGCATCTATGTAAGTTGCTTCTTTATATCTTTAAGTCAAAATCGACGAGACCATCCCGTCGATCGACTGGACCATCCCGTCGATTGTCGGCAGCAGCTATGTAAGTTGCTTCTTTATACCTCTAAGTTATAATCGACGAGACTTATTGTCGATCGACGGGACCATCCCGTCGATTGCTGGCAGCAGCTGGGAAAAGCTGCTTCCCTAGGCGTTAAGTTTAAATATTATATCTTTGTTTATTTTAAGGCTAGTAGGTGGCTTTGGCCAATAAGAAAATGACACATGGATGTCTTGTCCAATCCAAGCAAGGAAAAAAGTCTTTGCCATTAATTTCCCATTAATCCAAATCAAATCAGCCACATTTTTCTCTCTCCTCCCTTAGCCTTGAAACTCCATTCCCTCACCTGAAGCAGCACTCTCCTTCTTCTTCTTTTTCCTCACATCCTAAGAAGCTCCAGCAAACTCGCCGGAGAAACTTGCCGCCATGCCGCCCCAACGGATCACCTGATCTCAAGCCCCCATTCAGGTCCGGTTTCTCCTCCCTCCCCTCGTGCTAGCTTCCCCCTTCTTCCATTTTTGTTCTTAACCAAAAATCTCCACCGCTGGCTGGAGGAAGAAGATGAGCAGGAATCGTCTGATTCTGCTTTAAGATTTGTGCAGATCAAATCATTATATTAATATCATGCGTATTAATCTGTCATACTATTTCAGCACATAGATTAATTGTTTTGAAACCCTCATAAGCCATTTCATGAAAAGTAGCCAGAGACAACTTGTGTAGATCTGAGTGTCTACTTTATTTAGAAATTTGAATCAGCTCATTTGGATCCCTGTAGCTCCCTGGGCACCCATTCTTGTGAGACATGTACATAGGGAGCCCTAGACATTTAAAAATTAATTTTGAGAGAAATATAACTCTAAATGACTTGAAATTTTGGGCATTCATGAGTCATGCCCTAAAGTACCCCTGCCAAAATTGGGTATTTTGGGAGGACATTTCTCTATAGTTTTGATCAATATTCAACTAATCAAATAAATTAAATTTATGGAGTTGTGTGAGTCCCAATGACCCCAAATTTGGGTGTCATCCTTGATAGGCCATTATTAAACTCTGGTTAAAATTTGGAAGCAATTGGACCTCTGCATGTGGGGTAATTCCACTTGCATGTCTTTGCCGATTATGTGATATGGTGTGCATATAGCCAAAAGGATATTTTGTGTATTTGGCATAAATGGATTAGAGTTAGCCTCTGAGATTTCGGCCACACCCTCTTTATGACATAATACATTGTCTCAGGAAATATTAGGATTTTTGGGACCAAAAATCCTAAGTATTTGATAAACTCGAAATATGTCACATTTATGTATTAGTGAAATATTTATGGCTAATACCTTGTGGAAACTTTTGAAACTCTGAAAAATCTTTTGGAATCTAAATTTGAACATCTAGAATTTTTGATGGAATTTTTGGATGTATTACACATGATAAAATTCCACATATTCAATGTCACACTTTTTAATTTATGAAATAGCTATGGTGAAATGTTTATGGAAAATTATGAAATTCTGGAAGGGATCTTTTTTGGTCATTACAGTACTCTAGTAATTTTCTCAGAATTTTTGCAAGACATAAATTAGTACTTGCTGTGTAAAGCCGCATTTTCACCCCTTTTATTTATATGGAAATCATGATTATAAATTCTCTGAAAAACTGTGGAACCATGGAAATCATGTTATTTTGCCACCTATCACCTCTGGAAATTTTATTAGCAAGATTGAAATTACTTACAAGGTACTCCCTTTGTAATTTGGAACATGTCAAATGATTAATGAATTTTAAATAGAGGTCAAATTAATTTGAAATATGTCAAAAATCTGGACACTTCTTAAATTATCCAATAGGACATGTAGTATGAATTGTAGCTCAATTGGACATGATATGTGTAAGATTGCATCATAGGAATCAAATTTAGTTCATTCTTATTTTGGACTGCGAATAGTAAAAACTCAATATGATGATTTGATTGTCATGATCATAGGGAAAATAAGTAAAACTTGGATCATAGTAGTTTTATATCATTTATATCAGCCCCTAGAAGTTGTGGAATATTTGGAGAACATTCATACTAGATTTAGAGGATGAGAGAGCCTATGTGTTGAACACCATTCAAGAGAACGTTTGCCCAAGAATAGAATGAAGGATAAGTCATAAAGCATTTATGTTATAAAGAGTAATAAGGAGAGTGGGTCTTTGGAAATGGGTAGCCACCAATAAAAGTAATTGTCTTGGAAAGGGGGGTTTGGGCTTCAGCCCATCGTAATCCCTAGTACCGCTGTGAGCCCTTCACCGGGTAGACCTCGGGAAGTCCAGGATTCACCCTAAACTTCTAAGTATAACAATAATTAGACAATAGTAGTCTAACTAAACGAATAAGAGATATGGTAAGCATCATCCCGAGTTAAGGGATGGGAAGTTGTACATCAGGACGGGTTGGTCCTGCGAGCTGGAGGCTCGGGAAGTTGTATATCAGGACAGGTTTGTCCTGTGAGCTGGAGGCTCGGGTTGTGATAACTTGTATGTGCATAATTAGTGGCGGGTCTTCGATATTGGACCGGTCGTCACACCGATGGAAGTACATTGACTTAGGCAGGTGTGAGGGGCCAGTAGGTTGTTTATACTGCAGTCTGGAGGACAATCCCCGAAAATGTACACCCGACCTTAAAGACTGGTGGGTTCCAGCAAAGTGTACGCAAGACTCTAGAGTGCACCTAGGACGTGTACAGAGGCGTACGAAGGGTCTAGGCCTAGTAGTGTGTATACCCGCCTAGGAAGTGGAGGCACCTGCTCCACTGCTGTCGTAGCCACAATGGTGGTACTAGAGAGTGAAGTTAGCTCCAAAAATTGGGAACGAAAGGTCTGTGATCACAGAGTCGTGTGTGTGAGTTGCACTTGTATGAATCATATCATAACATGCATATCATATCATACATAAACCTTAGAACATAATTTGCAGACCTTTATCATATAAATTAGTATGAGATCTTTTATATGATAAGTTATTATTCCGGAAACCTAAACTTATAAGTTTGTATGGGCATTCATATAAGTTAAGGTACTCATGTGATGGTAGTATAGATATACTAGTTTACTTACCTGCGCCGCACTGCTTTACTTTACTTTACTTACTTCTTTTACCGTTCATTACTGCTTACCTGTTTATATTGCTAGTTTAGTACCTTGTGATGTATATACTTGCTAGTACAGTTTACCTGGTTATGTATATACTTTCTAGCGTAGACTCCCTTATCACCTGCTTATTTTTGCTATTATATTTGTTGTCCTCCGCTTCCTTCCTCCCGCTCAGTGCCTAGGAGTCGCGGGGGGAGGCGGGACAAAATTGGCTTAGTCTTATGACTAACGGTCGGTTGTGACCGTAGGAGTCCAAGGAGCTGGAGCACCAGCCGGACGAGGTGGCAGAACTTGAGAAGCAGATGTCGCGAACTACTTCTACTACAAGTCAGGTGATTGTTGATGAGAGTATTTAGCTTCTGCATAGAGATGTTGAGAGAGTGACTCTTTTGTTGTTTCCATTTGGTTATGTATTGGGCATAAGCCCTTACTCTCTTTTGTGCTCATTGTTGGACTGCTTATATACATTTATGAGATTTTGTGATTATGTGCGTGCTCATTTCTTTTATATACTTCTATTCTCTATTGGCCTAAAGGTTAAATGATCGTACAAGACGACAGGATCGACGTCTTACAGTGGAGGCTAAACCGAGTGTTGGTGTCATTCGAAAGGCGACAGTTCTGGGCATAAGGCCCGGTTAACCCTCCTAGTAAGGGGGAGAGGGGGGGGGGGGGGGGGGGGGGGGGGGGGGAGGTCTTACATTAACTACTTTTCTCCTACTATTCACCTCATGTTGGGAATCTTCCCCTCATGATTCCTGATTTGAAGAAGTCACCAATTCAAGAGAACTTCACTATGTATTTGATTATCCTCTTAGCTTTATCATTTCAGTATAAGATAAGTATAGGCAAAACAATGAAGAATGGTTGCGTCTGATGTCTTCGAAAAGGCTTAAGCATGTCATCAACAACATCAGACATATCATCGACAATAGCTGACACATCGTCAAGAATATGCAGAGAAAAAAATGATGATATCGTTGTGACATCTCACGACGATACCAGGATGATGAGACAAAGAAGAAGACTCAAAGATGTTGACAATATCGTCAACAAGAAACCTTATCATCGAAAAGGCTAAGTGAGACCAATAGCGATTGACATCGTCATAAAGAAGGCATGACGTCGAGAAGTCTGAAGAAGTTCATTTGAAGACTAGCAGCTGCTGAAGTATAGTCTATCGACATGAGTTCATTCATGTCATCGACAAGATAAGGTGTCCTAAGGGACATCGTACAAACAAGGAGTTCTCGCCAATATCAGTTTGATGACCTCATGTCGTCTTAAGCTCAAATGGAGAAGTGATGACCAGTATCGTCGAGATATCACTATCTAATGAAGAATTGAAGAAGAGACTAGTGCAAGGCGCCGACAAAACCTATCGTCGAGATATTATCCATGTCGTCGTAACAATGGAAATATCGTCGAGACAAATTCAAAAGTAGTCGGATGCACTGTCATCATTTAATGTCGCTGCCTGATTGTCCAATCAGCGCATGCTCTTGAGGGATGGGCGCCTGTCAGTGAAGGACATCATATATGACCGTTATGCGGCACATCTCAGTCCTATAAAAGGGAATAGTGGATGCCCTAAACCTCTCTTGAACTTGTGGAACTTAAGAATATCTCCATAAACAATCTTGAATAGAACAGTAACGGCAGAGGAAAGAAAAAGCAAGAACGGAGAACAAGTCAATCATCATCCTTTGTTCTCTACAGAATCAGTTCAGATTTATTGAATGAAAAAGAAAAGTTCCAGGTAGAAGATGTTGGATCGGTCGGCACCCTTAGAGGGGTGGGGGGTGAATAAGGGTTTTCAAAAACTTTAGATTATATTTGAAAAACTTTGAAATATTGGAAGATCAATACAAAGAGAAATCAAGTAAAACAAAAAGAGAGACAAGCTTTATTAATGATAAATAAGTTTTACAAGACTTGATCTCGATGACGCTAGAGATCGGAGGCGAATAATAAAAAGGCTCTTTTTGTTTTCTAACCCGACTCGCTTCCCCACGAACCGGTGGCCCTAGCCTTATCCACCCCAGATTCGGCCTCAAGCCGCTCTAGCCAATCCTTCCCCGGATGTGGCCTCGAGCACCCCCTAGAACTAGCCTAGATCTAGTTGCCAACACGAGGCGAATTTCAGCCCTAAGTCTACCCCAGACCTAGTCGCCAACACGAGGCGATTTCACTACCGTTTACAATGAAGAAAGAGAAATAAAATAATAAAACCTCCCTTAAGATGAACTTCTGAAGTCGGAGATGAAGATCCGCTGTAGAATCAGCATTTGTTGAAGCGGACTTCGTCTGGATTCGGCGTGATGGAATTCTCCTTCAGAAATTGGCAGAGCTTCGCTGGGACCTCAAATTTCGGCTAAGACAAGCCTCTGGAATTCTAGTACTCTCTCTCTGAGGTGTATGCAATAGGTGTATTCGAAAACAGGAGGAGAGGGGGTCCTTTTATAGCCCAAGCGCTACCGCCGGCGCTAGCCCGGATTAGGAAACAATTTGCGCGGCAGGATCTCCCATCCGTGGCAACGTTTTGCTCTATGCCTTTTGTGCGCCATGCTACCGCAAGCGCTAGTAGCTGCCGCCGGCGCTATCCCCGATTAAGAAACTTCTTGCGCGGCAGGATATTCAATCCGCGGCAACCTTGCTTTTATTCCTTCTGTGTTCATTTCTACCGCCGGCGTTATCCGCTACCGCCAGGCGTTAGCGCCTTCTATAACAGCTCCTGGAATTGCGCTATTCATCGCTAGCACCCGGCGCTAGTTGCTACCGCCGACGCTAATGAGCCTCTTCGGATTTTGGCTTCAATTTTGGGGGCAGTCATCATGAGTACTCCTTGAGTCATATGGACTATGTTAACCTGCACACTTGAACACACAAGATCAAATACACATAGGATTTGTTATTCTCAAACCTAGGAGATGCGGAAGACCATGTTCCAACAAACTCCCCATTTTGATAATAACAAATCCATTAATGATAAATCAAAGGATTAATAGATAAGCATGATGAAACTCTTCTTGTGTGTGTGTGTGAGAGTGATGACTTAGGATAATTATTGATTTTAGCATTTAGAATTGCTCCCCCTAAGTGAGTTCTCCCCTAATATGTAAGCTATCATCCGAATTTGTCATGTTGGGTTTATGATAGCGGGTTATATTTATCATGTTAGTTCTCCCCCTTTGTTATTAGCAAAAGAGGGTAGGGAAACAAAGCACCAAAGAATTTGTAAATAGAAGAGAAGGCATGATCGAGCTTTTTAAGTAATTGATAAGGAGGTTTAGAATTGTTTTTCATTGAAATAGATCAGAGTTATGAGCATTACAAAATTTTCAGAGTTTTTAGCATAAAAGATTTTTATGTTTGAAGTAACCAATAAAAAGTGTTCCAAAGAAATCTATCACTTAATGAAAGATAGGAATTTTTAAGAATAAGTGATGATGCAAAGAATACAAGATATTAAGTAAGCATGAAAGCGCAAGGTAAAAACACTTATATGGTTAAGATGCGGAAGACTTATAGCAATACAAAAAAAAACATCAAATAGTAATGATAATCCAAAAAAAGAGTTAAAGTTCACAAAAGATGATGTTTTTGTAAATCATTTTGTAGTTTTAAATTTGATAATAACCAAGCATGAAATAATGTTTATAAAAAAAATTACTACAATGTTACTTTAATTCATAATTCCAAAAACATACAAAACATTGTAGAACACATGCTAGGTTATCTAGTGCATTTCATAAATAAAGAGTAATATAGAATTAGCATTAGGATCCAATACTCATGAGAAGAAGTGTTATGGAAGATAATGATGTGCACATAAGTGTATTTTTGAGAAATGTAAACAAATGTTTTGATCAAAAATACAAGATATATGTAAAGTACGAGCACAATAAAACACAAATAAGATTACTTCCACACACTTTAATGCACAATAAAAAAGTACAACTACCAAGGTGCTCTGCACACACAATGCTCATCAAGACTTATCAGGGTGAAAAGTAGTGCTTGGGGGATCACATATTTTATTTTGAATTTTGAGACTAGTGATCTGGTGTACTTAAGAGTAAGTGGTTTTTCTTATTTTTGAAAGAGAGATTTGATTTACACAAGACACTTTACTATTCTTTCCAAGGTGCTCAACCTCGCAATGCTTATTAAGGCTTATCAGGAGGTTCAAGTAGTGCTTGGTGGAGTTATCTTTGTCATTTATTTTATAATTTGTTTTGGACAAAGTTCTCCGAACACACTTGTTTTGCAAATCAATAGAATTTATGAAAAACATAACCACTTTTCTTAATTTTTAAGAGTGCAAAATAAGGAGTGTAGGTAAGATACTTGTGCAATTTTAATTTATTTGTACTAATACAAAACATACACAAGCACTCTTAGATTAAATACATATGTAGACAATGCCAAAAAAAAGTGAGTGAATAAATATCATTATCAGAAATAAAGCATTTCTCATACTTAGAGGCATGCTAAGCTTGATCCTACACAACTTTTGAACTATAATTGATGCACATTTGAATAGATATATCAAAGCATGAAGAAAGACAATGTCCAAAGTAGTTTGAAAAGATAAATTGTAACATTGTAGAATTTCGAAATAATAAATTAAATCATGCTTGAAAAAAATCATACAGTTTTTTTTTTATAGTTTTAAAGTTTTATATTTTTGTATTTGATTTTAGCAAATAAAAGCATATTTTTGTAATTTTTGCTTTTGTAATTTTTATATTTGATTTTTGCATAAAGATGAACATTAAACAAAGGAAACGACACAAGCGAAAAATAAAAACAAATTTTTTTTTTGTAATTTGGTTTTTGTAGTTTTGCATTTGATTTTTCAAAAAATAAAGAAACACAGAAGTGCAAAACTAAGTAGAAAATATAAATTAATATATTTTTAGAAATTTTTCGAAATTCAAAAAATACAAAAAATAGAACATGGATGCTAGCGCCTGCGGTAGCGCTAGCGCGGGAGGCAGTGAACGATTTTTAAGGATTTTGGAAATTTTAATTTTGGATCTTGATTAAGTGTCCCAATAGTAGTTCCATGCTGAAGTTGCAGATGTTTTGGATGGTTAAAAGTGAAGAAAATTGTATTTGTGAGCATGTTTTAACTTGAAAGATCTAGGACACCCAATACAAGTCAAAATAAACGAAATCCTGCCTCACCAACTAGAGAATAAATTTATGTAATTAATGGAATTTTGTTTTATTTAAAAATCAGAAGGGCCCGATACCGCCGGCGCTAGCGCTAGCGCTGACGCTATCGAGGCTTTTGTTAAATCTGATCTATTCTTTCAGATCCGCCATTTCCTCCATTTTCTCCCGAAAAACCTCGAAGAACACTCGTTCCAATCGCCCAGATCTGAGGTAATTTCTCATTTTTCCTATAATTTTTGTTTTAAAGCTTGATTGTGATGTTAGAGATGAGGATATTTAAGCTTATTAGATGGATTTAGAGATTAGATCTATAATGGTTGATTTTCATCAATATTAGGGTTTTTATGAGGATTTTGATTTTGATCTTTCTTGAGTTTTATGTGGATTTCTTGGATTTAGTAATTTTTTACTTAGTTTAAATTTTGGAAATGTTGGATATTTTTAGATCTAACTTGATCTTGATTTTGAGAGTATCATGTGAAACATTTTTGGATCTAACTTGCTTAGTTTAAATGACAATATTATATTGATTTCTAACTTGATTTTTGATGTTAATTTCTTAGATCTACCAAGATGGAGAATATCTTAATTTTAAGGAGATATAAAATGAAAATTTTGTCATTCTTATTTTAATAATAATTTTTTTGTAATGTTGCAGATGGCTCCTGGATCTAAGGGTAAGAAAATATCAGAGCTAGCCGTGGAAGCAGCTGTAGTAGGTGTTCCATATGTCGTGGAGTTCGACTTGCCATGCCACCATCATATCATGCAGGTATTTGCTACTTCTGAGGTGTCAAATTTATTTAGTTCTGATGGATTTTCTTCAGAGTTAGTGCGGGATTTTTATACACACTTGGAAGACCCATCACAGACCAGGTTGGATGGAGGAGTGCAGTCACAGGTGCAAGGACAAGTGGTGACCATTACCCATGAAATACTGAGGCTCGTGTTTGGATTGTCCCAGCATTCTAATCGGTTGGAGATTGTGGAGAGGTTCAGGGTGGACAGAGATTGGACTCAGGTGAACATGGTGCTCCACAATAGGGAATGCAAAAGTCTGATCTCATCTGTGTCGACACTCACCGTGGATGCCCTAGTTGTTCACGATGTATTTCGCCACACAATTATGTTGAAGTTGGGTGACACAGCAAAGGTCACATCCCAGCTCAGTTATGTCACTTATTTTATTTTGGAGGAGGAGAAGTTTGACGTGGCTGACTTATTACTTTCTCTGATTCGCTATTCCTATAAGTTGCGGCAACCATCCTGTCATAGATACAACAATTTGCCCCTGGGCGGCATCATACAGCGGGTGATTCAGATGATGTATCCTTCTATTGAATTGGGTTTTTACTTGATAGATTGCTACCCTCCTATTTATAGTACCTCGCATTTATGAGCATCCTTTGCCTCGGATGAGCCATCATCATCAACTCAACCACCACTCCGGCGAGGAGCATCTTCTCGAGGGGCTCGAGATGCTCCATATGGGTCCTTTCGAGAGGAGATGGGTGAGCGGATGACATGGGTGGAGGAGGATGTTTCTGTGATAAGGAAGGATGTCTCAGGGATCAAGAAAATGATGAAGTTTATGATGAAAGCTTTAAAGTTAAACCCATCTACACCAGAGTGGAGGGAATGGGAGAGTCCAGTTTCAGATCCGCCCAGCCACTCGATCCGGAGGGTTCGCAGGAGACGCTCCCCGAGTCCTAGTGTGGAGGACATAGATGAGGAGGAGGAGTTATGAGAGGAACAATTTTTATGTAATAATTCAGGAATTTTAACCTTATGTCTTTGTTGTTCTTTGAATTATGTTTATTTTGTTATCTTTTGAATGTTTGACTAGAGTGTTTCATTTATAAATTGATGTTATGAAGTGGTGATATTTAGGAAAAAAAATTTATGTGGTATACTTTTTTTGAAATCTTATGATTAAATATTTTACCACCACTTAGAAGATTTTGAATTTAATTGTTGATAAATATATGTATAATGAATATATGAATAATAAGTAGGTCATCTTAATAAGATTTTGAGTTATAGGCTCATTAAAATTTTTGATCATGTTTCCTATACAAGATGACCATAACATGATAATTTCAAATAAATAAGAAAACAAAGAAGATTTAAAGACATTAAAGCACATCATGAAGTAGAAAAATTGTATATTTCTCTTTTGAAAATATTCTACTTCATGCATTTTGTGGTACCTATGAAAGAGAGATTTAGGTATCCAAAGAGGACCGGGTGTGATGGTTCCTTTGGGTACCCAAATACAACGTATTTGCTTTTGGGGAGATGGAAGTGAATGGGCCCCTTTTTGTGGTGTTTGTGTTTCATCTTTGGTTTTGGGTCTCCATTCAAACTGTGGTTTAATATTATTATTATGAGTCAAATTGCTATTGTGATACTCATTATCTTTAGGATTATAATTGTAGTGATTATAGAAAGCATTTTTCATAGGAAATTTGTGAAGTTTTATGTTGGGAGAAGTTTGATGATAATAATTGTACTTTGGAATTTCGTTTTTAATTTGTTGATGTCTTTTATTTCCATTGTTTGATTTATTAATATTTTGAGAATTTATATTTAACTTGCTTTTAGATATATCATGGTATTGTGAATGAGTGTTTCTTTATGATTTCCTTGAGCAAGTTGATTTTAGCATTTAATTCATCATTCTTAGTTTGTAAATTATGTCTGGCTTTATTGTAAGCGATTGTGCTATTTTTAAGAATGGTAGCAATTGATTCAATATGTTTTTCATATTCATCCCTATATTCATCAAATGTTTCGTCCATCTCTTTAATTTCAATCTCGTAGTCTTTACATTTAGCACAATCATTCTTTGACGATGAATTTCCTAAACATAATTTTTCATTATGTTCTTTCACACAAATAATTTCTTTTTCAAGTTCTTTGACTTTTTCTTTAATATTATTACCATCAAAACAAGATTTTGTATTTTCAAGTAAAAAACAAGATGATGAAGACACATCACAATTTGATTCATTTGCCTTTAGCCTCTTATTTTCTAAACGTAAATTTTTATTAGCAATTTTCAATTTTTTGATCTTTTGTTTAGCTATTTTTAATATGTTGAAACTAGAGATAGAGGTTATTACACAAGACGAAGATTTAGTCTTTCTTACAGCGCTTTTGGAGGAGGCAAAATATGAGCATGAAGTTCCTTTGTCATCTTTTAGTCCTTCCTTGATCACATATGAGTTTTCATCTTCTTTTGATGTATTGTTCTCTTTCTCTATTTCAATATTCTCCATGGCTTTGCTCCGAGAGAGATCTTCTTGGATGATAATGGATTCTTTTATGTTCTTTTCCTCCTGTGTTTGTTCCACACCTGCGAGAGGAAGATCATACATTTCTTCAAGAAAGTGCCATATTTTGTATGCACTAGAAAAGCAATATATGAATTTGAAAATTTCATTAGATAGTGCACAAAATAGATAGTGTTTGGCTTTGGCATTTAGATGACGTTCTTTTTTATTTGATTCATCCGCAAGTCTTATAATTGCTAAGTTCCATACTTCGATGTCTAAAGTTTTAATAAATTTTTCAATTAAGATTTTCCATCCTTTGTAATTTGTTCCTTCAAACAAGGGTGGTTTATGTGATATTTCATCTTCACAGAAATTTGCCCCACTAGTTGAAGCGAGATCATGAGACGCCATTATTCCCGATTGTTAAGCCGATTGGAATAAAACCGCTTTGATACCACTTGTTGGATCGGTCGGCGCCCTTAGAGGGGGGGGGGGGGTGAATAAGGGTTTTCAAAAACTTTAGATTATATTTGAAAAACTTTGAAATATTGGAAGATTAATACAAAGAGAAATCAAGTAAAACAAAAAGAGAGACAAGCTTTCTTAATGATAAATAAGTTTTACAAGACTTGATCTCGATGACGCTAGAGATCGGAGGCGAATAATAAAAAGGCTCTTTTTGTTTTCTATCCCGACTCGCTTCCCCACGAACCGGTGGCCCTAGCCTTATCCACCCCGGATTTGGCCTCAAGCCGTTCTAGCCAATCCTTCCCCGGATGTGGCCTCGAGCACCCCCTAGAACTAGCCTAGATCTAGTCGCCAACACGAGGCGAATTTCAGCCCTAAGTCTACCCAAGACCTAGTCGCCAACACGAGGCGATTTCACTACCGTTTACAATGAAGAAAGAGAAATAAAATAATAAAATCTCCCTTAAGATGAACTTCTAAAGTCGGAGATGAAGATCCGCTGTAGAATCAGCGTTTGTTGAAGCGTACTTCGTCTGGATTCGGCGTGATGGAATTCTCCTTCAGAAATTGGCAGAGCTTCGTTGGGACCTCAAATTTCGGCTAAGACAAGCCTCTGTAATTCTAGTACTCTCTCTCTGAGGTGTATGCAATAGGTGTATTCGAAAACAGGAGGAGAGGGGGTCCTTTTATAGCCCAAGTGCTACCGCCGGCGCTAGCCCGGATTAGGAAACAATTTGTGCGGCAGGATCTCGCGGCAATGTTTTGCTCTATCCCTTTTATGCGCCATGCTACCGCCAGCGCTAGTAGCTATCGCCGGCGCTATCCCCGATTAAGAAACTTCTTGCGCGGCAGGATATTCAATCCGCGGCAACCTTGCTTTTATTCCCTCTGTGTTCATTGCTACCGCCAGGCGTTAGCGCCTTCTATAACATCTCCTGAAATTGCGCTATTCATCGCTAGCGCCCGGCGCTAGTTGCTACCGCTGGCGGTAGTGAGCCTCTTTGAATTCTGGCTTCAATTTTGGGGGCAATCATCATGAGTACTCCTTGAGTCATATGGACTATGTTAACCTGCACACTTGAACACACAAGATCAAATACACATAGGATTTGTTATTCTCAAACCTAGGAGATGCGGAAGACCATGTTCCAACAGAAGAAATCCTGGAGAAGATTTGAGCTATCAAGTCTGATATCAAAAGCATCTTCTTCAAGTCAAGTAGCCGATCTCCATCCGGCAGAAGAAACAGTTTTCATTACTGTAATCTCGTGTGAGGCTTGCTGGCCTAGAACTTGTAAGATCTGTTTTAGATCTGAGTGTCAAGCTTGAGGTCTTGAGATCTGTGAGGCTTGAGGGCTAGGGAAGAGGACTTCCGAGTCCAAACGTGTCGAGCTTGCGGGCACGATTGCAGTGAAGGGGCTTGCGGGCCTAGGCTGCAGGCAAGACTTGCGGGTCTGTGATGTGTAGGGCTTGAGGGCCTGTGTGTCGAGCTTGCAGGCTCGGGTGCAGTGAAGGGGCTTGCGGGCCTAGGATGCAGGGACTTGCGGGTCCGAGTTGTAAGGATTGAGGGCTGGAGACATTGGCGGAGTTTGCCGAGCCTAGCACACTGCTGGGTAGGCACAGAGGGATAGAGGACTACTCAAGACACCCGTTCTTGAGGAACCTCTATACATCCTGTGTCGTTTGTGTGCTGAGACTTCTCATGAATCTTCTGTGCATCGCTTACATTGAACTCACTCTTGCTAAATACTTTAAAACCAGCGATAATCACCTACCCCCCCCCCCCCCCCCCCCCCTTCGGTGATTGTTCTATAACCAACAAGTGGTATCATAGGTAGGTTGATCAAAGAAAGCAACTTAACCGTCAGATCTAGATCGTAGAACAATCCAATATGGCTGGAGGGGATCAGCATCGAGAGATGAGAGCCATGAAACTCCCAATCTGCACTAAGGAGAACTTTCCGATCTGGAAGGAAAGAGTAAGGTTGTTCATGGAGGCGGCTGATCCAAGAATATATATAACTATTCAAGAGGGCCCCTTTATTCCCGTGATAGCATCCACTATTGATCCAACATGGATGGTGGCAAAGAAGTATGCAGACATGACTAAGGATGAACTGACCTTGGCAAGTCTGGATAAAAGGGCACAAAATGTAATTGTAGTAACATTAATGACTCAACCCTCCAGAATCTCATTCACTGCAAGACAGTCGAGGAGATGTGGGACTCACTGATTGTCTACATGGAAGGCACTGATGAGGTAAGGGATGATAGAAAATCCCTCCTCAATCAGGAGTATGAAGCCTTCAAGCAAGGAAAGACTGAAACCATCTCAAGCTATTATGAGAGGTTTTTCAAAATTGTTAATGGGCTGAAGAACTATGGCAGAAAATTCTCAAACTCTGACCTAAATGATAAGTTCCTTAGATCTCTCTCTAAGGAATGGGATATAAAGATATGTGCCATCAGAGAGATGGGTCAGCTGGGCATCTTGGAGCCCAAGAATATGTACGAAAAACTACTATCCCATGAACTTCAGCTCAATACTAGGAAGGCTAAAGAGGAGAGCTCAAAAGGGAGCTCTAGAGAAAGATCTGTGGTTCTCAAGGCTGAGAGCACAAGGAGATCCAAGGATAAGACTCTTTCCTATAAGAACATATCAGAGAGCAGTGAAGAGTCTGACTCCAACACATCAGACTCTAACGAAACTAACAAAGAGATGGTCCTTCTCTCTAAGCAGTTCAAGAAACTGATAACCAGAAGAAGAAGAGACTACTACAGACCCACCTCCTCCAGCTCAAAAAGATCTGATCAACATGACAGGTCTAAATCCTCAAGGGAGGACATGTATAAATCAAAACCTGGTAAATTTGATTTTGCTAACATTATCTGTTACTCCTGTAATAAGACAGGTCACATAGCTGCTGATTGCTCTTCTAAGAGAAGGGAATCAAGGAATTATGGCGACAAAAGACAGTCAAGGGACAAGAAGAAATCTGAAAGAGGATTTATAGCAAAGAAAATTAGAACACTAAGAGATTCTGATTCAAGCTCCTCAGATACTGAGGAAGAAGAACTGATAGGGCTCGTCGCCATAAAAGAAGATAACCAGGATGACATATCTCTTGGGAAGGTAATTGTCAAAGGCCGTCTATCTGTCTCTGATTCTGAATCAGTAACAGACTCTGTGCATGATAATGAGAGTGTGTCTGCAGCCAACAACACAACCTCAAGATCTCTATATGATGTTGAATTTGACCTGATAAAGCAGTATAAGGCTTTGTGGAAAGCCTTCAAGAACTACAAGAAACTCCTCAAAGTGCAAACCAAGGAGTTAGATTCCTTGAAGGCTGTCCAATCAGAGCTCAAGGAAACAGCTGAAAAGCTGGCTGCCATGAGCAAAGAAGTGGACAGATTCAAGGAAGCCACAAGGCTTAAGAATGCTGAATTAGGTCAGAAGAACAAGGTCATAAAGGACCTTGAAGAGATGATGCTGGCTGAAAAGAAACTTGCTGTGAGCTTCTCTATGCACATGACAGTCTTACATATCATTGATACCTTCTCTGGATCATTCAGATTTGGTATAGGATTCAATCAGGAGACTGTCAAGGACAAGGGTTCTGAAGCTCAATGTTCTTCTAAGAAGATACTTGCATCAGGTCCCTCCGACCATGGACCTACAGCAATATCACTGAAAAGTAAGGGAAAGGCAACCTCCTCCAGGCCTGTTCCCAAGAAGGTGGACCAACAGGTGATGAGACACAATTCTCCCACCTGTAAGGCTCACCCAAAACCTGCTAAGTCAAGTGTCCTCTTTCCTGCTCACCAACACTCTTCCTACCCAAATGGTGAGGCAGAAGGGAAGTTACAACAGGTATGAATGCTGGTGCTGTGGGAAAGTAGGCCACTTTGCCCTGGTTTGTTGGTTCAATCCAATAAGGCCAAATGCAAAGAGAGTGCAGAACCCTAAGTGGTGCGACATTCCAGTTCATTCTCCTAACAGGAACCAAGGACCCAATCTAAATTGGGTGCCTAAGGGGAACTAATTTTTCTTGCAGGTATATCCAAATACCAGCCAGTCTCCAATCTGGTATTATGATAGTGGGTGCTCTAGACATATGAATGGAGTCAAAAAGTATCTAAGAAGCTTCATCCCTGTGGAGAATGGACCAACAATAATCTTTGGAGGTTCAGAAAAGGGAATGACTAAGGGATATGGTAACATTTCTAATGGTCTAGTTACCATCACTAAAGTTGCTTATGTTGAGGGACTGAAACATAATCTCATAAGCATAAGTCAACTCTGTGATCTAGGTTTTATAATCACTTTCCACAAAGATAAGTGTCTGATCAAGAAGTCCTTAGAATCTGAGGCTGTCTTGACTGGCAATAGGAGTGGCAATATTTATTGCTTAAATTTTCTTAATGCAAATTCTTCCATGCATGTGTGTCTTATAGCCAATGATAAAGAGGCTCTATATGTTCAATGACACAAGAGACTTGCACACATTAACTATAAGACCATAAGCAAGCTTTTCTCACAAGACTTGGTCAGAAATGGACCTAATATTAAATGCATCAAGGAAGGTCCTTGTCAAGCCTGCCAACTTGGAAAGCAGGCAAGGACCAGTTTTAAAGGAATAACTGACAAAGACTCCTTCAGATGCCTATTTTTACTGCACATGGATCTTCTTGGTCCTATGTCAGTTTTGAGCTTAGGAGGGAAGGCCTGCACTCTTGTGGTAGTTGATGATTACTCAAGGTTCACTTGGGTATTCTTCCTTAAAAAGAAGTTAGACACCTTAGAAATCTTGAAGAATTTTGTCAGGCAGATCCAGAATGAGATGGACTGTACTGTGGTCAAACTCAGAAGTGATCATAGTACTGAATTTCAGTCCGTACCCATGACAGAATTCTGCCAAGAATTGGGTATATCTCAAGAATTTTCCTCTCCTAGGACTCCTCAACAAAATGGGGTTGCTGAAAGGAAAAACAGAACCTTGATAGAGGCAAGTAGGACAATGCTAAGTGATTCCTCCCTTCCAGAATACTTCTGGGTAGAGGCTGTAAACACTGCTTGTCATGTGATCAACAGGGCCTCCATCATCAAAGACCACAAGAAGACTCCCTATGAGCTAATGAAGCGCAGAAAACCTACCTTATCCTATTTTAGGATCTTTGGAAGTAAATGCTATGTACTAAATAATGGAAAGGTCAGGCTAACCAAGTTTGCTGAGAAAAGTAGTGAGGGTATTCTTGTTGGCTACAGCTCCCATAGCAAGGATTATAGGGTGTACAACATCAATGCCTAAGTAGTGGAAGAATCTGTACATGTTGTATTTGATGAGATCAGCCTTATTCATAAGGGCTAGTCTAGCTCTTCAGTGAATGCATGTACAATAGAGAATATAGAGAAACTATCCATTAAAGAAAAGGCTGATACCTCAACCAACGTTAATAATAAGTCAGCAACAGTTGAAATCGCAGAAGAGACCATAGAAGCTTCTGATACAGAAGAGGCAATGCAGCCTGAAGAACCTGTCAATGAAGGAATTCCCAGAATATTGCCAATTGCCTTGAGACAAATGAGAGATCATCCTCAAGAGAAAATAATAGGAGATGTCAACCAAGGTATACTAACAAGGAGCAGAGCTGCAAATGAATCATTGTATCTGAGTTTTCTCTCTCAAATAGAACCCAATAAATTTGAGGAAGCTAATAAGGATCCATTCTGGATTGCTGCAATGCAAGAGGAGCAAAGTCAATTTAAAAGATGCAATGTATGGAAGTTGGTTCCGAGACCCCTAGGACAAAATATCATAGGGACTAAGTGGGTCTACAGAAATAAATTGGATGAGAATGGAATAATCACAAAGAATAAAGCAAGACTGGTGGCAAAGGGATATAGACAAGAAGAGGGGATTGACTATGATCAGACCTTTGCCCCTATAGCCAGACTAGAATCCATCAGACTATTCCTTGCCTATGCTTCCTACCAAGGATTCAAAGTCTATTAGATGGATGTGAAGTCAGCTTTCTTAAATGGTGATCTCAAGGAGGAAGTCTATGTAGATCAGCCTTCAGGTTTTATTGATTCAACTCATCCTGATTATGTGTATTTTCTTAAGAAAGCTTTATATGGCTTGAAGCAGGCACTAGAGCCTGGTATGAGACTCTATCCAGCTTTCTCATTGAGACAAAATTCTCAAGGGGGAAGATTGATAAGACATTGTTCCTAAGGGAAGTTAAGGGAAAGATTTTGCTAGTGCAGATCTATGTAGACGATATTATCATTGGTTCTACAGATAACAATCTCTGCAAAACGTTTGCCAGCTTGATGCATGGAAAGTTTGAGATGAGCAGCATGGGTGAGCTCAAATTCTTCCTAGGTCTCCAAGTGAAACAACTTGAAGATGGCATATTCATCTCTCAGACCAAGTTCACTAGAGAGCTAGTAAAGAAGTTTGGATTGGAGAGTGCTTCCTCTATGAAGACTCCAATGGGAACCAATGTGTCTCTGGACAAGGATGAGAAGGGAATACCCTTTGATGAAACCAAGTACAGATATATGATTGGTTATTTACTTTACCTAACTGCAAGTAGGCCTGACATAATGTTTGCCACATGTGTCTGTGCTAGATATCAGGTGAACCCCAAGGAATCTCATCATGTCTCTGTAAAGAGAATCCTAAGATACCTAAAGGGTACATCAAATCTTGGCCTATAGTACCCTAGGAACAATGGGTGTGAACCGACAGGCTACTCAGATGCAGATTATGTTGGATGTAAAGAAGATAGAAAAAGTACCTCATGAACATGCTAGTTCTTTGGAGGAAGACTGATCTCTTAGAGCAGTAAGAAGCAGACAAGTGTAGCAATCTCTACAGCAAAATCAGAATACATCTCTGCTGGGAGCTGCTGTGCTCAACTGCTATAGATCCAGCATCAGCTTGCAGACTACAATCTAAAGATGACAAAGACACCCATATTTTGTGACTCTTCCAGTGCAATCTCAATTGCTAAGAATCCCGTCTCACATAGCAGGACTAAGCACATTGAGATCAGGTATCACTTCATCAGGGAGCATGTGGAGAATGAAGATATCATCCTTGAGTTTGTTCCCACAGACAAACAACTGGCCGATATATTCACAATGCCCCTAGATGAAGCTAAGTTTAACTTCTTCAAATTCCAATTGGGAATGTTAAATTTAGAATAAAAACTTCCACTTATTGCTCACTAATCTCCCTATATATAACTGTAAGAAGAACTTGCCGTACTAGTACTAAAACAACCTGGTCATAAAAGGCATATACTGAAAAAGTCAGAAAGGGGGAGAGAAGAATAACCCGAGTAGAGAAGATACAATGTATAGATACAGTGTATCACATCAAGGGGGAGTATTACATCAAGTGGGAGTAAAGATCAAGGGTGAGCAGCCAGCTCAAGAAGATGCAAAAGCTGAGGAAGTGGTAACTATGTTAATCCTCCAATGTATAAACTCACATCTTAAGGGTCAGTGCAAGTAATCTTGAATTGGGATTCTGACTTCTTCCAATAGGGGGAGATTGTTGGGAATCTTGCCCTCATGATTCCTGATTTGAAGAAGTCACCAATTCAAGAGAACTTCACTATGTATTTGATTATCCTCTTAGCTTTATCATTTCAGTATAAGAAAAGTATAGGCAAAATAAAGAAGAATGGTTGTGTCTGATGTGGTCGAAAAGGCTCAAGCATGTCGTCGACAACAGCAGACATATCGTCAACAATAGCAGACACATCGTCAAGAATATGCAGAGAAAAACAAAATGATGATATCGTTGTGACATCTCACGACGATACCAGGATGACGAGACAAAGAAGAAGACTCAAAGATGTTGACCATATCGTCAAGAAGAAACCTTGTCGTCGAAAAGGCTAAGTGAGACCGATAGCGATTGACATCGTCATAAAGAAGGCATGACATCGAGAAGACTGAAGAAGGTCATTTGAAGACTAGCAACTGCTAAAGTATAGTCTATCGACATGAGGTCATTCATGTCGTCGACAAGATAAGGTGGCCTAAGGGACATCGTACAAACAAGGAGTTCTCCCCAACATTAGTTTGATGACCTCGTGTCGTCTTAAGCTCAAATGGAGAAGTGATGACCAGTATCGTCGAGATATCACTATCTAATGAAGAATTGAAGAAGAGACTAGTGCAAGGCGCCAACAAAGTCATGTCATTGAGATATTATCCATGTCGTCGTAACAATAGAAATATCGTCGAGACAAATTCAAAAGTAGCCGGACGCGCTGTCAGCATTTAATGTCACCGCCTGATTGTCCAATCAGCGCATGCTCTTGAGGGATGGGCGTCTGTCAGTGAAGGACGTCATATATGACCATTATGCGGCACATCTCAGTCCTATAAAAGGGAATAGTGGATGCCCTAAACCTCTCTCGAACTTCTGGAACTTAAGAATATCTCCATAAACAATCTTGAATAGAACAGTAACGACGGAGGAAAGAAAAAGCAAGAACGGAGAACAAGTCAATCATCATCCTTTGTTCTCTAAAGAATCAGTTCAGATTTATCGACTGAAAAAGAGAAGTTCCAGGTAGAAGAAAGCCTGGAGAAGATTTGCGCTATCAATTCTGATATCAAAAGCATCGTCTTCAAGTCAAGTTGCCGATCTCCATCCGGCAGAAGAGACAGTTTTCATTACTGTAATCTCGTGTGAGGCTTGCTGGCCTAGAACTTGTAAGATCTGTTTTAGATCTGAGTGTTAAGCTTGAGGGCTTGAGATCTAGGAGGCTTGAGGGCTAGGGCAGAGGACTTGCGGGTCCAGATGTGTCGAGCTTGCGGGCTCGGGTGCAGTGAGGGGGCTTGCGGGCCTAGGCTGCAGGCAAGACTTGCGGGTCTGTGTTGTGTAGGGCTTGAGGGCCTGTGTGTCGAGCTTGCGGGCTCGGGTGCAGTGATGGGGCTTGCGGGCCTAGGCTGCAGGGACTTGCGGGTCCAAGTTGTAAGGCTTGAGGGTCGGAGATGTTGGCGGAGTTTGCCGAGCCTAGCATACTGCTGGGTAGGCGCAGAGGGACAGGGGACTACTCAAGACACCCGGTCTTGAGGAATCTCTATACATCCTGTGTCGTTTGTGTGGTGAGACTTCTCGTGAATCTTCTGTGCATCGCTTACATTGAAATCACTTTTGCTAAATATTTTAAAGCCAGCGATAATCACCTAACCCTCTCCCCCCCCCCCCCCCCTTCAGTGATTGTTCTATAATCAACACCTCTTGTAATAGTTTATAATAGTAAATTCTATGGAATAACATTTCCCACCACAAGTAATATTCACCGCGGTGGGTAAACCTGGTGTCTGTCGCTGCTGGCGGAGACCTCTTTTCTGTGCTCTGTTCGCTTGACCCTCAAGGGATGTTAATGAAATTGCTCACAATATTCCTAATTTGAAGAAGTCCTCACAATATAGATGAACACACTTATATTTGATGAGTATAGTTTAGATGTATTGTTTCTAGGTACATGATAGTACAAGCCCAGCATAGGGCTAGACTTAGTGTCATCAGACATAGTCTGGCCAATATAATCCCTCATTGTGCAAGACACCATGTTGATTTAAGATCTAGACTATGTTGTACTTAATACTCACTCTTAAAAGATTAATAAACAAAGTTCAGAAGTTTGGGTAGTGCAAAGGATTCAAGTACAAAAGATAAAATCTGTCTAAGTCAAAATTTGACTAGACATCTACTCGAACAGTTAGATAGTCTAACCGATCGTGCAGAAGAATTTAGATGAATCGTGTAGATTACTCCAGAGTACACAATTCTTTCATTGTAGATTCGACCAGACCATTTGGTCGATCGTGCAGAAGGATGAAGATGAATCGTGTGAAAGTTCTCTGAAAGATATCTAAGTATAGATTTGACTAGATGTTGTAGTCATTCGTGCAGAAGAGTTAAGACCATTCAAGTATATATTTCATGAAGGTAAAAATTTGATTAAGTACAGATTAGAATAGATATCAAATCGATCGTGTAGAACAATCAAGATGATTCAGGCTGATATACTCAGAATGCAAGAAGTCTGTTTAAATTTGGCTAGGCAATCTAACCATTCGTGCAGATGAATCAAGACAATTCGAGTGGATGTTGAGAATGCATAAATATGTTAAGTACAAATTATACTAGATATCTAGTCGATCGTGTAGAAGGCTCAGAGCGATTCGACTAGATGTTTATAATTCGACTAGAAGAAGCTCTAAAGAAGCCATTCGGCTGAACATGAAGCAGATTCGACCAGATTATATTGTCTAGAGGAATGAACAGTCAGATTCGACTAGATGTTCATCGTTGACTAGAAGAAGCTCTAAAGAAGTAATTCGACCACAAGTTTTTGGAAAAATATGCACTAAGTAAGAATTCGACTTGATATCAAGCCATTCGACTAAACTTGAAGAGATTTGACTAGATATCTAGTCGATCGACCATACAGGCTTACATTCGAATTGACGCATTGTTTTGGCGTTATCTCATTTTTGTCGCCGCAGAAAGGGCCAATTGGATGTCTTTTAAGGAAAAAGATTTCTGACACAAAATTAGTCTGAGATTTGACCATTAAGTATCTCAGTCATATAAAAGGAGATGGACACGAACATTAAACCCTGATCGATACAAATGAACTTAAGCCTTTCCGCCATCTTCCTTTTTGAAAGTGTTATTACTTCTGGAAGCTCAAGTTGGAGAAATCAACATCTGAGGCTAATCTCTTATTTCTCCAGAAGTCTAGATCGATTCCACTTGTTGAACTACTCAAAGCTCAATCATCTAACAGCAAGAAGAAGGATCTTCTAAAGTGTAGAGGAGATAATCTTCACGAAAGCAGATTCTCTTAAAGTCCTCTACAAGAAGATCAGAGTTGAAGCCAATCCTTATCAGGCTTCAAGAAGACTCCAGATCCATCAAGAAATATTTTATGAGTCCAAATAATGTTTTTGTAATAATATTTATTTATCTGTAGGATCTCACTGAGATCTGAGCATAGGGTCCTAATGACCTGAGGTAGGGGACAGCTAGTGCCTCTAAGGTAGGAGACTTTGTCTCTGAGTTGTAGGATTCCTTTGTGGAATCTAAGTGTAGGATTCCAATATGGAATCTGAGCCATAGGATCCTGAGCCATGAGATCTGAGGTAGGAGGGCAACCAATGCCTCTGAGGTAGGAGACTTTGTCTCTGAGTTGTAGGATTCCTTTGTGGAATCTGAGTGTAGGATCCCAATGTGGTGTTGGAAAATTGCCTTCAATGTTCCTTTATTTGAAGAAGGATCACAAGTATAGATAAGCAAAGAGGATTTTGATGTTCTGCTTTCAGTTCATGATGTGACAGGCAAGTTAAACACATTCCTAGAATCAAGACTATAAAAGAAGTAAAAAAATCATCTAAGTCAAATATCTTCTTGAAGCAGCCATATTGATTTGAAGATTAAAGATAGATCGTGTAGACAAAAGCATCTCGACAATATCGACTAGAAGGAGCTATATCATCTATATAGATATGATAAGTTGTGAAGACAAAAGTATATCGATGATATCGTCGTGAAGAACATATATCGTCTTGATGATCAAGACGATATCGTATTGAAGAAAGTTTGTTGTCTTGACAGTTGCAGAGTTGCATTTAATGCACATATCTTCTTGGAAATTGATCTGCATTTAATATACACGCCATCTTTCATGCCCACTATTCAAGGAGTATTTAATGATATATTCTCTATATAATAGCCGTTGCACAGCCATTAATGAAACATTCAAAATACTTCCAATTGTGCAAGTTCCAAAATGGAAATTCATTTATGATATTTTATTGTGTCGTTTCAGATTATATTCCTTTCTGGACAATTTCTTATGGAATAATATTATTAAGGGCCTATATGCAAAACTGCAAAGGAATATAAATAGAGGTATTTTTGAATTTAGAAGATAGCTCTCTCTCTCTCTTACTCTCACACTTACACAGATTAAAACAGAAAAGAGAAAAATGTTTAAAGCAGAAGTCTTCATCATTTTGTTGTGAAGATCAAGAAAGAATCTTCTTCCTATAGAAGACAAGTTCATATGATATTCATCAAAAGGAAGTTTCTTAAGAAAGCTCCAGAGATTCAAAGATTGCGGGGCTTACATCTGCAAGAAGAAGAAGTACAATAACAAGCTTTATCCTTGAAGCCTTCTCTTCAGAAACAGAAAGACTATTTCATTATTTTGTAGGGTTCTATGTGAGCTTGAGCCTGTAGGATCTTGAAAAAGATCTGAGTTAGTGTAAGACTTGTACAGTCTGAGATATTTGTAGGGTTTTTGTTACCTGAGTTGTTAAGGTTCTTGTAACCTGAGTGTAGGCTTTCTGTGTGAGAGCCAAGGTAAGATCCTTTGTGGGTCTGAGTTGTAAGAGCTTCTGTATTGGATAGAGATCTGAGTTTTTGGATAAGTTTGCTAGTCTAGCACATGGCTAGATATGTGGGAGGGACAGTGGACTACCTCTTACCATATTATCTTGAAGGGAACCACTATAAATTCTGTGCACTTTCTGTGTTTGCTTGTGTACTGTGCTAGATAGATTTTATAGTGTCAAATAACATTGAAAACACATAATCACCCCCCTCTAGGTGTATTGTAGATAACTCAAATCTTTCAATTGGTATCAGAGCAGGTTAAGTTCAAAGGCTCAAAAGCTTAGAACAAGATCTCTCATTTGTATTGGGTAGTCAGTATACACACTGGCTAGTGAGCAGCACAAGGAAATGAGCTCAATGAAATTGCCTATCTGCACAAAGGAGAACATTCCTATTTGGAAGCAAAGAGTCAGATTGTACATGGAAGCCTCTGACCCTAGAGTCTACATGGCTATTGAAGAGGGACCTTATGTTCCCATGTCTATTCCTGTGGACCCAAAAGTAGTTCTTATCCCTAAAAATTTATCTCAGTTCACCAAGGATGAAGTAGGCTTGGTCACTATGGATAAAAGAGCCAAAAATATAATTGTCCATGCAATTGATGATTCCACATTTCAAAACTTAATCCATTGCAAAACTGCAAAAGAAATGTGGGACTCCTTAATTGTGTACATTGAAGGAACATAAGAAGTTAGGGATGACAGAAAATCTTTTCTTAATCAAGAGTAAGAAGCCTTCAGGCAAGACAAGAAAGATAACATATTTGCCTGCTATGAAAAGTTCTTTAAAATAGTGAATGGGCTCAGAACTTATGGAAAAGAGTTCACTAACTATGAGCTGAATGATAAGTTCTTGAGATCTATGAACAAGGAGTGGGATATGAAGCTTTGTGCAATCAGAGAAGTTGGAATCTAGGGAACATAGAGCGTCAAGTGCGGTATGGCAAACTTATCTCATATGAGCTGCAGTTGAATACTAGAAAATCTGAGGAGGAGAACTTCAAGGCTCACAACAGAGAAAGGGCAGTGGCCTTCAAAGCTAAAACTTCAAGAAGGCACAAAATAATGGAGGTTGTATGTGTCTCAGAAGATGAGATCATCAGCAACTCTAGCTCCGAGCTCTCAGATGGAGAACTCTCCTTGTTCACAAAGCAGTTAAAGAAGTTACTAAGAAATAGAAGAAGAGGGGGCAGAGGACATGAATCTTCACCCTCTTGTTCAAAAAGAGAAGACAAGTCTGGAAGCAGACATAAGTCTGACAGGTATGATTCAAAACCAAATAAACAACTTTCCTCTAACATTGTTTGTTACAGTTGCAAGAAGCCTGAACACATCATTATTGAGCGTCCATTCAAAAGAAAAGAGAAGAGTGAAGAAAGGAAGCACTCAAAGAGCAGGAAGATGGAGAAGAGTTTTATGGCTAAGAAAGTGAGAACACTCAGTGACAATGACACTGAGTCATCCTCATCAGAATCAGGCAGACACATGTCAGCAATGGCTTTCTCAGGTGAAGGAAGTTGTGATGAAACTCATAATGACTAGGTAATTCCTAAATCCTCTCCAACTATATCTGACATAGATTCAGATGCCTGCTCCTCTTCAAATGTAATAGAAGCTGACTTTGAGTATAATGAGAAATTTGGTGCCCTGCTTGAAGCACTTAAGAAAGCAAAAGCTCTCTGTAAGACTCAATTAACTGAGATCATCTCCTTGAATGACAAAAGAGATGGGCTGCGTGAGAAAGTTAATGAACTAACTCAAGAGAAGGACAATTTATCAATTCCCACACTGAGCACTAACAATTTAACAGAAGTAAATAAGCACAAAAATAATAAAATCAAAGAGCAGGAGGATAAGCTTCTAGTGGAAAGGAAAATAGTGTCTTGTTTCTCCAAGCCACAAACAGTTCTTCCCTTGATTGATAGCTTCTTACAAACCAGTAAGAAAGGTTTGGGCTATACTCAAGGTGAAGCTAATGGGAAATCTTCTCAAGGAAAGACCATTTTAAGAAAAGTGATCATACTCACAAATTCTGATGATCACAATAGTATCTATGGATGTAAATAGAGCAAGAAGACAGATTGTGGTCTTAAGCTCTCTTCCACCTGGATAAGCAAGAGATAATCTTTGCTTGGGAAGAGTGCACTATCTGCACCCCAGAAAAATTTTCCTGTGAAAACCTTTAAAAGATCTCATGTTGGAGCAAATTCTTCAGCTCCCAAGAAGGGAGGGTTGGCTGCCAAGCAACAACTTAATCATGTAAGACCCAACTCAACAAGGAAGTCTAGATACAATAGATTTGAATGTTGGTGTTGTGGAAAGATTGGGCACTTTGCCTTAGATTGTTGGTTCAATCCAACTGTTCAACTTGATACCAACATGAGAATCAGAAATCAATCAGCATATTCTTTAAATAGAAATTTCTATAACAAGCACCTAGAACCCAAGAAGTTATGGGTTCCTAAAGAAATATAGCTATGTTGCAGGTATTTGGACAGTGGTTGTTCCAGGCTTATGAATGGAACTAGGAGCCTCTTAAAGGAGTTTGCACTTGTAGAAGATGGACCCAAAGTCAAATTTAGAGGATCTGACAGAGGTGTAGTCAAAGGCGATGGTAAGATCACAAATGGTAGTATCACTATAACAAGGTTAGCTTATGTTGAAAGGTTACAACATTATCTTATAAGCATAAGTCAACTATGTGACTTGGGATATATTGTTGCCTTCCACAAGGATAAGTGTCTAATAAGGATTCCAAGAATTCTGAATCAATCCCAACAGGCACTAGTTGTGGCAAAATTTATTGCTTGAATTTTATTTGCATTAGAAAGCATGAACTTGTTTGTCTTGTAGCAAATGATGGAGTGTATGCTTGTGTTAAGTGGCACAAGAGACTAGCCCACATTAACTACAAGTCTGTTAAGAAATTAATCTCAAAAAATTCTGTAAGATATGGACCTAAGATGGATAGTCAAGAGCTGGGTCCTTGTCATGCATGTCAAATAGGCAAGCAAACAAGGACTTCATTAAAAAGCATACATGATAAACAATTCAATAGATGTCTATATTTACTGCACATGGACCTATTTGGCCCTATGTCTGTACAGAGCTTAGGAGGGATGGCATATACTTTAGTTATTGTTGATGATCACTCTAGGTTTGCATGAGTGTTCTTTTTGAAACACAAGTGTGATACCCTAGACACATTTAAGAACTTTGTCAAACAAATTCAGAATAAATTGAGCAGTTCATTGGTAAAGATCAAAAGTGATCATGGAACTGAATTTCAATCTAGCTTAATGACCAAGTTTTGTGAAGAGGAAGGTATCCTACAAGAGTTTTCATTTCCCATAACTCCACAACAAAATGATGTTGCTGAGAGGAAAAATAGAACACTTATTGAAGCTGGCAGGACTATGCTAAGTGACTCCTCACTTCTAGAATATCTCTAGGCCGAGGCAATTAATACTGCATGTCATGTGCAAAATAGAGCACTCATCAATAAGAACCATAATATGACTCCTTATGAGCTTGTTAAAAGGAAAAAGCCAACACGAGCTTACTTCAGAATTTTTAGAAGTAAATGCTATGTGCTGAAGAATAAAAAGTATTATATTACCAAATTCTCTGAAAAGAGCTATGAAGGTATCTTTGTAGGATATTGCAAACACATCAAAGACTACAGAGTCTTCAATAAGAATGCTCTTACAATTGAAGAATCTATTCATGTAATTTTCGATGAGAGCAGCATATTGCATAACCCTCTACCTAGTTCATGTAGTGCAGGAATTGAAGCTGGACTGGAAACACTAAAAATCAGAGAAGAAGAAATTATTGAGGAGGAACCTTCCCCTCAGAACTCTACTTCAGGAAGAGAAGAGGAAACTATTGAAGATCCAAATTCTCAAAATAGTAATACTGAATCAGTTGCTGAAGAAATTATTGCTGTAGAAGAACCTCAAAGAGTGTTGCCCACAACAATGAGACACCTATGAGATCATCCAGTAGACCAGATTATTGGTGAGCTAAATCATGGAATTAGAACTATAAGAAATGATCTAAATGAAAGCTTACACCACAGCTTCCTGTGTTGTCACAACTGGAACCAAAGAAGTTTGAGGAGGACAACCAAGACCAATTCTGGGTTATGACCATGCAAGAAGAGCTCAACTAATTTAAAATATGCAAGGTTTGGAAGATTTTCCCAAGGCCACAAAGGCAAAATGTCATTGGTACCAAGCGGGTTTACAGAAATAAGATGGATAAAGCTGGAGTAATCATTAAAAACAAGGCTAGACTGGTAGCTCAAGGATACAGGCAGGAAGATGGAATAAACTTTGACCAGACATTTGCTCCTATAGCTAGATTGGAGGCCATCAGACTCTTTCTAGCCTATGCAGCATTCAAAGGATTTAAAGTCTATCAAATGGATGTCAAATTAGTCTTTCTGAATGGAGACTTGAAGGAGGAAGTATATGTAGCACAACCACCAGGTTTTATCTCTCCTACCTATCCTGATCATATTTATTTTCTCAATAAAGCCTTATATGGGTTGAAGCAGGCTCCAAGGGCCTGGTATGAGACACTATCATCTTTTTTCCTTAAAAACAAGTTCTCAAGAGGAAAAATAGATAAGACTTTATTTTTGAGAGAGTTGAAGGGCCAGATCCTTTTTATCCAAATATATGTTGATGACATCATATTGAGATCAACTGATGGGAATCTTTGCAAGAAATTTGTCAAGCTCATGCAAAGAAAATTTGAGATGAGCAGTATGGGAGAGCTAAAATATTTCTTAGGTCTCCAAGTAAAGCAATCTGAGGAAGGAATATTCATTTCTCAGACCAAATTCACCTTGGACATCATAATGAAATTTGGAATGGAGAACTCTGCCCCTATGAGAACTCCTATGTGGTCAAACGTCTCTCTAGATATGGATGAAAAGGGGAAACCCTATAATAAGTCCATGTATAGATGCATAATTGACTCCCTGCTCTACCTTACTGCTATTAGGCCAGATATTATGTTTTGCCACATGTGTCTATGCAAGGTATCAAGTTAACCCCAAAGAATCTCACTACTCATCAGTCAAAAGAATATTGAGATATCTAAAGGGCATTCCCAATCTAAGGCTCTGGTATCCGAAGTCAGTTGATTTTGAGCTTTGTGGATATTATGATGTTGACTTTGCTGGGTGCAAGGAGGACAGAAAAAACACTTCAGGAAATTGTTAGTTCATGGGGAGAAGGCTTATGTCCTGGAGTAACAAAAGGCAAAATAGCATTATTATCTCCACAGCTGAATCAGAGTATATCATTGTTGGTAGTTGTTGTGCACAACTCTTATGGATTCAACACTAATTAGAGGATTACAATCTATAAATTAAGAGAGCATCTCTCTTCTATGATTTCTCTAGTGCCATTTCTATAGCTAAAAATCTCGTGGCACATAGTAGGACAAAGCATATTGAGATTAGATATCATTTCATCAGGGAGCATGTTGAAAAGGAAGACATTTGCTTTGAGTATGTCAGTACAGACAGGCAAATAGCTAAAAATTTTACCAAGCCCCTTGATGAGTCTAAGTTCAATCAATTCAAAATTTAATTGGAAATGCTAAGCTCTTAAAATTGGGCATGTTGAATTCCATGTATATATCCTTTATAG
Source organism: Dactylorhiza incarnata (assembly GCA_033032865.1). Taxonomy (NCBI): domain Eukaryota; kingdom Viridiplantae; phylum Streptophyta; class Magnoliopsida; order Asparagales; family Orchidaceae; genus Dactylorhiza; species Dactylorhiza incarnata. The sequence continues at coordinate 1,598,541 of JAWHQI010000278.1, read as the reverse complement.
TAGTGATTAAATAATAGTGTTGATGGGATGGATCTCTCACAAAGTCACCCTAAAGAAAACTAACATTTTAGTTTTGAAAGACTGCAACAACAAATTGGCTGAGGAATGCAGAAAAATCGTCCAGAAAATACTGGTAAATACTAAAAATCATCTTAATGATCAAGACGATACAACTGCACTCACGACGACAATGTCTTTGTGGTCTCGACGATACTCTACATGCCATGATAGAATCTCGATGACATGTCAACATTGTTGGAACATGGTCTTCCGCATCTCCTAGGTTTATGAATAACAAATCCTATGTGTATTTGATCTTGTGTGTTTAAGTGTGCAGGATAACAAAGTCCACAGGACTCAAGGATTACATAAGAAGGTTGCCTCCAAAGTTGAGCCATCAAATCCAAACCTCCCACTAGTGCTGGCGGTAGTACTAGCGCAAGCGCTAGCTGTCGTTCGACGAACTGTTAGCGGCGCTTGATGAAATGCTCATAACGGCGTTCGACAAAAATTCGCTCGACGAACTCCTTGCTCCGTTCAACGAAATTTTGATCGACGAAAATGATTGCTTAAGCGCAATTGCTGGGAGAACTTATTGAAGGAGATAGCGTCAGGCGATATCCGATAGCGCAGGCGGTAGCGAGGAGCACAGTAGGCAAGGGAGAATCGTTTCCTTAGATTGAAGATTCTGCCGCGCAGAATGTGTCCTAATATGGGATAGCGCCGGCGGTACCGCTAGCGCAGGCGCTAGCGCTGAGTCTATAAAAAGGACGCCTCTCCTCCCATTTCAGACACACATCAGAGAGATATCAGAGAGAGATAGAGTGCTAGAATTTCAAAGGCTACCTTGGCCGAAAGTTGATGTCCTACCAAAGTTCTGCAAACTTCTGAAGGAGAATCTCATTGTGCCGGATCCAAACGAAGTCCGCTTCTACAACGCTTGTGCTACAGCGGATCTTCGTCTCCTACTTCAGAAGTTCATTACGAGGGAGTTTTTATTTATTTTCATCTCATATTCTTCTTGTAAACGGTTAGTGAAATCGCCTCATGTTGGCGACTAGGTCTAGGTAGGACTTAGGGGGAAATTCGCCTCGTGTTGGCGACTAGATCTAGGCTAGGTCTAGGGGGTGCTCGAGGCCACATCCAGGGAAGGGTTGGCTAGAGCGGCTTGAGGCCAAATCCGGGGAGGATAGGCTAGGGCCACCGGTTCGTGGGGATGCGAGTTGGGATAGAAAATAAAAAGAGTTTACTATTCATCGCCACCGATTTCTAGCTTCATAGAAGTCATTTTTTGTAAAACCTTATTTGATATTAATAAAGCATGTCTCTACTTTATTTCAATTGGTTTACTTGTCTTTCTACTGTCTTAATCTTGCATTATTACAAAGCTTTTTCAAAATATAAATTAAGTTTTTGAAAACCCTTATTCACCCCCCCCCCCCTCTAAGGGCGCTACCGATCCAACAAGTGGTATCAGAGCGGTTTATTCCAATCGGCTTAACAACCGGGAATAATGGCGTCTCATGATCTCGCTTTTTTGGAGGGTCAAGGGATTAGTCGACCACCTCTCTTTACTGGGTCAGATTTTAACTACTGGAAAAATTGAATGATGTGTTTTCTTATGACCATGGATGTAGAAGTATGGAACATGGTAGAAGTTCGGTACTCTCCTCCTACAACTGTAGTGGGAGAGGCAACATTACCAAAACCTAAAGATAAATGGGATGACAATGATAAACTAAGGTGTAAAAATAATGCTAAAGCAATGAACGCTTTATATTGCGCTTTAAATATGACTTAGTTTAATAGAATTCCTGCATGCACAACTGCTTATGATATTTGGAATCAATTGGAAGTAACTCATGAAGGTACATCGCAGGTGAAAGATGCAAAGCAATTCCAACTGGAATCTGAATATGAAAAATTCAGGATGGATACCGAAGAGGACATTAACTCGATGTACACCCGCTTCACCAAGATCGTCAACGCTTCAAAGGCACTTGGAAAGACCTACTCAGACGGGGACTTGGTGAGGAAAATTCTTCGTTCCTTACCTCCAAGGTTCAATCCAAAGGTGACAGCCATCTCGGAGTCGCACAACTTAAGAACGCTCCAGATCGAGAACCTTATTGGGAATCTCAAAACCCATGAGGTAGAACTCCAGATTCAACACGATGAATACAACAAAGAGCCAAAGAAAAAGGCACTAGCACTAAAGTCAAAGAAGGAGAGCATCAAAGATGATGATGAAGATGAAGAAGGTCTCCTGGTGAAGAACTTCAGGAAGTTCATTAGGAATCCGGAAAGAAGGAACACATTCCGCAAATACTTCCAAAAGGACACTCGACGAAAGGGATCTTCCTCTTCATCAAGGAAAGAAAAAGGAAGCGAAGATGAAGAAGAAAGACTACCACCAGAGTGCTACCACTGCAGAAAGACCGGGCACATTCGGAGCCAGTGCCCAAAGTATCAAAAGGAGCAAAAAGAACAACACAAAGCAAAAGAGAAGAAGAAAGTACTGAAAGCCGCAACTTGGGATGATTCTTCCTCTGAAGAGTCAAACGAGTCTGAGTCAAGTAGCGAGGAGGAAGCAAAATTATGCTTAATGGCAAAAAGCAACGATGATGACACCAGTGTTCTTAGCGACACTGAGGTAATTCCTCCTACTTACGAAGAACTCTATGATGAATTTGTTTTAACTTGCAAATCCTATGATCAAAGTATAAAAGATAATATTATATTAAATCGTGAAAATGAATCTATTATCAAAGAAAATCATAAGCTCACAAAAAAATTGATTTCCCTTGAAAAGAGAAAGGTTTCATGTCAAGAGTGTGAGCACTCTTTATTTAAGACAAAAGAACTTGAAGTTTCTCTTTCTAAGGCCCTCGCACAAAACAAAACTATTGCAAAAGAAAAGGGGGACTTAGAGAGAAAACTAAAAACCTCTCTTTTACAAATTGAAAATAACAAAAAGGGATTTGAAAATAAATGTGTTCTGATTGTACAAGAAAATACATTTCTTAAAAATCAAAATCATGACCTCAATATAGCCATAAAAAATCGGGATTGGTCAAAAATCCCTGGATATGATTTTGGGAAACCAATGTTATGGTTATGGAAAGTTTGGGGTCGGATATGAAAGTGAACCCTACCGCCCGTCGCTAGCCACTAACGCCGGCGGTAGCTCAAATATTAAAAAATCTTCTGTTTTTTCTAATGTTCAAACATCATCTAGCAAGAGCAACGTAGAAACTCAGAAAAGGGTCTCAACCCCCTTTATTTGGTGTGCTAATTGTCTTAAGTTTGGACACACGACTAGCTCTTGCATGAATATAAAACAACGATCGTTAAAACAAATCTGGGTACCTAAGAAATCCACTAACTCTATGGGTGGTACCTCTTGGGCATCTGGATCTTTACTCTCATCTTCTCTCTAGATTTGCAGGAAGGCTAAGGAAACGGAGGACGTGTGGTACTTGGATTCAGGCTGCTCCAAGCACATGACGGGCAACAAAGCAAAATTCCTTAGCCTAGAAAAGAAGAAAGGAGGGATCATAATGTTTGGTGATAACGGTAAAGGAAGGATCATGGGAGTTGGTACAGTGGGTAACGAATCTTTTCTTATCTCAAATGTTCTTTATGTAAAAGGATTAAAACATACCTTAATATCTATAAGTCAACTGTGTGATAAAGGATTAGACATATTATTTGAATCATCCACTAATCTTTGCAAAATAGTTAATCCTAAAACAAAAGATGTGTTACTAACTGCACCTAGAATTCACAATGTTTACATAGTTTCATTTCATGATCTTTCCAAATCATCTATGAAATGCTTTATAACCAAAAATGATGAATTAGAACTATGGCATAGACGTTTAGGTCATGCTAGCACAAAGCTCATTTTAAAACTAGCAAAAAGGAAATTGATTAGATGATTGCCTAAGTTAAATGAAAATTTATCTTCACTATGTTCTCCATGCCAAAAAGGAAAATTTACAAAATCATCTTTTAAAAGCAAAAACAAAATTTCTACATCAAAACCATTGCAATTAATTCATATGGATCTCTTTGGTCCCGTTAACACCGCAAGTCTTGGTGGTAGAATACACACTTACGTTCTAATTGATGATTTTTCAAGATATTGCTGGACTTTATTTCTCTCTTTCAAATTTGATGCGTTTTGCGAATTCTCAAAATTATGTACTCATATTCAAAATGAACTAGATCTAAAAATAAAATGCATTCGCTCAGATCATGGAGGTGAATTTGAAAATGAAAATTTTAAATCCTTTTGTGAAATGTTAGGTATTAAGCATGAGTTCTCCGCTCCACGCACACCTCAACAAAACGGTGTTGTAGAACGGAAAAATAGGACAATCCAAGAACTAGCACACACCATGTTATCTGAATATAAATTACCTAAGTCTTTTTGGGCCGAAGCCGTAAGCACATCATTCTATGTAATGAATAGAGTCATGCTTCGCACTTCACTACATCTCACATCGTATGAACTATACTATCAAAAGAAACCTAACGTATCATATTTTAAAGTATTTAGATGTAAATGTTTTATTCTTAATACAAAAGATTCTTTAGGAAAATTTGATGAGAAGTGTGATGAAGGAATATTTCTTGAATATTCTTCAACCAGTAAAGCCTATAGAATATTTAACAAAGGATCAAGTAAGGTTGAAGAGTCTATTAATGTTAAATTTGATGAGTTTATTCCATGTGCAGAGAAGCTTTCTACAGGTACAAATGATGAACCTTTGCCATCTTTGGAACACGACGAAGAGGAACCGTCCAAAGAAGAAGAGGAGAAGTCCAAGGAAGATGAATATGTGCCTCCAAGCATTTTGAACTTCTCAAAAAATCATCCAAAAGAGCTAGTCATTGGGGAACCTTCTACTGGGGTAAGAACTCGATCCTCTCTTCATGAAACGTTTTCAAATATTTGCTTTGTTTCCGAAATCAAACCTAAAAACGTTTCCACCGCTTTAAATGATGAATTTTGGTTTTTGGCTATGAATGAAGAGTTAGGTCAATTTGAAAGAAATAAGGTTTGGAATCTAGTAGACAGACCATCTAATCATCCAATTATCGGCGTAAAATGGATCTTTAAGAATAAATTAGATGGTGAATCTAGGATTATAAGAAATAAAGCACGCTTAGTTGCTCAAGGTTATTCTCAAATCGAGGGGGTAGATTTTGAAGAAACTTTTGCACCCGTTGCTCGCTTAGAATCTATAGGAATATTTTTGGCATTTGCAAGTTTTAAAAGAATAAAGTTATTTCAAATGGATGTTAAAAGTGCATTTTTAAACGAGTTTATAAAAGAAGAAGTTTATGTAGAACCCCCCGGTTTCATAAATGAAAAATTCCCTAATCATGTTTACAAATTAGAAAAAGCGCTTTATGGTTTAAAACAAGCGCCCCGTGCATGGTATGATCGACTTACATCATTTTTGTTAAAACACGGGTATGTTATGGGAAGTGCCGACAACACACTCTTCATTAAGCATAATAATAACGATCTAATTATTTTACAAATATATGTTGATGACATCATTTTTGGAGCCACTAATGAAGAGTTGTGTAATGAAGTAGTCTTAGTAATGAAAAATGAATTTGAAATGAGTCTTGTAGGAGAACTATCATATTTTCTTGGTTTTTAAATCTCACAACGAACTGATGGTATCTTTATTTGTCAAACAAAATATGTTCACGATATGCTTAAATGATTTGGATTTGAAAATCTTAAACAAGCCTCTACTCCTATGAGTGCCTCTTTAAAACTAAGAAAAGATGAATCCGGAATTTCCATTGATCAAACGTTATATAGAGGAATGATAGGATCTCTTCTTTACTTAAGTGCATCTAGACCAGATATAATGTTTGTCGTATGTTTATGTGCTCGCTTTCAAGCCAATCCAAAAGAATCTCATTTAAAAACGGTAAAACGTATTTTTCGTTATCTATTAGGGTCATCTAAATGAGGATTATGGTACCCACACAATGATTCATTCAATCTCCATGGCTATTCCGATTCGGACTACGCTGGGTGTTCATTAGATCGAAAAAGCACTAGCGGTACTTGTCACTTTCTAGGACCCTCTTTAGTAGCTTGGTCTAGTAGGAAACAATCTTCGGTTGCACTCTCCACCACGGAGGCCGAATATATCGCACTTGGTAGTTGTTGTGCACAAGCATTATGGATGAGTCAAACACTAGAGGATTTTGGATTTCATCTTAAAAACATTGATCTTAAATGTGACAACAAAAGTGCAATAGAACTCACATATAATCCCGTACACCATTCTAGATCCAAACACATCGATGTTTGTCATCATTTCATTAGGGATCACATTAAGAAAGAGCATGTAAAAGTAAGTTTCATTGGCACAGACTCTCAACTCGCTGACATATTTACCAAATCTCTTCCCGATTCTAGATTTCGATTATTACGACTTGAGTTAGGTGTCCTAGATCTTTCAAGTTAAAATACACTCACAAAACACAATTTTTGTAATTTTTAACCATCAAAAACATCTCCAAAAAATCTGAAATTTCAGCATGGAACTACTATTGGGACACTTAATCAAGATCAAAAATTAAAAATTTTCAAAATCATAAAAAATTGTGTACTGTTTCCCGCGCTAGCGCTAACGCCGGCGCTAGCGCACTTATTCATTTTTTTGTATTTTTTAAATTTTGAAAAATTCCTAAAAATATATTAATCCATATGTACTATTTATTTTTGCACTTCTGATTCTATTTCATGTTTGAAAAATCAAATACAAAAATACAAAAGACAAATTACCAAAATATGTTTTGCCTTTTTCCCTTTTTATGCAAAAATCAAATACAAAATTACAAAAGCCAAATTACAAAAAAATTGTCTTGCTTTTTGTTTAAAGTCCATCTTTTATGCGAAAATCAAATACAAAAATACAAAAGCCAAATCACAAAAAAAAATTATTATGTTTTTGCCTTTTTGTTTTTGCCATTTGTTTAAAGTTTATTTTTTTATGCAAAATCCAATACAAAAATATAAAACATTAAAACTATAAAAAAAACTGTATGGATTTTCCTATGCAAATCAAGCATGATTTAATCTATGATTTAGAACTTCTATAATGTTGAAATTTATCTTTTCAAACACTTTGAACATTGTTTTTCATCATGCTTTGATATATCTATTAATATGCGCATCACTTATATTGTAAAGGTTGTGTAGAACTAAGCTTAGCATGCCTCTAAGTATGAGTAAATGTTTTATGTTTGATAATGATCCTTATTCACTCACTTATTTTGGCATTGTCTACATATGTATTTAATCTAAGAATGCTTGTGTATGTTTTATATTAGTACAATGAATTAAAATTGCACAAGTATCTTACTTGCACCCTTTTATTTGCACTCTTAAATGTTAAGAAAAGTGGTTATATTTTTTTTCATAAATTATATTGATTTGCAAAACAAGTGTATTCGGAGAACTTTGTACAAAACAAAAATCATAAAATAAAGTGACAAAGCAAACTCCACCAAGCACTACTTGAACCTCCTGATAAGTCTTAATAAGCGTTGTGAGGTTGAGCACCTTGGGAAGAATAGTAAAGTTCCTTGTGCAAATCAAATCTTTCTTTCAAAATAAAAACCACTTACTCTTAAGTACACCGGATCACTAGTCTCAACATTAAAAATAAAATATGTGATCCCCCAAGCACTACTTTGCACCCTGATAAGTCTTAATGAGCATTGTGTGTGCAAAGCACCTTGGTAGTTGTACATTTTTTTTGTGCATTAAAGTGTGTGGAAGTAAAATTATTTGGGTTTTATTGTGCTCTTACTTTACATATTTCTTGTATTTTTTATTAAAACATTTGTTTACTCTACTCAAAAATACACTTATGAGCACACCATTATCTTCCATAACACTTCTTCTCATGAGTATTGGATCCTAATGCAAATTCTATACTACTCTTTATTTATGAAATGTACTAGATAACCTAGCATGCTTTCTACAATGTTTAGTATGTTTTGAAATTGTGAATTAACATAACATTGTAGTACTCTCTTTTTGGTAACATTATTTCATGCTTGGTTACTTTATTAATGAATTTAAAGATTTTACTTGAACAATGATTTAAAAAACATCTTCCTTATGAAATTTAACTCATATATCTTTTTGAATCATCATGTCTTACAAAAGATGTTTGATTGCATTTTTTTAAGTCTTCCGCAACTTTACATTTACCTTGTATTTGTTTATGCTACAAACTCTGATTTATGAAAATATTATAATACTCAAACTCTAATTTATTTCAATAAAAAGTATTCTAAAACTCCTTATCATTTCCTTCTCTACAAGCTCGATCATGCCTTTATCTTATTATCAACTTTTTAGTGGTGTCTCCTCACTCGCTTTTGCTAATAACAAAAGGGGGAGAACTAACATGATAAATATAATCTGCTATCAAAATATAAAACTGACATGATTAATCAAGATGATAGCTTACATATTAGGAGAGCATTCACTTAGGGGGAGCATGTATTTAGGGGGAGCAATTCTAAATGTTAAAATTATCCTAAGTCATCACTCACACACACACAAGTATGTTTCTTCATGCTTATATATATTAATGCTCTGATTTATCACTAATGGATTTGATATTATCAAAAGGGGGAGTTTGTTGGAACATGGTCTTCCGCATCTCCTAGGTTTGAGAATAATAAATCCTATGTGTATTTGATCTTGTGTGTTTAAGTGTGCAGGATAACAAAGTCCACAGGACTCAAGGATTACATAAGAATATTGCCTCCAAAGTTGAGCCATCAAATCCAAACCTCCCACTAGCGCTGGCAGTAGTACTAGCGTAGGCGCTAGCTGTCGTTCGACGAACTGTTAGCGGCGCTCGACGAAATGCTCATAACGACGTTCGACGAAAATTCGCTCGACGAACTCCTTGCTCCGTTCGACGAAATTTCGATCGACGAAAATGATTGCTTAAGCGCAATAGCCGGGAGAACTTATAAAAGGAGATAGCGCCAGGCGATATCCGATAGCGCAGGCGGTAGCGAGGAGCACAGTAGGCAAGGGAGAATTGTGTCCTCGGATTGAAGATTCTGCCGCGCAGAATGTGTCCTAATATGGGATAGCGCCGGCGGTACCGCTAGCGCAGGCGCTAGCGTTGAGTCTATAAAAAGGACGCCTCCCCTCTTGTTTCAGACACACATCAGAGAGATATCAGATAGAGATAGAGTGCTAGAATTCCAGAGGCTACCTTGGCCGAAAGTTGATGTCCTACCAAAGTTCTGCAAACTTCTGAAGGAGAATCTCATCGCGCCGGATCCATACGAAGTCCGCTTCTACAATGCTTATGCTACAGCGGATCTTCGTCTCCTACTTCAGAAGTTCATTAAGAGGGAGTTTTTATTTATTTTCATTTCATATTCTTCTTGTAAACGGTTAGTGAAATCGCCTTGTGTTGGCGACTAGGTCTGGGTAGGACTTAGGGGGAAACTCACCTCGTGTTGGCGACTAGATCTAGGCTAGGTCTAGGGGGTGCTCGAGTCCACAACTGGTAAAGGGTTGGCTAGAGCGGCTTGAGGCCGAATCCGGGGAGGATAGGCTAGGGCCACCGGTTCGTGGGGATGCGAGTCGGGATAGAAAACAAAAGAGTTTACTATTCATCGCCACCGATTTCTAGCATCATAGAAGTCATCTTTTGTAAAACCTTATTTGATATTAATAAAGCATGTCTCTACTTTATTTCAATTGGTTTACTTGACTTTCTATTGTCTTAATATTGCATTATTACAAAGCTTTTTCAAAATATAAATTAAGTTTTTGAAAACCCTTATTCACCCCCCCCCCCTCTAAGGGCGCCTACCAATCCAAACGACATGACTGGACACGTCAGCACCATCATTACGCCGCAATTTCAGGATTTAAACGAATACAAAAAGATCTCGTCAAGTGCGCACCCTTTTATCTTCCCAATACATATTACTATAAATAAGACACCATGAAAACATAGAAAATCACACACACAAACCCTAGAATTCCATCTTCATCATCTTCCTCTCGATCATCAATGACGCCAAAGCAATCTGACGACAAGATTCATTCTGGAGGAGAATTAGTAAAGGATGGCTTCCAAGGTGCAGATGAAGGATTAGACATGGTAATCACTTTACTGTATGAATCAGAACATGAATACATTCTCACTGAGCCTACCCGTCTCTACCATATTCCCTTCTCTAAAGTTTATGCAAATGCCCAAATAAGCAATGTTGGGAAAGCCATTTTTACCACTGTTGCTGGAGAATATTTAAGAATCACTGCTACATGCCTAACTAAAGCGCTTCAATTATTTGTTCTTGATGAAGATAAAGAAGAAGAATCAGTAAGAACTGAGGATTTATTAGAAGGATTTAAGTGGTGTGGCCTTGAAGAAAAGCCCTATGGAAGTATTCAAAGAATGAAGATGAATATGCAGGGCAAACTTCTATCAGATATTATTGGAAAAGTATTGTTGTGTAAAACTGGATCACATGATAGAATTTCAAAAGGGATGTTTGAATTGATGGTAAGAGTCATCCTTGAAAAGAAGACTGATTGGGGAAAGGTCTTGTTTGGTAAGATCAAAGAAAGTTTGAAGACCCCTAATTTTGGCAGAATCCTATCCTTATACTTAAAGCACTGTATCCCCCAACATCTGAATGAGTCTGAAACAACTCCTCTTCACTATCTTAAAAATATTGATGTGAAGACTATAAGCAGATGGGAAAAGAAGTTTACCAAAAAGTAAGTAGGCCTACCCTCCTCCCAAAAAGATGATGTCCCCAAAAGCCTTGATCAAACCCCACAAGTTGCTCAGAACCCTCCTGCATCTGTTAAGGGGGAGACATTAAAAGAATAAAGTACAGTCCTTAGAAGTGGCCTAGAACCTCATGAAGAGGTCACTCAGGAGGAAATCATGATTATTGCCAAGGAGGCTGTATTGAATGCTGAAGAAGAAAGGTAAGGGAATAGTCCCAGTAATTACTCAGAAGGTCATGTAGAATCAAACATGTCAGACAAATCTTTGGAATAAAACCTACATGTTGATGTAAATATAAATGTCTATGATGATGAGGATGAGCAACCCAATACCATGACTTCACAAATGCAGGGGGAGCCATCTGTTCAAGTTATTATGCAGCCTTCACCACCAAGAACAGATAATGAGCAACCCTCATTTATTATTCCAACCCCCACAACTCCTTCTACTGAGTTTATGTCCCAAATAGAGATTATACTACAAAGTGTACAATTTGAATCCTATGTGGATAGTGATGTCAAAGGTTTTAGAGATGACTTGTCTACCAGAATCAATGGACTGCAAGAAGAAATACAGCATGTGAATTATAAGAATGCAAATGTTTAGAACACTGCTGCAAATGTTTTCTCCAATACTGGAGACCAAATAACACACCTTAATGAAGCTATAATGTTCATTGGTCAACAACTTAACATAGTTTTGGACATAATGAATGTGTTAAGGGATGATCAGCAAGCTATAATTCAAAATCAGGATGTAACATTTGCTAATCTAGAGGATGTTGTCAATACTATTCATCAAAGAATCTCAACCAGTGCTCAAGTCTCTCAAGAGCTGGTGGATAATGTTGGCGAGACCCTACTGCATCAACTTCAAGTCACCCAGGATCAACTCTCCTCTCTCCTAAATCAATCTCTTAGAACTTCCCAGGGCACACTCATGGATGCAATTGAAATCTGAATGCTATTCTTTCTAAACAACTACAGAACTCCCAAGCGTCTCTTTCTAATGAAATATTTGTAGAAGCCAGAAAGGGGGAGATTTTATCAAGCCATCATTTCATGTGGCTATCAAATAAAGTAAGGTTATCCATGGGCCTTGACACAATAGATTATAGAATACTCTATCAACATCCTCTCCCAGAAGGTAGTGTTATACCTGAAGGACCATCAAATATGCAAGTAGCAGAAGATGTTGGATATGTAGGCGCCCTTAGAGGGGGGGGGGGTGAAAAAGGGTTTTAAGATTTTCGAAATTATTTAGAGAAATTAATTTCCTTTAGTTTGGAATCAATGAAAATCATTAAGCACGAAACAGAGATAAAGAGACAAACATATTTTCTTTAATCATTAACTTGAAATAAATGTGATTACAAAACTTTTCCCAATAATGCTTAGGAACAGGCGACCAATGAAAATACTTTTGGTTTTCTATACCGACCCTTCTCCCAAGGACCGTTTGGCTTTAGCCTATCTCTCACTAGACAAGGCCTCAAGCCGCTCTAGCCCTTCCTCACCAGAAAGGCCTCGAGCACTCCCTAGATCTACATCCTAGACCTAGTCGCCGTGTGGCAAAATCCCCTAGTCCCTGCAAGGCCCTAGTCGTCGTGTGGCGAGTTCCTCTACTTAACAAAAGTTATAAAGATTACAATTTGAAAACTAAAACAAGACAAGAACTAAGACTCCCTCAAATGAAGAACTTGATGTCGATGTAGATGTGATCGGATCGGTCTTCAAGTTCTTTTGCGTTCACGATCGTTGATGGGGTTCTTTGGGCTGCTTGGCAAGGCTCTCACGTGTGCTCTGAAAATATGGCTTCAAATCGTTCTGGAACAGCAAGCAACAACGGAGGAGGCGCGCGTATTTTTTTATTGATTCAGCCACTACCGCCTGCGGTAGTACTACCGCCCCGCAGTATCTACATAAGGCAATGAAGCACACGAATCATGGTAGTTTAGGCAACATTCTGAGCGCCAAACACTAGCGCATCGCGGTAACGCTAACGCCCCGCATTAGCAAGATTTCCTTCCTTCAGCCGCGATCTTCTTCCAAATATGCTCCTCAATCAACTGCAGACGGGATGTTTCCAAAACGCTACCGCCGGGCGTTCGACCTAACGCGCCGCGATAGTACATGCCAAACATAGCGACCCGTCGACATTCCTTTTTCTCCACTGTTTCCTTCCTGTCAATAGTTTCCATATATGCTAACGCCAGCGATAGAGCTAACGCTCCGCGGTAGAGCGCATTTCTTTTCGTCGGGCGCATCTTTGTCGAACCGGCCTTATATTTCGTCGAACGAATTTTCGTCGAACGGGATTCGGCTTTCGTCGATCGTAAATTCGTCGAACGCAGTGATAAGCATTTCGTTGAGCGAAGCCTTCATTTCGTCGATCGAATACTAGCGCCAGCGGTAGTTGTAAAGCACCGCGGTAGAGCACTTTGTCGGGCGCATCTTCGTCGAACGCCGCCTTCATTTCGTCGACCTCCATTTCGTCGAACGCTAGCGCCAGCGGTAGTTCTAGCGCGCCGAGGTAAAGCATGCATTTCGTCGAGCGCCGTGGTATAGCATGCAGTTCGTCGAACGCAGATTTCATTTCGTCGAATGCCAGTTCATCGAACGCAGCTTCCATATCATCGAACGAACACTAACGCCAACGGTAGTACTGACGCTACGCGGTAGCAACAACAAAAGCACTTTTCATGGAAATTTAAAAGCACAGAATCCTGCATACTATAAACACAAAACAAGTATGATCAAAAACAATAGGATTTGTTATTGTCAAACCAAGTGATGCGGAAAGCATGTTCCAACAAACTCCCCCTTTTGATAATAACAAATCCCCTTAGAAAGAAATAATTCAATTTATAGGAATTTGTGTTTATAATAGAGAACTAGTATGAAAATTAGGCATGTTCAAATGCTCCCCCTAAATGAATTCTCCCCCTAAGTGAATGCTCCCCCTACAACAAAACTTCCTATGAACTTGACTCCCCCAAAACATGTTAATTTCTTTCAAATTTATTCTCCCCCTTTTAGTATTATCAAAAGAGGGTGGAGAGGTAGTCCAACAAAAAGTGCAATAACTGTGTATAGAGGGAATGATCATGATAAAGAGTTAAACGTTTAGGAAAAATACAATAGATAGGAGAGAGAAAAAAAAGGAATGTGAAGAAAGTTTCATAAAGAAACCACTTGTTGGGATAATGTATGCATGATCGAGCGTACAAGTAGTAAAGAGGTGGAAAGCATGACAAAATATTTTTTTGAAGTGAACATCTATATAGGAATTGTGAAGCATAGTAGATGATTAAGAATTTTAGACATAACAAAATAGATGTTGTAGCATTTTAAGTACACAAAATAAGTTCAGTTGTAACATAGCCATATACTAGTTTTGAAAGGTATGCAATACAGAGTTCTCATGGCGTAGCGGAAAAAATATATAAGCATGATACAAGATATCAAGTCAAGATGGAAGAATACAATGTTCTAAATTGAGAAAACAAGTACACTTATACATTGTATTGATCATGCAAGGCTATCTAGTGCATTTACTTAAGAATTTAGAGAATACATGTAGATATGCAATAGACTCCAATTCTCATGAATAGAAGGCTTACAAGTGAAAATGATGTGTACAAAATAATGTTTTTTGATTAAAGTATACATATGATTTAATCAAAACACATGACATGTATAATGGAATAAACACAATATTATTGAAAAAGCATTTTTAGAATTACTTCTACACACAAAGCTATATAAATTATTCAATGCACACAGAAAAATAGTACAACTACCAAGGTGCTCTGCACACACAATGCTTATTAAGGCCTATCAGGGTGCAAAGTAGTGTTGGGGAATCACAATTATTATTTTGAATTTTAGTTTTTTTTGTGATTCGGTGTACAAGAAGAAGTAGTGTAAAAGGAAAAAATGTTTGCAACAAGGCACTTTACAATTCTCTCCAAGGTGCTAAACCTCACAATGCTCATTAAGACTTATCAGGAGGGTGAGTAGTGCTTGGTGGAGTTATCTTTGTCAATTATTTATTTGAATTTTTGCTTAACGACAAAGGTCTCCGAATTCACTTGTATGTGCAAACAAAAGATTTTTGAAAAGACACACTTCTTCAAAAATAGGTGCATGAAAAAGATTTTTACTTGTGGTGTAGGTAAAACTAAGCATGCCTAACAATAATAATAAGTTGTTACACTACACAATCATGAAGGACAAGATTAAATTCATATGTTGTATATCAAAAAGTGTGAGTGAAAAAAAATCATTTGCAAATATAAGCCATTTACTCATACATAGAGGCATGCTATGCAATACTACACATGATTTCTATAATCAATTTCAAAGCACACATAAGATAATGATCAAGGAATGATACAAAAACAATGTTAGTAAGATACTTGAAATAGAGAACGAACCATTGTATACAAAACTTGGCAAGATAAACCATATCATCCTTGAAACATAGAAAATTACATCAGTTTTTATAAATTTTAAGTTTCTCAAAGACAAAAATAAAACAAATAAAAAGCATGTTTTTGTTGTTTTGATTGGTTTTTCAAATTTTGTAGTTGATTTTGATATATAGAAAAACAAATAAAACAACTTTTATTTTATAGAAATAGAACAAAGCATGTTTATGGTTGGATTTTGATTTGTTTTATAGTTTTTTTTGTTTTTAGAATTTTAAAAGAAAATAAAAAATAAAAAATGAAAGAGAAAACAGGAAATTCAGAAATGACCCACTACCGCCAGCGGTACCCAGCTATCGCCGAGCGGTAGTGACAAAACTCGAATTTTTGGAAAAACGTGACATTTTTTCAGAATTTTTCATATGAATATAGTTGTGCAGATTGGTGACACTGTGATTCAGTACAGAAATCAGATATGCGTGGTAAAAAAATGCGGGCTTTGCATGATTAAGTATGAATGTCCAAGACCCCTAGTTCTAGTCTAAGTAGAGCAAATCGGGAATCGGGTAGAGGCTTAGTAAAGATGTCCGCAAGTTGCGATTCAGTTCTAATGAAATTTACATGAACATGTTCCTTTTTGATGTGATCCCTAATGAAGTGGTGTCTTACATCTATGTGTTTAGATCGTGAGTGATGAACAGGGTTATTTGTTAAGTCAATAACACTCTTGTTGTCATACTTAAGTTCAATATTTGTTAAATGAACACCAATGTCTTCTAACGTTTGAGTCATCCATAATGCTTGGGCATAACAACTTCCTAGTGCAATGTATTCTGCATCGGTGGTGGAGAGAGCAACAGAATTTTGTTTTCTACTTGACCATGCAACTAGAGAAGGACCTAAGAAGTGACAGGTACCACTAGTGCTTTTCTTATCTAGTGAACAACCCGCATAATCAGAATCTGAATACCCATGCAAGAGAAAAGAATCATTATTCGGATACCAAAGTCCTAATTTAGATGTGTCGATTAGATATCAAAAAATTTGTTTCACCGCTTTTAAATGAGATTCTTTTGGATTTGCTTGAAATATAGCGCATAAACATACGACAAACATAATATCGAGTCTAGATGCACTAAGGTATAATAGGGATCCAATCATTCCTCTATATAACGTTTGGTCAATTGAAATTTCGGCTTCATCTTTTCCTAATTTCAGTGATGCGCTCATTGGAGTACTAGCTTGTTTCAAGTTTTCAAAACCAAAACGTTTTAGCATATCATGGACATATTTAGATTGACATATAAAAATTCCATCATTTCTTTGGGTTATTTGAAATCCTAAAAAATATGTTAGTTCACCCACTAGACTCATCTTAAATTCATTTTGCATCACTAAAACAACTTCTTTACACAACTCTTCATTAGTGGCTCCAAAAATAATATCATCAACATATATTTGTAAAATAATCAAATCATTATCAAAATGCTTAATGAAGAGCGTGTTATCGGCACTACCCATTTTATAGTCGTGCTTTAATAAAAAAGAAGTTAAGCGTTCATACCAAGCACGGGGCGCTTGTTTTAGACCAAAAAGCGCTTTTTCTAATCTATAGACATGATTTGGAAATTGTTCATTAATAAAGCCGGTGGGTTGTTCAACATAGGCTTCCTCTTTAATTATCCCGTTTAAGAAAGCACTTTTCACATCCATTTGAAATAATTTAAACTTCTTATAACTCGCAAAAGCTAGAAAAATTCTAATCGATTCAAGGTGAACAACGGGTGCAAATGTTTCATCAAAATCTACACCCTCGATTTGAGAATAACCTTGTTCCACTAATCGAGCTTTGTTCCTAGTTATTCTAGATTCTCCATCTAATTATTTTTAAATATCCATTTGACACTGATAACCGGGTGATTAGATGGTCTTTCAACAAGTTTCCAAACCCTATTGCGTTCAAATTGATTCAATTCGTCATTCATAGCAATAAACCAAAATTCATCATTCAAAGAGGTGGAAACATTTTTCAGTTCTATTTCGGAAACAAAGCATAAGTTTGAAAAATATTCATTAAAAGAAGAACGTGTAGTTACCCCTCTTGATGGTTCTCCAATTATAAGCTCCCTTGGATGATCTCTTGTAAATCGAAGCACACTTTGAGGCACGAGCTCCTCTTGCACCGTCTCTACTTCTTTTTCTTCTCCAAGTGGATCATCATCATCATGATCCAATGGTGAAAGAGGTACATCTTCATTTCCTGCACAAGTAGAATCTACACAAGGCACAAGTTCATCAAACTTCACATGAATAGACTCTTCAACCTTTTTAGATTTTTTATTATATACTCTATATGCTTTGCTAGTGGAAGAGTAACCAAGAAAAATACCTTCATCACATTTTTCATCAAATTTAGCTAATGCATCCTTGGTGTTTAGGATAAAACATTTACATCCAAAGACATGAAAATACTATACATTAGGTTTCTTTTGAAAGTATAATTCATATGGAGTTAATTTCAAAATAGGGCGAAGCATAACACGATTTAAGACATAACATGATGTATTTATGGCTTCGGACCAAAAATATCTAGGCAACCCATATTCGGATAGCATGGTGCGTGCAAGTTCTTGAAGAGTTCTATTTTTCCTCTCCACCACACTGTTTTGTTGGGGGGTGCGTGGAGCGAAAAATTCGTGTTTAATACCTAGATTATTACAAAAAG
This sequence comes from Dactylorhiza incarnata, assembly GCA_033032865.1. Classification (NCBI taxonomy): domain Eukaryota; kingdom Viridiplantae; phylum Streptophyta; class Magnoliopsida; order Asparagales; family Orchidaceae; genus Dactylorhiza; species Dactylorhiza incarnata. Next base: position 1,580,552 of record JAWHQI010000278.1, on the reverse strand, counting down.
TGGTGAAGCTATCGTTTTCAAATTCCCCTCCATGATCCGATCGTATACACTTGATTTTTAGATCTAATTCATTTTGAATACGATGGCACAGTTTTGAAAATTCAGAAAACACATCGGATTTGGAGATAAGAAATAAGGTCCAAGTAAATCTAGAAAAATCATCAATTAAAACAAAAGTGTACTTTTTACCACCAAGACTACATGTGCTAATGGGTCCAAAAAGATCCATGTGAATTAGTTGTAAGGGTCTTGAAGTGGATATTTCCTTTTTACTCTTGAACGATGTTTTTGAAAATTTTCCTTTTTGGCATGGCGAGCATAAAGAAGATAGATTTCCATTTAGCATAGGCAAACCTTTAATGAGTTTATTCTTTGACAATTTTAAAATTAATTTGATGCTAGAGTGACCGAGACGCCTATGCCATAATTCAAGTTCTTCATTTTTTAATATAAGACATTTGAGAGACGCGCGTGATAGATCATGAAAGGCAATTAGATACACATTGTGAATTTGTGGTGCAGTGAGTACAATACTATTGGTTTTAGGATCTATAATTTTGCATAAATCAGTAGAAGACTCAAATAAAACATTTAGACCTTTATCGCAAAGTTGACTAATAGAAATCAAGTTATGTTTCAAACCTTCTACATATAAGACATTAGTAAGAGAGAAATAATTGTTACCAACAGTACCGGTGCCTAATATCCTTCCCTTTCCATTGTCCCCAAATGTCACCATTCCTCCTTTCTTCTTAGTGAGGCTAAGGAATTTTTCTTTATTGCCCGTCATGTGCTTGGAGCATCCTGAGTCCAAGTACCACATGTCTTCCTTTTCCTTAGCCTGCCAACATACCTAACAAGAAGATGAGAGTAAAGATCCGGATACCCGGGTGGTTCCTCCCATAGAATAGGTGGAAACCTTAGGCACCCAGATTTGCTTGACAGTACATCGACCCTTCATCCTGCAGGAGTCCAAGGTATGCCCGAAGTGATGGCACTTGGCACATAACACAAAAGGGGTTGAGACCTTTTCCAGTTTTTGTTGTGGACTCTTGCTGGAGGATGGGGAATCAACAGAATAGATTCCAGATTTGTGATTATTTGATGAATTATGAGTTTTGGTACTACCGCCAGCGTTAGTCGTTACCGCCGGGCGGTAGTTAGCATAGACAAAACCTAGACCAGTTTTTGCACAACCATGCCTTTGGTTGGCCAAAATCATATCAAGACTTTTCTGGCCAACACCGAATTTTTCTATGGCTAAGTTAAGGTCATGGATTTTAGCTTTTAATGCAAAATTTTCACTAACTAAATTTCCACATCTATTTGCAAAAAAGTTCTTTTCATTTTCAACTTTAGAAAGGGAGAGTTTCAAATTTCTTTCTAAGTCTCTCTTTTGTTTCGAGAGTGATTCGATATTGGAGAGAGCATTAGAAAGATCAGTTTCAAGTTTGCTAGTCCTTGCCAAGAGATCATCTTTCTTTTGGCAAGACTCCATCTCCTTTCCCAAGGCAAAAACTTCCTTACTTAATTTTGATTTTGTTTCAAAAGATTTTTATTTTCAGTTTTAAGTAGATCAAGATCTTTTAAATTTTTGCCAAAATATTTGCAAGTTCTTAAATATTCGGAATAAAGATCATCATAGTTAGAGGGGATTACCTCAGTGTCGCTTTGGACACTGCACTCATCGTCGGTTGATTCATTACTTTTCCCCATAAGGCACAAGTTTGCCTCATCATCATCGCTTGAGCTTGAAATACTTGAGCACCCGGAGGAAGAGTCATCCCAAGTTGCAGATTTTAAGACCTTCTTCTTCTCCTTTCCTTTAACCCATTTTTCTTTTTGCTCCTTCAGGAATTTTGGGCATTGACTTCAAATATGCCCGGTCTTCCTACTGTGGAAGCACTCGGGAGGTGGCCGCTCTTCGTCGTCGTCGCTATACTTCTCCTTCTTCTCTCTTTTGGATGAGGAGCCCTTTCGGAAAAATTTCTGGAAGGTGTTCCTCCTTTCCGGATTCTTCATGAACTTAGTGAAGTTCTTCACGAAGAGACTCTCCTCGTCATCTTCCTCGTCGTCATCTTCTTTTCTTGACTTCAGTGCCAAGGCTTTCTTCTTTGGTTCATTGGTGTACTCCTCTTCTTGAATCTTGAGTTCTACCTCATGGGTTTTAAGGTTCCCAATGAGGCTCTCAATTTGGAGCCGCCTAAGATCATGTGATTCGGAGATCGCCGTCACCTTTGGATTGAACTTTGGTGGGAGTGATCGAAGAAGCTTTCTCACCAAGTCGCCGTTTGAAAATGTTTTTCCAAGTATTTTTGAGGCATTGACGATCTTGGTGAATCGAGTGTACATGGCGTCGACGTCCTCATTTGGATCCATCCTGAACCTCTCAAATTCAGATTCAAGTTGGAATAGTTTTGAATCTTTGACCTGCGAGGTACCTTCATGCGTTATTTCTAATAAGTTCCAAATATCATAAGCAGTTTCACATGCACTTACTCTATTAAATCCAGTCCTATCAAGAGCACAGAACAGAGCATTCATCGCTTTCGCATTATTCTTACACCTAGTATTATCTCCATCGTCCCATTTATCCCTAGGTTTTTCCATGGTTACTTCTCCAACAATGTATGTAGGAGAAGTGTATGGAGTTTCAATACATGCCCATACATCTAGATCTAAGTTTATCAGAAAACAACGCATACCCGTACTCCAGTAATTATAATCAGTTCCAGTTAACAACGGAGGTCTACTTATTCCCTGCCCCTCATGGAAAGCGAGATCACGGACCGCCATTATTCCCGGTTGTTAGACCGAATTGGAATAACCTATCTCTGATACCACTTGTTGGATCTGTAGGCGCCCTTAGAGGGGGGAGGGGTGATAAGGGTTTTAAGATTTTCGAAATTATTTAGAGAAATTAATTTCTTTTAGTTTGGAATCAATGAAAATCATTAAGCACGAAACAGAGATAAAGAGACAAACATATTTTCATTAATCATTAACTTGAAATAAATGTGATTACAAAACTTTTCCCAATAACGCTTGGGAACAGGCGACCAATGAAAACACTTTTGGTTTTCTATACCAACCCTTCTCCCAAGGACCGGTTGGCTTTAGCCTATCTCTCACTAGACAAGGCCTCAAGCCGCTCTAGCCCTTCCCTCACCGGAAAGGCCTCGAGCACTCCCTAGATCTACAGCCTAGACCTAGTCACCGTGTGGCGAATTCCCCCTAGTCCCCGCAAGGCCCTAGTCGCCGTGTGGCGAGTTCCTCTACTTAACAAAAGTTATAAAGATTACAATTTGAAAACTAAAACAAGACAAGAACTAAGACTCCCTCAAATGAACAACTTGATGTCGATGTAGATGTGATCAGATCGGTCTTCAAGTTCTTTTGCATTCACGATCATTGACGGAGTTCTTTGGGCTGCTTGGCAAGGCTCTCACGAGTGCTCTGAAAATATGGCTTCAAATCGTTCTAGAACAGCAAGCAACAACGGAGGAGGCACGCGTATTTTTACAGATTCAGCCACTACCGCATGCGGTAGTACTACCGCCCCGCGGTATCCACATAAGGCAATGAAGCACACAGATCGTGGTAGTTTAGGCAACATTCTGAGCGCCAAACACTAGCGCGCCGCGGTAACGCTAACGCCCCGCGTTAGCAAGATTTCCTTCCTTCAAACGCAATCTTCTTCCAAATCTACTCCTCAATCAACTGCAGACGGGATGTTTCCAAAAAGCTACCGCCAGGCGTTAGACCTAACGCGCCGCGATAGTACATGCCAAACATAGCGACCCGTCGACATTCCGTTTTCTCCACTGTTTCCTTTCTGTCAATAGTTTCCATATGTGCTAACGCCAGCGATAGCGCTAATGCTCCACGGTAGAGCGCATTTCTTTTCGTCAGGCGCATCTTTGTCGAACCGGCCTTATATTTCGTCGAACAAATTTTCGTTGAACGGGATTCGGCTTTCGTCGATCGCAAATTCGTCGAACGCAGTGATAAGCATTTCGTCGAGCGTAGCCTTCATTTCGTCGATCGAATACTAGCGCCAGCGGTAGTTGTAATGCACCGCGGTAGAGCACTTTGTCGGGCGCATCTTCGTCGAATGCCGCCTTCATTTCGTCGACCTCCATTTCGACGAACGCTAGCGCCAGCGGTAGTTCTAGAGCGCCGCGGTAAAGCATGCATTTCGTCGAGCGGCGTGGTAGAGCATGCAGTTCGTCGAACGTAGATTTCATTTCGTTGAACGCCAGTTCGTCGAACGCAGCTTCTATATCGTCGAACGAACACTGATGCCAGCATTAGTACTGACGCTACGCGATAGCAACAACAAAAGCACTTTTCATGAAAATTTGAAAGCACAGAATCCTGCATACTATAAACACAAAACAAGTATGATCAAATACAATAGGATTTGTTATTGTCAAACCAAGAGATGCGGAAAGCATGTTCCAACAGAAGACCCCCTGAACAGCATCTACACAAGAAACCTATCAAGGGTATTTTGTTGATGAGCCCTTTAGTGGCAAAAGGGCATGTTAAAAAGGGAAAGGGACATCATGTGCATAATGAAAATCAAGAGGCCAAGAGAAGGGGAATGGAGGAAGTTAAAAAGAATCCAAACTTTGAAGAGTGGAGCCCATGCTCAAGGGACATTATCTTAAATACCTGGGCATTGTATCAGCAAGGTAAAAATGATAGAGGTCAATTCTATATTTCTGAGGAATGGTAAGAATATGAATTAGCTGAAGAAGGCAGAAGGGATTATTAAACCAGAGTTAGAATGGGAGATCCTTCAGTGCGGAATACTACACATGCCCCTCTTAGATATCACCCCAAGCCATACAGTTACTTTGAAAGGAAAAAGCAAAAGCAGGCTGATGCTGAGCAGCCCAAAAAGGTTGAAGCTGAGAAGAAATGGAAGGCTGGATCATCTTCTAAAGGGAAATTTGTCCAAGAGGAATGATGAGGAATATGGATCTAGGAAAACAAAATGCATAATTCTATGTTTATCATTTATGTCTAATTTATATTCATATTTTGGACAATTTTTTATGATCATGTTAATTGCCCTAATTCTATATATTGATCTTTATTGAGTACATTTAATAGTAAAGCTTATCTATAATTGTAAGTTTTGGCTTCTGCAAATAGGTGGAGATTATTGGAAAATTGCCTTCAATGTTCCTTGATTTGAAGAAGGATCACAAGTATAGATAAGAAAAGATGTTTTTGATGGTATGCTTTCAGTTCATGATGTGATAGGCAAGTTAAACACATTCCTAAAATCAAGACTATAAAAGAAGTAAAAAAAAATCATCTAAGTCAAATATCATCTTGAAGCAGCCATATTGATTTGAAGATTAAAGATAAATCGTGTAGACAGAAGCATCTCGACGATATAGACTAGAAGGAGCTATATCGTCTATATAGCTATGATAAGTTGTGAAGACAGAAGTATATCGACAATATTATCGTGAAGAACATATATCGTCTTGATGATCAAGACGATATCGTCTTGAAGAAAGTTTGTCATCTTGACAGTTGCAGTGTTGCATTTAACGCACAGATCGTTTTGGAAATTGATTTGCCTTTAATATACACGTCGTCTATCATGCCCACTATTCAAGGAGTATTTAATGATATATTCTCTGCATAATAGTTATTGCACATCCATTAATGAAACATTCCAAATACTTCCAATTGTGCAAGTTCCAAAATGGCAAATCATTTATGATATTTTATTGTGTCATTTCAGATTATATTCCTTTTTGACCAATTTCTTATGGAATAATATTATTGAGGGCATGTATGCGAAATTGCAGAGGAATATAAATAGAGGAATTTTCAAATTCAGAAGATAGCTCTCTCTCTCTCTCTTACTCTCACACTTACACAGATTAAAACAGAAAAGAGAAAAGGTTTAAAGCAGAAGTCTTCATCATTTTGCTGTGAAGATCAAGAAAGAATCTTCTTCCTATGGAAGACAAGTTCATTTGATATTCATCAAGAGGAAGTTTCTTAAGAAAGCTCTAGAGATTCAAAGATTGATGGGCTTACATATGCAAGAAGAAGAAGACTATACAATAACAAGTTTTATCCTTGAAGCATTCTCTTCAGAAACAGAAAGACTATTTCATTATTTTGTAGGGTTCTGTGTGAGCCTGAGACTGTAGGATCTTGAAAAAGATCTGAGTTGGTGTAGGACTTGTAAATTCTGAGGTGTTTGTAGGCTTTTATAACCTGAGTTGGTAATGTTCTTGTAACCTGAGTGTAGGCTTTCTGTGTGAGAGCTGAGGTAGGATCATTTATGGGTTTGAGTTGTAAGATCTTCTGTATTGGATAGAGATCTGAGTTTTTGTAGAAGTTTCCTAGTCTAGTACACTGCTAGATAGGTGTGAGGGACAGTGGACTACCTCTTGACATATTTTCTTGAAGGGAACCACTATAAATTCTGTGTGCTTTCTGTGTTTGCTTGTGTGCTATGCTAGATAGATTTTAAAGTGCCAAATAACATTGAAAACACCTAATCACCCCCCCCCTCCCCCCCATAAGTGTATTATAAACAACTCAATCTTTCAATCTTATTGAAAAAACTTGTAAGCCATAAAATTCCTTCTCTCCCTAAGCATTTCCATACTTCAATGGGTATATCGTCTGGCCCAACCGCCTTTTCATTTTTCATCTTCTTCAGTGCATCATTTATTTCTGGTGCTTCAATTTTTTGATAAAAGGTTATGTTTCTATATTCCTCTGATTTACTTAAATCTTCCAAGTTTAGTTCATTATCTTCTTTTTCATTGTATGTTTTATAAAAGTATCTTTTCCATCGGCCCTTAATAGCCACACCATCCGTTAAACCATATCTGTTTCATCTTATATACAACATACCTAAAAAGAAGATGAGAGTAAAGATCTGGATACCCAAGAGGTTCCTCCCATAGAGTAGGTGGAAACTTTAGGCACCCAACTTTGCTTTAACGCACTTCATCCCTTCTTCCTATAAGAGTCCGTGGTGTATCCAAAGATATAACATTTGGAACACAAAATAAAAGGGATTGAGACCTTTTTCGAAGTTCTTTTTGGACTCTTGATGGAAGGTGAGAAATCAGCAGAAATATTATTTAATTTTTATTATTATAAGAAATAGATTTGCTGGAATTAGCCGCCAACGGTAAGGGCTACCGCTAGGCGATAACTTCCAGAAGCATATTGCTGGGAATATAGCCTCAATGTTCCATTGATTTGAAGTGGCATCACTCACAATGCTAAGTACATATTGTATTTGATAAACTCTACCTTGTCTCAAGGGTTGTACATGGTGATGATATTCCATACAATGGAATATGTTCAGTGGTCTGCTGACCAAACAGCTGAGAAAGTGTCTCTGTTTCAGCTGAACCGCTGAGACGAGCACAGGTGCCGCTGAGAAGCAGCATATCTATACTGAGCTGCAGATAGACATAATCCGCTGAGAAGAAAAACTGTCTCAGCGGATCCACTGGGACGACAGGTGCCCAACCGCTGAGACTGAAAGTTGTCTCAGGCCAACCGCTGAGACTGATTCAAATCTTGAAGAAGACAAGTGGCACGACACGCCTTTGGCAAAAACAGTTGTAAAGGGAGATTAGGGCCACCCATTTGTACCCAATATGTCAGAGCCTTCCCTTGAGTGCCGTTGAATATGTGTAGAGTATAAAAGAAGAACTTAGGGCACTTTTGAAAGTGTTGGTATGGTGCTAACAAAAATTACTACTGTTCCATTGACGGCCCTGAACATCTCACTCTCCTCCTGCTCACTGAATAGGGAAGAAGAGTCTGAGAGATAAAGATTGCTATCCTACAAAGAAAAGCAAGGTGATCCTTCATCCTTCAACTGATGAGGAAGATCAGAAAGTAGCTGGCTCAGAAATCATCATCCATCTAAGCTACTCAAAAGCACAAGCTGTGCAGGAACTACAGAAGACATCTTCTTAGTGATGTCGGTTGTAGTAAGTATAATACTCTCTTACTGTAGGGATATTTGGCCTGAGTTTGTTTGTAAGGTTGTTAGGCCTGAGGTTGTAGGGCTATTTGGCCTGAGTTTGTAAGGTTGTTAGTCCTAAGGTTGTAGGGCTGCTAAGTATGAGGTTGTAGGGCTGCTAAGCCTGAGGTTGTAGGGATGTAAAGCCTGAGTTGTAAAGCTAACTGGCCTGAGGTAGGGCTTGGAGCAAGCCTGAGAGATCTTGAAGGATCTGAACTGTAAGCTCTTGTAGCTGAGATTGGAGAAGTTGGTCTTGTCTAACACACAGTTAGAAAGGTGAAGGTGGAAAGTGGACTACCCATAGACACACTGTCTTGGGGAACCACTATAAACACTTGTGTGTTTTATGGGTTTGCTTGATTACTAGCCTACAATAGATTTAACTATCTATATCAACTAAGTAAAATACAAAATACCTATTCACCCCCCCTAGGTGAATTAGATAACATACCTATTTTCTATCAAGTGGTATCAGAGGGAGGTTGGTCATAAAGGGCTTAACTGTCTGACCAGATCCTACATGGGTATTGTTAATTCTAAATTCAATGGCTTCTAATGGAGTTCAGAAGGAAATGGGTTCTATGAAGCTTCCTATATGCAAAAAGGAAACCTTTGGCATTTGGAAACAAAGGGTTAGGCTGTACATGGAAGCTTCAGACCCTAAGATCTATATCACTGTTCAGGAAGGCCCCTTCCTTATCACAAAGCCCTCCACCATTGATCCTACTAGGCAGGTAGGCAAGTCTTACACTGAAATGAAAAGGGATGAGATAGCATTGGCTACAATGGATAAAAGGGCTCAAAATATTATAGTCAATGCTATTGATGATTCAACATTCCAAAACTTGGTGCACTGTGAGACTGCAAAGGATATGTAGGATACATTGATTGTTTATATGGAAGGGACTGAAGAAGTGAGGAATGATAGGAAATCCCTCCTCAATCAGGAGTATGAAGCCTTTAGGCAACATAGCCAGGAATGCATAGCTGACTGCTATGAAAGATTCTTCAGGATAGTAAATAAATTGAGGACCTATGAAAGGACCTTCACTCATTATGAGTTAAATGATAAATTCCTAAGATCTCTAACTAGACACTGGGATACCAAAATCTGTGCCATCAGGGAAGTGGCAAAGCAGAGTGAAACTCCTCCTCACACTCTGTTTGGAAAGTTGCTCTCATATGAGATGCAACTATCTGCTAGAAAGGAGGAGGACACCTCCTCCAGGTCTCATGCTATGGAGAAGTCTGTGGCCCTCAAGGCTGAAGGATCCAAGAAGAGCAAGACAAGAATTCCTACCCCTCCAAAAAGGGCTACTAACTCAGAAAACTCTGAACACTGCTCATCTGATAGCAGCTCTTCAGATGAGGAATTTGCTGCCTTCTCAAGGCAATTCAAGAAGATGATGAGGAGGAAGCAGTGGAAGAATAAGCCTTCCTCCTCTTCACATATTAGGAAGGATTCAAATAGGGAAGACAGGCAGCACCCCAAAGGGGACATGTATGATTCTAAAAATGTTAAACATGGTTTAGCTAATGTGATTTGTTATTGCTGCAGTAAGCCTGGACATGTCATTGCTGACTGTCCAGTCAAAAGAAAGGATAAGGGTGACAAGAAGTCTTATCACCATAAGGGAATAAAGGGTGAGAAATCCTTCCTAGCCAATAAGGACAAAAGCTGGAGTGAATCTGAGTCATCAACTTCAGATTCAGAGAATGAAGAAGAAGCCTGCATAGTACTGTTTGCAGCAGAAGATGAAGATTATCCTATTGCCAGGGTGGGAGTCAGGGCCTCTCAATCACAATCAGATAGTGACATAGAGGAGGATGAAGACTACAAAGATCAGTTGGGTCTTATGACCCTCACTGGTTTGGAAGACAGTCAAAATATTTCTGACAATGAATAGGTACTAACTCTCTCTCCACTTCCTTTCCTGATCATGATGCATGCCCAGAATCTGAAGCTCATTCATCACATGGTGAAAGTGATTCAGAATCTGAGGAAGATGTCAATCAATTGATTGACTGATATGGTGCTCTCTTGAAAGCTCTAAAAAAGAACAAGAAGCTTGCCAAGAGGCAAGTCCAAGAAATTGCTTCCCTTAAAATGGCTGAAAAAGAATGCACTGAATCATCTACCAAGATGAGTCAGATGTATAGAGAAATTAGCCATCTGAAGGGGATTACAATCACCCATCTGAGCACCATATCCCTGAAGAATAAGGTCACCAAGGATCTTGAGGAGAAGCTTGTGAAAGAAAGTAGCCTAGTGGCACAATTCTCCAAGCCAAAATCTGTGCTCCCTATTATTGACACCTTTTCTTCTCAATCCAATAGGAGAGGACTAGGATTCAATAAACTGGAAGTCGGAGAAGGGAGTGGAAGAAAGGGCATGTGATTGAGTGTTATGAAGGATCCCCATGAGGAAATTCAAATGGCCCAACATGGACCATTTGTATTTGGTACTGTAGCCCCTTCATTCAAGAATAATGATGCAAGCTCTTCTAAATTTAATTCAGCTAAGAACATGAGTGATGTCATATCAGTATATAAGTCTAGTTGCTCAGTGTCTAATGCCATCAATTCTTTCCTTGCCCAAAAACAAAAGCAAACTGATGCCATTAAAACAAAGACTACTAAGACTGTCAACAAGATGACCTTCAGCCAAATCATTGCTGAAAGGAACAAAATAAAGACTGACGTCTCCTCTCCTGAACACAAGCATGTTGATGCTCATTTCACCACAAGAAATGTTCATAAGAGGAGATATAACATTCATGAGTGTTGGTACTGTGGTAAAGTGGGATACTTTTCCATAGATTGTTGGCACAATCCCAAGGTGCCAACTGCAAGGATGAGCTTTCCTGCAAAAGTTGCAGCAGGTATGAAGTCTTTTCATACTAACAAGAATCTAGGACCCAATATCACTTGGGCTCCTAAGGGTAATTAAATTCCCTCATGCAGGTTAGTTCAAATACCAGCCTTGGGCAAATATGGTATTTGGACAGTAGGTGCTCAAGACATATGACAGACACCAAAGGTCTTCTTTAGGAATACAAAGCTGTGAAGAATGGACCCAAAGTCATCTTTGGGGGATCAGAAAAGGGAGTCACCAGAGGTTATGGTATGATCTCAAATGGCATAGTCTTCATCACTAAAGTGGCTTATGTTGAAGGGTTGCAACACAACCTTGTTAGCATAAGCCAACTGTGTGACTTAGGCTATGTCATTGAATTCCACAATGATAAGTGCCTGATCAAAAAGTCCAATGACTTAGAGACCATACTCTCAGGCACTAGGAATGGGAATGTTTACTGCTTAGATTTTATATGCAATTCATCTTCCTCTCCTGTGTGTCTTGTGGCAAATAAAAGTGAGTCTCTATGTGTTCAATGGCACAAGAGACTTGCCCACATCAACTACAAGACAATGCATAAACTATTCTCTAAGAACTTGGTTAGAAATAGTCCTAACTTAAAATGTTTTAAAAATGGTCCATGTCATGCTTGCCAAATGGGCACGCAAATAAGGGCCACTTTTAAATGTATTGGCTCCAAGGACACTAAAAGATGTCTACATTAATGCACATGGACTTATTTGGTCCTATGCCAATTCAGACCTTAGGAGGGAAGCTGTATACTTTAGCGATTGTTGATGATCACTCAAGATATACTTGGGTATTTTTCCTTAAAAAGAAATCAGATACACTAAATGTCTTTATAAACCATGTCAAGGCAATTCAGAATGATTTACAATGTTCTGTGGTCAGAACTAGGACTAACCATGACACAGAGTTTCAATTTGAATCCATGACAAGGTTTTGTCAAGAACTTGGTATCATCCAAGAGTTCTCCTCCCTAAGGACCCCACAACAAAATGGTGTGGCTGAGAGGAGGAAGGAGGAATAGAACCTTGATAGAAGCTGGGAGAACATTGCTTAGTGACTCTTCACTCCCAGAATATTTCTGGGCTGAAGCAGTCAATACTGCATGTTATGTTCTCAATAGATCTTCCATCAATAAGATTCATGGTATGACCCCCTATGAGATTCTGAAAGGAAAACAACCAACCATTTCATACTTTAGGATCTTTGGTTCTAAATGCTACATCTTAAACAATGGAAAATCTCAATTAACCAAGTTAACTGAAAAATGCTACATTGGGGTTCTTGTTGGCTATAGCTCACATAGTAGAGCATATAGAGTTTATAACAAGAAAACTCATGTTGTTGAAGAGTCTATGCATGTGGTGTTTGATGAGACCAGCCTAATCTATAAGGGCTGGTCCAGTTCTTCTATTTTGACAGGATGTGAAAGGGCTATGGAAGAATCATCTATACAAGAGCCATCCAGCAGTAGAAGAGCCTATACAGAAGCTACAATTCCTAAAGAAGTAGAGGTACATGCTGCTGAAGAAGCTGCTGATCCAGTGGAAGGAATTCAACAAGTAGAGGACAGATTGCCTGCAGCTACAAGTCATCTAAGGGATCATCCAAGAGAATTAATCATTGGGGATCAGAACCAAGGTGTATTAACCAGAAGTAGGGCACACAATGAAGCCCTATTCCTGAGTTTCCTATCACAAATGGAACCCAAAAGGTTTGAAGAAGCCAACCAAGATACATTCTGGATTCAGGCAATGCAAGAAGAACTTCTTCAATTCAAGAGATGCAAGGTATGGAAGCTGGTGCCAAAACCTCAAGGACACAACATTATTGGCACCAAATGGATTTACAGGAACAAGTTAGATGAAAATGGAGTAATCATCAGGAACAAGGCTAGACTTGTAGCCAAGGGATATAGATAAGAAGAGGGTATAGACTTTGATCAAACCTTTGCCCCAGTTGCAAGGTTATAAGCAATTAGTCTATTCCTTGCCTATGCTACCCACAAGGGGTTCAAAGTGTACCAGATGGATGTCAAGTCAGCCTTCTTGAATGGAAACTTGAAGGAAGATGTATATGTTGAACAACCATCAGGTTTTGTCCATCCTACTCTTACATCTCATGTTTATTTACTTAGGAATGCTCTATATGGTCTTGAACAAGCCCTTTATGGCTTGGTATGAGACATTGTCTAGTTTTCTCATCAAGAACAAATTCTTGAGGGGAAAGATAGATAGTACATTGTTTCTTAGGGAAAAAAATGGCAAGTGTCTTCTAGTCCAGATTTATGTTGATGACATAATCTTTGGGTCTACAGATAACAACCTCTGCAAAAGATTTGCCAATCTAATGCAGGGGGAGTTTGAGATGAGTAGTATGGGAGAATTAAAGTACTTCTTAGGCCTCCAAGTGAAACAGCCTGATGATGGGATTTTTATCTCTCAGACCAAGTACACTGGGGAGCTAATTAAGAAGTTTGGGATGGAATCAGCCTCCACCATGAAAACTCCAATGGGATCCAACAACTCCCTGGACAAGGATGAGAAGGGCAAGACCTTTAATGAATCCATGTATAGGTGTATTATTGGATCCTTGTTGTATCTTACTGCTAGTAGAACAGACATTATGTATGCTACATGTATTTGTGCTAGGTACCAAGCCTGCCCTAAGGAATCTCATTACTCAGTTGCAAAGAGGATTCTAAGATACCTTAAGGGCAGCCAACATCTTGGCCTTTGGTACCCTAAGAACAATGATTTTGAACTAACTGGCTATTCAGATGCAGATTTTGCAGGATGCAAGCAAGATAGGAAGAGCACAAGTGGGACTTGTCAATTCCTAGGAAGAAGGCTGATCTCATGGAGCAGCAAGAAATAGACCAATGTGGCAATATCCACAGCTGAATCTGAATACATAGCCGCATGGAGCTGTTGTGCTCAACTACTGTGAGTGCAACATCAGTTAGAGGATTATAACCTCAAGGTAAGTAATTCTCCACTATATTATGATTCATCTAGTGCCATATCCATAGCTAAAAAGCTTGTCTCACATAGCAGGACTAAGCATATAGAGATAAGGTATCATTTCATTAGAGAACATGTAGAGTGTAATGATGTATGCCTTGAATTTGTCCCCACTGACAAACAAGTTGCTGACATCTTCACAAAGCCTTTGGATGAAGTTAAATTTAATGCTTTTAAAATTGAGCTTGGAATGTTGAACTTAGAATAAATTTGATTCTGCAAACTTATATGTTTTACTCATGTTGTCAATCACTAGTTTAATATAGCAAGTGTCACATGTATAACAAGCATTAATTTGTTAAAAATTTTCTATCTACAAGATTATTACCAAGTGTAGGTCATGTATCTAGCCCCTCTACAAGATCATGAAATCAGCTGAAACAATTTGTGTGATCTCATCTAAACCGTTGAGACGAATAAAACTGTCTCATCGGTTGGCAATTACTGTCCCAGCGGATAACCACTCCTTCTCAGCTGTACCGCTGAGACAGATTGCTTAAATATCAAACTGGTCAAATTTGATTCATCAGGAATAAAAAAACAAATAAATTGATTAAGTCTAATCAAATTATATAATTAGAGCAAACCTAACACCTAATTCCAGCCTCTATAAATATCATAAGGATTGATTAAAATATCACACTTTCCTTCAACCTAGCAGGCGAGACGAACCCTTCTCCCCTCTGACTCAGCGACCTGGAATACAGAAGAAATGGCGCCAAAGATGGCAAAAGAGCTGCATGAAGGCTATAAAATAGTTAGGAATGGGTTCTTGCATGCTCCAGAAGAAATAAAAGTTGTGATTGATCTTCTATCTGCCCAAGGACTTGAATATACCCTATCTGAGCCCTCCACAATTCTCAAAACAGAAGTTCTGGAATTATTCTCCAGTGCTAAGATGTCCTCCTCAAAGTCATCTATTAAGGGAAAGATAGGAAGCAGGAGGATAAAAATATCCCCTAAGAAAATTGAAAAGGCCCTTCAACTGCCCTCCTGTAGTGAAGAAGAAGAAGAAGCTATTTTAGAGGAAGACAGAGACAAAGCATTACAATGGTGTGACTATTGTGATGCCAAACTTGGCTCACTGAAGAGGAAGTTCTTCAACCAGAGAGGCAAATTGCTTTATGACATTGTTGGCAAGGCCATATTGTGCAAGCCAGACTCTCATGACACAATCTCCAAACACATGTTTGAATTGATGTCAAGAGTAATCCAAAAGAAGAAGACCTCCTGGGCAGAGGTGTTATTTCAAAGAACAATAGAATGTCTGCAAGCCCCCAACCTAGGAAGAATCCTCTCCATCTATCTTCTCAATACCTACCCAGATTACTTTGATAAGTCCAAAGGATCAAACCTCCATTACCTAAAAAGAATGGACATAAAAACCCTAGACAGATTCTCTAGGGTTCTTCCAATGAGCCAGCCTTCTCAATTGAAGGAAAAGAAAAAGCCAGTTTTAGTGAAGGGAATGAGGAGAAGAAGAATGATATGCTCTGACTCAGAACAAGAGCCAGAAGAAGATGTACATGATCTGGACAATCAAGTTCCAGCCAGCAGTCCTCCAAAAGATAACCAAAGAGATAATCATGACATTGAAGGTCATGCAGGCACTAATCCTGAACAAGAAAGAGACAATGGTGCTGAGATAGTGCATCAAGAGGATGAAGAAGGAGGTGGGACTACTAATAGAAATATCACAATCTCACACTCCTATCCTGAAGACAATGACCATATTGATCTTCAAGGTGAGATTGCTTCAATTATCCTCAACTTAAACAAAAGATCAAATCAAATCCCTCCTGAACCAGCAGGTTACTGGAAAGATGATGAGGCAAATGATGTTTCTTCTTCTGAGGGGGAGCAGCTCAACACATATCCAAATAAGCACAATACTAATGCTCCTAGTGAGAAGGAGCAAGAGAGATATATTGAAAAGGATCTAGAGAAGTCATCAGGTATCATGCATATTATTAAATCCTTTGCTTGTCACACAATTTTTAATTCTACAACAAATCTTAACTTTAAATCATTCTATCAGATAATAAAGTTACTAGTACTCACATTGAGGGGGAGCAAATCCCTGCTCAGATTGAGGGGGGGGCAAATCCCTGCTCAGGTTGAGGGGGAGAAAGTCCCTGCTCAGGTTGAGGGGGAGCAAATTCATGCTCAACTTGAAAAGGAGCTGAGTCTAACAACTACAACAACTCATTACAATCTCCTCAGCTCTATTATTACCTTAATTGAAGGTCATATGCTTTCAATAAAGAACTATATTAATAATGGATTACAATCTTTGAAGTATGAAATTATGGCTGAAGTAAAGGACATAAAGGAAGATACAACAATCCTAAATAAACAAATGACAAAATGGTTTGATCTAGCAGACACACAGTGACTGCTCAGAACACTATCCTGAGATCAATGGACAAACAACTCCTGTTGGCAGAGCAAGGCATAAGCTATGTCAATAATTATGTGAGCAAGACAGATGAAGTCATAGAACAAGCCTCCAATCACATTGAAGACTTTGTCTGGAAAACAACCACCACAATGCTTGGAGAATCAGAGAAGATGAAGGATGACCTAAAGGGGGACTTGGAAAATGCTTTCCAAACACTCTCTGGCTCTATAGCTGCTGCCTCCCAATCCCTAGAAGCAAAAATGGTTGAAGAAGTCAGAAAGGGGGAGGTGGCCAATGCTGAGACCAACTCTGAGTTAGCTCTTCAAGTTCTACAGGGTACAAGGATAGCCCTAAATCTTCCTCTGCTGGACAACTTCAGCAAGGAAGACTTTGAATTTGAGGGGAAATCCAGACTAGCTCAGAATGCTCACCTGGCAAAGAAGAGAAAAAGAGAACAAGTCATGCTAGCTGAAGAATTTATTGCTATGCAAAGGAAGGAGCAGGATGATGATTTACGTTGGACTTCTTCTTTTTGTTTTATAAATAAAAGATAACCTTTATATTAAGAGTTTAGAATTGGCGGATGTTTTCGAAGAGTCTCGCAAGTACTCCTACTTTGAGAAATTAACCGTTATCCTATCGAAGGATAGAAGTAACGGTCTTTTTCTTCTTTCGGAATATTGACAATTACGCTTCGGCTACAACGCCGAATTCTATTGAATTGAATAGTAGAAAAGGAGAGTTTTGCACTAAATGAGTTTGGAAAGCAGTGTTTGAATTTTTAGTCCAAATTAATCATTTGATAAAGGCAAGTATACCTTATCGCAAGTAATACAGGATATTTTTAGAAAATATCGGGATCGTATATTTCCGCGGGTCGTGTTGATTATGCTACTTCGAGGAACGAACTATTATCTTATCGGAATAATAATTTTAGTTGATTTAACTAGAGTTCTAAATGATAAAATGCGAAAGATGATAATAAGCGATTAACTAGAGTTCTAAGCGATGAGAAATATAGCGCGCGACGTCGAATTACCTTGAGACGAAAATAGATTTTTTCGTAGAATTAAAAGTGATGACTTTTCAAAATATTAAAATAACTTGGTCGTGGAGGTTCCATAATTATGAACGCTCCTCTCTCGAGGGTACGCCCACCTGAGATTATGAATATTCGACCGAACTCTCATTCTACAATCGAATCTTCTTAATACTCGCTTTATGTTGTGAACCCCGCTATTGGGTTTTTATTTCCAATTCGGGAGAATTACCTCGTCCTCTCACTAGGGTAGAATGCACTTCTCTTTACCCGTGAGTGATCAGTCCGTACGCACGAGCCTCTCGGCTAACTAGGTACAAAAACGGAAATGAAAACCACACATCAATTATGTGGCTCCACTCAACATGATTCTCGGGTAAACCTTAAGCGTTAATTATTTTAGAAAGAGATGTTTTAATTTTATTGAAAAACTATTTTTGTGTCCCAATGCTCTTCGACATCGTGCGCTAAAGGAAATTAGCCACTCATCGGAATGGAGACGGCATTATCGGTTGAAAAATACATGTTTAATAATTAAAGCGGATATAAGCGGATAAAAAGGAAATAAAAAGACTTATATAAAAACAGTAATAGTATCCGTCCCAACCAACTTAAACAAGTGCTAAAAAGTTCTTAGCCTCTTATTCAAGAAGGGGGTGGTATATAAATGAAAAGACTTATAAAGGTGCAGAAATAATATCCGTCCCAACCAACTTAAATAAGTGCTAAAGTAAATTAGCCTCTTATTCAAGATGGGGGTGGTATATAGCAGTTATATGAAGACTGAAATAAAACTAAGTTACAAAAAATAAAAATACTATCTCATACATGCACACACTCTAAAAAAACTGAAAGGAAAGCGTTTAAAATGAAAGCGATAAAATAAGGCGAAAAAGAAAACGATAAAACTATTGTATGAAAGCTTGTAAATCTAAGCTATGAAAACAGTAAACCTAGATTATGAAAGCAATAAACCTAACTGTAAAAGCAATAAAACTAAATTATGAAAGCAATAAAGCTAAACTCATACACGCACACATGCTAACATTAATAAAAAGAAGATGATCCAAATGAGAGAAGCATCATTTTATTTCTGAAATCAGCATTACAACTAGATTAGGAAGACGAAAAAAACTACAAATGAACTTAAACTGAAATGCATAAGAGAAGCTCACAATCACTCAAAAGAACTCACAATACAACAAGAACCACTCAAAATTTGGATGAAAAATACTTCAGCCGAGCCCCTCTATTTATAGGGAAAATTTGAGTTGTACACGCCCTAGGTCACGGGCGTGACTTGAGTGTCACGGCCGTGACTTAGGGCGTGACATTTGCTCGGCTGTATTTGCCGCCTTCTGGAAGGTCTGGCCGTCAAACAGGGCTGCACATGGGCGTGACTTGGTATGTCACGGGCGTGACTTGGTGAGTCATGGGCGTGACTTTGGGTGGCTGATGTCGGCAGCATGGGCGCGGCTTCGAGACGTGACGCCCTGGCGGCTCACGGGCATGACTATGCTGGAATACGGGCGTGACTTGTAGAGTCACGGGCGTGACTTGGTCCACTGGAGTGAGCTGGAAAGGAATTCGTTGGGCGCAGAGCTTTAAATTTACACGCCCTTGGTTACGGGCGTGACCGAGGGCGTGACTTGAGCGATTTGTCGGGATTTGATCTGAATTGAGCCGTCCCGTTGATATTTGGTTTTTTAAAATTACACGCCCTTGGTCACGGGCGTGACCGAGGGCGTGACCTGTGAAAATTTTGCAAAAAGTGCAAAAACAAAAAGAAAACTAAGTTAGAAACCAGAAATAATAAAGAAGCAATTTATTCATTAATTTACGTAGAAAATTCACAATATTAATTAAAACTATACTAATAATTATACTAAAAATACATATATTTTATTACTTATCAAATACCCCCATACTTAAGCTTTTGCTATTCCAGAGCAAAAGTAAGAGAGATCTATACGGGATTAACATAAGTTCTAATTTTGGCTATCGCTTTATTTTAATCATAAGAGACTGAAAAATAAAAATTCGGAGTAATAAGAGTTAAGTCCTAAATTATGCAAATGATTTAAGTAGAAAGAAATGTCCTGGCCAAAAGACTTCTTAATTAACCAAATAGCAAACAAAATTGCAATCATTAGTAAACGAGATTAGATCAAAATTATAATAACTTTTGTTTAAAGAAACATGAAGGAAAAATATAAGTTACTAATTATGCTCTCAAATGATTTTTTGAATTAAAACTAGAAACAATAATTTGGTTAAGGGAAAAGGGGGTAAAAAGCCTTGGTAAATAGAAGAGTACTTGAATTAGGGGTGATGAATTTCATCATCTCACCCCTCTTATATAGTTTCCTTTGACTCCCATCGTTGGTGTACGAGGGAAAATTGACCTTTTAATTAACCCAATGCCTGTGTTTACGGAATTTCAATTCCCATTGACATAGGATCTCTTTTAACAAATATTGGGTGCCTATGTTTACGGAATTTTTGTATTCCCATTGACATAAGATCTTTTTTTTCTTACTTTTTTGTTTTTGTCATGCTAAATTGGTGTATACAAGGGGTTTTCAAGAGAAATTCTAGAATAATAATAAAAAGTTTTGAGAGCAACCTTAGTAAGTTGAATATTCCTAGATTCCTGAAGACATAAAGTAGGGATAATTGCAGTCTAAAGTTGTTTTGCTAACATAATACACATATCTCTATTTTAGCTAGTAGAAGTAGTGCTTGATAACAAAGCCTCTATTTAAATTAAAAACACAAGATATTCTTTAAAACTTAACCCCGAACGTTTAAATCTATCGATCTTAGATAAACAAACAAATAGTAAAACTAGCGATTATGAAAATCCACAAACATATACTCTCGAAACTAAATGCTTTAAGAATAAAAGTAAAGTAGGGTTTATTATTTTTGGATATTTGTTTTTCAACTACATATAGTTATATATATTTGTTTGATTTTTTTGTTGTATTATGACAGTTTAATTTTTTCATCATTTTTTTTGTAAAAAGAAGCTTTTCTTTGTTTAAATGAAAACGGTAAAACACCCCCATACTTAAAACCCAACATTGTCCCCAATGTTGTAATGTAAGTATGAAGAAGAGAAAATAACATTGCAATATATACAAAAAGGAAAGAGGAAGCAAAAAGGCTTCCCTGAATGAAAGCTGGCGGGGTCGTAAGAAACCCTGCAAAAATAGAGAAAAAGCATAATAAAAATATTAGATAAATATGGGGTGCCTCCCACGAGCGCTTTGTTTGCCGTCGCGTAGCTTGACGCATTTGGCGTGGTGAGATTATAAATTGGGGAGGGTTAAAGATTCCGTGTGTCCGTCCACCGGATCGCCCGCAAGATATAGTTTTAAACGGTGGCCGTTGACTTTAAAATCGCCTTTTTCGGGGTGAGAGATAAGAACGGTCCCATACAGCCAAACCTCTTTGACTTCAAAGGGGCCAGACCAGCGGGATTTGAGCTTACCCGGAAAAAGACGAAGACGTGAATTATAAAGAAGGACAAGATCGCCCTGCGCGAAAGTTTTTGGAAATTTAATTTTTCGATCGTGGTAGAACTTAGAACGCTCCTTATAAAATTTATTACTCTCATAAGCGTTCGCACGCCATTCATCGAGTTCATTTAGTTGGAATTTCCTATTCTTGGAGGCTAAGTTCGAATCGAGATTTAAAAATTTTAAGGCCCAAAAAGCGCGGTGTTCTAACTCTACCGGTAAATGGCACGCTTTGCCGTAGACTAATCGATAGGGCGTACAACCGATAGCGGTCTTGTATACCGTACGATACGCCCATAACGCATCGTCGAGTTTTGAGGACCAATCCTTCCTATTTAAAGAGACAGTTTTTTCCAGAATGCATTTTATCTCGCGATTTACTACCTCTACTTGGCCGCTCGTTTGGGGGTGATAGGCGGTGGTGAGCTTATGCGTGAAGCCGTACTTAGATAAATTTTTTGAAAACTGGGCGTTGCAGAAGTGCGTGCCCCTATCACTTACTATTGCACGGGGCGTGCCAAAGCGAGAAAATAATTTTTTTTAAAAATGGACGACGACGCGCGCATCATTGGTGGGCAGAGCTTGCGCTTCCGCCCATTTAGATACGTAGTCGACCGCCACTAAAATATAGCGATTATTAAAAGAAGGAGGTAGGGGGCCTACAAAGTCTATGCCCCACAAATCGAAGATTTCGCATTCTAAATAAAAATTTTGGGGCATCTCGTCACGACGAGAGATGTTACCCGACCGCTGGCAGCTATCGCATATACTCACAAAAGTGTGAGCATCCTTAAAGAGAGTGGGCCAATAAAAGCCTGACTCTAACGCTTTCCACGCGGTCCGGTTGGCTTGGTAATGCCCTCCAGCCGGACCCTCATGGCAATGTCGCAATATTTGCGCACCCTCCTCGCTTGAAACACATCTTCGTATTACTTGGTCGGCGCAGACGCGAAAGAGAAAGGGGTCCTCCCAAAAGTAGTTTTTCAAGTCAGAGAAGAATTTCTTCTTCTGCTGAGTCGAAAAATCTTTGGAAGGACCCGCGCGACTAAATAGTTCGCGTAATCTGCGAACCAAGGGGTAGAAGAAGTTTTTATATTATTTATAATTAAAAGGCGCTCCTCAGGAAATCGATCATCTATTTCGGGTTCGACAAGCGCTTCTGCGACGGGGTGTTCTAAACGTGAGAGGTGGTCGGCTGCTAAATTCTCAGCCCCCTTCTTATCCCGGATCTCTAAGTCAAATTCCTGTAAAAGAAGGATCCATCGAAGTAAGCGAGGCTTAGCATCAACTTTGGCCAAAAGATATTTTAAGGCGGAGTGATCAGTGAAAACGATTACGTGTGAAAGCGTTACGTAGGGTCGGAATTTATCAAAAGCAAAGATGACGGCGAGAAGTTCCTTTTCCATCGTGGTGTAGTTAGCCTGTGCGGCATTGAGTGTGCGAGAAGCGTAATATATTGGATGAAAATATTTATTTACGCGTTGGCCTAAGACGGCTCCTACCGCGATATCGCTTGCGTCGCACATAATCTCAAACGGAAGAGACCAATCTGGCGCCACCAGAATTGGAGAATTGATAAGTTGCTTTTTAATAAAATTAAATGCCTCTACGCAGGCCGTGTCAAAAATGAATGGGGAATCCTTTTCCAGGAGGTGAGTTAGCGGTTTGGTTATTTTTGAAAAATCTTGAATAAACCGCCGATAAAAACCTGCGTGGCCAAGAAAACTTCTAATTGATTTGACGTTCGAAGGAACAGGAAGTTGTTCAATTATAGCGACTTTGGCCTTATCGACCTCCATCCCCTTGGAAGAAATTTTATGGCCGAGGACTAAACCCTCTCGGACCATGAAGTTGCATTTCTCCCAGTTCAAGACTAAGTTCGCCTCCTCGCACCGTTGGAGGACTCTATCTAAATTTTTTAAACAATTTTTAAAAGAGTCTCCAAAGACGGAGAAGTCATCCATGAAGACTTCCATTATGTCTTCTACTAGCTCGCCAAATATTGCCAGCATACATCTTTGGAATGTAGCTGGCGCGTTACAGAGGCCAAACGACATCCTTCGATATGCGAAGGTGCCGAAAGGGCAAGTAAAAGTCGTTTTTTCTTGGTCCTCGGGTGAAATAGGGATTTGGAAAAATCCCGAGAGACCATCAAGGAAGCAATAAAAAGGATGACCGGAGAGACGCTCTAAGATTTGATCAATAAACGGTAACGGAAAGTGGTCTTTTCTGGTGGCATCATTTAGTTTTCTGTAGTCGATGCACACCCTCCAACCCGTAACAGTACGAGTTGGGATTAATTCGTTATTCGTGTTTGCCACGACCGTTATACCGCCCTTTTTCGGGACGACTTGTACGGGGCTTACCCACGTACTGTCGGAAATAGGATAGATAATCCCCGCATCGAGGAGTTTAATAATTTCAATCTTAACGACTTCCCGCATGTTCGGGTTAAGTCGCCGTTGAGGCTGAATTGTTTTGCGGGGGTTTTCTTCGAGAAAAATTTTGTGGGAGCAGAATGAGGGGTTAATTCCCCTGATATCGGAAATTTGTCATGCAATTGCACGGCGATGTTTAGATAAAACTTCAACCAATTCGGATGTTTCCGAATCAGTTAAAGTAGAAGATATTATAACCGGAAGTTTTAAGTTCGCGGCTAGAAAAGCATATTTTAAATGGTCGGGGAGTTGCTTAAGCTCCAAGACCGGAGGTTCTTCATAGGAAGTGGAGATTTTTAAATCTTTCGAATCGAAAGGCTCGAAAGGCGAATCTGGCGGTAATTCTTCTAAAGGAGGTTGATTCGCCAGATCCGAATCGTCTATCATTAAAGATAGCAATTCCGAAAAAGAAGAACACTCATCCACAAACGCGGATTCCAAATTGAAACAGGAATCATCATTTGACAGTGAGTTCCGCATGGAGGGGTTGATATGTAAAGTAACTTCGTCGTCTCCAACTCGAAGGAGGAGGCGACCGTTACTGACATCGATTAACGCGCGGGAGGTTGCAAGAAAGGGGCGACCGAGGATGATGGGTACCTCGACGTCCTCCTCTATGTCCAGGATGACAAAGTCTACCGGGAAGATAAACTTGTCGACCTTGACCAGAACATCCTCCGCTACCCCTATTGGGTACTTTATCGAGCGATCCGCGAGTTGGATGCTCATTTTTGTCGGACTCGGGACGCCTAAATCGAGTTTTTTGAAAAGAGAAAAAGGCATCAAATTGATGTTGGCGCCTAAGTCCGCAAGAGCGTACTTTATTAACATATTGCCAAAGAGACACGGGATGGAGAACCGTCCCGGGTCGTTCAGTTTTGGCGGCAATTTGTTAAGGAGAACAGCCGAGCATTCCGCGTTAAGGGAAACACGCGAAACATCCTCGAGTCGTTTTTTATTAGAAAGCAACTCCTTAAGATATTTCGCGTATTTCGGCATTTGGGAGAGTGCCTCGCAGAAGGGGACGTTTATTTGAATTTGTTTTAAAATACGCAAAAATTTTTGATAATTTTCGTCCTCCTTCTCTTTATTGATTTTAGACGGGTAAGGAATTCGAGGACTCGAAACATTCGGCGCAACCGGAAAATCCAGAGCAATTAGAATCGAAGAAGAGGGTGGAGGGTTCGGAGGCGAAATGCATACCTTAGGCTCAACCCGCAATGGGGAGACGACCTCCTTGCCGCTTCGAAGGGTTATAGCGTTGGCATTTTCCCTGGGGTTCGGCTCCGTATTCCCTGGTAGAGCTCCGTATGGCCGCTTGGAGACCATCTTTGCAAGTTGTCCAACCTGGTTTTCCAAGTTTGTAATCGATCCGGTAAGATTCCGAATATTTGAATCGTTGGACGCGATGTATTTTGACAAAACATCTTCGAGCGGCGAAGGTTTTGGAGGAGGAGGCTGCAATCCCTGCGGAAATCCTTGCGGAAATCCCTGAGGATTCATATGTGGGGGCCTCTGAGCATTGTTAGGATTACTCCAGGAGAAATTAGGGTGGGTCCTCCAACCCGGATTATAATTACTACTATACGGGTTGTTATTAGGGTTGAAGGGGGGCCTAACCGGATTACCGAGGTAATCCACCGATTCTTCGATTACGTTATTATTATTATTATTATTCCAAGCGGGAGTGGAGGAGGAAACAGTCATCTCCGCCACCTGCTTACTTAGCCGCTCTACCTGTGAGGCTAAGAAAGTAGTGGCGTCCACTTCAAAAAGACCAGCCGGTTTATTAGGACGCGACCTTGGCACGTTCCATTGGTACGCGTTCATGGCCATTTCGTCGATCAGAGCTTGAGCGGTCTCCGGGGTTTTGTTGTTTAACGTTCCCCCGGAGGCCGCATCAATCATCTGCCGCGTAGAAAAATTTAAACCATTATAAAACGTTTGGACCTGTAGCCAAGTTGGTAGCGCGTGATGAGGACACCTACGCAAATATTCTTTAAAACGCTCCCAAGTCTCATAAAGAGACTCGGAATCGAATTGTACAAAGGATGTGATATCTGTGCGTTGTTTTGCGGTTTTTGACGGAGGAAAATACTTAGTTAAGAAAAATTCCGTCAATTGGGCCCACGTGGTTATGGACCCTCTCGGAAGAGAAGTCAACCACGATTTGGCCTTTGACCGTAGTGAAAATGGAAATAAGCGTAAACGAATGGCGTCATCAGTGACGCCATTAATTTTAAAGGTGACGCATATTTCTAAAAAGTTTGAAAGGTGCTGATTTGGGTCCTCATCTGGCAAACCGTCGAACTGAATCGACTGTTGTACCATTTGAATTATGCGGGATTTTATTTCGAAATTATTATTATTAACTGTCGGGCGAGTAATACTTGATCCTGTATCTTCCAAATTCGGTCGGGCATAATATGCCATGGTCCGGGCCGGGGCCGCATTTGGAATTGGATCGCCAATATTTGCAGTATCTCCGATTGACTCTTCGGGGGTTTCGAGTAAGTTTTGATCACGAGATCGGATGCGCTCACGAAGAGTGCGCTCGATTTCGGGGTCAAAAGGAATAGTCGAATCGTCCGACGAGTTTCCTCGGGTCATATACTAAAAACAATATTTTTGGATTTTCTGTTTTATTGTTAATTTTTATAAATATAAGTTTATATATATATATATATTTTATATTTTATATATATATATATTTATTTTTTTTAAAAATATATAGATAAGGAATAAAATTAATAGCAGTTTCTACTTTCAAATAACAACACAAAGTTCCCCGGCAACGGCGCCAAAAACTTGATGATTTACGTTGGACTTCTTCTTTTTGTTTTATAACTAAAAGATAACCTTTATATTAAGAGTTTAGAATTGACGGATGTTTTCGAAGAGTCTCGCAAGTACTCCTACTTTGAGAAATTAACCGTTATCCTATCGAAGGATAGAAGTAACGGTCTTTTTCTTCTTTCGGAATATTGACAATTACGCTTCGGCTACAACGTCGAATTCTATTGAATTGAATAGTAGAAAAGGAGAGTTTTGCACTAAATGAGTTTGGAAAGACGTGTTTGAATTTTTAGTCCAAATTAATCATTTGATAAAGGCAAGTATACCTTATCGCAAGTAATACAGGATATTTTTAGAAAATATCGGGATCGTATATTTCCGCGGGTCGTGTTGATTATGCTACTTCGAGGAACGAACAATTATCTTATCGGAATAATATTTTTAGTTGATTTAACTAGAGTTCTAAATGATAAAATGCGAAAGATGATAATAAGTGATTAACTAGAGTTCTAAGCGATGAGAAATATAGCGCGCGACGTCGAATTACCTTGAGACGAAAATAGATTTTTTCGTAGAATTAAAAGTGATGACTTTTCAAAATATTAAAATGACTTGGCCGTGGAGGTTCCATAATTATGAACGCTCCTCTCTCGAGGGTACGCCCACCTGAGATTATGAATATTCGACCGAACTCTCGTTCTACAATCGAATCTTCTTAATACTCGCTTTGTGTTGTGAACCCCGCTATTGGGTTTTTATTTCCAATTCGGGAGAATTACCTCGTCCTCTCTCGAGGGTAGAATGCACTTCTCTTTACCCGTGAGTGATCAGTTCGTACACACGAGCCTCTCGGCTAACTAGGTACGAAAACGGAAATGAAAACCACACATCGATTATGTGGCTCCACTCAACGTGATTCTCGGGTAAACCTTAAGCGTTAATATTTTAGAAAGAGATGTTTTAATTTTATTGAAAAACTATTTTTGTATCCCAATGCTCTTCGACATCGTGCACTAAAGGAAATTAGCCACTCATCGGAATGGAGACGGCATTATCGGTTGAAAAATACATGTTTAATAATTAAAGCGGATATAAGCGGATAAAAAGGAAATAAAAAGACTTATATAAAAACAGTAATAGTATCCGTCCCAACCAACTTAAACAAGTGCTAAAAAATTCTTAGCCTCTTATTCAAGAAGGGGGTGGTATAGAAATGAAAAGACTTATAAAGGTGCAGAAATAATATCCGTCCCAACCGACTTAAATAAGTGCTAAAGTAAATTAGCCTCTTATTCAAGATGGGGGTGGTATATAGCAGTTATATGAAGACTGAAATAAAACTAAGTTACAAAAAATAAAAAATACTATCTCATACACGCACACACTCTAAAAAAAACTGAAAGGAATGCGTTTAAAATGAAAGCAATAAAATAAGGCGAAAAAGAAAACGATAAAACTATTGTATGAAAGCTTGTAAATCTAAGCTATGAAAACAGTAAACCTAGATTATGAAAGCAATAAACCTAACTGTAAAAGCAATAAAACTAAATTATGAAAGCAATAAACCTAAACTCATACACGCACACACGCTAACATTAATAAAAAGAAGATGATCCAAATGAGAAAAACATCATTTTATTTCTGAAATCAGCATTACAACTAGATTAGGAAGACGAAAAAAACTACAAACGAACTTAAACTGAAATGCATAAGAGAAGCTCACAATCACTCAAAAGAACTCACAATACAACAAGAACCACTCAAAATTTGGATGAAAAATACTTCAGCCGAGCCCCTCTATTTATAGAGAAAATTTGAGTTTTACACGCCCTAGGTCACGGGCGTGACTTGAGTGTCACGGACGTGACTTAGGGCGTGACATTTGCTCGGCTGTATTTGCCGCCTTCTGGAAGGTCTGGCCGTCAAACATGGTTGCACAGGGGCGTGACTTGGTATGTCACGGGCGTGACTTGGTGAGTCACGGGCGTGACTTTGGGTGGCTGATGTCGGCAGCATGGGCGCGGATTCGAGACGTGACGCCCTGGAGGCTCACGGGCGTGACTCTGCTGGAACAAGGGCGTGACTTGTAGAGTCACGGGCGTGACTTGGTCCACCGGAATGAGCTGGAAAGGAATTCGTCGGGCGCAGAGCTTTAAATTTACACGCCCTTGGTTACGGGCGTGACCGAGGGCGTGACTTGAGCGATTTGTTGGGATTTGATCTGAATTGAGCCGTCCCGTTGATATTTGGTTTTTTAAAATTACACGCCCTTGGTCACGGGCGTGACCGAGGGCGTGACCTGTGAAAATTTTGCAAAAAATGCAAAAACAAAAATAAAACTAAGTTAGAAACCAGAAATAATAAAGAAGCAATTTATTCATTAATTTACGTAGAAAATTCACAATATTAATTAAAACTATACTAATAATTATACTAAAAATACATATATTTTATTACTTATCACAGGACAATGATCCTGATTTTGAGTATTGGAGTGATGACTCCAAAAGCATTATTCTGAATGCTTGGGTAAACCATGAGCAAATATGCAAAGACATTGACAGGATCTACCCAGCTGAAGAATGGATAAGACACTTGGAAAGAAATTCTCTGAGGGACTTGATCTTCAAAGAAAACCTTGTGATGAAGTGCAATCCAAAAAGAATGCCTTCAAAATATATTCTCAAACCTTTCCTTTATTTCAAAAGACAGGAAAACCAGAAGAAAGTTACTGAGCTAAAGGTTGTTGCTGCTAAAGGGAAGGAAGTTGATGTCAACAAGGCTGAAAGTTCCAAGAAAAGGAAAACATAAATTGCTTCTGTCAATCAAAGTGGAACTAGATCTATGTATTAACTCTTGAATAGAATTGACAATGAAAAATCTGTTGAAAATAAGTGTGTATGGTATGGGCTAATATTAGTCAAAGCTTAATATTCTCTTGTCTGTACTATTGCTTCAAATAGTCTGTGATGCCAAGTTTCTAATAACAAACAATGCTGATATCATAATCACCTTGTATAATCTGTCATGATTTTTGTTGTAATGCCTAAATAATGTTATCTTCTGGATGTTATGATATCATGAATGCTATGTTGTACATTTGCATGATAAGTTTTTGTTGGTTATGTACCTTAGCGTTGGGAATGTTCTGCCTTCTTCAAATAGGGGGAGATTGTTGGTAATATTGCCCTCAATGTTTGCTTGAATTGAAGTGGCATCACTCACAATGCTAAATACATATTATATTTGATAAACTCTACCTTGTCTCAAGGGTTGTACAGGGTGATGATATTCCATACAATGGAATATGTTCAGGGGTATGCTGACCAAACACCTGAGAAAGTGTCTCTGTCTCAGCTGAACCGCTGAGACGAGGACAGGTGCCGCTGAGAAGCAGCATATCTCTACTGAGCTGCAGATAGACATAATCCGCTGAGAAGAAAAACTGTCTCAGCGGATCCACTAGGACGACAGGTGCCCAACCGCTGAGACTGAAAGTTGTCTCAGGCCAACCGCTGAGACTGATTCAAATCTTGAAGAAGACAAGTGATGTGACATGCCTTTGGCGAAAACAGTTGTACAGGGAGATTAGGGCCACCCATATGTACCCAATATGTCAGAGCCTTCCCTTGAGTGTCGTTGAAGATGTGCAGAGTATAAAAGAAGAACTTAGGGCACTTTTGAAAGTGCTGGTCTGGTGCTAAAAGAAATTACTACTATTCCATTGACGGACCTGAACATCTCACTCTCCTCCTGCTCACTGAACAGGGAAGAAGAGTTTGAGAGATAAAGATTGCTCTCCTACAAAGAAGAGCAAGGTGATCCTTCATCCTTCAACTGAAGAGGAAGATCAGAAAGTAGCTGGCTCAGAAATCATCATCCATCTAAGCTACTCAAAAACACAAGCTGTGCAGGAACTACAGAAGACATCTTCTCAGTGTTGTCTGTTGTAGTAGGCATAATACTCTCTTACTGTAGGGCTATTTGGCCTAAGTTTGTAAGGCTGTTAGGCCTGAGGTTGTAGGGCTATTTGGCTTGACTTTGTAAGGCTGTTAGGCCTGCAGTTGTAGGGCTGCTAAGCCTGAGGTTATAGGGCTGCTAAGCCTGAGGTTGTAGGGTTGTAAAGCCTGAGTTGTAAGGCTAACTGGCCTGAGGTAGGGCTTGGAGCAAGCCTGAGATATCTTGAAGGATCTGAACTGTAAGCTCTTGTAGCTGAGATTGGAGAAGTTGGCCTTGTCTAACACACAGTTAGAAAGGTGAAGTGGGAAAGGGGACTACACATAGACACACTGTCTTGGGGAACCACTATTGTGTGTTTTTTGGGTCTGCTTGATTACTAGCCTACAATAGATTTAACTATCTATATCAACTAAGTAAAATACAAAATACCTATTCACCCCCCCCCCCCTCTAGGTGAATTAGATAACATACCTATTTTCTATCACATATCCTAGCTCGTATTTAACACTACCATGACATTGTGCCAAAATCATGTCAAGGGTCTTTTGGACAACATCGATTTTTTCAATAACCACATTTAAGTCATGGATTCGGGCCTTTAAAGCGATGTTTTCCATTACTATCATTACACACCGATTTGTAAATGTTTTCTTTCCATTTTCAATTTAAGAAAGAGAGGTTTTAAATTTCTTTCTAAGCCCCCCTTTTCATTTGTAAGAGATTCGATATTGGAGTGGCCCTTAGAAAGAGCTTCTTCAAGTTCTTTAACCCTTGACAAGGAGTGATCAAACTCTTGACAAGAAACCTTTTCTTTTCCTAATAGTTTTAGTTCTTTAGTTAATTTCTTTTTTTAATAAGATTTTATTTTCAGTTTTAAGGATATCAAGATCTTTTAAGGAATGCAGACTTTACATCCATCTAATAGACTCTGAAGCCTTTGTGAGCTGCATATGCTAGAAACAATCTTATAGCCTCTAATCTGGCCACTGGTGCAAAAGTTTGATCAAAATCAATCCCTTCTTCTTGTTTGTAGCCCTTTGCAACCAACCTTGTTTATTCTTGGTGATTATCCATTTTCATCTAACTTGTTCCTATAGACCCATTTTGTACCAATTACATTCTGACCTTGGAGTCTAGGAACCAGCTTCCATACTTTGCATCTTTTGAATTTGTTCAATTCTTCTTACATGGCCATAATCAATAAGGGATATAAATTGGCTTCATCAAACTTCTTAGGCTCAACTTGTGATAAGAAGCATCGATTCAAGGCTTCATTGTGGGTATTCCTCATGGTCTTCACCCCTTGATTGAAATCTCCAATGATTTGATCTTGTGGTTGATATCTTTGGTGTCTTAAAACTGAAGGGAGTCTTCTGAAAGTTTCTGTTGCTTCACCTTAAATAGGTTGGTTTACTTAAATAGTATCTGGTATGTCTTCTTGACCTTGACCTTCATCTTCAATGACAACATCTGGTGAGGTTATATCATTTGCTTCTGCATTCTCACCAATTGTCAATTCCTTCAACTTTAAACCTATTTCTGCAACACTAGAACAACTAGACAAGCTTTCTTGTATCATGCTTGTCTTATCAAAGATAACATTTATTGATTCGTCTACCCCCTGTGTCTCTTTGTTGAATATTCTATAGGCCTTACTGTGGCTGCTATATCCAACAAAAATTCCTTCAATGCACTTTTCAACAAATTTAGTGAGATAAGACTTCCATTATTCAATACAAAACACTTACTTCCAAAGATTCTAAAGTAGGTTTTCTGCCTTTCATTAGTTCATAGGGAGTCTTATTGTGATCTTTGTGAATTGAGGCTCTATTTTGCACATGGCAAGCCGCGTTGACTGCTTCATCCTAGAAGTACTATGGTAGTGAAGAGTTACTCATCATAGTTCTACCAGCCTCTATGAGTGTTCTATTCTTTCTCTCAGTCATTCCAATTTGTTGTGGAGTCCTAGGAGAAGAGAATTCTTGAAAGATAACTTGGTTCTTACCGAATTCTGTCATCTCTAGACTAAAATTCTGTGTCATGGTCACTTCCGATTTTGACCACAGAACAATTCATTTTATTCTGAATTTGCTTAATAAAAGACACAAAGGTATCCAATGTATCTGACTTTCTTTTTAGAAACAACACCCATACAAACCTAGAGTATTCATCCACAATCACAAAAGTGTATGACTTCCCTCCTAAACTATGAATCGACATAGGACCAAATAAATCCATATGCAATAAGTATAAGAATCTGGAATAATCCTTATAAGTAATGCTATTAAAGGAATCCCTTTGTCTTCTTGAACATTTGGCATGCATGACATGAGCCATCTTTAATGCATTTCAATTTGGGTCCATCCCTTACTAGATTTTCTGAAAGTAACTTATTTATAGTCTTGAAGTTCATGTGAGCTAGTCTCTTGTGACATTGTATACAAAGGCAATCTCTGTCATTTGCAACAAGAAAAACTGGTGATGAAGAATCTAAACATAAGAAATTTAAACAATATATATTTCCACTCCTAGTGCCTGTCAATACAGCTTCAGGGTTAATAGATTTCTTGATTAGACATTTATCCTTGCGGAACTCAATGACATATCCTAAATCGCATATTTGGCTTATGCTTATAAGGTCGTGTTGCAACCCTTCCACATAATCTACTTTTGTCATTGAGACTATGTCATTGGTAATCATATCATAGCCTTTAGTGAGTCCTCTGTCAGATCCACTAACGATCACTTTGGGTCCATCTTCCACAAAGGTAAAGTTCTTGAGTTGGCTTCTTGTTGTAGTCATGTGTCTGGAATAACCAATATCCAAATACCAGATTCACTTTTTGTCTGCCTTTGGACATTTCTACAAAAAGAAACTACTTTACCTTAGCAACCCAAATAGTCTTGGGTCCTTAGTTCTTGTTAGTTCTAATTACTCTATGTTTCTTTACAATACTGTTAGCTAACTTCATATTATTTTCCCTTGGTAATGTTGGATTGAACTAACAGTCCTTGGCAACGTAACCTATTTTTCCACAGCACCAACAGTCAAATCTGCTGTATCTCCTCTTCTAGTTCACCTTATGAATGGAGTGAGGATGTTGGTGACCAGGAGGGTAGACTTTAGATATCTCAGCATTTCTGATGTAAGCCTTGTGGTTGTGTGCATGGTTGGAGTGGGGCAGCACAGTCACATATCTTTTCTTGGAAATGGGCTTTTGAGTTATAGTCATTTCTTTGACTTTTCTTGATGGCCCAATTAGACTAAACATAAATGGTCCATGACTTTTCATATGGATTTCTTCATGGGGTGTTTTAAGAGCACTTAATTCAATGTCTGCTCTATTTCTAGAATTGTGTGGCTGTTTGGTTCCACTTGTGGAGCATTTATTGGATAGGTATCCATATACAAGTGTTGGGTATTGTATCCACAATAGCCCTGATTTGAAGAAGTCCCCTTCAAACTAGGATGAATCGTAATTGTATTTGATTATGCACTTTAGCTGTATTGTGACAGGTCATTCCACTCTAGGTACAAACCAATGTCAGTTTTCAATGAGTCGTCAAACACAGGCTTGTGCAATGTAATCCCTCATTGTATAGACCAAAGTGTTGGCTCATGTGAGATCTCTCTATTGGGATGTACCTCATTTCCTAAGTGCAAGAGAAGGAGGACTGGAGCTGTTGGTGGACTTTTCATAGAAAGGGATTTTTTCCCAAGTAAAATTCGGTTATATCATTCAGAAACATATAGTCGAATTCGACTATATAGTTGGGATGGATATAATCGAATTCGGTGAATCATAGTTCGAATTTCCTTGAAGAATTAGAATAACCGAATTCGGTTATTGCAATTCGGTTATATCGCTTAACCGAATTCGATTCGGTTATTGCCATTCGGTTATACCATTTAACCGAATCGGTCTGCAGTAATTCTTCCGGTTCGTTTTTGAATGCGCGTTTCTTAGGGCTTCTCCTATGTTCAGTACACGTGGAATTAGATCCGTATTTTCGCGCATATGACCGTTGTAGAAGACCGTATAAATACTCCTGATGTATTTCCGTTTTAGACAGAATCTAATCCAATCAATCTGAATCGAATCAAAAATCGCGAATAAAACAGAAAGAATCGCAAGTCTCGACCGATCTCTCTCGCGCTCAAGTTTCGTCTCCGACAAAGCTGTGATTTGTGATTCGTCGTCTACAGATTCAAGCATCTCAGATCCAGTAAAGAATCGCTCAAGATTTCTTCGTTCTTCCTCTAAACGTATTGAGATTCTTTGTCAAGAAGAAGAAATCTACTTCTCAAGATCTGAAGAAAAACTTCATCTGAAGTTTAAGAAGATTGTTTCAAATCTACGTTGTGTTGTAATAAACAATTTTATAAACTTTGTAGGAAGCTTGCTTCCGAGTGTTGTGTAGATCCTTGTTTAAGGATCGAGTTGTAGGAGTGGTGCACTCCGAGTTGTAGGAGTTCTTACTCCGAGGTGTAAGATTATTTTAATCTGAGTTTGGTGAAGTAGCCGAATCTAGCCTCGAAGAGCTAGATAGGCGAGGCGGGAAAGAGGAGTACCCACATCGGGGAACCTCTATAAAATCCTTGTGTCTGTGCTGTGCCTTTTTGTGTGCTATTCTGTGTTATAATTTTTTAATTCCGCGTAAAGACATAGAATCCACCTATTCACCCCCCTCTAGGTGATTTAGGCCGCAACTAGATACTTTCAATTGGTATCAGAGGAAGGTTGTTCGCTATAGGTTAACACCTTGAACAAGGCCTCCTCATCTAGTTGCCTGAACAAGTATGTCTGGCATGGATAAGACCAAGGATTCCGTCAAGCTTCCAGTCTGCACAAAAGAGAATTTTCCTATGTGGAAGGAGAGAGTCAGATTCTTCATGGAGGCTGCTGATCCAAGAATATTTCAGATTGTGGAAGAAGGTCCTCATGTTCCTATGAAACCATCTTCCATAAACTCTACAATTATGGTCGCCAAGAAGATGCTGGAACTTACAAAGGATGAGATTGCACTGGTCTCTCTGGACAAGAAGGCAAAGAATATCATTGCAGGTGCAGTCGATGATTCCATGTTGCAGAATCTTCTTCACTGCAAGTCCGCCAAGGAAATGTGGGACTCTCTGGTTGTTCTGATGGAAGGAACAGATGAAGTAAGAGATGATCGAAGATCATTGCTGAACCAAGAATACGAAGCCTTCAAGCAACGCTCTGGTGAATCCATTTCTGATACTTATGAGAAGTTCTTTAAGATCGTAAATGGTCTTAGGAACTATGATCGTGAATTCACTACTGGCGAACTTAATGATAAATTCCTAAGATCCCTGACCAAAGAATGGGACACTAAAGTTATAGCCATTAGAGAATTTGGAAAACTCGGATCAACGGAGCCACAAATGTTGTTTGGGAAGCTCCTGTCCCATGAATTAAAGTTGAACACCCGTAAAGCTGAAGAAGAAGGAACCAGAGCCTCTGGAAGGGAGAAGTCCACTGCACTTAAAGCTGTAAGTTCAAGAAAAGGCAAGGCTCTCCCACCTGTCAGGAGATCCTCCTCTGATGAAGATAAATCTGATGCTAGCCCCTCAGGCTCAGAAATGTCAGATGAAGAGTTCTCTTTACTCTCCAAGCAGTTCAAAAAGTTCTTTAACAAACAAAGGAACATGAGAGGTCAAACCTCGTCTTCTCGTCATAGAAGATCAAACCGTAATGAGGATCATCACAAAAAGAAGCATGAAGATGACAGGTATAAATCTAAACCTAGTAAACATTCTTCTAACGATATCATTTGTTATTGCTGTAATAAGCCAGGACACATGATTGCGGAGTGTCCATACAAGAAAAAGGAAGGCTCAAAGAAAGAGGATAAGAAATCCTACAAAGGTAAAAGGAAAGAAAAGAGCCTCATTGCAAAGAAGCCAAAGACTCTGAGTGACAGCGACTCAGAGGTGTCAAGCACTGATGAAGAAGCCTACTTTGGGCTTATGGCACAAACGGATGATGAAGCAAGCGACACCTCATTTAAGGCAAAGGTAAATCTTCATACTCCTCTTTCTGCCTCTGAGTGTGAAACTGCATCCAGAGCAAATGAAGACTATTATTCACAGGATGAGTCAGAATTAATGACTCAGTACAAAGCTCTTTTGCAAAGTTTTGACAAATGCCGCAAGGTTGTCAGATCTCAAGCAAAAGAAATTGTCTCTCTCAAGAACGTGGAATCGGCTCTGAGAGAGGAAATCGAAAGATTAACTCCCCTCGGAAATGAAGTCCAATCCTTGAAGGAGGAATTAAGAAGCTCTACTGAATCATCAATTCTGAAAGAGAAACTTATAACTGAACTGGAAGAAAAGCTGGTGGCAGAGAAGAAAATATCAGAAAGCTTCAACAAGCCAAAAAATGTTCTTCCTCTTATTTATAAATTCTCCACTCCTGGGAAGGTTAGTGGCATTGGTCATGAGGCTGAAAATAGTAAGGCTGCTGAGATAAGAGCCAAAAGAGGTAAAGGGAAGGCTGATCAAAGTCAACCTTCGTTCAAGAAGGTCGTTTTTCCGACAAACCCGCTTGACTTTGAAACATCCTATGGTCATCTCACTAGACCAATACCTGTTAAATCTAGCAATAGATATCAGGGATGGAGCTGACCTCGAAACTTTGACTCGACTCCTTTCAAGGCGCCTTATGAAGAAGTAATTCTCAAAGACCATGGTCCATTTGTTCATGGATCAGTTGCAAAGAAAGCACCAAAAGTTAAATCTGTTAGTGCTAAGCCTAATGAGAAGATGGAACCCTGTGTTTGCTGCAAACACGAGGCATCCACCTCTAAGAAGGTTGCTCCTACTAAACCTCCCGTTCAAAAGGTAAAGCAGGAGAACAAGAGAAGGTACAACCGATTTGATTGTTGGTGCTGTGGCAAAGTTGGTCACTTCGCCATAGATTGCTGGTTTAATTACAGTTATGTTAAGACCCCACGAGGTAACAATGCAAGAGTGACTCCTCGCACTGTTAACACTCAAATTGGTGGTCATCTGACAAGAAGCCAAGGACCCAAATCTGTTTGGGTTCCTAAGGGCAATTGATTATTGATTGCAGGTATGTCCAAAGGCCAATTCAAATCCAATATGGTACTTGGACAGTGGATGTTCTCGGCACATGACCGGAACAAGAAGTTTGTTACAAGAGTATACACCCGTGAAGGATGGACCAAAAGTTATTTTTGGCGGATCTGATCGGGGAATCACGAAAGGCTACGGTATGATAACCAACGGTATAGTCTCTTTCACAGATGTAGCTTATGTCAAAGGATTACAACATAATCTAATTAGCATAAGTCAATTATGTGATAAAGGCTATATGGTTGAGTTCTACAAGGACAAGTGCTTAATAAAGTCGTCTGATACGTCAGAAACTATTTTAACAGGCACTCGGAGTAGGAATATTTTCTGCTTAAATTTTCTTTGTTTAGACTCTTCTACACCAGTGTGTCTTTTAGCAAAAGACAGTGCATCTCTTTGTGACCAGTGGCACAAGAGACTAGCACATATTAATTTCAAAACAATAAGTATGTTATTTTCTCACAACTTAGTTCGTGATGCTCCAGATGTTAAGTGCATTAAAGAGAGACCTTGTCACGCCTGCCAAATGGGTAAGCAGACTCGGGCTACCTTTAAAAGCATTATTGGCAAAGATTCTATCAGATGCTTATATCTGCTCCATATGGACTTGTTTGGTCCCATGCCAATCCGAAGTTTAGGAGGCAAGTCTTATACGCTGGTTATTGTTGATGATTACTCACGCTTTGCTTGGGTATTCTTTCTGAAACACAAGTCAGACACCTTTGACTCGTTCACCACATTCGTCAAGCAAATTCAGAATGAACTGGAATGTTCTGTGGTCAAAATCAGAAGTGACCACGGTACAGAATTCAAGTCTGGGGCTATGACCGAATTTTGTGAAAGCCTAGGTATCTTTCATGAATTTTCCTCTCCTCGTACTCCACAACAAAATGGAGTAGCTGAGAGAAAGAATAGAACACTCATAGAGGCTTGCAGAACAATGTTGAGTGACTCTTCTCTCCCAGAATACTTCTGGGCTGAAGGCATCAACACTGCCTGCCACGTGCAAAACAGAGCACTAATCAACAAGAACCATCATAAGACTCCTTATGAACTCCTGAAGGGCAAGAAGCCAACCCTGTCTTATTTTAGAATCTTTGGCAGTAAATGCTTCGTGCTTAATAACGGGAAATATTACAAAACTAAGTTTAGTGAAAAATGTTTTGAAGGTATTTTCGTAGGATATAGTAGCCATAGTAGGGCATATAGGATTTTCAACAAGAAAACCCTGGTTGTAGAAGAAACTTATAATGTTATATTTGATGAAACTAGTATGCTTCAAAGCAGTTCTTCTAGTGTTTTTGTTGAAGATGCAGATGCAAGGTTCAAGGACATAAACTTGGAAGAAGCTGTAAAGGAAGATGCTCCAAAGTCTATTGAAGTCAACATTCCATCCGCACATGAGGAAGATGAACCTCAAGAAGATGAAGATGTACCGGAAGTGCAGGAACCCCGTGGACATCCAAATGCTGGAATGATCCGACACTTAAGGGACCATCCTGCAGAGCAAATTATTGGAGATACCCATGTTGGTGTTAGAACAAGAAGAGGTACAGCTAATGAAGTTTTACACTTAAGTTTTCTTTCACAGGTTGAGCCAAAGAAATTCGATGAAGCAAAGAACGATGCTTCATGGATCATAGCAATGCAAGAAGAACTCAATCAATTTAAGAGATGCAAAGTGTGGACGCTTGTACCCAGACCCAAAGGACAGAATGTCATTGGAACAAAATGGGTATTCAGAAACAAGTTGGACGAGGATGGTGTGATCATCAAGAACAAGGCCCGACTTGTTGCTCAAGGGTATAGACAAGAAGAAGGGATCGACTTCGATCAAACTTTTGCTCCCGTAGCAAGGCTTGAAGCGATCAGGTTGTTTCTAGCGTATGCTGCTCACAAAGGATTTAAAGTCTATCAAATGGACGTGAAGTCAGCCTTCCTTAATGGTGATATAAAGGAAGAAGTATACGTAGAACAACCCCCAGGTTTCGTGGACTCCTCATTTCCTGATCATGTTTATTTTCTTCGAAAAGCTTTATATGGTCTCAAGCAAGCTCCCCGTGCTTGGTATGAGACGTTGTCTAGCTTCCTCCTTGAAAACAAATTCACAAGAGGCAAGATAGACAAGACATTATTTCTTAGGGAAGTAAAAGGCAAGATTTTGCTAGTGCAAATCTATGTCGATGACATTATTTTCGGATCTACCGATGATATCCTCTGCAAAAAGTTTTCCAACTTGATGCAAGGGAAATTTGAAATGAGTAGTATGGGAGAGCTGAAGTATTTCTTAGGACTTCAGGTAAAGCAATCTGAAGATGGAATTTTCATCTCTCAGACGAAGTTTACCAAAGAGTTAATTAAGAAATTCGGAATGGAGAATGCAACCTCTATGAGGACTCCAATGGGTTCAGCTATGTCTCTAGACAAGGATGAGAAAGGGAAACCTTTTGATGAAACCAAGTTTAGAAGCATAATTGGATCCTTGCTCTACCTTACCGCAAGTAGACCGGATATAATGTTTTCAACATGTGTTTGTGCTAGATTTCAGGTGAACACTAAGGAATCTCACTACTCAGCTGCAAAGCGGATTTTGAGATACCTTAAAGGCACACCAAATCTTGGCTTATGGTACCCAAGAAGTAATGATTTCGAGCTCACTGGTTTTTCAGATGCTGATTTTGCAGGAAGCAAAGATGACAGGAAAAGTACTTCAGGAACGTGCCAATTCTTAGGAAAACGGCTCATCTCCTGGAGTAGTAAGAAGCAAAATTGTGTTGCTATCTCAACTGCTGAATCGGAGTATATCTCTGCAGGCAGTTGTTGTGCACAATTGCTCTGGATAAGGAACCAACTTGAGGATTTCAACCTAAAGCTCAAAGAAATTCCTATGTACTGTGATTCATCAAGCGCCATAGCAATTGCCAACAATCCCGTGTCTCACAGCAGGACAAAGCACATAGAGATTCGTTATCACTTCATCCGAGAGCATGTGGAGCACAAGGACATTGATCTTAGCTATGTCCCGACGGATCGGCAAATTGCAGATATTTTCACTAAGCCGCTCGACGAATCAAAGTTCAATTATTTCAAAATGGAGCTTGGTATGTTAAACAAAGACTCTTAGAGACTCTCAGAATCTCAGAAGTCAAAAAGATGTTTTGTCGAACCTTCATTTAACCGAATCCGGCGGTTCTATTTAACCGAATCCGGCGATATCGATTAACCGAATTCGACTAATTCCTTTAGCCGAATGACGAATTTTCTGGAATTCAATTCTTTCCTAAATGGAATTCGAAGGGTCACGGTTCAAATCTCAGGTACGCGCTCTCTCTAAATCTTCATAACACTATATAAATGTTCCTTAAGAGAGAAATTCGAAACCCTTGACTCCGAATCGTGCGACGCTTCATCTCCCGATTCGTGCGTCCGTTCGTGGTTTTCTTCTCCAACCGCCGCTCGTCTGGTTCGCTCGCATCCTCACCTCCTTCAACCGATTCAAGAGAAGCTACGCAATGCCTAAGAAAGCCTCAGAGAAGCTGCTCTTCGGAAGTGAGCTAGTCAGAACTGGTTTCGACACCTCAGTAGATGAATTCAGAAACGTCGTTCTCATTCTTGAGGTGGCCGGTCTGGGCTATGTTCTAGAACATCCTTGCAAGGTGTTGGAAGCAGAGGTTCTAAAATTCTTCAAGCATGCAGAACTGAGAAAGCAAGGGTCTGTGATAAAAAGCAGGATTGGTGATGTCCAAATCAAAATTTCTTCTTCAAGTCTGACCAAGCTTCTCAAGCTACCAGAAGTTTCAGAAACAGATACTCTATCTCCAAAGGATTTCAAACAAGCTCTCCGGTTTTGTGGTTTGCCCAAAGGAACAAAATCCATTTATCGAAAGCAGATGAATGAGGAAGGAAAATTACTGTCTGATATTATGGGAAAGGTTCTCCTCTGTAAAGTCGGCTCTCACGACTATCTCTCTAATGATATGTTCAAGCTACTGGGTTCAATTATTTGCAGAAAAAGGGTTGACTGGGGAAGTGTGTTGTTTGACAGAATCTCCGCTAGTTTAAATACCCCAAATTTTGGGAGAATTCTCTCTCTATATCTCTACCGTCTGGATAAAACAAGATTCAACATGAAGAATGGAACTCCCCTCCATCATTTCAAAAGAATTGACTCCTCTATGATTGAGAGGTGGTCCAGGAAAGTTGGTGAGTCAAGAGTGATATCTCCCAGGGCTCCAAAAGTTCAGAAAATTCCCCGCATTGAATCTGACAGTGAAATAGAAAGTGATCCATCCAGTAAGAAGGAGAGTGAACAGGAAGCTGAGCAACACCATGAGAACCAAGGTGGTGAGCAAGAAAATGAGAAGCAGGGTGAAGACCTGAATGAGAAAGAAGGTGAACCCTCCAAGGGGGAGTGTTCCAAGCTGCCTGAACCAAATCCTCCCCTCTCTCCAGTGGGTTCTACAGTCGTATCTCCCATGATTCCATCTCCTCACAGCTCTCCTTCTAAAGAAGAAAATGCTGATAGCCACATTGACAGTGATGGAGATGATGAAGGGGGAGATGATCCTAATATTGATGCTGTGAAGACAGGTCAATCAGAGAAAGGTCAAGCTGCTCCTCCTGAGGCTACTATCCCCGCTCAAATTGAGGGGGAGAATGTTCATTCTGATCTCTCTGCTCCTGAAGAAGATAAGCAAGAGCAGGCAGACCTTCCTACAACCCCTGAACATGTTACTATCCTCATAGAAGATGACAGTGTTGCAGGGCCCTCTGCCTCAACTTCAAAAGTTAAGGGAAAATCTGTGCAAGCTCCCAAGGTGCACAAAATCCAAATAACAGTCGAAGACAGAAGAAATGAAGAACCCTCCCCTCCTCCAGCTCAAAATGAAGAAACTCTTGATGTTCAACAGTTTTATCACTATATGAAGGATGTGGATTCAGCAGATTTCCTCGTAGCAGAAGATGATTTTGGAATCTCTTCTCGCTTGCAAGATCAACCTCCCTCTGCCGTCGACTCAATGCTACTCAGTATGGAAGAAATGCTTATCAAACAGAAAAAGTACTTTGAATTTGCTATTCATCAAATCTTTGACAAGACCAGAGATATAAACAAAGGAATGGGAAATCACTTGCAATCTCTAGCTCACAGCATGGACAAGGTAAAAGAAAAACAGGATGAGTACTTCTCTCTGGGTGCATCCTCCCTTAAGTATGTTGGGGAAGGATTACAAGCCATTTGTGAGAATACTACAAAGCTTTCTGAAAATCAAGAGTACATGTTTCAGCATGATCAACAGGGAAGATCTTCAGTTCAGAACTCTCTCCAAGCTATCAAGACAGAGATCATCCAAACCCTAACTGAAGAAGTCAGAAAGGGGGAGGAAAGACTGCATGAACGAATTCAAACTCAAATCTTTGATTTAAATAGAGAGTTAGAAGGAAGGATTCAAGAATCACAGCTAAATGTTCAATCTCAGATTGCTGAAGTCTCAAGGAGTATTGATAGCAAATTTTAAGACTTATATGGTTATCTGCATCAAAATCAGGTTTGGTTGCATAATGAGCTATCAAGAGGCTATGCCCATGGTTTCCAAGGGACAGGTCAATCTTCTGAGCAGCCAGCCTTTCCTTCTGAAGAATTTAATCCAGACAGTCAGTTTGCTGCTCCTCAGGGTGAATATGATCCTCCCGAAGGCTATATCTGGTCTGATGATGAAAATAAAATATCTAGAAAAAGGGTGAGATCTGAAAGATCTGAAGCTGCTGGTTCTGGATTCATGAGAGATGCTTTCAGAGCAGCAAATCCAAGGCAGGATACTCAGAGAGCTGAAGGCTCAAAAGTTGTTAGCACAGGAGCTCCTCTCCAAAGAAGGATTGATGGCGAAGTCTGGAGCCCTGAATCAAGAAATATCATCCTGGATCATTTCAGACTTATCAGCTGTTCAAATGAACTTCCATCAACTTTTTATGACCAGGAAGAAATTAACAAATGGCAAGCTTCAATGCTGAAGAGAAAGATTCATTTCAGAAATCATAAAGGAGATGAAAAGCCTCCACTACCTCCTCCGAAGTATTTTCCGAAGCCGAAGGCTTATTTTGAGAGACAGCTCAAGAAGTATCAAAAGGGAAAGAAGCATGATAACTGATCTCTTTTAAGAACATTTATATAGTGTTATGAACTTCAATCTTTTGTTTATGATGACTATATATAGCTTCATAGTTCAGTTCTTTACTTGCTTATATTTATTTTTCTCCTAGCAATTCACCTCAGTAGATAGGGTTCTGACTTCTTCAAATAGGGGGAGATTGTTGGGTATTGTATCCACAATAGCCCTGATTTGAAGAAGTCCCCTTCAAACTAGGATGAATCGTAATTGTATTTGATTATGCACTTTAGCTGTATTGTGACAGGTCATTCCACTCTAGGTACAAACCAATGTCAGTTTTCAATGAGTCGTCAAACACAGGCTTGTGCAATGTAATCCCTCATTGTATAGACCAAAGTGTTGGCTCATGTGAGATCTCTCTATTGGGATGTACCTCATTTCCTAAGTGCAAGAGAAGGAGGACTGGAGCTGTTGGTGGACTTTTCATAGAAAGGGATTTTTTCCCAAGTAAAATTCGGTTATATCATTCAGAAACATATAGTCGAATTCGACTATATAGTTGGGATGGATATAATCGAATTCGGTGAATCATAGTTCGAATTTCCTTGAAGAATTAGAATAACCGAATTCGGTTATTGCAATTCGGTTATATCGTTTAACCGAATTCGATTCGGTTATTGCCATTCGGTTATACCATTTAACCGAATCGGTCTGCAGTAATTCTTCCGGTTCGTTTTTGAATGCGCGTTTCTTAGGGCTTCTCCTATGTTCAGTACACGTGGAATTAGATCCGTATTTTCGCGCATATGACCGTTGTAGAAGACCGTATAAATACTCCTGATGTATTTCCGTTTTAGACAGAATCTAATCCAATCAATCTGAATCGAATCAAAAATCGCGAATAAAACAGAAAGAATCGCAAGTCTCGACCGATCTCTCTCGCGCTCAAGTTTCGTCTC
Organism: Dactylorhiza incarnata; assembly: GCA_033032865.1. Lineage (NCBI taxonomy): Eukaryota > Viridiplantae > Streptophyta > Magnoliopsida > Asparagales > Orchidaceae > Dactylorhiza > Dactylorhiza incarnata. The sequence goes on along the minus strand of JAWHQI010000278.1, from coordinate 1,536,269 downwards.
CGACAAAGCTGTGATTTGTGATTCGTCGTCTACAGATTCAAGCATCTCAGATCCAGTAAAGAATCGCTCAAGATTTCTTCGTTCTTCCTCTAAACGTATTGAGATTCTTTGTCAAGAAGAAGAAATCTACTTCTCAAGATCTGAAGAAAAACTTCATCTGAAGTTTAAGAAGATTGTTTCAAATCTACGTTGTGTTGTAATAAACAATTTTATAAACTTTGTAGGAAGCTTGCTTCCGAGTGTTGTGTAGATCCTTGTTTAAGGATCGAGTTGTAGGAGTGGTGCACTCCGAGTTGTAGGAATTCTTACTCCGAGGTGTAAGATTATTTTAATCTGAGTTTGGTGAAGTAGCCGAATCTAGCCTCGAAGAGCTAGATAGGCGAGGCGGGAAAGAGGAGTACCCACATCGGGGAACCTCTATAAAATCCTTGTGTCTGTGCTGTGCCTTTTTGTGTGCTATTCTGTGTTATAATTTTTTAATTCCGCGTAAAGACATAGAATCCACCTATTCACCCCCCTCTAGGTGATTTAGGCCGCAACTAGATACTTTCAATTGGTATCAGAGGAAGGTTGTTCGCTATAGGTTAACACCTTGAACAAGGCCTCCTCATCTAGTTGCCTGAACAAGTATGTCTGGCATGGATAAGACCAAGGATTCCGTCAAGCTTCCAGTCTGCACAAAAGAGAATTTTCCTATGTGGAAGGAGAGAGTCAGATTCTTCATGGAGGCTGCTGATCCAAGAATATTTCAGATTGTGGAAGAAGGTCCTCATGTTCCTATGAAACCATCTTCCATAAACTCTACAATTATGGTCGCCAAGAAGATGCTGGAACTTACAAAGGATGAGATTGCACTGGTCTCTCTGGACAAGAAGGCAAAGAATATCATTGCAGGTGCAGTCGATGATTCCATGTTGCAGAATCTTCTTCACTGCAAGTCCGCCAAGGAAATGTGGGACTCTCTGGTTGTTCTGATGGAAGGAACAGATGAAGTAAGAGATGATCGAAGATCATTGCTGAACCAAGAATACGAAGCCTTCAAGCAACGCTCTGGTGAATCCATTTCTGATACTTATGAGAAGTTCTTTAAGATCGTAAATGGTCTTAGGAACTATGATCGTGAATTCACTACTGGCGAACTTAATGATAAATTCCTAAGATCCCTGACCAAAGAATGGGACACTAAAGTTATAGCCATTAGAGAATTTGGAAAACTCGGATCAACGGAGCCACAAATGTTGTTTGGGAAGCTCCTGTCCCATGAATTAAAGTTGAACACCCGTAAAGCTGAAGAAGAAGGAACCAGAGCCTCTGGAAGGGAGAAGTCCACTGCACTTAAAGCTGTAAGTTCAAGAAAAGGCAAGGCTCTCCCACCTGTCAGGAGATCCTCCTCTGATGAAGATAAATCTGATGCTAGCCCCTCAGGCTCAGAAATGTCAGATGAAGAGTTCTCTTTACTCTCCAAGCAGTTCAAAAAGTTCTTTAACAAACAAAGGAACATGAGAGGTCAAACCTCGTCTTCTCGTCATAGAAGATCAAACCGTAATGAGGATCATCACAAAAAGAAGCATGAAGATGACAGGTATAAATCTAAACCTAGTAAACATTCTTCTAACGATATCATTTGCTATTGCTGTAATAAGCCAGGACACATGATTGCGGAGTGTCCATACAAGAAAAAGGAAGGCTCAAAGAAAGAGGATAAGAAATCCTACAAAGGTAAAAGGAAAGAAAAGAGCCTCATTGCAAAGAAGCCAAAGACTCTGAGTGACAGCGACTCAGAGGTGTCAAGCACTGATGAAGAAGCCTACTTTGGGCTTATGGCACAAACGGATGATGAAGCAAGCGACACCTCATTTAAGGCAAAGGTAAATCTTCATACTCCTCTTTCTGCCTCTGAGTGTGAAACTGCATCCAGAGCAAATGAAGACTATTATTCACAGGATGAGTCAGAATTAATGACTCAGTACAAAGCTCTTTTGCAAAGTTTTGACAAATGCCGCAAGGTTGTCAGATCTCAAGCAAAAGAAATTGTCTCTCTCAAGAACGTGGAATCGGCTCTGAGAGAGGAAATCGAAAGATTAACTCCCCTCGGAAATGAAGTCCAATCCTTGAAGGAGGAATTAAGAAGCTCTACTGAATCATCAATTCTGAAAGAGAAACTTATAACTGAACTGGAAGAAAAGCTGGTGGCAGAGAAGAAAATATCAGAAAGCTTCAACAAGCCAAAAAATGTTCTTCCTCTTATTTATAAATTCTCCACTCCTGGGAAGGTTAGTGGCATTGGTCATGAGGCTGAAAATAGTAAGGCTGCTGAGATAAGAGCCAAAAGAGGTAAAGGGAAGGCTGATCAAAGTCAACCTTCGTTCAAGAAGGTCGTTTTTCCGACAAACCCGCTTGACTTTGAAACATCCTATGGTCATCTCACTAGACCAATACCTGTTAAATCTAGCAATAGATATCAGGGATGGAGCTGACCTCGAAACTTTGACTCGACTCCTTTCAAGGCGCCTTATGAAGAAGTAATTCTCAAAGACCATGGTCCATTTGTTCATGGATCAGTTGCAAAGAAAGCACCAAAAGTTAAATCTGTTAGTGCTAAGCCTAATGAGAAGATGGAACCCTGTGTTTGCTGCAAACACGAGGCATCCACCTCTAAGAAGGTTGCTCCTACTAAACCTCCCGTTCAAAAGGTAAAGCAGGAGAACAAGAGAAGGTACAACCGATTTGATTGTTGGTGCTGTGGCAAAGTTGGTCACTTCGCCATAGATTGCTGGTTTAATTACAGTTATGTTAAGACCCCACGAGGTAACAATGCAAGAGTGACTCCTCGCACTGTTAACACTCAAATTGGTGGTCATCTGACAAGAAGCCAAGGACCCAAATCTGTTTGGGTTCCTAAGGGCAATTGATTATTGATTGCAGGTATGTCCAAAGGCCAATTCAAATCCAATATGGTACTTGGACAGTGGATGTTCTCGGCACATGACCGGAACAAGAAGTTTGTTACAAGAGTATACACCCGTGAAGGATGGACCAAAAGTTATTTTTGGCGGATCTGATCGGGGAATCACGAAAGGCTACGGTATGATAACCAACGGTATAGTCTCTTTCACAGATGTAGCTTATGTCAAAGGATTACAACATAATCTAATTAGCATAAGTCAATTATGTGATAAAGGCTATATGGTTGAGTTCTACAAGGACAAGTGCTTAATAAAGTCGTCTGATACGTCAGAAACTATTTTAACAGGCACTCGGAGTAGGAATATTTTCTGCTTAAATTTTCTTTGTTTAGACTCTTCTACACCAGTGTGTCTTTTAGCAAAAGACAGTGCATCTCTTTGTGACCAGTGGCACAAGAGACTAGCACATATTAATTTCAAAACAATAAGTATGTTATTTTCTCACAACTTAGTTCGTGATGCTCCAGATGTTAAGTGCATTAAAGAGAGACCTTGTCACGCCTGCCAAATGGGTAAGCAGACTCGGGCTACCTTTAAAAGCATTATTGGCAAAGATTCTATCAGATGCTTATATCTGCTCCATATGGACTTGTTTGGTCCCATGCCAATCCGAAGTTTAGGAGGCAAGTCTTATACGCTGGTTATTGTTGATGATTACTCACGCTTTGCTTGGGTATTCTTTCTGAAACACAAGTCAGACACCTTTGACTCGTTCACCACATTCGTCAAGCAAATTCAGAATGAACTGGAATGTTCTGTGGTCAAAATCAGAAGTGACCACGGTACAGAATTCAAGTCTGGGGCTATGACCGAATTTTGTGAAAGCCTAGGTATCTTTCATGAATTTTCCTCTCCTCGTACTCCACAACAAAATGGAGTAGCTGAGAGAAAGAATAGAACACTCATAGAGGCTTGCAGAACAATGTTGAGTGACTCTTCTCTCCCAGAATACTTCTGGGCTGAAGGCATCAACACTGCCTGCCACGTGCAAAACAGAGCACTAATCAACAAGAACCATCATAAGACTCCTTATGAACTCCTGAAGGGCAAGAAGCCAACCCTGTCTTATTTTAGAATCTTTGGCAGTAAATGCTTCGTGCTTAATAACGAGAAATATTACAAAACTAAGTTTAGTGAAAAATGTTTTGAAGGTATTTTCGTAGGATATAGTAGCCATAGTAGGGCATATAGGATTTTCAACAAGAAAACCCTGGTTGTAGAAGAAACTTATAATGTTATATTTGATGAAACTAGTATGCTTCAAAGCAGTTCTTCTAGTGTTTTTGTTGAAGATGCAGATGCAAGGTTCAAGGACATAAACTTGGAAGAAGCTGTAAAGGAAGATGCTCCAAAGTCTATTGAAGTCAACATTCCATCCGCACATGAGGAAGATGAACCTCAAGAAGATGAAGATGTACCGGAAGTGCAGGAACCCCGTGGACATCCAAATGCTGGAATGATCCGACACTTAAGGGACCATCCTGCAGAGCAAATTATTGGAGATACCCATGTTGGTGTTAGAACAAGAAGAGGTACAGCTAATGAAGTTTTACACTTAAGTTTTCTTTCACAGGTTGAGCCAAAGAAATTCGATGAAGCAAAGAACGATGCTTCATGGATCATAGCAATGCAAGAAGAACTCAATCAATTTAAGAGATGCAAAGTGTGGACGCTTGTACCCAGACCCAAAGGACAGAATGTCATTGGAACAAAATGGGTATTCAGAAACAAGTTGGACGAGGATGGTGTGATCATCAAGAACAAGGCCCGACTTGTTGCTCAAGGGTATAGACAAGAAGAAGGGATCGACTTCGATCAAACTTTTGCTCCCGTAGCAAGGCTTGAAGCGATCAGGTTGTTTCTAGCGTATGCTGCTCACAAAGGATTTAAAGTCTATCAAATGGACGTGAAGTCAGCCTTCCTTAATGGTGATATAAAGGAAGAAGTATACGTAGAACAACCCCCAGGTTTCGTGGACTCCTCATTTCCTGATCATGTTTATTTTCTTCGAAAAGCTTTATATGGTCTCAAGCAAGCTCCCCGTGCTTGGTATGAGACGTTGTCTAGCTTCCTCCTTGAAAACAAATTCACAAGAGGCAAGATAGACAAGACATTATTTCTTAGGGAAGTAAAAGGCAAGATTTTGCTAGTGCAAATCTATGTCGATGATATTATTTTCGGATCTACCGATGATATCCTCTGCAAAAAGTTTTCCAACTTGATGCAAGGGAAATTTGAAATGAGTAGTATGGGAGAGCTGAAGTATTTCTTAGGACTTCAGGTAAAGCAATCTGAAGATGGAATTTTCATCTCTCAGACGAAGTTTACCAAAGAGTTAATTAAGAAATTCGGAATGGAGAATGCAACCTCTATGAGGACTCCAATGGGTTCAGCTATGTCTCTAGACAAGGATGAGAAAGGGAAACCTTTTGATGAAACCAAGTTTAGAAGCATAATTGGATCCTTGCTCTACCTTACCGCAAGTAGACCGGATATAATGTTTTCAACATGTGTTTGTGCTAGATTTCAGGTGAACACTAAGGAATCTCACTACTCAGCTGCAAAGCGGATTTTGAGATACCTTAAAGGCACACCAAATCTTGGCTTATGGTACCCAAGAAGTAATGATTTCGAGCTCACTGGTTTTTCAGATGCTAATTTTGCAGGAAGCAAAGATGACAGGAAAAGTACTTCAGGAACGTGCCAATTCTTAGGAAAACGGCTCATCTCCTGGAGTAGTAAGAAGCAAAATTGTGTTGCTATCTCAACTGCTGAATCGGAGTATATCTCTGCAGGCAGTTGTTGTGCACAATTGCTCTGGATAAGGAACCAACTTGAGGATTACAACCTAAAGCTCAAAGAAATTCCTATGTACTGTGATTCATCAAGCGCCATAGCAATTGCCAACAATCCCGTGTCTCACAGCAGGACAAAGCACATAGAGATTCGTTATCACTTCATCCGAGAGCATGTGGAGCACAAGGACATTGATCTTAGCTATGTCCCGACGGATCGGCAAATTGCAGATATTTTCACTAAGCCGCTCGACGAATCAAAGTTCAATTATTTCAAAATGGAGCTTGGTATGTTAAACAAAGACTCTTAGAGACTCTCAGAATCTCAGAAGTCAAAAAGATGTTTTGTCGAACCTTCATTTAACCGAATCCGGCGGTTCTATTTAACCGAATCCGGCGATATCGATTAACCGAATTCGACTAATTCCTTTAGCCGAATGACGAATTTTCTGGAATTCAATTCTTTCCTAAATGGAATTCGAAGGGTCACGGTTCAAATCTCAGGTACGCGCTCTCTCTAAATCTTCATAACACTATATAAATGTTCCTTAAGAGAGAAATTCGAAACCCTTGACTCCGAATCGTGCGACGCTTCATCTCCCGATTCGTGCGTCCGTTCGTGGTTTTCTTCTCCAACCGCCGCTCGTCTGGTTCGCTCGCATCCTCACCTCCTTCAACCGATTCAAGAGAAGCTACGCAATGCCTAAGAAAGCCTCAGAGAAGCTGCTCTTCGGAAGTGAGCTAGTCAGAACTGGTTTCGACACCTCAGTAGATGAATTCAGAAACGTCGTTCTCATTCTTGAGGTGGTCGGTCTGGGCTATGTTCTAGAACATCCTTGCAAGGTGTTGGAAGCAGAGGTTCTAAAATTCTTCAAGCATGCAGAACTGAGAAAGCAAGGGTCTGTGATAAAAAGCAGGATTGGTGATGTCCAAATCAAAATTTCTTCTTCAAGTCTGACCAAGCTTCTCAAGCTACCAGAAGTTTCAGAAACAGATACTCTATCTCCAAAGGATTTCAAACAAGCTCTCCGGTTTTGTGGTTTGCCCAAAGGAACAAAATCCATTTATCGAAAGCAGATGAATGAGGAAGGAAAATTACTGTCTGATATTATGGGAAAGGTTCTCCTCTGTAAAGTCGGCTCTCACGACTATCTCTCTAATGATATGTTCAAGCTACTGGGTTCAATTATTTGCAGAAAAAGGGTTGACTGGGGAAGTGTGTTGTTTGACAGAATCTCCGCTAGTTTAAATACCCCAAATTTTGGGAGAATTCTCTCTCTATATCTCTACCGTCTGGATAAAACAAGATTCAACATGAAGAATGGAACTCCCCTCCATCATTTCAAAAGAATTGACTCCTCTATGATTGAGAGGTGGTCCAGGAAAGTTGGTGAGTCAAGAGTGATATCTCCCAGGGCTCCAAAAGTTCAGAAAATTCCCCGCATTGAATCTGACAGTGAAACAGAAAGTGATCCATCCAGTAAGAAGGAGAGTGAACAGGAAGCTGAGCAACACCATGAGAACCAAGGTGGTGAGCAAGAAAATGAGAAGCAGGGTGAAGACCTGAATGAGAAAGAAGGTGAACCCTCCAAGGGGGAGTGTTCCAAGCTGCCTGAACCAAATCCTCCCCTCTCTCCAGTGGGTTCTACAGTCGTATCTCCCATGATTCCATCTCCTCACAGCTCTCCTTCTAAAGAAGAAAATGCTGATAGCCACATTGACAGTGATGGAGATGATGAAGGGGGAGATGATCCTAATATTGATGCTGTGAAGACAGGTCAATCAGAGAAAGGTCAAGCTGCTCCTCCTGAGGCTACTATCCCCGCTCAAATTGAGGGGGAGAATGTTCATTCTGATCTCTCTGCTCCTGAAGAAGATAAGCAAGAGCAGGCAGACCTTCCTACAACCCCTGAACATGTTACTATCCTCATAGAAGATGACAGTGTTGCAGGGCCCTCTGCCTCAACTTCAAAAGTTAAGGGAAAATCTGTGCAAGCTCCCAAGGTGCACAAAATCCAAATAACAGTCGAAGACAGAAGAAATGAAGAACCCTCCCCTCCTCCAGCTCAAAATGAAGAAACTCTTGATGTTCAACAGTTTTATCACTATATGAAGGATGTGGATTCAGCAGATTTCCTCGTAGCAGAAGATGATTTTGGAATCTCTTCTCGCTTGCAAGATCAACCTCCCTCTGCCGTCGACTCAATGCTACTCAGTATGGAAGAAATGCTTATCAAACAGAAAAAGTACTTTGAATTTGCTATTCATCAAATCTTTGACAAGACCAGAGATATAAACAAAGGAATGGGAAATCACTTGCCATCTCTAGCTCACAGCATGGACAAGGTAAAAGAAAAACAGGATGAGTACTTCTCTCTGGGTGCATCCTCCCTTAAGTATGTTGGGGAAGGATTACAAGCCATTTGTGAGAATACTACAAAGCTTTCTGAAAATCAAGAGTACATGTTTCAGCATGATCAACAGGGAAGATCTTCAGTTCAGAACTCTCTCCAAGCTATCAAGACAGAGATCATCCAAACCCTAACTGAAGAAGTCAGAAAGGGGGAGGAAAGACTGCATGAACGAATTCAAACTCAAATCTTTGATTTAAATAGAGAGTTAGAAGGAAGGATTCAAGAATCACAGCTAAATGTTCAATCTCAGATTGCTGAAGTCTCAAGGAGTATTGATAGCAAATTCCAAGACTTATATGGTTATCTGCATCAAAATCAGGTTTGGTTGCATAATGAGCTATCAAGAGGCTATGCCCATGGTTTCCAAGGGACAGGTCAATCTTCTGAGCAGCCAGCCTTTCCTTCTGAAGAATTTAATCCAGACAGTCAGTTTGCTGCTCCTCAGGGTGAATATGATCCTCCCGAAGGCTATATCTGGTCTGATGATGAAAATAAAATATCTAGAAAAAGGGTGAGATCTGAAAGATCTGAAGCTGCTGGTTCTGGATTCATGAGAGATGCTTTCAGAGCAGCAAATCCAAGGCAGGATACTCAGAGAGCTGAAGGCTCAAAAGTTGTTAGCACAGGAGCTCCTCTCCAAAGAAGGATTGATGGCGAAGTCTGGAGCCCTGAATCAAGAAATATCATCCTGGATCATTTCAGACTTATCAGCTGTTCAAATGAACTTCCATCAACTTTTTATGACCAGGAAGAAATTAACAAATGGCAAGCTTCAATGCTGAAGAGAAAGATTCATTTCAGAAATCATAAAGGAGATGAAAAGCCTCCACTACCTCCTCCGAAGTATTTTCCGAAGCCGAAGGCTTATTTTGAGAGACAGCTCAAGAAGTATCAAAAGGGAAAGAAGCATGATAACTGATCTCTTTTAAGAACATTTATATAGTGTTATGAACTTCAATCTTTTGTTTATGATGACTATATATAGCTTCATAGTTCAGTTCTTTACTTGCTTATATTTATTTTTCTCCTAGCAATTCACCTCAGTAGATAGGGTTCTGACTTCTTCAAATAGGGGGAGATTGTTGGGTATTGTATCCACAATAGCCCTGATTTGAAGAAGTCCCCTTCAAACTAGGATGAATCGTAATTGTATTTGATTATGCACTTTAGCTGTATTGTGACAGGTCATTCCACTCTAGGTACAAACCAATGTCAGTTTTCAATGAGTCGTCAAACACAGGCTTGTGCAATGTAATCCCTCATTGTATAGACCAAAGTGTTGGCTCATGTGAGATCTCTCTATTGGGATGTACCTCATTTCCTAAGTGCAAGAGAAGGAGGACTGGAGCTGTTGGTGGACTTTTCATAGAAAGGGATTTTTTCCCAAGTAAAATTCGGTTATATCATTCAGAAACATATAGTCGAATTCGACTATATAGTTGGGATGGATATAATCGAATTCGGTGAATCATAGTTCGAATTTCCTTGAAGAATTAGAATAACCGAATTCGGTTATTGCAATTCAGTTATATCGTTTAACCGAATTCGATTCGGTTATTGTCATTCGGTTATACCATTTAACCGAATCAGTCTGCAGTAATTCTTCCGGTTCGTTTTTGAATGCGCGTTTCTTAGGGCTTCTCCTATGTTCAGTACACGTGGAATTAGATCCGTATTTTCGCGCATATGACCGTTGTAGAAGACCGTATAAATACTCCTGATGTATTTCCGTTTTAGACAGAATCTAATCCAATCAATCTGAATCGAATCAAAAATCGCGAATAAAACAGAAAGAATCGCAAGTCTCGACCGATCTCTCTCGCGCTCAAGTTTCGTCTCCGACAAAGCTGTGATTTGTGATTCGTCGTCTACAGATTCAAGCATCTCAGATCCAGTAAAGAATCGCTCAAGATTTCTTCGTTCTTCCTCTAAACGTATTGAGATTCTTTGTCAAGAAGAAGAAATCTACTTCTCAAGATCTGAAGAAAAACTTCATCTGAAGTTTAAGAAGATTGTTTCAAATCTACGTTGTGTTGTAATAAACAATTTTATAAACTTTGTAGGAAGCTTGCTTCCGAGTGTTGTGTAGATCCTTGTTTAAGGATCGAGTTGTAGGAGTGGTGCACTCCGAGTTGTAGGAGTTCTTACTCCGAGGTGTAAGATTATTTTAATCTGAGTTTGGTGAAGTAGCCGAATCTAGCCTCGAAGAGCTAGATAGGCGAGGCGGGAAAGAGGAGTACCCACATCGGGGAACCTCTATAAAATCCTTGTGTCTGTGCTGTGCCTTTTTGTGTGCTATTCTGTGTTATAATTTTTTAATTCCGCGTAAAGACATAGAATCCACCTATTCACCCCCCTCTAGGTGATTTAGGCCGCAACTAGATACTTTCAACAAGGTCTATATCATAAGTATTGGTTGGAAATATGACCTTCTTAAATACATTTTGATCTTGGGGAGACTTGTCATTGAAATTTTCTACAAATTATCTTACGCCTCCTCAAGGTGCAGAAAATCTATCTACTATTGGCAACAATTTGTGCCTTAGAAAACTTAGCCACCAAATTTCTTTCAATAAGAAGCTTCTCCTTAAGATCTTTAATGATTTTCTCTTTTTGATTTAGTGTCCTAGCTTAGGCTTCAGTCTTCTTTTGAAGCACCATGTATCATTGTTCATCTGAGTTATCTCTTTGGTTTTCTCAAAGAGCTCTATTTCAATGGGCTTAAGAATTTCAATTTCTAGAGCCCGAGTATTAACTAATTTTTTGCTTCTCTTTAAGGCCTCTAGTTGAGCTCCAAACTGATCCACTAAATCAGGTTCATCTTCGCTTTTAGAGGATGAACTTGCTTCAGATTCAGATCCTGAGATGGATAAAGGTGCTCTAATGTATACCTGAGCAGGATCTGATTCATCCTGACTTTCATCTTCTAACATTGCCATAAGCCCAAGGTAGCTTCTTCTTATGACTCAGATGAGTTGGAGTCACTATCACTAAGGGTCTAGGTCTTCTTAGCTAAGAAGCTCCTTTCTTTCTTCTTACTCTTGTGTGACATTTTCTCTTCAGATCTTCAATTTTCTTTTCTCTTATCAGGGCAGTCAGCAATGACATGACCTATTTTCTTACAACAATAGCAAACTATGTCAGCAGAAAAATGTTTGTTCTAATTAGGGTTATACCTACCCTCTTTGGACTTATGCTTTGGTCTGTCATTGTTGTAACTAGATTTCCTTGAATTAGAGGAGGAGGGTTTGTTCTTCCCTTGTCTCCTTTTTTACTACAACTACTAGAAGTGCTTGGAGAATAGAGATAATTCTCCATCAGTCAGCTCAGAGCCTAAAGTGTTGTCTTCAGACTCATCATGTTCAGCACACTTCTCCTGAAGAACTGGAGAGTCCTCACTACTTCTTCTTGAGATTTTAGCCTTGAAATCCACAGATTTATCCTTGGAATGGGATCTGCTAGTTTCTTCTTCAGCCTTCCTAGTATTTAGCTGCAACTCATGAGATAACAATTTTCCAAAATGATTCTGGGGCTGCAGATTTGTCAAGTTCCCCATATCCCTTATAACACAAATTTTGATATCTCATTCTTTATTGAGGGATCTAAGGAAATTGTCATTCAGATCATAGTTAGTGAATTCTCTTCCATAAGTTCTGAAACCAGTCACTATCTTGAAAATTTTCTCATAGTACTCAGATATTGAGTCCTTCTCTTTCTTGAAGGCCTCATATTATTGATTTAGAAGATATTTTCTATCATCTCTAACTTCCTCAGTACCTTCCATGTAGACTATAAGAGAATCCCACTACATCTCCTTAGATGTTTTGAATTGAATGAGGTTTTGAAATGTGAAATCATCAATAACACTTGCTAAGATGTTCTTGGCTCCTTTATCCATGGTGACCAGACTGATTTCATCCTTGGTCATATCTGCATACTTCTTGGGGACCACCTTGGTAGGATCAATGGTGGAAGAAGTAGTAGTGATGAAGGGTCCTTCTTCAATGGTAATGAAGATTTTTGGGTTAGAAGCCTCAATGAACAGCTTCACTCTTTCTTTCCATATAGTAAATTTTCTTTGCTGCAGATTGGTAACTTCATAGAACGGAGTTCCATATAACTCTTTCCTGCAGGCATGGTGGATAGACTAATATTCCCTTAGGTAGATCTTGTTCAAGTTGTTAAAATCTTTACAGAACAACTTATCTCTGGTATCAATTGAAAGTTTATGGATAGTCTAAAGACACCTAGAGGGGGGTGAATAGGTGTTGTCACTTTTTTCTTTTTAGTAGAAGATTTAAGTAAAGCACAAACACAAGCAACCACACAACACAAAGACACAAAGATACATAGTGGTTCCTCAGTATTGATACTCCACTTTTCCCCTCCACCTATCTAACAGTGCGCTAGCCTATACAAACTCCATCAAAACTCGGATCAACAGATCTTACAACTCAAAGAAAAAGCTCCTACCTTAGGAACACAATCTTGTTCCCTAACTCAGATCCCCTAACTTAGGATCCTACCTTAGATTCTTCCCAAGAATACTACCTCAAATTCTACACAAGAATCCTACCTCAGTTTTTACACACGAAACCTACCTCAGTTTTTTACAAGAAACCTACCTCGGTTTCTACACAAGAAACCTACAACAACAATTATTACAAAGGTTGTTTACAAATTTTCTTCTAGACTCAAAGAATAGATCTTTAAAGCAGTTGATTCTACTTGAAGCTTTGATGAGAACAACCTCCTCTTGATCAGCAATTAGATCTGAAAAATTGCCTTCTCTGAAAATGACATCTTCTTGATTCAGGGAGAAGAACATTGTCTTGGTGTACTAGATCTAATCTTAACCTTCTTATCTGAGAACCTTCTTGCTCTTAAAAAGATGGAGTGAATGAAATATCTTGAGCAAACTTGGAGCAGAAGAATAAATCTCTTCTAAACATTGCTCCTTCAGATTTTTGGTTCTTTGGACATAGAAAATTGACTATCGGCTTGTTTAGGGTTTTGAAAGAATGGCATGATTGATTAACTTAGTTGGGGTTTGTCGTGCACATCTCATTAGTATATATATGATTGAGAGTCATAATGGTCTGATTCAAAAACGTTAATGTCAGAAATTTGCTTCCTTAAATGTCTCTTCTGATTGGTACAATCAGCGATGACAGAGATTTGAAATTATGAAATTCTGAACTGTCTTGATGATATGGGACTTGTCTAGACAATATTTGTATATAAGAACTCTTTCAAGTTGATAATAGAACTTCTAACATATGTAGTGTTATATAGCTGACATAAACTGTTACAAGATAATATTTGAACTCTTCTCGTCGATATGAACTTAAGCTGCTTCAAGTCGATAAGCTTCTTGAAATGTCGAATAGTCTTCTCGATGACATTTTTACTTTGTTTGTGAAATGTCTCAATGACATTCGACTTAACTTTTATTCTCCAACCAATCATCAACTTGACTCCTGACCAATAAGCTTAAAGTTGATACACTTCAAGAGACTGAAATTCCTCTAGACAATAGACTATTTATTTACGAAGCTTCAAGTCGATCAAGTCGACATACAAAGAAATATCTGAACTTTATCAAGTCGACATGTTGATTTCACTTTAGTCTTCTAGCCGAATCCCTTAATACATAAGATGATCAAGTCGATATCTAGAGCATTAATTATATACTGAGTATCATCTAGACGACAGGTTCTTTGTATCAGCTAGACTTCTAGTCGATATGAAGTATATCGACAGGTAGTCAAACCGACATTTAAAGTTTGTCTGAACCTTGTCTAGTTGAAATTTGACTTGGAATATTTTTTGAGTTTCCTTCATAATTGCTCTAAGTCTTATATCAAATCCAATAGTTATTTTAGACTTGAGGACTGAAAACATAGCAACACAGAAAATCATCAAATACATGGTGTGTTTATCTTTGACTTGAGGACTTCTTCAAACTAGGAATATTGTGGGTAATGTTCCCAACAGAAACCACAACATCAGAGGTAATACTTATGATTTTTCATATTTTGAAAGGCTAATTTAAATGTGGTTAATGGCGGATATACCAGTTGTATCCTTCGCAGATGTCTCCTCATGAACATGGTTAGGTCCACCGAAGGAATCTGAGAGAATATGGGATAGGTTCAACAAATCCTCCACAGGAACTTCCTCCCGGGCAGAATCAAACTCGCCGAAATCAATCACGCTCACATCAGATGGCATCTCGAGAGTTTGCACAGAGGGTTTAAGATGCTCAAGGACATTTTGCTGGAGGTACACCAGTTGTGATTGTTCGCTCAGCTTCTGCTGCTCCCGCAATTCTCTAGGGAAAATTTTTGGTAAGGGCCCGCACTATGCCATCCTGCGACAATAAATAGGTCTTTTACGCCTGGGGCCCACGCATTCGCCCTTTCGAAATCGCAAATTTTTTCCCCCCTATGGCGAAACGCGAAACCCATCCCGATCTCTTCTCAAACCCCTGTCGATCTTGTTAATCCCTTCCAGATCCTGGAGAAATCCCTCCTGATCTTCTTCTACGCGACGTTCACCGCGGAAGTTAGTGGCGAACCTCCGATTTACCGTTCTTAAACCCTCGTTCCCGCAGGTATGAATTTTACCGCACTTCTTCTTCTCATCTTTTAGGCCCTGAAAAGGTATGTTACTGCAGTTATTATTGTGGAGCCATGGTCGTGTAGTCATGGAGTATGTTACCACAGCCGTTTGAACCCTATGCTATAGTGTTGAACTGTTAATAGGTTGAGATCAGTGTTTTTTTAGTGTTACAGTCCTTTACAGCTGTATTGTTAGCTGCTATTTACATTCCTTTTACATCCATTTTGTACCGACCTTCTTCTTCTCGTCTTTTAGTCCCTAAAAATGGTATATTACTGCACTCATGGAGTATGTTACTGCACTCATGGAGTATGTTACTGCAGTTATTGTTGTGGAGCCATGGTCGTGTAGTCTGGTAGTATGTTACCACAGCCGTTTGTACCCTATGGATGTCATTTTATGGATGTATTGTTGTTTTGTTATAGTGTTGAACTGTTAATAGGTTGAGAGCTGTGTTTTTTTAGTGTTACGGTCCTTTTACAGCTGTATTATTAGATGCTATTTACAGTTCTTTTACAGTCATTTTTTACCGATATTTTACAGTCCTTTTACAGTCCTTTTACAGTCCTTTTACAGTTGTATTTTACCACTTCCCTCTTAAAGTTCTATTCTATTGTAATGTCTCTTATTTTACAGTCATTTTAGTGCTTTATTAGTCAATGTACTGATCTATTGTTGTTGTGTTATAGTGTTGAACTATTAATAGGTTGAGCACTGGATTGTTTTAGTTTTACAGTCCTATTACAACTGTAATGTTAGCTGCTATTTATAGTCCTTTTACAGTCTTTTATTTTACAGTCATTTTACTTCTTTATTACTACTCTTTACAGACCTGAGAATGACTGGGAGTCAATATCTTAGTTCCCGGTGTGCTGTGTCCACCTTCAAATCCAATGCCCGTCCGTTGTTGGATGTCCTAACAGCCGAGTCCAAGTCTGCACTTGCTGATGCTAAAGTGCTACCTTTTTTTCAAATGTCAAGTCTCCCCCAAAATATTCCGTTATTATATTTTCTTGTGCGATGCTACAATAGAGATAAGCAAGCATTCTTAATAGGAAATTATTACCTACCGTTGACAGTGAATGAGGTGGCGATGATATTGGGGCTACCTAACAAAGGTCGTGTTCTGAAGTTCTTTAAACTACCGTTGTTGGACCTAACTCACAAGAACATAACTGATGAACTACAAAGGCTTGTCGTTGAGGAGTTTTCTCCTACATTAGAGAGTAGGAGAATTGATGCATTAGTTAAATATCTTGTAGTTGTTTTTCTTTTTCCTTTGAAGGGTCTAAAGACTCCGGCCTCTCTTAACAAGGTCTCCAAGCTGAGTGTTTTTACATAGTACAACTGGCCGAAGGCCGTCCACAACTTTTTACATTTGCAGTTGGTTGATCTAAGTAGAATGAGTGTACAAAGGCTTGCCGTTGAGGAGTTTTCTCCTACATTAGAGAGTAGGAGAATTGATGCATTAGTTAAATATCTTGTAGTTGTTTTTCTTTTTCCTTTGAAGGGTCTAAAGACTCCGGCCTCTCTTAACAAGGTCTCCAAGCTGAGTGTTTTTACAGAGTACAACTGGCCAAAGGCAGTCCACAACTTTTTACATTTGCAGTTGATTGATCTAAGTAGAATGAGTGTTTTAAGAGAAGCAAGTGCCAATTTGGGGTACTTCGAAGGTTGCACAATGGTGTTATTGGTAAGAGTTCAAATTTTAAATAACCTTATTTCAGAGTTATTTGCCTAAATATTTCTTATGTGCAGGTGTGGTTCTACGAGCATACAAAGGTTCAGTTAGCTGTTGATGAGGCTGCAAGGCCTAGAATTTTTCGTTGGTCTCCGAAGGTCAGTTATAGTGCAAAGTATTGCCTCACCTTGCAAGGAAAGCTTAGGATAACATCACAAGTAAGTTCAATAATTATATGGTAAAAGTCATTTTGTTTTAACAAAGTTAATCGCCAAAATTGTGTGTTTTGTGTTTTAAGGTGTATACCAAATTCCAGAAGATTGGAGGGTGTGAGAGGGCACTACTCGGGCCAGAGGAAGAAGATTCGGATTTTGAGGGAAGAAGAGGTAGTGAAGATTTGGAAGAGAAAGAGAAGATAAAGGTGAAAAAAAGTGAGAAGGTTAAGTTGAGAAAGTTGAGGAGGGAATATGGGAAGGGAAAGAGGATGTTGGAAGCAGACAAGTGTGAATATGTGCAATAACGGACGCCCTAGGTTTACCAATGCAGGAGAATGGGAATGACTGCGGTGTTTTCGTAATCAAGTTCATGGAGACTGTTGTATCTACAAATACGATCTCTTGGGATCGTTTCCAGAGGTGGCAGGATGAAATGCCGAAATTTAGGGCTGAAATTGCAGCTGCAATCTTTAAAACATTCTCTCCGTTAATTTGTGCTAACTTTTCTTAAGACTTTTGCAAGCTAATGGATGATATTTCTTAAGACTTTTGTTAACTAATGGATGATTAGTAACATATGTTTTTAGTAAACCTTTATGCAGAACTGAAATAACAGATATGTTTATAATGGTGTTCGGATTACATACACCACTGCTCAAGGTTTAAATACAGTATATAAATCAGCCAACCATTTGTTAGCCTGCAAATTTCCTCTACTCACCATCTCACTCCAACATCTTTCGAACTCTTCTTCGCCATCACACTTACTCATGCACTGATAAAAATAGGACCGAACAATTTTGTCTTGGTTGAAGCATGGGACTTTTGAGGGTGCTTTCTTCGAGATGTGCCATTGACATAGACGGTGGCGACTGGTAGTGAATACCCTTTGAAGAGCTACGGCCATGGCTTGATCTTGGTCAGTGAAAATAGAAATTGGTTGCTTCCCACCAACGAATTTTAAAAACGTCTCGAACACCCAGCAAAATGATTCTATGGTTTCATCAGCTATGAAAGCACCTCCAACAAAAATATTTTGCCAATGATTGTTCACGACAATGAAAGGCGCACATGCAAGATTGTATCTATTAAGTCTACACGTCGTGTCAAATATAAGGACATCGCTGAAGCAGTCGTAATCTATCTTGTTATGTCCATCAATCCAGAAGAAACTAGTCAACCTATTCAATTCATCAGTTTGTACCTCATACGAGAACATATTGTCTTCCAATTGTTTGTGTTTCAGTATCTTCTGCAATCTTGATGCGTCGCCGCTTTCTATTAACGCTTTTCTTTCTCGTTGAACAAAGTTGAAGGCATCAAACTTACTGAATCCAATATCTTCAACACCACCAGCTTCTTCAGAAAGAAAATTATATGCATCCACCGCTTTAATTCCGGCTCCGGTCATATTCTTCATTAAGTTACCTTGCATTTCAGATATGCTTCGATTAGACCTCAATAAATGCTTCTCACTGTCGGTTGCTAGTGGATGGTTATGCTCTTCGACGAACTTCATTACTGCCTAATTCTTGCCATCTTTATCAGTGTGAAACACAATGCAAGCAAGGCATCCAGTGCGCGTTTCTAATTTGCGATACTTTTGGGGGGAAGGCCTTGATGTCTTAACACCCACTTTTGCGCAGGTATATTCTCGCATTTTAATCATTCTTGTATGAGTCCAGTATGTCAGATGTTGTTTATGAACACTAAATCCTGTTGTGTGGGCATAATTACAATACATTGCCCAGGCCTCATCCTCCGAGTGCACAATGGGGAATACAACAGGGTCCTTCTGGGCCTGCTGTTAAATGAGGTAAGACAAGTGGAATTAGAGAACAAGATACAACTGGAATTTCAGGAAATATTACAGTCGTAATATATTATGAAAATACGACTGTAATGAAGTAGAATAATTACAGTTGGATATTAATAATAATTTCCAGTCGGATTTACTTACATTAACAACATTTTCATCAACTTTCTCGGACGACATCAATAGTCGTTGTTAATCTTCGAGGAGATGGTAGCTACCGAGGGGACAAGGTCAGATGGGTAAGTAAAAACTGTGGATAAGAGTGTAAATAAACACAAGATTCTACCGTAGGCTGGAGAAAGCTGGGAAGAAGATCTATGAGCTGGAGGAAGCTCGCTAAAGTGCCACAAAGACTGGGAAGAACTTCGCACCTAGCTCGGTAGGGGATTCCCTTCCGGCGAAGCTCGTGGACGTAGAAGCTAGGGCATTGCAGCTGACGTCTGCACTTGACGTAGAAGCTGAGACGACCTACCAAAGTAGAAGATAGTCTGTGCGAAGAGGAAGCTCCAGGCGCAAGGAGGAAGCTCTGAGTGGTTTCGTTGTCTGAAAGGGCGAAGAGAGGAATTAGGAAGTGGATCTCCGGGAAGAGGGCTAAAGCGTGGGCCCCAGGCGTACAAGGCCTATTTATTATCGCAGGATGGCATAGTGCGGGCCCTTACGAAAAATTTTCCCATTCTCTATGAGTCTACAGACTCTTGTCAATAGTCTCCTCCAACAATAGAGGGATAACAACCGACTCGCGTATGGGAAGAACAAGGAAATGGATGGGAGGACATCGAGAGCACCTATGGGTGCCCGCAACTCCCCTGGTCCCCCAAGAGCTCAACGGCATAGTCGCTCATCTGTGCCAATGCCTCCACAGTCCCCAGACCGGCAAAAGTCTTACCCTTGGAAGTTGACGGCGTGTTCACTACGATCGCCTTCTCGCCAGCATTGCCCTGAGCCACTTTTTGCGGTTGCTCCTTAGGTGTGTGTTTCTATTTCTTTGCCTTCGCACACTTCTTGGCATCCCGCTCTAGATCTTTCAGCTTGAGTTGTGCCTCAATATATGATGCCTCTGTGTCTGGCACTTGCCTTTCCTTCGAGGTATCCAAATGGACATCCTCATCCGTCTGCTCCCTCTCTGGATCTTGCAAAGTTAGTACACTGATGTCGGCCGACGAATCAGTTTACGCGACGTAATCCACCACCAAATACTGGTCCTGAGTTTTCTCAGTAGCTAGCCCCTGAGTTTTAGTTATCTTCATACCCTCTCCAAGTGTGTTCACCATTACTAGATCGACCAGCTCCATGGGCATATCTTTGACCATTGGAGAACGTGTGGGATCCTCTGTCTCCAAGTCGACGACTTATGTAGAGATGTTCTCCCCCTTGCAGGCATTCCATTTTGTTTTCTTGGCGACCCCCTTCTTCTATGGACTCCCCTGCCACTTCTTCGTAGGGGAACCTGTGGTAAGTTAATGCGTCTTCAAGGCCTTATCAGGAATTCCACCACCTCTAGCTCTATGTGGGCATCATTCTTTGTGGGATCATCCCTCAAGAGTGAGCTTATTTCGGACATGGTGGTACCATGATCCAAATTAGCCACCTTTAGCGTGGGAACCTGCATGTCTGCCCCAAGAGTCTTCAAATCCTTTACAGAAATCCTAAGAGCGGGTACATCGCCCGTCCCTTTCTTCGGAAGGGTGCGAGAACTTTGGGCTCATCACTCTTCTTTGCGAGCAATTTTCCCAGGAGAGCCATGTTGATGCCAGTTATCGATCAACTTTAGTATTCACGGCAACAGAAGAAGTTCAAAGCAAAGTAATCCAAATGAACCCTTTCTCGAGTTATTTATTGTTTTCATTTGTTCCAAGGATAGGTCACATTATCCATGGTTACCATTGTACTTTTTTAAAGTCCGGGCAGACTTACAAAAGTACGGGGATTATATTAACTCAGAATCCTGCGACCCTAGCCGCAGCCAAGGACAATCCTGTTCAGCCAAAGCAAGCTCAATACCTAGTAGTAGGGGCAGTTGCCATCCTGGTAGTCGCGCCTCCTCCACTCCCATATGGGATGAGTGGTTACATTCTGAGTAACTGCGCCTCCTCTCAGTAGTAGCCAAAGTCTCAAGGGGTCCAAGCGAACACCCTAGGTGTCCGCTCCTGCTTCCCTCTCTCCATAGCTAGTGTCTGTTTGTGCAGTTGCAGCCAGTTGTAACCGCACGCCCCTTTCCTCTCTTCCCTGCCTAGATTCACATATTCCCTGGGTAACTGGCATTTATTGAAGCATTAATTTCTCCCAACCGTCGGGGCAGGCCACCCTCTTGTATAAATAGGGGGTCATGGGTGCTTAGAAAGGACACAAAACTTGGGCCAGGGTCTACGTTGTAGTATGTGTGGTTACATGTTCTGAGTCATCATTTGCCTTTAGTTTTGTATCTACTCGCATGTAATAGCTTGTAATAGCACCTCTTGCGGAATAATATCGTCGGCAGCAAGTAGTATTCGCTGCTGCGGGCATATCTGGTGTTCATTGTTGTTAGTGATAAGCACTCTTTTCTGTGCTCTGTTTACCCAACCATTAAGAGTTAGTAACCGATTGCTTGCAATTTTTGATTCACCCGTTAAACTTATGCCCGTCGCTGAGTGTAAAAGTTGGTGACACTTTTGGCATCAACAGTCATGAATCCCAAGGATCTTATACTGAAACCTATCGACGTAATGTCCCAGGGTTTCATCAGGTCCTTGCTTTATCTAGAAAAGGGAAGAAGGGTCACTCTTCCTTTTCCTCGAGGTAGAAAATCTTCGGAGAATTTCCCTCTACAGTTCTAGAAGGAATTGAAAGATTTTGAGGGTAGCTTGTAAAATCACTCCCTTGCCTTATCATCAAAATATGTGGCAAGAAATTTGCAGCGAACTCCATCAATAACTGTCTGCATAGAAGTTGCAGCATCAAAATCCTGCAAATGGAAAAATGGATCCTCCCTCCCAGTGAAGGGAGGAGAGGTGCGACTCTATAAATCCATTTGGGATAGGTTCTCATCGTATATAATTGGAGAAAGTAGAGGGTTCCTCTTCTTCCTCTGGAGGGCGGCGAGTACATCATATTTGAGTACACATGGACTTCTATTCACTGCCTCCCTAAAGTGCGCTCTCATTTAGTTGGCGAGATCTTCATCATTGACTCGCAGCTGGGGGAGATTTCGGGATCTGGAAAGGATTGCTAGGAGTCATAGTCCTTCAACCTTTTCCATAATACAGGCGAGTATGCCCATCATCTGATTGTATTAGGCTCGAATGACCATCTTGATTGGGTTATGAAAACCCTGAGGAGATACCACGGCGGGATCTCTCCTGACCAATATAACAATTTTCTTCGATCGTACGGATCAGAAAGCCGCATATTTGTTCTATTGGAGGTGAAAATTGTCTCCCCATATCCCACAACACTATAATCAAAGATGGGGTGTGGATATTGTGTGTAGCCGATTATTTAGGTTGCAAGTGCTTGCGTGAGACCCTTGGATGAAGTATCGCTGGATCGGGACTGAGCGAGGAACAACGGTATCTCCATATAGATGTCGTTGTATCCCTGACTGGAGAGGGATTGTGATAACCCAAAGGAATATCGCTGGATCCCGAGCCATCGAGACCTTTGAGAGAAGAGAGAAGAAGTGACGCTCGTGGAGAAACTAGGCTTCCTGCAACTACAACTCTTTGTTGCAGGTGATTTTATTGGTTTAATGAGATGATTACAACTGTTTATGAGAGCACTTATGAGAGCTCGAAGGACATGTATATAGGATACCCGTAGAACCATTCCTAGGTAATGCGAGTCTTGGGGCTTTTGGCTTGGATTTCAATGTGCCTTTCTATCTAATATTCACATTTATTTATACACATGCGCTCTACCCATGGACAACCTCTGAAAATATGTGATGCCCGCTTACAAGGTGTAGAAAAAATACTAAGTACAAAGTGCTAGGAGGGCCGATGAGATCTGGGGGTGTTAGTGAGCTCCCTTCCAGGTGGTAACGAGTTCCAGCCCGGGTGTCAACGAGACACGTCCAGTTGAAATGATGGAGGTTTTTTCCTCCTTTGACCTGCTGACTGCGAGTGTGGCGGAATTTGGGCAGACACCAAGGAAAAGGGAGATCGATGAGGGAAGATGTCTAACTCTCTATATCTCTCTCTCTCTTCTTATCTTTAAGGTTTCTCTTTTAATAAAATCCATGTAGTCCATGCATTGTACATGTTAGTATGATTGTTAAATATTTTGAAGTACTTTATATATATATATAGTGTTAGAATCTTTCTTCGATTTATCTACTTGGTTTATCGCTATAAATCGGTGTTCTACATGTATCATTTTCATAATCTGAGTGTTCATAATTTCATAGGCCTATGCAAATTGATTTATGAATAGATCATGCGTAGATAAAGAGAGTTGCATGCAAATCTCGAGAGAGATCGACATAAAATGTCCTGGATTAAGGTCAAACTTAATAGTGTGATTCTTAAATCGAGTAATGCGAGCATTAGGGGTTTCTACTCAGCGAGTTGGGTTCTCGAGTAGTTCAACCTAAGATCAATTTCTATTCATATTGACCAAGGAGTGCGGAAAAATATAGGAAACACCACGGTCTAGAATTGAATTCTAACACTTAATCTGAAAAGTATTTTTAATAGTTATAACTTAATATGATAATTTTATATGGTCAAATATAATCATCCAAATTAACCTCATAACATTAGGATTTATTATAGGGTGTATCTTTATTATTATTATATCTTTATCATTTACTTAATTATTAAGATTATAAGAAAGGAGCGAAGTAAACTAGTTAGTGGCGTGCCCTGGAAAATATGACCTTGATATCATCTTATCAATATACTATCAATGATAATTGTGTTTACCTAGAAGTATGCAAACATATTGCTTTGTTTAGGTGCAATCAGATTGTATCAAAAATCATAATGAGAAATTTGGCTTGGGCTTACAAATAGTCTAGAATAAGCTGGGGTGTAATTTCCCTTGCAATGGCAGACAAACAGACTAGATACATAGAATTATCTAGGGAAAAAGTTTTCTTTATATGCATAATGACCACGACACTTAGTGGAATATTTTCATTCTATTATTAGTGATAGTTTCATTTATTTGTCTATTGCATTTAAATTCATTGTTCTGCTCTAGTATTATTTATTCAATCATGCTTAGTACATGCCCATTTTTTAGTATTATGTGATTGTTTAGCATAACTATTTACAATCTAGTGCACCCCTCCTCTCTAGTTGTATCTTGATCCTAACAAAAATAATATAAGATATTAGAACAAAAACTAGATTTAAAGAATATCCCCATATGTGGTATTTACTTTGAATGAGCATTCATGATGTGAGGATCAACCTTCGAATTTGTAGTGAAGGTCAATACAACTCTCCACATCCTTTTCCATCACTGGAATTCTAAGATCTCCACTATGACCTAGGGTTTAGTACTAAAACGAATCCTTTCTTCAATAAAATTCTTTCCTTTATGTGGGAGAGAGTTGCATGAAAGATTGTTGAACGAGCGAGGCCAAGATCTTGAGGAAGGAAAGATTGTTGAAGGAGGGAGGCCTAGACCTTGAGGAAGAGATGCATGTGGCTGTTAAGAGGTTCTTCAAGTGCTAGGAAGCCTGCTCAAATTCTAAACATGTTAGGTTAGCTCTTATTAGTTATCATATATAGATGGAGCCAATTTGAGCAAGATATCAAATCATGTTATGATTGATTGAGCTCGCAACTTGCTATATCAAAATCTTAAGTTAAACCTTATCTAAAATGATTGGTATTTCATACAATTTGTTGCCAATTCAATTTTGTACCGTTGATCCTACATTGATCTATATTATCAATAAGCTGCCCACTCAATCAAAGTTTAGCCACTATGTGGAAAATCCTTCCCACAAAGTTGAACAATAGACTATTGTTGGACTTTTATTCTATGTTTTCCCTACCGTCATCCCAACACCCACCACAAACTCAATGCACATTCTCATGTGTATTTCCTAGTTACCTTCGTGGTTACATTGGTTATTTGTTATTAGCCCACAATTCTCATGTGTATTATGTGTTTTCATTTCAATAATGATTTGATGATTATTTTCTCAACTCAACCTCCATCTACACTTCTTTACCACTGCACCAGGGTTCCTCCAACCTTTAACGTCATCCATAGTGCCCGCTCCTACCACTAAAAATATGTACCATCATGTGCTCTCACATGCACCTATTCGACATGTGACTATAATAAATACTAATGTTGAAAGTGATACTTCTAGTAGCGCCCTTGAAACCCATTAAACAACCTCTCGCTCTTTCACATGACATCCACATCTCTTTGCCCACCATGAATATTCCAACATACTACAATCATTGATAGTACATTGTACACTCCCTCCTTGACAATTTGACATTTCTCAAGATCCCCGAACCAAGGATTGGAAATAATATATTTATGGGATAATATATTATAATGTATTGTAAGCAATATATTGTATTGTCTATTTGACAATAACAATATACTGTATTGTTATTTTGACAATAACAATTTATTGGCAATAATATTGTAAATTTAAAATTTTAAAAATATATAAAATATATAACAAAAAAAATATAATAAGATTTGTGAGCCCCAAAAAAATTAAAAACATATATAATATATAGGTATAGTATATATTTTTTTTATTTTTCCCGCATTCATTCCTGCTAAAGATTTGTGATTCCTGAAATCCTGCTGAAAAGACCTGAAATCCCGCTGAAATTAAATGGCATTCGGCAAAGGGTGCGGCGTGCCCCTTCATTATCACATTGACGGGATTTTAATCCGCCCCTTCCGTTCTCGCTCAGTCGCTCGCTCAGAGTGGAGGCGCGGATATCGAGCGGCTCATCGGCCTCCCCTTCCAGATATCGAGCGGAGTTGCAGAGCCCTCTTGGCCTCTTCGAAGTTCTATCGCGTCCCTCGTCGGAAACGGGAAGCCCTGCCCGAAAGCTCGCTGGACTTGAGTTATCTCCATGTCCTGAGATTTGTGAACTGCGTATCTGCCTTCTGCCGCCTTGATCTCTTCCTAGTTCCTCCCCAATCCCCATCCGGCCTCCACCTTCCTCCTCGGTGAGTTTAATATACTTTAGTTGCAAGTTTAGATGTGCAAGATTAGATGTCCCCATCCGGACAACGAAAATAATCTTTCATGTTTCATATGCAAGTTTAGATGCTTTAGATTCCATACATGATATAATATTATTAATATACTTTTAATTGATACAAATAAAAAGAACATATAAACTATAAAGGCCTAAGACTTAGGAGAAAAGAGGACTGATCAGGTGAACAAGATAGGTATTTCATATTTGTCCTAGCAACGAAATCAACTCTTATGCGCAGGTGAACACGATTAAAAATGAGTTTGCATGGGCGACCAAGGGTTCCACCTTCTTCGAAGGCCATATGTTGCATGTTCTTTGGCAATGCTCCCATATGTCCAAAATCAAAAATGTGGAAATGCACTTGTGGTTTGGAGCGCAAATGCGATGTCGTCAAAAATGGCTACAACAATTTGCATTTTTAGCATTTACAATACAATATATTGCATTGTTAGCATTGCAATACAAATATATTGAATTGTTAGCATTACAATATCAATACACTGTATTGTTTATTCTCAAAATTACAATACAATATCAGATAGTATTGTTCCAATCCCTGCCCCGAACTTATCGCATCTGTCAATGAAGTTGAACTTGTTTCCCTTAAGATGAATTAATCTTTAATGGAGGCAAGTCATGCCGGATGAATATAATTCCCTCATTGAAAATGGTACTTGGTCATTAGCTTCATCCTCGACTCGATATAATGTGTCATTAGTTGTAAATGTGACAACACAACAAAAAAGAACCTAATGGGACCACTAGTCGCTTCAAAGTTCTCCCAATGGTGGGAATATTCGATCATAGAGGGTTGATTATGAAGATACATTTAGCATGATTATCAAACGGATCACAAGTTGCACATCTACATGACTAGTGGTTAGTATTTATGCTTTAAGTGGAAAAAATGCATTCATCCATGAGAATCTCAACGAGCTTGCCGTTATAGAAGAAACACTGACATATGTTAGTCTACTACATTCAAACTAAGTGTAGTTAACGTTTTTTGCACATTATACAACCTCAAGAAAGGACATTGCACCTAGTCGTAGCTTCTCATCTTCTATTTCCATACAATTCAATTTATTGGTTGTGTCGGCTCCGTTTGTTCGTTCAAAAGGCTTCATTAACATCTTGCATTAATTTTTTGTATAGCACATTCAAACTAAAGTCGGCAACTTTGTTGCACATTATAGCCTCAAGAAAGCGCATCACACCTAATTCCAGCATCTTTGTTCATTAGAAAGAACTAATCCACAGCTTGCTTTGATGAATTTTGTATAGTAGATTTGAAATCTTAATTATTTTATTGGGATTTGAGGCCTAGAATTAAAAGTCAACACCATCTTGACACAATCTAAATATATCATGAACCTCTTAACACAAAAGATGAATGACACCAATCTATACCAACAACAACAACAATTCTTAGAGGATCCAAACTGCCCACATATGTTGCAGATCTCTCGTGCTCTACTATATATGTTTTTTAGATCGAACATTACATTCTTACCTTCCCATTAGTTAATCGACTACAGCGTAACCATAAAAACAAACATCAACAATCGCTTGGCTATTACATGTTCATCATCTCCAACGCTTCACACAAATTAGCATGTGCAGCAATAAAATCTTATTATCTCCACACACCAAAGAATGAATATATCACGAAGTCCACGAATAACAAATAATATATCAAACTTATTCAACTTAATTCTAAATTGTTCGTACCATGCAATCCTCCATTAAAACTAGTGATATACATAATTAACAGGATCACAAATGAGTGCCAGCTATAACTTCTCTATTTAAATTAATGAAATAAAATACAACTATAAGGTTGCACAATACCTCTTCGATCAAACTCAACGCACTTCAAAAAATATATGCTATCACATAAAATCTGTCATATATGTAAAATCGGCATGTTCTCAACAATATTATTCTTGTAAACAACTGCGCATCAAAAACTCAAGCAAAAGAAAATGAAGATCGCATTGCACAAGCAAGAAATGATGCTCAACTTATAGGGATTGAGCATATAACTAAAAATTTGACCCAATTCAAAACCGAGTTAACACATTTTGACACAATTTAAAATAACTCAAATCAAATTCCTCGGCAATTTCAAGCTGAACATGGCCCAACCAAAGCCGTGTCACGACCCATCTCAACAAAAGGTCAGAGCGCACTTTGGGCGGGCCGTGATGCCACAGGCATGGGCGGAAAAGAATTCATGTCTGCTAAGGCGGAAACAGAAATACTACAAATAGTATTAAATTTGTTACTTTGAAAAGAATTTAGTATATTTTATATATATGTGGAAGCTTCGATGAAAAGGTTGCTGCGCATGCATTTTTAATAAAAACTAAGGACACACACAATGCTGAAATAATGTACATGCAATAAGTCACAGTAGTAAAAATGTCATAAATAAAATAATCTGATACATCAAAAGATCCTAGAACTTGTCCACGATACACGAGAAAATGGCTGACAATAACCAATGCTTGAAAAGTTAATCCAACAGTACTGAAACAAAATACATAGAACCTGATTATACATCAATCAAAATAAAACCTCCAAGTAAAGCTGCAGCTGGACGAAGAAAAGCTCAGGGAGCAGACGGCGCGGTCACGAACCCTAAGGAAAATCCAAACAGAAGGAAAATGCCTCAGAACATGAAAATCAACAGTGAATCAAGTTAATAATTTAAAAGTAAGTTGAGCATGCAGAAGTGCAGAGCATCAATTCTACTTGTAGCAAAACCAACAACCAGACAAGTAACCGAGTCTAACAGAGATACTTTAATTTTTATTTTTGTTCATAGCTTACTCTGGAATTTAGCCCAGTTTGTAATAACATAAGCGGTAAACCAGGGAAGATGTACGTGTCTTCATTTGATGCACAAGATTCTAATATAAGTTTGAGTGCAAAGCTTATTAAGAAGTTGTGTCTATTATGGCAATTCCTTAGTTTCCATTACCAGTTAGGCGTGAGCCCGATTCAAAGCGTCACATCAAATCGACATTTCCTTCCACTGTCTGCCTATGATATTTAACGAAATTAAAGATTCATGTCTTGAAACTTCCTAATCATAACATGCATGGCAAGTTACTAAACTAACGATTCTAAGGTAAAAGTATGGTTCGGAACATGTGAGTGAATTAACTGAAATTTCATGCTTGCAAGCGAGAGAGATTTCTCTACTTTCCTTAAGGTGAAGCTGAACAGATGGCGACGGTTAGGCGGTGCTAGCAAGAACTTAGGAATCTTAGTTTTTTGACCTGCTTAAGACCACGCGAATAATGTATCATAACTGAGATTCCTACGCTTAAACAAGCATTAATAAATGTGATAGCTCACATAAAAGGGTTTAGAAAATTACCTCCCTCGAGAGTGAGGGGAGAGGAGTTACCACATCGAATGGGAATTTTGGCGGCTCTCAAGCGACGAAAACCCTAAATCGGAGAGGGTCGGAGTGTTTCGACCACTTGATCTGATGAGCGGCACCGGAAACAAAAACAAAATTGGGATTAGACGGATATACGACAAACACAAGAGGGATCGACAAAATTACGTCAATCAGAGAGCGAAAATCACCATGAAAAATTAGGGCAAAACTAAAAACGAAAGTTTGGCGGAGTTCCTTACCCAAGGAGACTATACACTACACCATATCATGCATATGGTAGCGCTCAAAAACTGCTACTGTAAGTGAAAAAACCGCTACTGTAGGTCTACGGTAGCGGTTGCGCGTCCGCTACATCCGTCGCCGATGTCGTAGGGTATGGTAGTGGTTACCCAATGTATTGTGACGTTTTTATAACCACTACTATAGGTACATCTATTGTAGCGTTTATGATATCCAATGGTAGCGATTATTTCATTTTACAGCAACATTTACGATGCTCTATTGTAGCGTTTATGCTTATATTTGGCAACATTTAAGATACTTTATGGTAGCATTTATGGTTATATTTGACAACATTTAAGATACTTTATGGTAGTGTTTATGCTTACATTTGGCAACATATATGATTTTCTATGGCAGCATTTATGCTTGTATTTGGCCACATTTATGATCTTCTATGCATGATATCGTTTATGCTTGTATTTGATCACAAAATAAATTTTAATAAACTTATTTATTTGCCATTAAATTGAATAAAGAATATAGACAATAATAGATATAAAATCTATTTTGTGAAAAAAATATTTTTATTAATAATAAAAAGGTGGGAGATAGCCCAAACCCCTCAATACAAATCAATGGTGCACTTATCTATATTAAACTCAATATATACATGAAAAACATTTCATAATAAACAATTTGTTCATGAAAATTAATCTCTTTCTTCTTCACGGGATCGTCCTTGTATTCTTCCTTCTTCGGCGTGACTCCTTTAATGCCTCCTTCTTTTGTAGCAACTTGCACCTCTCCAGCTTTTTTGAACTCAACCCTACATCCATAATGATTTTTATTAATCATGCAAGTATATAGTGAATGGGAAAAAAGGTAAAAAGAAAGATTGGGTAATGTGTGAAAATTGGTGGTAGTGTAACAACTGAACAATTACAATTTACATCAAACAATTACTAACAACTGAACCCTAAACAACTCATCCAACTTTGCGCAAGCAAACTGCAGCCAGCAGTTTGCGCAAGCAAACTGCAGCCAGCAGTTTGCGCAAGCAAACTGCAGCCGCAGTTTGCGCAAGCCAACTACAGCCGCAGTTTGCGCGGGCAAACAGCAGCCGCAGTTTGCGCACGCCAACTGCAGCCGCAGTTTGCGCAAGCAAACAGCAGCCGCAGTTTGCGCAAGCAAACAGCAGCCGCAGTTTGCGCAAGCAAACTGCAGCCGCAGTTTGCGCAAGCAAACTGCAGCCGCAGTTTGCGCAAAAAAACTGCAGCCGCAGTTTGCGCAAGCAAACTGCAGCCGCAGTTTGCGCAAGCCAAATGCAGCTGCAATTTGCGCAAGCCAACTGCAGCCGCAGTTTGCGCAAGCCAACTGCAGCCGCAGTTTGCGCAAGCAAACAGCAGCCGCAGTTTGCACAAGCCAACTGCAGCCGCAGTTTGCGCAAGCAAACAGCACCCGCAGTTTGCGCAAGCAAACTGCAGCAGCAGTTTGCGCAAGCAAACTGCAGCCGCAATTTGCGCAAAAAAACTGCACCCGCAGTTTGCGCAAGCAAACTGCAGCCGCAGTTTGCGCAAGCCAACTGCAGCCGCAGTTTGCGCAAGCCAACTGCAGCCGCAGTTTGCGCAAGCAAACAGCAGCCGCAGTTTGCGCAAGCCAACTGCAGCCACAGTTTGCGCAAGCAAACTGCAGCCGCAGTTTGCGCAAGCCAACTACAGCCGCAGTTTGCGCAAGCAAACTGCAGCCGCAGTTTGTGCAAGCAAACTGCAGCCGCAGTTTGTGCAAAAAAACTGCAGCCGCAGTTTGCGCAAGCAAACTGCAGCCGCAGCTTGCGCAAGCAAACTGCAGCAGCAGTTTGCGCTTGCGCAAGCAAACTGTAGCAGCAGTTTGCGCTTGCGCAAGCAAACTGCAGCAGCAGTTTGCGCGCTTGCGCAAGCAAACTGCAGCAGCAGTTTGCGCAGGATTATGGGACTGCATAAAACGTTGCATGCATGTCAATGATTAAACATTCATCAAAAGTTTCATATTACCCACTTCTGCATGCATCACCTGAATTATGGCAGGATCATTGTGAACAGGTGCAGTTTGAACAGGTGGTGAGGCCTTGACCTGTAAATCCTGGAAATATGCCATCAAAATAATTCAGGACGCGAAAACATGCCATTATTCAGCATATATAGAAAACTAACATTATAACTGCTACAATTAAAGCGATGAAACCAAATCTACATAACAATCAGACGAGGAGCATACAAGTTAGGGACAAATGTAATAGCAATTTAATACTATCAAATGTAGGGTTAGCAAAATGGTGAAATCAATTAAATCTATGAAACCAAATATACATAGCAATCAGATTAGGAGTAAATAGCTAGGTTACAAAGAACAAAATCAACAGAATTTTCAGAAATCAACTGACCGTGGTTGCGGGCAAGGAGTGGCACCGGGGAAATCAATTAAAGCGATGTAATATGTAGTGCTGGAAGAAGGGGAATCCATAAACTGCAGGAGCGCTGGTAAGATCCACGAATGTAAGCGGAGAGATGGGGAGGCTCAGATTTACATTTGTATATGGAGAGCGAAACCAGCTGAAGCTCTTTTTTGTTCAGCCCTCGAGTGATCCCCAACCAAATCAACCTTTGCTCGAACGGAACCCAAGCAGAACTTGGTTCAGGAAATCCACCAAATACGTGGGATGCACCAACGATATGTCTCTTTGAATAATCAATCCAACCCCATCTTATACCCATGCCCTTATAGACAGCCATGACACATTCTAATTTTCTAGATAAAGCACAGAAACATGAATAAAATAGCTCACAATAGTCCAAACAGAACATCAACTGGTGCACAACAAATCATATGAATGCAAATCAACATGGAATGAAAATTAACAAACCACCCATTAAACATGAAGAGTGAAATTAGTAGCATAAATTATCATAGGAAACATGGTCGCATTTATGGTGCAAAATATATAATCCTGCAAACAAGACATTACTCAAAATCAATATAAGATGAGTTGTTTGCATTCCTTGTCCCATGTCTGCTAACGGCATCTCCTGGAGATTGGATCCCTGTCATCAATCCAGCAAGAATAGAATCTGAATCAAGATTAGGAATGACACGTTGTAGGTTGATTAAGACTGTTGAAAGAATCTCCTGCGTCAATTCATCCTTAACCCTTGATGTGATAGACTTCACGAGGTCTACCGGAACTTTTACGTTGATGCCATCAACCAATGTTGCACCATTACTTGATGATGATGCCTTCAAATCAGATTTAGTCACACCCTTTCCCATTAGACTGACACGACCCGGACGATCTTTCTGCATAACAACATTGAACGGATCATTTGTGCTACAATTCTCTTCCTGTTGTGCTTGCAATTGCTCCATTTCAGCCTGTATTACAACTTATATATTTTAGTAATTAATAATATAAACACCAAAAACTTGAGCAAGATAACATGCATAATTACAATTTTTCTTTGGGTATATTCAAAAGATTTCTTGTACTCTCGGGTAAGAACTCTTTTGCGGGTCTCGGTAAACATTTGCACTGCTGTGGGAGGTTCTTTGTTTGCATTAGCCTTTTGCTATAAATGACAATAGAATAAATATTAAGCTACAAATAGGAAGCTCTGAATTCCTGAATCACAAAATCACATACCAACTCATTTCTTAAGCATGCAAAACTTGTTCGGCCTGTTGTGTGCATATTTTTTTTGCTTTTTCCGGCATCGCTTATTTCTTCTTGCTAATTTCTGGACATTATCAAAATGTATCGTCTTCCAAATAGAAGGAAAAAAGGAAAGGTCAAACCAAAATAATTATAAAAATAAACATAACATACCTTATATTGCTTGGACCCTAATATCTCGATAAATCCCTTGAATTGTTCTTCAGGAATACCTTTGGGTCGATTCAAGAGTCTCTCCTTGTCATTGTCATATGGCTTATAAAACTTATGTTTGATCATGTTCTTATATCTTCGCCAACTGCTATTAATTGTTGCAAGAGTCCACTTCTTTCCTTCATCTGGAATAATCTACTTTTTCTACCCAAAAATAATTATTTTCTTGGAAAATAATTTATAAACAGAAATTAACCGATAAAAAAAATGTTAGCAACTTACTTGCACATAACTCCACATCTTTTCTTTAGTGTTCAGCAACCTCCAATCTGTACAATCTATACGACAAAGACTTGGAATTCGAGCCAATGTACCCAAAAAGCTTGCAAATTGGTTCACTACTGTTCTCTCAGGGCCTATTGGCTGGTTGTGCTCATTTAAAATAATAAAAACATGATGCTCAAACTTTCTACTGTGTATCTCTTTCATCATGGTTCGGCCCCTACACTTTTGTGCTTCAGGTGCTGCAAAAATCAAAGAATATCATAATTAGATGTTGATTAAAAGATAACAACGTTAACAAATTAAGAAAACACTCCACACACACATACCTTTCTCTGTCTCTGGATTTGTCTCTTTCCCTATCTCTTCACCAGGCATACTTTCTTCATGTAGGTCCACGTCAAGATTATTTAGTTCCTCCTCTGGAACTA
The DNA here is from genome assembly GCA_033032865.1 of Dactylorhiza incarnata. Lineage (NCBI taxonomy): Eukaryota > Viridiplantae > Streptophyta > Magnoliopsida > Asparagales > Orchidaceae > Dactylorhiza > Dactylorhiza incarnata. Next base: position 1,502,377 of record JAWHQI010000278.1, on the reverse strand, counting down.
AATCTTCGCAAATATCCGGCTCTAAATTTAAATCCTCCTCCTCAAAAACATGAGGTAGATCTACATCATCATCCTCAATATTATTAAGTTCATCAACGACAAATTCTGGATCTTGACGCTGCTCTTCAAGATGAGGTGCATCTATTTGTAACAAATCTTCATTCGTTGTTTGGAATGCTCCTTTCCTTGATCTCATTTTCATTCGTAAATAATGGACCATCGAGCCCGGTTTACAATATTTAACAGGTTGTTTGGACTGCTTCATTGCTTGAGTTATCCAAAATATTTAACAACTGTTTCAGGAAATAAACTATGCATTAAAGTATTTAACAACTGTCAAAAATACAAGTTTCTGCAGACAACACCTGCTGCACATACACACACCTTGTTGCACACATGCACAATCGTGCACATACACACACACACACACACACTTGCTGCACATACACACACACACCTGCTGCACGTACATACACACACTTTCCTGCACATACACACATATTCCTGCACATACACACACATTCCTGCACATACACACACTTTCCTGCACATACTATATACACACACATTCCTGCACATACACACACCTGCTGCACATACACACACTTTCCTGCACATACACACACCTTCCTGCACATACACACACTTTCCTGCACATACACATACACACACCTGCTGCACATACACTCACTTTCCTGCACATACACACACCTTCCTGCACATACACACACTTTCATGCACATACACACACCTTCCTGCCCATACACACACTTTCCTGCACATACACACACACACCTGCTGCACATACACACACTTTCCTGCACATACACACACTTTCCTGCACATACACACACCTTCCTGCACATACACACACTTTCCTGCACATACACACACACACACCTGTTGCACATACACACACTTTCCTGCACATACACACACTTTCCTGCACATACACACACACATTCCTGCACATACACACACCTTCCTGCACATACACACACTTTCCTGCACATACACACATTTTCCTGCACATACACACACCTTCCTGCACATACACAAACTTTCCTGCACATACACACACACACCTACTGCACATACACACACTTTCCTGCACATACACACACCTTCCTGCACATACACACACTTTCCTGCACATACACACACACACACCTACTGCACATACACACACTTTCCTGCACATACACACACTTTCTTGCACATACACACACTTTCCTGCACATACACACACCTGCTGCACATACACACACTTTCCTGCACATACACACACCTTCCTGCACATACACACACTTTCCTGCACATACACACACTTTCCTGCACATACACACACACACACCTGCTGCACATACACACACTTTCCTGCACATACACACACTTTCCTGCACATACACACACTTTCCTGCACATACACACACACACACACACACACCTACTGCACATACACACACTTTCCTGCACATACACACACCTTCCTGCACAAACACACACTTTCCTGCACATACACACACATTCCTGCACATACACACACTTTCCTGCACATACACACACTTGCTGCACATACACACACTTTCCTGCACATACACACACCTTCCTGCACATACACACACTTTCCTGCACATACACACACTTTCCTGCACATACACACAAACACACCTACTGCACATACACACACATTCCTGCACATACACACACCTTCCTGCACATACACACACTTTCCTGCACATACACACATTTTCCTGCACATACACACACCTTCCTGCACATACACAAACTTTCCTGCACATACACACACACACCTACTGCACATACACACACTTTCCTGCACATACACACACCTTCCTGCACATACACACACTTTCCTGCACATACACACACACACACACACCTACTGCACATACACACACTTTCCTGCACATACACACACTTTCCTGCACATACACACACTTTCCTGCACATACACACACCTGCTGCACATACACACACTTTCCTGCACATACACACACCTTCCTGCACATACACACACTTTCCTGCACATACACACACTTTCCTGCACATACACACACACACACCTGCTGCACATACACACACTTTCCTGCACATACACACACTTTCCTGCACATACACACACTTTCCTGCACATACACACACACACACACACCTACTGCACATACACACACTTTCCTGCACATACACACACCTTCCTGCACAAACACACACTTTCCTGCACATACACACACATTCCTGCACATACACACACTTTCCTGCACATACACACACTTGCTGCACATACACACACTTTCCTGCACATACACACACCTTCCTGCACATACACACACTTTCCTGCACATACACACACTTTCCTGCACATACACACAAACACACCTACTGCACATACACACACTTTCCTGCACATACACACACCTTCCTGCACATACACACACTTTCCTGCACATACACACACCTTCATGCACATACACACACTTTCCTGCACATACACACACACACCTGCTGCACATACACACACTTTCCTGCAGATACACACACTTTCCTGCACATACACACACCTTACTGCACATACACACACTTTCCTGCACATACACACACACACCCCTGCTGCACATACACACACTTTCCTGCACATACACACACTTTCCTGCACATACACACACTTTCCTGCACATACACACACCTGCTGCACATACACACACTTTCCTGCACATACACACACCTTCCTGCACATACACACACTTTCCTGCACATACACACACTTTCCTGCATATACACACACACACACCTGCTGCACATACACACACTTTCCTGCACATACACACACCTTCCTGCACATACACACACTTTTCTGCACATACACACACCTACTGCACATACACACACTTTCCTGCACATACACAAACCTTCCTGCACATACACACACTTTCCTGCACATACACACACTTTCCTGCATATACACACACTTTCCTGCACATACACACACTTTCCTGCACATACACACACTTTCCTGCGCATACACACACCTGCTGCACATACACACACATTCCTGCACATACACACACTTTCCTGCACATACACACACACACACACACTTTGTTATACACACACACGGTTCTGCACATAACAACACACACATGAACAATTTATATCATGTCTGAATGCACAATACACACACATAATGTTGCACATACACACCTGCTGCAATATGTTTGGTAAATCTTAATTGATAAATAGAAATTGATAAACAGAAATTGAGTGTTGTTTTAAACAATAAAAATTCATCAAAATAAAAACAAAATTTGATAAACAGAAATTGATGAACAAAATTTCAACAAAATTAGAACCATTCTGAATCATCTTGAATTTCTTGTCTATCAAGATCATCGGCACTAAAAGGCATTTCAAGAGCCACATCACGTCTACACCAAGTATCATCATCGTCATCTCCAATAGTTGGACTCACATCAACCCCAACATTACGTGCATCTGCCCAATATGATTCATCACTAGCTACTAGAGATTGGTCAAGATCTAACAAATCTCTAGGAATGTTTTGTAGAACATAGTGACGTTCTTCTTCTAAAGGATCTTGTACATAAAAAACTTGATGTACTTGAGAAGCCAACACAAAAGGATCATCCATGTAGCAGAGCTTCATGAAGTTAACACATGTAAGCCCGAATTCATCTTTCTGAACATCAAACCAAACACATCTAAATAGCACAACACTAAATGTTCCCCAATAATCTATCTCAATTATGTCATCTATTGCCCCATAATATTCCACATTACCGACAATAGGATTTCGGTCCCTTGAGCTAGCAAAACTTGGAGTTATTGCCGTAAGAGTAACTCCACTGTTTTGAGTCTTGCATTTCCCATCTCGTTCCCTGGTATAAATTTATAACCAGAGATACAATAGCCTTTGTATCTCCTTGCCACTGAATTTGGAAATTTGGAAAGCCAGTTTATGTAATCAGGAACTTGGTCATTAGTTACTCTAGCTTCAAACCAATGCACAAATTCTTGACTATGCATCTTTTCATTAGCCCATTTACTCAATCCACGTCTATTATCAATCAAATTTTTATGCTCTCTGCATTTACATGAAATAAAGTTAGGTTGAATAATTGGAAAAAGAGACAAAGTAATTATAGTCTTACGTAATGTACTTCTCAACTTGTTCGTCTCCACAGTTGAAGATAGCATATCGATGAGCTAGTGTTAAGGTAAGATCATCTAGCATAATAGCCTCACCCTTCAGCTTTTTCTTCCCTTTTCCTCTTTTCTTCTTACCTCCTAGCGGATAACCTATTTGTACAAAGGGAAAAATGGAACGTGTTTCACCAGAGTTTTGACCCCCAGAATACCTGGTCAATCTTGTTTTCACCCCATCATGCATATACCTTGAACAAAATGCTAAACATTCAGCAGCCAAGTATGCTTCTACAATAGACCCTTCTGGACGACTCCGATTACGAACATATGATTTCAATCTACAAAGATATCTTTCCATCCAATACATCCATTGAAAATGCACCGGTCCACCCAGTTTAATTTGATGAATTAGATGTATAGGCAAGTGTACCATTGCGTCAAAAAAACTTGGAGGAAAAATCTTTTCAAGTTGACAGAGTATTTCAACAATTTCGCTCTGCAATTGATCAAGGTCGTGAACTTTGATAACTTTACTGCATATGGACTTGAAAAAAGCTCCTAGTCTCATTAAAGTAAGTGCAACATGTTTCGGCAATGCCTTCCTAACAGCAACTTGAAGTAAATACTGCATTAAAATATGTGCATCGTGACTCTTATACCCTCCTGAAAGCTTTTTGTCTTGCACAAAGCGAGATATATTGGATGAGCAAGCATATGGCAACTTAGCATTCTTTAAGACACTACAAAATGTTCTCTTTTCAGCATCTGTCATAAAGAAAGTTGCTGCCCTGAAAATGATTTTTTTACATTTCTTACAAAAAAAAAGTTGAAGTTCCTTTCTAATACCCATCTCTTTAAGGTCATAGCGACCCTTTGCATGATCTTTTGTCTTTCCTGGAATGTCTAGAAAAGTTCCAAGTACACTCTCACATATATTCTTTTCAATGTGCATAACGTCAAGGCAATGACGACAAGGATTATGCTCCCAATAGGGTAACTGGAAAATATTGATCTTTTCTTCCATGGGGTGTCGCTGTCTGACTTCTTCTGCTGTTTTTTTCCATACACTGTTGTAAAATTCATCAACTCCAGCACTTCTTGTCCTGATAAGGGGGTAGGAATGGTCCTTAATTCCACTTTCCCATTGAATGATCTTGTGTCAAATCTCCAAGGGTGGTCCTCTTCTAAGAACAATCGAGAGGACATATAACAAAACTTCCTACTATGCTTTAGGTATTGAGAAGTTGTTTCATAATTGCAAGAAGGGCATGCAAATTTTTCTTTGGTGCTCCACCCTGATAACATGGCATATGCTGGGAAGTCACTGATTGTCCACAATAAAGTTACACGCATTTTAAATGTTTGATTCTTTGAAGCATCATATACTTCCAATCCGAACTCCCGCAACTCCTTTAATTCCTCAACCAATGGTTGCAGATAAACATCAATATTATTTCCAGGAGATTGAGGTCCTTGAATTAGAAGTGACAATATCAAAAACTCTGGCTTTATGCTTAGCCATGGTGGTAAATTATAATTGATCAAAACCACGGGCCAAGTGCTGTAGACACTATTCATTGTACGAAATGGATTGAATCCATCACTAGATAGGCCGAACCTTACATTCCTAGGATCCATAGCAAAATCATGATCTAAAGCATCAAGAGTCCTCCAAGCTTCACCATCAGCTGGATGCCTTAAGTTTCCATCCTTTGGCAATTTATTAGCATGCCAAGTCATCAAATCAGCTGTTTTTGAGCACATGAACAGCCTTTGAAGCCTAGGCTTCAATGGGAAATGCCACAGAACTTTCACTGGAATTTGACGAGCCTTCTTAGCTAATGAATCAGCTTCTTTTTCTTTATTATCTCCTTCAGAGTTCCACCTAGAAGATCCACAAATATGACAAGATGAAGCATCATTGTGGTCCTTCCAGTACAGCATACAATCATTTTGGCATGCATGTATCTTTTGATAATGAAGACCTAAATCCTTCACCGTCTTTTTTGCATCGTTGAAAGAATCAGGAAGTTTTGCATTTGGGAAGGCTTCTCTTAGCAGACTCAAAAGATCATCAAAAGCTTCATTGCTAATTCCATGTACACACTTGTTGATATACAGACGAATAGTAAATGATAACTTTGAAAAACTAGTACACCCTGGATAAAGCTGTTCTTGGCCTTCCTCCACTAACTTATAGAATTTTTTGGCGTCTTCATTTGACCCTTCACTTGCTTTTCCCCTATCTTCTTGAGGCGTAGGAGAATCTTGTTCAACGTTTCTATACATGTCATGCAACATACCATCAATGTCATCATGGATGAACCCACCATCATCATTTCGATTGTCAATATTCATCTCATCACTTTCCCCATGAAAAACCCATTCATCGTAACCATCAATAAAGCCATCAACAATCAAGTGATCTCTAACGATATCCTTGGTATGATAATAACGAAAAACACACTTGATGCATGGACAACAAATTTCTTCCCCTTGAGTTTCTTGGACAAATGCTGTTTGAAGAAAATGATCTACACCTTCAATGTAATCATGATGACATCTAGGAAGGGTCATCCAACTCTTATCTCTATCCATTAGCAAGAATATCACTGGAATGAACATAATCAGCATGAAGGAAACAACAGAATGATCACAAATCCACACACTTACTCAATCAACAAATCCACATAAATGCATACACACAATCAACACACACAATCAACACACATCACATATTCACCAAAAAATCCACACACTCACTCACATATTCACCAAAAAATCAACACACATCACATAAATGCATACACACGCACTCATTAGTCACATATTCACCATAAAATGAACACATACACACATCATATACAAACACACGTGTATCTGGGAATCATTTCTACGGGTTAGAATAAGTTACATTCAAAAAATGCAAAGAAATGCAAAGAACTAAGTTTCTTCTTGGAGGTGGGGCTCCCTTTAATTAAATTTGAGGTGATTTGAGAATCACATTCGCAGGGCTCCCTTTAATTAGATTTGAGAATCTTTTTTTCCTTTCACTAATTACATTCAAAAATGCACACAAATAAACATACACAAACTAGCACATACATATACATTCAAACATACACAAACTAGCACATACATACAAACATACACACAAACAAACAAATATATACATACACACACAAACACATATCTATTCAAACACACACACACACACATACATACACATTCAAACACACACAAACACATTTATACATGCACACACAAACACATATATGCATACAAACATACACACACACACACAAACACATATATACATACACACAAACACATACATAAACACAAAAACACATATCTATTCAAACACACACACACACACATACACATACAAACATACACACACACAAACACATATATATACATACACACACACAAACACATATATATACATACAAACACATTTATACATACACACACAAACACATTTATACACACACACACAAACACATTTATGCATACAAACATACACACAAACAAACAAATATATAAATACACACACACAAACACATATCTATTCAAACACACACACACATACACATACATACATACACATTCAAACACACACATATATATACAATCACACATATATACCCCCACACATACACATATACATACAATAGCTGAAAAAATCCACATATACATTCAAACCTCCACATATAGCTGAAAACATACACATTCAAACCTCCACAAATAGCTGAAAAAATCCAAAAAAAAAACCTAAATCGAACCATGGGCCCTAGCTGCCAATACAAGAAGAAAGGAGGAGGAGAAGAAGATGCTTACAGTGAGGAGGAGGAGAAGAAGATGCTCTCGTGCAGATCTCCAGTCGAAATCGCGCCTCTCTGCCTCTACCCTAATTCGTCGCTTCTGGGCAGGATCGGGATCGACGGAGGGAGGACAGCCGGGCTCGCCGAAGGGAGATATGTAGAGACCGGCCACGACGGGGGCGACCTCGCCAGAGGAGGAAGGAGCACCGGACTTTCGTCGGAGGAGGAAGAGGCACCGGACTGGTCGCACGGTATCGGGACGGGAACGGGAGGAGGAGCGGGATCGGGAGGAGGGGCGGGATCGGGAGGGAAGCGATTCGTGAACCGTCATATTAGTAAGGCAGAAATTTAAGGCAATTGTTATTAGCACACCAGTTTTGGTATGATACTCTATAGTAGCGTTTATTTATTTAGAGTTGCGCTTAAAAACGCTACCATAAATAACTTTTGGTAGCGTGTACTGAACCGCTACAAATTAAGCGTTACCATCATGTGCTCTCACATGCACCTATTCGACATGTGACTATAATAAATACTAATGTTGAAAGTGATACTTCTAGTAGCGCCCATGAAACCCATTAAACAACCTCTCGCTCTTTCACATGACATCCACATCTCTTTGCCCACCATGAATATTCCAACATACTACAATCATTGATAGTACATTGTACACTCCCTCCTTGACAATTTGACATTTCTCAAGAGCCCCGAACCAAGGATTGGAAATAATATATTTATGGGATAATATATTATAATGTGTTGTAAGCAATATATTGTATTGTCTATTTGACAATAACAATATACTGTATTGTTATTTTGACAATAACAATTTATTGGCAATAATATTGTAAATTTAAAATTTTAAAAATATATAAAATATATATAACAAAAAAATATATAATAAGATTTGTGAGCCCCAAAAAAATTAAAAACATATATAATATATAGGTATAGTATATATTTTTTTTATTTTTCCCGCATTCATTCCTGCTAAAGATTTGTGATTCCTGAAATCCTGCTGAAAAGACCTGAAATCCCGCTGAAATTAAATGGCATTCGGCAAAGGGTGCGGCGTGCCCCTTCATTATCACATTGACGGGATTTTAATCCGCCCCTTCCGTTCTCGCTCAGACGCTCGCTCGGAGTGGAGGCGCGGATATCGAGCGGCTCATCGGCCTCCCCTTCCAGATATCGAGCGGAGTTGCAGAGCCCTCTTGGCCTCTTCGAAGTTCTATCGCGTCCCTCGCCGGAAACGGGAAGCCCTGCCCGAAAGATCGCTGGACTTGAGTTATCTCCATGTCCTGCGATTTGTGAACTGCGTATCTGCCTTCTGCCGCCTTGATCTCTTCCTAGTTCCTCCCCGATCCCCATCCGGCCTCCACCTTCCTCCTCGGTGAGTTTAATATACTTTAGTTGCAAGTTTAGATGTGCAAGATTAGATGTCCCCATCCGGACAACGAAAATAATCTTTCATGTTTCATATGCAAGTTTAGATGCTTTAGTTTCCATACATGATATAATATTATTAATATACTTTTAATTGATACAAATAAAAAGAACATATAAACTATAAAGGCTTAAGACTTAGGAGAAAAGAGGACTGATCAGGTGAACAAGATAGATATTTCATATTTGTCCTAGCAACGAAATCAACTCTTATGCGCAGGTGAACACGATTAAAAATGAGTTTGCATGGGCGACCAAGGGTTCCACCTTCTTCGAAGGCCATATGTTGCATGTTCTTTGGCAATGCTCCCATATGTCCAAAATCAAAAATGTGGAAATGCACTTGTGGTTTGGAGCGCAAATGCGATGTCGTCAAAAATGGCTACAACAATTTGCATTTTTAGCATTTACAATACAATATATTGCATTGCTAGCATTGCAATACAAATATATTGAATTGTTAGCATTACAATATCAATACACTGTATTGTTTATTCTCAAAATTACAATACAATATCAGATAGTATTGTTCCAATCCCTGCCCCGAACTTATCGCATCTGTCAATGAAGTTGAACTTGTTTCCCTTAAGCTGAATTAATCTTTAATGGAGGCAAGTCATGCCGGATGAATATAATTCCCTCATTGAAAATGGTACTTGGTCATTAGCTTCATCCTCGACTCGATATAATGTGTCATTAGTTGTAAATGTGACAACGCAACAAAAAAGAACCTAATGGGACCACTAGTCGCTTCAAAGTTCTCCCAATGGTGGGAATATTCGATCATAGAGGGTTGATTATGAAGATACATTTAGCATGATTATCAAACGGATCACAAGTTGCACATCTACATGACTAGTGGTTAGTATTTATGCTTGAAGTGGAAAAAATGCATTCATCCATGAGAATCTCAACGAGCTTGCCGTTATAGAAGAAACACTGACATATGTTAGTCTACTACATTCAAACTAAGTGTAGTTAACGTTTTTTGCACATTATACAACCTCAAGAAAGGACATTGCACCTAGTCGTAGCTTCTCATCTTCTATTTCCATACAATTCAATTTATTGGTTGTGTCGGCTCCATTTGTTCGTTCAAAAGGCTTCATTAACATCTTGCATTAATTTTTTGTATAGCACATTCAAACTAAAGTCGGCAACTTTGTTGCACATTATAGCCTCAAGAAAGCGCATCACACCTAATTCCAGCATCTTTGTTCATTAGAAAGAACTAATCCACAGCTTGCTTTGATGAATTTTGTATAGTAGATTTGAAATCTTAATTATTTTATTGGGATTTGAGGCCTAGAATTAAAAGTCAACACCATCTTGACACAATCTAAATATATCATGAACCTCTTAACACAAAAGATGAATGACACCAATCTATACCAACAACAACAACAATTCTTAGAGTATCCAAACTGCCCACATATGTTGCAGATCTCTGGTGCTCTACTATATATGTTTTTTAGATCGAACATTACATTCTTACCTTCCCATTAGTTAATCGACTACAGCGTAACCATAAAAACAAACATCAACAATCGCTTGGCTATTACATGTTCATCATCTCCAATGCTTCACACAAATTAGCATGTGCAGCAATAAAATCTTATTATCTCCACACAAAAAAGAACGAATATATCACGAAGTCCACGAATAACAAATAATATATCAAACTTATTCAACTTAATTCTAAATTGTTCGTACCATGCAATCCTCCTTTAAAACTAGTGATATACATAATTAACAGGATCACAAATGAGTGCCAGCTATAACTTCTCTATTTAAATTAATGAAATAAAATACAACTATAAGGTTGCACAATACCTCTTCGATCAAACTCAACGCACTTCAAAAAATATATGCTATCACATAAAATCTGTCATATATGTAAAATCGGCATGTTCTCAACAATACTATTCTTGTAAACAACTACGCATCAAAAACTCAAGCAAAAGAAAATGAAGATCGCATTGCACAAGCAAGAAATGATGCTCAACTTATAGGGATTGAGCATATAACTCAAAATTTGACCCAATTCAAAACCGAGTTAACACATTTTGACACAATTTAAAATAACTCAAATCAAATTCCTCGACAATTTCAAGCTGAACATGGCCCAACCAAAGCCGTGTCACGACCCATCTCAACAAAAGGTCAGAGCGCACTTTGGGCGGGCTGTGATGCCACAGGCATGGGCGGAAAAGAATTCATGTCTGCTAAGGCGGAAACAGAAATACTACAAATAGTATTAAATTTGTTACTTTGAAAAGAATTTAGTATATTTTATATATATGTGGAAGCTTCGATGAAAAGGTTGCTGCGCATGCATTTTTAATAAAAACTAAGGACACACACAATGCTGAAATAACGTACATGCAATAAGTCACAGTAGTAAAAATGTCATAAATAAAATAATCTGATACATCAAAAGATCCTAGAACTTGTCCACGATACATGAGAAAATGGCTGACAATAACTAATGCATGAAAAGTTAATCCAACAGTACTGAAACAAAATACATAGAACCTGATGATACATCAATCAAAATAAAACCTCCAAGTAAAGCTGCAGCTGGACGAAGAAAAGCTCAGGGAGCAGACGGCGCGTTCACGAACCCTAAGGAAAATCCAAACAGAAGGAAAATGCCTCAGGACATGAAAATCAACAGTGAATCAAGTTAATAATTTAAAAGTAAGCTGAGCAAGCAGAAGTACAGAGCATCAATTCTACTTGTAGCAAAACCAACAACCAGACAAGTAACCGAGTCTAACAGAGATACTTTAATTTTTATTTTTGTTCATAGCTTACTCTGGAATTTAGCCCAATTTGTAATAACATAAGCAAGAAACCAGGGAAGATGTACGTGTCTTCATTTGATGCACAAGATTCTAATATAAGTTTGAGTGCAAAGCTTATTAACAAGTTGTGTCTATTATGGCAATTCCTTAGTTTCCATTACCAGTTAGGCGTGAGCCCGATTCAAAGCGTCACATCAAATCGACATCTCCTTCCACTGTCTGCCTATGATATTTAACGAAATTAAAGATTCATGTCTTGAAACTTCCTAATCATAACATGCATGGCAAGTTACTAAACTAACGATTCCAAGGTAAAAGTATGGTTCGGAACATGTGAGTGAATTAACTGAAATTTCATGCTTGCAAGTGAGAGAGATTTCTCTACTTTCCTTAAGGTGAAGCTGAACAGATGGCGACGGTTAGGCGGTGCTAGCAAGAACTTAAAAATCTTAGTTTTTTGACCTGCTTAAGACCACGCGAATAATGTATCATAACTGAGATTCCTACGCTTAAACAAGCATTAATAAATGTGATAGCTCACATAAAAGGGTTTAGAAATTACCTCCCTCGAGAGTGAGGGGAGAGGAGTTACCACATGGAATGGGAAATTTGGCGGCTCTCAAGCGACGAAAACCCTAAATCGGAGAGGGTCGGAGTGTTTCGACCACTTGATCTGATGAGCGGCACCGGAAACAAAAACAAAATTGGGATTAGACGGATATACGACAAACACGAGAGGGATCGACAAAATTACGTCAATCAGAGAGCGAAAATCACCATGAAAAATTAGGGCAAAACTGAAAACGAAAGTTTGGCGGAGTTCCTTACCCAAGGAGACTATATCTGGCTCAAGAATTCACAAAGAGGTGTTTCAAGCGAAACCCTAGGAGTCCGCCTTGAAATCCGTTGGCCGAAACGGAGAGGAAGAGGAGGAGGATAGGATGTCAACCTCTTTGGAGGAGAAGGAGCCACTGTCGGCCATCAAGAAACGGAGAAGGCGTAGGAGGCGAGCGGCGCTAGTGGCACTAGCGGGAGATGGGAGAAGAGGAAAGGGAATGTCGGCCCCTTGCAGGAAGAGGCGCAGTCGCCGGCTAGAAGCGGTGCAGGTGGCGGCGGCGCTGCACGCAAGAGACGGGAGCGGGAGAGCGGCACGGGAGCTGGAATCGGCTGGAGCGGCACGGGAGCGGAAGCCCTGGAGCAGCACTAGATAATAATTCAGGGGGGGGGGCTGAGGATATATTATTATTATTGAGTTGTTACATCCTCCCATACTTAGGAAGTTTCGTCTCAAAACTTTTGAAAGATTCATTAAATTGGGCCCCTTATGGCGAACATTCAGATGACATACAATCCAACAAGATTTGGAATTCAAGATGAGAGAACTAACTGAAAAGGTACTTAAATAGAGAGGAACAAGAGCGGAGGCATTCCAGGATCAAGAGAAAAGGTGCGGATACTTGCTACGCATGTCAGCTTCGAGCTCCCAAGTAAACTCCTCAGACTTGTCGTGCATCCAACGTACCTTCACCATAGGAATGGTCTTCTTTCAAATCTTGCATTCTTAATATTTAACTATCTTGGCGGGCTCAATCGGATAAGACAAATTAGCTTCAGTAATCATCGGGATTTCCTCGAGAAGACGATTAGAATCGTGGATGTATTTCTGGAGCTGACTGACATGAAAAACATCATGAACTCCGGACAACGAAGCAGGTAACTCTAAACGATAAGCAGATCCTCCAACTAGCTCTGAGATGGCATACGGCCCGACAAACCTCGGGCTGAGCTTATGATGAAGACCAAACCGTTTCACCCCAGGAGTTGGAGAAACCTTCAAGAACACCTGATCGCCTACGGCAAACTCCAAAGGACGGCGGTGCTGATTGGTATACTTTCTTTGTCTCTCAATGGCTCGACTAAGCTAAAGACGAGTCTTCTTGGTGGCTTCTTCCATTTCCTAAAGTAACTCAGGGCCCAACACCACCTTCTCACCAACTTCTGACCAATAGAGAGGAGTCCTACAATGACGCCCATAGAACGCTTCGAAGGGGGGCCATCTTGAGGATCTCCTGATAGCTATTGTTGTAAGCGAACTCGACCAACGGTAGGTGCTCATCCCAAGATCCCTTGTAGTCCAGAATATAACATCAAAGCATGTCTTCAAGAATCTGATTAACCCTTTCGGTCTGCCCATCGATACTTGGATGATAAGAGGTGCTCAGGTTGAGCTCAGTGCCCAAAGCTTGTTGAAAACCCTTCCAAAAGTGCGAAACGAACCTCGATTCATGATTAGAAACAATCCGTAGAGGAATCCCATGAAGTCTAACTATCTCAGAGAAACATAAATCGGGGCCATCTTCTCGGTGGAGTGACCTTCCTTGTACGAGATGAAGTGGGCCACTTTCGTCAAGCGATCCACTATGACCCAAATCGTATCATGCCCTTTCGGAGTATGGGGAAAACCCATGATGAAGTTCATAGAGACATCTTCCCACTTCCATTCGGGGATAGGCAAAGGCTGCAAAAGACCACCAGGACGCTAAAGCTGAGCTTTCACCTCCTGGCACGTCAGACATCGAGAGATGAAGCAAGCTATATAATTCTTCATACCAGGCCACCAAATGATCTGCTTTAAGTCATGATACATCTTATTATTGCATGGATGATCAGATATATGGGACTCGTGAGCTTCTCGGAAAAAACCATCGAGCAATTAAGGAACATCAGGAATGCAAAGGCGGCCATAAAGGAACAAAAACCTCTTCATGACCCTCGGGTGCGATGGATATATCCATCCAATCGAGTTCATCAATCAAGGCTTCTAGAATAGCTGACATGGGCGCACAAGCGGCTACGGAGCCATGCTGACTCAACGCATCTACCACTGAATTGGCTTTACCAGGAACATACGTGAGTTGTAAGTCATAATCTGCCATGAACTCGAGCCAACGCCTCTGGCGAAGATTGAGGTCCTTCTGAACAAAGATATACTTTAAACTCTGGTGGTCGGTGAAAAGGTGACATTTCACACCATAGAGATAATGATGCCAAAGCTTCAAAGCAAACACCACATCTGCGAACTCCAGATCATGAGTGGGGTAGTTGCGATCATGAACCTTCAACTGCCTCGACCCATAAGCAATAACACGGTCATCCTGCATCAGAACACAACCCAATCCAACTCCAGAAGCGTCAGTGTAAACTGAAAAGTCCAACCCTTCTGACGGAAGAGCTAAAACAGGCGCTGAACACAGACGTTGCTTCAACTCAAAAAAGGACTGTTCACACTGATCTTACCACTCGAATCTAGCATGCTTTTGAGTTAGTCGGGTAAGAAGGCAGCAAGAGAGGAGAAACCCTTGACGAAATATCGGTATTAGCCAGCCAAACCAAGGAAACTGTGGATATCGATAGGGGTAGAAGGTCGCTTCCATCCCATAACTGCGGAAATCTTGGTAGGATCAACATAAAGTCCATCTCCTGAAATGACGTGGCCTAAGAAGGCAACATGATCCAGCCAGAACTCACATTTTGCCAACTTGGCATAAAGTTGATGCTGACGAAGGGTGGAGAGAGTGAGTCTAAGATGGGATGCATGCTCCTCATGGGTCTTGGAGTAGACCAGGATATCATCAATGAATACGATGATGAACTTGTCCAGGTACTCACGGAAGACACGATTCATCATATCCATGAATGCAGAAGGGTCATTAGTCAACCCAAAAGACATCACCAAAAATTCAAAATGCCCATACCGAGTCCGGAAGGTCGTCCTGGGGATGTCGGAGTCCTTGATCTTCAACTGATGGTAACCCGATCTGAGATCTATCTTGGAAACGATGGTACTGCCTTTAAGCTAATCGAATAGGTCATCCGCACGCGGTAGGGGGTACTTATTCTTGATGGTTACCTTATTAATATCTCGATAGTCGATGCACAATCTCATGGATGCATCCTTTTTTCACGAAGAGTGTGGGGGCTCCTCAAGGTGAAGAGCTAGGGCAAATGTACCCACGCTCAAGAAATTCTTCCAACTGTGATCTAAGCTCTTATAGTTCACGCGGTGCCATACGATATGGAGCTTTAGATATGGGGCGCGTTCCAGGCTCTACATCAATACAGAACTCTACATCTCGATCAGGAGGCATCCCGGGCAATTCAACGGGGAACACGTCGGGAAACTCCAAAGCAACAAGAATAGACTCGAGTTAAGGAGAGATAGCATCCGAGTGTGAAGCATAGACAAAGCAAGCAGAACATCCTTGGCTGAGAAGTCGAGTGGCGCGCACTGCAGAAATTACCTTCAGGTGGCTGCGGGTTTGAACATGAACGTTGTAGTCCTTGTCATCAATGCTGAGATTGACCCTCTTCGCCACACAATCCAGCTTCGCTCGATACGTGACCAACCAATTCATTCCCAGGATTACGTCGAACTCTGTCATATCCAGAACTATGAGGTCGGCGACTACGAGCAATTCTCTAAGCAGGATCAGGCAAATACCTCTGGTTGAGAGATGCAGATGACCGGGTACAGAAATCTCAAAAGGAACCTCAAGTGGCGATGTATGCCAACTATGAAGGTCCACGATGTGGCTTGCAATAAAGGAGTGTGATGCACCGGAATCAAATAAGATTTGCATCCACTTATTCTTGACCCTAAAACTTCCTAAAAAGGGGAAAAACATAAACGCATATCCAGATTATTCAAAACTAAGGCAAGCAAGATTTAAGATTGTAAAAAAATTAAAATTCTACACAAAATGTACCAGAGATGACGTCGATAGATGCGAGCGCCTCTCCCTGAGTGATAACTTTCAGCGCAGCTTTAACCCTGTCCTGAGCTCCGGGGATAACTTGTAGTGGCTGAGCGTTAATCGGGCTTTCCTTCATAGGGCAGTCCAGCATGAGGTGTCCAACCTGCCCACATTTGTAACAGGCCTTCTTCTTACAGCGACAATCCTTCAGCTGGTGCCCGGCTTCTTGTCATTCGCACAAATGGAGGAGGTAGAGGCAAGCGTCATCTGAGGCTGCTGAGGGTGAACCTCCTTCTTTTGCTTCTTCAGGAGGGAACGACAGACCTGGGCAACTTGGCCCATCTTATGGCAGAAGGCACACACCTCTTTGGACCTGGGGCCTTGCTCCAGAGATGGAGCATCCTTGCGCTTAAGGTCAGAAGTGGCGACGTTGCTTATTCCATGCTGGGCTTTCTTGGCAGAATGATCCAGCTCAATAGCTTCCACCTGCAATGCGGCTCCCACGGTCTCCGCGTAGGTGGTGGCGCCATGAGCTACCACATGCTGGCGGAAGTCATGACGGAGTCCTTTCACGAAACGACTGATCTTTTTAGCTTCATCCGACACGAACTCTACAGAAAGGAGGGAAAGGCGTGAGAACTCTTTGCATACTCGGTCACTGTCCTGCCAGGCTGCTGAAGGGACATGAACTTCTCAGCTAACTTGTCCTGCTCCACAGAAGAGGAAGTTCTTCATAAGAGTATCCT
The DNA here is from genome assembly GCA_033032865.1 of Dactylorhiza incarnata. Lineage (NCBI taxonomy): Eukaryota > Viridiplantae > Streptophyta > Magnoliopsida > Asparagales > Orchidaceae > Dactylorhiza > Dactylorhiza incarnata. Next base: position 1,484,612 of record JAWHQI010000278.1, on the reverse strand, counting down.
TGAACTGTCCTCAAGTTAAGGTGGTAGAATCGGAGAAGCTGCGGCCCTGGAGCCACCAAGTATAAGCATCATCAGTCAGTTGATAGGCCGCAAGGAGAACCTTCTGGGCCTCAGGAACTCCAGCATACTCAAAGTGTTTCTCCATCTGGGAGATCCATTCAGTGATCACGAAGTAGACACGGTCGCCGCTGAAGGTAGGCGGATTTAGCCTCTTGAAAGCCAGAGTGTCTGCCATCACCACGAGAGCAACAGTCAGGCTGCCGGCAGGCGAGCTTGCTCCAGGTACAGATGCAGGAGGGACAGTGGTAGCATCTACTCCAGTCATCCCTGTGCTGCCGGAACCAGGGGCTTGATCAGGAGTTTGGCGTTCCCCTTCCAGACGGGTGACACGCTCCAGAAGCTATCTCAAAATCTGGGCAGTTTCATCTATAGGGGCTTCCCTCGCAGAGGAGGTAGTTTTCTTGCGCTGTGATCTCTTAGGAGCCATCTAGAAAGAAACACAAAAGAGTCAAGTAAGATAAACAGTCAGGCTAAGTTTGAAGGATTGAGACTACATGTTCTAGCACTCTAATACTATTGGATACGTAAATCATATAATAGTTTCCGCATTTTCATTGGACAACTCTAGGTGATAACCATGCAAGTGCAAATGCGACGATAAGATCGCGTGCGATAGAACAATGATTTGAAAAATCCCTGTGTGTACAATCGTTATTTGTTGCCCTTAGCTTAACACTTGTGCAATGAGTTATGATATGCATGCAATGTAATTATGCCTACAATGCATCCCTAAGAATGTCCATAAATGGATACACATGCCATGTTAAGTGCCCATATCACATAACATGTCATGCACATGATGATTCTAATGTCATCGCACTTGAAAATATTAAACTGCCCATACAATTTAATATTCGCAAGCGGTGTCGATCATAGTGGAAATTCATATGCATATAAATGTTAAGTTTTCTCATACTCCCTTAACATTTGTACGCATACTACTCGTGCTTATGAGTGAGTGTGTGCGTGTTTCAGCCTCGAACAATAGACGACCACAAAGTGAGTGAGAAAATGATGCATGTACATATATCTACATAATAGATTTCAAAATATATGGATTATTTAAAACACTTTATCTTTATATGTTAAACCTCTCTCTGATACCAACTGTCATGACCCGTCTCAACAAAAGATCAGAGAGCACTTTGGGCGGGTCGTGATGCCATGGGCATGGCGAAAAAGAATCCATGTCTGCTAAGGCGGAAACAGAAATACTACAAATAGTATTAAATTTGTTACTTTGAAAAGAATTTAGTATATTTTATATGCCTCAATGAAAGGTTGATGCGCTAGCATTTTTAATAAAAACTAAGGCCACACACGGTGCTGAAACAATATACATGCAATAAGTCACAGTAGTAAAAATGTCATAAATAAAATGATCTGATACATCAAAACATCCTAGAAGTTGTACACGATACACGAGAAATTGGTTGACAATAACAAATGCATGAAAAGTAAATCCAACAGTACTGAAACAAAATACATAGAGCCTACTGATACATCAATCAAAATAAAACTTCCAAGCAAAGCAGCAGCTGGACGAAGAAAAGCTCAGAGAGCAGACAACGCGGTCACGAACCCTAAGGCAAATCCAAACAGAAGGAAAATGCCTCAGAACATGAAAATCAATAGTGAATCAAGTTAATAATTTAAAAGTAAGTTGAGCAAGCAGAAGTACAGAGCATCAATTCTACTTGTATCAAAACCAACAACCAGACAAGTAACTGAGTCTAATAGAGATACTTTAATTTCTATTTTTGTTCATAGCCTATGATGGGCTAAAATCATGTTGCGTAAAATTAGAGTATTATCCACGTATAATTCGATAAGGCTACCGTACATATCGCTTTATAGTATAGAATTTAGAAAATCAAGTGTCGTATTTTTCCAGACTTGTTGAGTACTTCTACTCACAAAGAAGAACTATTATTTTATCGATCGAAAGTCGGGTTGGTTTAGGAAAACGATTTGGAGAAATTTAACTACGAAAAAAGATTATGATTAAAAGATTAGCACTTGATCTAGAATCCCTTTGGAATAAAATAGAATTTTACTAAAGAATAATCCGCAAATTCTTATTGAAATAACTTCGACCGTGGAGGTTCCCAAAACATGACAGTACCTCTCTCGAGAAATACTACCAACTAACCTTAGATTGATCGATTAAGACCCCTCGGCCAGTCGAAAACCCTAAGCTTGCTTTCAGCGGTGAACCCCACTATTGAATTTGACTCCAATCCGGAAGATTTATGTCGTCCTCTCTCGAGGAGTGCTTGCAACTCCTTTTATCTTTGAGTGATCTCCTCGTATGCACGGATCTCTCGATCAACTAGAATACGGATCTTAGATTGAAAATCATATTCCTAACATATGAAATCAAAACGAAGTAATTCAAAGATAAATCAAAGATAATCAAAATGAGAGCTTGCCAATTAGAAAAATTCAAAACATATTTAATCTCATTCCAAAGTTCATCATGACCAAGTGCTAAAGGAAATTTAGCTACTCATAATAATAATGAGAATATAAGTAGAAGAGGAAAAAGACATGATAAAAAAAACTATAATACTTGAATTGAAATTGCAATAATAGAAAACTTACAACTTATAGAAAAACTAGCTAGAACAACAAAAACAGTAAACTAAAGCTGAAACTAAACTCCAAAATCGAACTACCTGACTTCTGAAGATTGCTGTCTTTTATAGTTGAAAAATTGAGGAGTCACGCCCTTGGTCGCGCCCGTGACCAAGGGCGTGTAATCTGCATAATTGCTATCTTGAAAGCCCAGGAACGTTGGGGGAGAAAAACTGCCAAAAATCAATTGCATGGCGGGTCACGACCTTGGTCACGCCCGTGAACTGGGGTGTGTCTTGACCGAGTCTGAAAACAGCGGGAAACGTCGCGATCAGGAGTTAATATGGCGGTTTTGGAAGGGTCGCGGCCTCGGTCACGCCCGTGATTGAGGGCGTGTAAGATGAAAACGGTGCGAGTTGAGAACGGCATGCATTGAATGCTTTGACGGGTGAGTCACGCCCGTGGACTTGAGGTTACGCCCTCTGTCACGCCCGTGACAGAGGTCGTGTAATTTTAATCTGACGTGGCGGCGTGTTCTAGCAGCTGGAAGGTGGCTGTGCTGGTCATGGTCGTGACTTGGAGTCACGCCCTTGATCACGCCCGTGACCTTGGGCGTGTACTTTGCGATTTCGGCAGAAATGCTCCCAAATTTCCCCTGAACACGGCTATGGGCTTGGAATTGCTATTAGCAGCCCAACTTACCTGAAAATACAAAAATAAGGTAAATTAGTGATAAATTAAACTAAAACAAAATAAAAATAAATAAAATATTATATAAAAATAACTATAAATAATGCATTATCAAGTACCTCCATACTTAAGTTTTTGCAAATCTAGAGCAAAACCATCATAAGTATGAGAAATATTTATATGATATTTCAGAAAGAAAAAGAATTTATTCCTAATTATGCATTTTAAAATTATACATGACTCATATACAAATAAGTTTTGAAATAAAATTTAGATTCATAAGAAATAAGTCATGATTCATAAATTAATATGCGTAGAATAAAAATTAATTTCAAAAATTCTCTAATCAAATTGTCATAAATAAGATTGTATTGAATTAAGCAAATAATCTAAGATTAGAATTATATAAACTTTTGATATCATTCGAAACTTTTTAGAAAACCTAAAATATTAACTAAGCCCTCTCATAAATATCTTGAATATGAAATGATATTAGCTAAATATGGGTAAAAATTGGCATAGAAGAGATTTTTAATTGGGAAATGATGAATTTTATCCTCACATTTTCATCTTTTTTTTAATACTCTTCTTTTTTTATATCCCAAATGTATATATTTAGGGGTGATGAATTTTATCCTCTCAGCTCTATGACATATAATCTTTTATACTTTTTTTAATTGACAATCAAAAGGGTAAAGTAAAAGGTAGAGGAGGCGCTTTGGTTTAAAAGCTATAAAAATTTTCAAGATAATTATTTTGAGAGCATAGAAAATAAATTAAGAAATTTTAAGAATCTATGAGTTAATGTTAATATAAGTAAAATTTAAAGATTTTAAGCACAATTGCTAAAAAATTAATTCATGATATTTTAAGGAGAGAAAGCAAAACTATGAAATATTCTATACAAACCAAAATAATGAAAAATTCATTCATTCAAATTCATCTGAAAATTAAATCTAACAAATTATGAAGAGACATATAAAAGTAAAATAAAACATAAGAAGAAAACTTTTTTATTGTTAAGTCATATAAATAAAAGCTTATAATTAAAATTGGTTAAACTCAAATAAAAAGTAAGGAGACATCTAATATTACAAGATTTCTAAAAACATTTTTTTGAAAAAAAAAATTCAAAGGTTTTAAATTTTTTTAATATTTTCTATATTTGCTTGAAAAAGAAAAACAAAACAGAAATAAAAAAATTTGGTTCTTGGACTTCCCAAGGAATACCCAATGACGGGCTCTCAAGGTAGTAGGCGGTTTTGTGGGATGAAAGCTCAACACGACACTTTCGCAAGAAATTAAATTTTTATTTTTTTTATTTTTTTTGTATTTTTCATTAGGGACATAAAAATAAGATAAAGAAAAATTGAAACGAAAAACATTTTTTTATATTTGTGATTAACTTGTGATTGATTTGTAAATATAAGAGAAGACACCCACATACTTAAAATACATAAAAGAAAAGATATAAGCGACCAAAAATAAAAAAAAACTATAAGCCTCATCGTCGTCGTCCTCCCGTTGATAGTAAGCACGCAGATCAGCAAACTCCCACTGCAGATGCTCCATAGGGGAAGCATGGCGCTGCTCCAGTGTATCAAAATGAGTGTCAAAGTGAGCGCTCATGGACAGCTGCTCTGTCTGAATCTGATCCAGACGAGTGTGGAGTCGTCCAAACTGTTGATCGAAATAAGCATACGAGTCGGGCGCAGGAGGAAAATGTTGATGCGGATGCTGCGGAAACTGCGGAGCTGGAGGAACGCCTCCAGAATCTACCTCGAAATCAACATCGATCGGGTCGTCACCAACCTCGCCAAGAGTCGCCTCGAACTCTTGTCCACGTCAACGCATCAAACCAAGGGCCCGAAGGTTTTGGAACGTGATAAGCGCGGGCGCTTGGAGTGGGGTCATGGGAGGAAGTGCATCCCAAAATCCCCATACGCTTGACCAGATAAGTGACAAAGGGGCCTCCATGTAACGCACTTAGCCTCCGATTTTTGGCCTGATGCCGAAAAAATATCGCAAGCGCCGAACCAAGATTGAGTGGGACCCGTTTGTGCATACTATATAAATATAGTAGGTCTGCGCGGGTCACCACTCCATGGCTATCTCTGCGAGCGGAAAGTGTGAAAGTGAGGAGGTAGTGGAGATAACGTAAGGCTGTAATCGCGGGGCAAATCGAGGGCGAGGGCGGTGTAGGCCTCCGTATGGGTGAAAGCCTCATCGCAGAAGCCCATGAGAATTTTGAACTGACGCAAAGTAAGGCATTGTGAATGTCCGCCCATCCTGAATTCGAGCACGTTGTCGGCCCCGGCCCAGCGAAAGTCGAACGAGGAGAAAAACTCTACCGTAAGCTCATAATATGTCGGCTCCGAAATGGAGAACAAGGGAGCCCATCCCGGGGTAGTAAGAAAATTCGGCACCACTTCGGCCTGCCCGAAGGTGGTGAGGACGCTCCAATCGATGACGCGGAAAACTCCAAATTCCTTCCCACGAAGGCGTTCACTACGTTCTTGGTGAGCGCGGGAAGAGAAATTGAGCATGGCGTCCGCAGTGAGGGAGTCATCGGGGAGTAAGGAGGAGGACTCGCCAATGGCGTGGTTGCGGCGGGGGGGCATGAGAAATTTGGCTCAGAGAAGATAGAAAAGAGAAAGATGTAGAGAGATGTAGGGGAAGATGTGGAGAAAAGAGAGGGGGAGGTGGTGCTTAAAAAGGAAAAAATTTAGGTGGCACGCCCTCGGTCACGCCTGTGACCGAGGGCGTGTAACGGGCGACACATGAATTCTGGCGCGTGGGAGGAATCCGAGGGAGGACCGGTCAATTTGTTGGAATTTGGCGAGTCACGCCCTCGGTCACGCCCGTGACCGAGGGCGTGTAACTGGAAAAATTAAACCGGCCAGGGAATCCAATGCTTGTTGTTCAAAAAAATGAGTCCTGAGAGGTCACTCCTTAGGGTCACGCCCGTGACCATGGGCGTGACTTTACTGTCACGGGCGTGATAGTCAAAGAAGAATTTTTGACTAGTTTGCGCGGATTAATAGTGTCATGGGCCATGTCACGGGCGTGACTTGAGTTGTCACGGGCGTGACAACTCAAATTGAAGCCTGAGCGTTGTCGGTCCGGGAGAGGTTGTGACGTGAATGTCAAACCCGTGACCATGGATGTCACGACCGTGACCATGGAATGTCACGCCCGTGACCATGGAATGTCACGCTCGTGACTTTCACGAAAGACAGAATGGTACCCGTGCTACAATACAGCGCAAAGAAAAAAAGTAGACAGAGCGACCTAGGCCGTGTAACACAAAAAATTTCAAAAATATTTTTTTTTTTGTTTTGTTGTTTTATAGTTTTTTTCTTTTTTTCATAAAATAAAACATGAATAAAAACAGGACAAAACATAAAATACCGACTTAGAGAGCGGAGTTTCATGCATACGTGCGAGCGACCAGTTTCTCGCAAATTTCCTCTGCAAAACTTTTAGTAACAAAAATAATAAAAACAATAACATCTTTATTTATTTTTTTCTTCATTTTCTTTTAATTTTTTATATATAGTTTTTTTTTTATTTTAAAAGTTTTAAAAGAACAACATGAACAAAAATATTTATATAAAACCTTTTTTTAATATTTTTTTGTTTTTTTAAAAACATGTGTTGCCTCCCAAAAGCACTTTGGTTACGGTCGTTGAGCTCGACCATGGTGGCGTGTCGGATTACCTTGTTCTAAATTTATCATCAAATGATGATAAAGGTTTTGAGAAATGTAAGGTGGGCAAATTAGTTGCTTAAAATTAAAATATTCTCATACCTTGATAGTGCATTATTTATAGTTATTTTTATATAGTATTTTAGTAGTAATTAATTAGTTTTTATATAATTTTAATTTAATATATATCTAATTTGCTTTGTTTTATATTTTCAGGGACTTTGGGGCTGCTAATAGCAATTTCAAGCACATAGCCGTGTTCAGGGGAAATTCTGGAGCATTTCTGCAAAAACCCTCAATACACGCCCCAGGTCACGGGCGTGACCTAGGGGCGTGACCATGGCCACGACCGTGTATCGCTTTCAGCTCACAGAACTCGCTGCCACGTCGGATTAAAGTTACACGCCCCAGGTCACGGGCGTGACCGGGGGCGTGACCTTCAAGTCACGGGCGTGACTCGCCCAACAAGCATTCAATTCAAGCAGTTTCTGCCGCCGAGTCGTTCCAGCTTACACGCCCTTGGTCACGGGCGTGACCGAGGCCGTGCCCTCTCCCTCAACTGCCAAATTAACTCCAGATCGCGCCGTTTCCCGCCGTTTCCTGACTCGGTCAAGACACGCCCTAGGTCACGGGCGTGACCTAGGCCGTGACCCGTCGAGATGATCAATTTTGGCGGTTTTTCTTCCCCAACGTTCCCGGGCTTTCAAGACGCAATTACGCAGCTTACACGCCCTTGGTCACGGGCGTGACCAAGGGCGTGACTCAGCAATTTTCTGCCTATAAAAGCCAGCTGCTGCCAAAGTGATGGGCATCCAGGCCATGCTTAGTTTGGATCGTTTCTAGTATAGTTTTTCTGCATTTTTCTTAGTGTAACTTTATTTTATGTCTTGTCTTTTTTAATTCCTAGCTTAGATCTACTTTACATGCAATTGTACTTTTCTTTACTTAGAAATAAAAATAACTTTCTTCTCAATTATGTTTTGTTAATTTTCATAGTATTTGGTCGGATGAATTCTTAAGCTTTTATCTTTTCAAAATCTCTTATTCATAGTTTAGTTTGGAAAACTAAGATTTACCGTTGATTTGCAATTTTTGGTTTCATATTTCTAGGGTATGATAATCAAGTTTGATCCGTATTTTAGTGTATCGAGAGATCCGTAAATACGGGTAGATCGCTCATCGGTAAAAAGAGTTGTATGCATTCCTCGAGAGAGGGTGACGCAAATCTTCCGGATTGGAGTCAAATCCAATAGTGGGGCTCACCGCATAAAGCAAGCTTAGGGGTTTCGACTGGCCGAGGGGTCTTAATCGATCAACCTAAGGTTAGGTGGTAGTTCTCTCGAGAGAGGTTCTATCATATTTTGGGAACCTCCACGGTCAAGTTTGTCTAAATCGATTTCTTTTGAATTCTAGATTTACAAAACATTTCACTTAAGAATGATTCCCGATCAAATGTTTCTTTTCTTTTAATTATTTTCAAAACTCTATTTTACTGCCGATAAAATAATAATAATTTGCGTGAGTAGAAGTAATCAACAGACCCGTGGAATACGACACTTGATATTTATTTGTTTTGAATATCCTATGCTATGAATGATAGGTGCTCTTGCCTATAGTTCGCAGAATTTGGAGAATATTATTTACATCCTAAATTTTAGCTATCAAGTTTTTGGCGCCGTTGCCGGGGAGTACTTTTTTGTTGATATTTTGAAAGCGTGAATTTTATTAATTTTATCATTCTCTTTCTCCACCCCCATTTCTCTTTTTGCTTTTTCTTTTAAAATTCACTTCTATTAGGTAACGGTTGTTTAATTTTCTTTTTAAAAAAAAATGATGTTATCGCAGTTGGCCGCAAAAGTTGCCGAGCTTCAAAATAAAGTTGATCTTTTGGAAGCCGCGCGAATGCGCCAAATTATTTGTCATTTTTGTGGGCATCATCATTCTAGTGAGGAATGCTATTTTTCATTTCAAAAATTTTCTCATGAACATCAAATTAATTTTTCTACTGAAAATTATAATTTTTATAATGAAAATAATAATTTTTATGATGAAAATAATTTTTCTTTAAATAATGATTTGAATGAATTTCCTTCTTACTCTGATGTTGATTATTCATGGTGGCAAGGTCACCCGGATAGTTTTCAGTGCGAAAATGGAAATTCCTTCAATTATGATTTGCATTCCTCGCCTTTTCCACAAATTTGTTCTTCTTCTGATCTTGAAATTTTTCCGAATGTTATTTCTCCCACTTTAAATGTTTATTCTCAAGATCAAGAAGAACAATTGTACCAAGAATTTCGCAAAGTCATGGAGACACCGGACGAATTAGAAAATGAAAATTTTTCTTCTTCTCCTTCGCCCGCCCTTTCTTCTCATTCTCATGAAATTATAATTCATGAAGAAATTGTGTCTCATGAATTTTCTCCCCTTTGCATTGATTTTTCTGATAATTCTTTTATTTTTGAAAATAAACAACCGACGCTTAATCATGTATTTTCGCAAGAAACTCCTCCTTGTGAAAAATTTTCTGACTCGCTAAATCCTGATTCTTTTTATACTAACGATTTTCATGTAGAGGATGAGCCGTTGCAACCAAACGTCTTCACCGATTCATTTGCCGCTCATCTCCAACAATCCAAATTACCTAAGGTATGTATAGGTAATTTGGATTCGCAATTTCACGCTAACGGACAACGGAAGAGTCAAGAGTATAGCGGAGGAGTCGCCGGGCAACGGATTTCGGCATGCTCACCTGAGCGTGAATTAAGGGAGTTGCCTGTGCATTTTCAATTTTATTTTCCTTTTTCCTAATAATAACCGTCTAGCTTAAAGACGGGAAAAAGAAAGCGCTCTTGGGAGGCACCCCTTGCTTATCTTTATTTTTCTTGCCCTTTACTTTTTCCGCATTTTATTTTCTTTTCCCTCCTACTTGGCTTATAAACATTGGGGACAATGTTTATTTTTAAGTATGGGGGTGTATTCTCCTATATTCAGTTTTTATTAAAAATCCAAAAAAAAATTAGAAAATCTTTTTCAAAACTCACAAAAAAAATTGATTTTTTTTATTCTTTATTTTCAATTTTGTTATAAAAATTTACAAAATTCAAAAAAATGTTTTCATTTAAAAAACTATTTTAATTTCCAATAAAATAAATTTTGTAATATTAAATTTCTCCAAACTTCATTTATGCAAAATTGATTTTAATTATGAGTTTTCTTTATAGGCTTTTTAAAGAGTTTTCTTTTTATGTAGTTTTAATCTTATATTTCTCTTCAAAATATGTTAGATTTAATTTTTAGATGAATTTGATTTAATGAGTTTTTCATTATCTTGATTTGCTTAGAATATTTCTTAGTTTTACTTTCTCTCTTTAAAATATCATAATTCAATTTTGTAGTAATTGTGTTAAATATCTCTAGATTTTACTTATATTAACTTGAACTCATAGTTTCTTGTAGATTGCTCAAATTATTTTCTATGCTCTTAAAATGTTTCTTTGGAATTTGTTTAGCCTTTAAACCCTAGCCCTTCCCCTACCTTTTTGTTAAACCCATTGTTTGGCATAAAAAAATTTTGAAAAGATCATATGTCATGGGATGAGAGGATAAAATTCATCATTCCTAAACATATGCACCCAAATCAGTAAAAGATTATATGGCATGGAGTTGAGAGGATAAAATTCATCACTCCTAAACATATACATTTGGGATATAAAAAGAAGAAGAAATTAAAAAAAAAAAAAAAAAAAAGATGGAAATGAGAGGATAAAATTCATCATTTCCCATATACAAAGTAACTTCTTCAATGCCAATTTTACCCCATTTAGCCAAGTTCACTTTTTTATCCAAGATATTATTGAGAGAGCATAGTTAATATTTTGTAGTTTTCTAAAAGTTTCTCATGATTGTAAAGTTCTTATAATTTTAATCTTGGAATATTTTGCTTAATTCAATGCAATTTTGTTTATGAAGATTTAGTTAGAGAATTTCAAAACTAAAATTTATTCTACTCATTTCAATTTATGAATTATTAATTATTTCTTATAAATCTGAATTTTAATTTCTTAACTTATTTTGACATGAGTTTTATGAGATTTGAAGTGCATAATTTGAAGTAAATCTTTTTGGAAATGTCCTATAAATTTTTCTCATACTTATAAATTAGTTTTTGCTCTGGAATAGCAAAAGCTTAAGTATGGGGGTATTTGATAGTGCATTATTTATAGTTATTTTTATATAGTATTTTAGTAGTAATTAATTAGTTTTTATATAATTTTAATTTAATATATATCTAATTTGCTTTGTTTTATATTTTCAGGGACTTTGGGGCTGCTAATAGCAATTTCAAGCACATAGCCGTGTTCAGGGGAAATTCTGGAGCATTTCTGCAAAAACCCTCAATACACGCCCCAGGTCACGGGCGTGACCTAGGGGCGTGACCATGGCCACGACCGTGTATCGCTTTCAGCTCACAGAACTCGCTGCCACGTCGGATTAAAGTTACACGCCCCAGGTCACGGGCGTGACCGGGGGCGTGACCTTCAAGTCACGGGCGTGACTCGCCCAACAAGCATTCAATTCAAGCAGTTTCTGCCGCCGAGTCGTTCCAGCTTACACGCCCTTGGTCACGGGCGTGACCGAGGCCGTGCCCTCTCCCTCAACTGCCAAATTAACTCCAGATCGCGCCGTTTCCCGCCGTTTCCTGACTCGGTCAAGACACGCCCTAGGTCACGGGCGTGACCTAGGCCGTGACCCGTCGAGATGATCAATTTTGGCGGTTTTTCTTCCCCAACGTTCCCGGGCTTTCAAGACGCAATTACGCAGCTTACACGCCCTTGGTCACGGGCGTGACCAAGGGCGTGACTCAGCAATTTTCTGCCTATAAAAGCCAGCTGCTGCCAAAGTGATGGGCATCCAGGCCATGCTTAGTTTGGATCGTTTCTAGTATAGTTTTTCTGCATTTTTCTTAGTGTAACTTTATTTTATGTCTTGTCTTTTTTAATTCCTAGCTTAGATCTACTTTACATGCAATTGTACTTTTCTTTACTTAGAAATAAAAATAACTTTCTTCTCAATTATGTTTTGTTAATTTTCATAGTATTTGGTCGGATGAATTCTTAAGCTTTTATCTTTTCAAAATCTCTTATTCATAGTTTAGTTTGGAAAACTAAGATTTACCGTTGATTTGCAATTTTTGGTTTCATATTTCTAGGGTATGATAATCAAGTTTGATCCGTATTTTAGTGTATCGAGAGATCCGTAAATACGGGTAGATCGCTCATCGGTAAAAAGAGTTGTATGCATTCCTCGAGAGAGGGTGACGCAAATCTTCCGGATTGGAGTCAAATCCAATAGTGGGGCTCACCGCATAAAGCAAGCTTAGGGGTTTCGACTGGCCGAGGGGTCTTAATCGATCAACCTAAGGTTAGGTGGTAGTTCTCTCGAGAGAGGTTCTATCATATTTTGGGAACCTCCACGGTCAAGTTTGTCTAAATCGATTTCTTTTGAATTCTAGATTTACAAAACATTTCACTTAAGAATGATTCCCGATCAAATGTTTCTTTTCTTTTAATTATTTTCAAAACTCTATTTTACTGCCGATAAAATAATAATAATTTGCGTGAGTAGAAGTAATCAACAGACCCGTGGAATACGACACTTGATATTTATTTGTTTTGAATATCCTATGCTATGAATGATAGGTGCTCTTGCCTATAGTTCGCAGAATTTGGAGAATATTATTTACATCCTAAATTTTAGCTATCATACCTCATACGGAGGAGAAGAGTTCATTCACAAACATCAAATATCACTAGCGTAGTGGCCAAGAAGGGATGACCAAGGATAAGAGGGATCCCGTCGTCTTCTTCCATATCAAGGATAACGAAGTCTACCGGTAAAGTAGACTCGCCAACCTCAACTGGCACATCCAGAATTACCCCCAAAGGAGTCTTTATGGAACGATCAGCTAATTGTAATTTGATGTCGGTGGGGCTAGGTTCGCATAACTTTAATTTCTGGGCTAAGCTATAGGGAATAATATTAACGCAAGCGCCAAGATCGGCGAAAGTGCTTGGAAAATGATTAGTGCTTATTGTTGGAGTTGGGGAACACTTCTGGTCAGGATTCGTCGAACGGCATTCGACGAACGGAGAAGAGTTCGTCGAACTCCGCCTGTGCTTGAAGAATGAAGAAGGGTTCGTCGAACGGTGTTCGACGAACGGAGAAGGGCTCGTCGAACGGTGTTCGACGAACGGGTCCTTGCCTCAGCGACTCGTGAATCGCTCGACGCCTACGCTCGACGCTTGCGCTCGACGCCCGCGTTCGACGCTCGACGCCTGCACTCGACGCTCGACGCCTGCGCTCGACGCCTGCGCTCGACGCCTGCGCTCGACGCCTGCGCTCGACGCCTGCGCTCGACGCCTGCGCTCGACGCCTGCGCTCGACGCCTGCGCTCGACGCCTGCGCTCGACGCCTGCGCTCGACGCCTGCGCTCGACGCCTGCGCTCGACGCCTGCGCTCGACGCCTGCGCTCGACGCCTGCGCTCGACGCTCGATGCCTGATGTACATGCTGTCTCAGCTGGTTCCGTCTCAGCGGATGTTATTGGACCGTCTCAGCGGATGTTATTGGACCGTCTCAGCGGATGTTATTGGACCGTCTCAGCGGATGTTATTGGACCGTCTCAGCGGTTGGTTGGTCTGAGCCCGGTCTGGCGCCCTATTTAAAGGGTGCATAACCATGGTTTAGGGTTAGAGAACTGAAGAGAAGAGAGATATTAAGTCCAAGAGAGTGCAATAGTTTTTGCACGGTGTTCCTTGACGGCGGTTCCTCTGTTCTTGTCTGAGAGGGTTGTGTGAGGTAGGATCGGATCTGATCCTTGTAACCTTGTAAGCTGTAATCCGTCTTGTTGATTAAAGAGCAAGTGAAGAGGAAGGGGGAGAGGGGACGTAGCCCGGCTTGGGTGAACCTCTGTATATTTGTGTCTTCTGTGATTTTTCTGTGTTTTGTTGTTTTGATTTCTTTCGACTTTCTCGTCTCGGCACACCCTGTTTCTTTACATTTGGTATCAGAGGGAGGTTGCTGATCCTGGAGATGGGTTCTGGCGGCGTGCGGATCGAGATCTAAAAGTTTGACGGAAGTCGATTCGACCTATGGAAGATGAAGATGGAAGATATGTTGATTGATCGAGATCTATGGTCTGCGATCGAAGATGATCCTCCCGTTCCTATGGTAGCAGAGAAGGACGTGAGCGCATCTAAAGGAAAATCTGCAGACGCGACTGTAGATGGTGCAGCGTGTGAAATTTTTTCAAATCTTTATGGAGTTAGCAGGAATCATACAACTTAGAGTTCACAAGCCAAACAACCAAAAGCAAATGGAGGCAAACAAGTAATCTTTATTGATAACAATAATCTTCATTACAGGGAGAGGTATACATGGCGAGACATGATTTCGCCAGTACACAAAACCAAAGAGAAAATTACACAACTTGAAGGAAGATAACTGAGACCGCTCCAGACCGCGCGGTCTCCTTGCCGATCTCTTTCAGCTGCCTAACTGCACAACACTGCCGGTTGCAGAACACCACCTCAGACCGCTGAGCTAACCGCACCCTACTTACGAACTCCACTGATTCTCCCGAACTCCAGCAACCCACACTACAAGCCGCTTACTGCCGGAACACTTTCAGAGGAAGAGGTGATCGCTGCAGACCGCACTATCCGCAGAAGCTGCACAAGAAAAGTTTAATCAGCAGACCGCCTGGTCACAATAATACTCAGCTTACACTTCGTGTGTTTTAATTTGCTGCTACAGTGACTCCTATTTATAGGCGTGGGACCTGATCCAGTCACCACCCTATGAGATTGGATCACCACCCCCAGACCGCGCGACCAGACCGGTCAACCCGCGCGATTAGCAACAGTCCTTTCTGCTTCATTTGATGAGCTCGCCGGCTTCACTCCAGACATTGGGAGATCGCCACTCCCTCAGTCAGATCGCGACTCCACAAGGAGATCGCTAGACCGCCAAGAAGCCGCCCACCACCAGTGTTTGCCCGAGACCGCAAACACTGTCTGTTCGCCACAAGACCGTGAACACCTGTTCGCATGACGACCTCCTTCTGAGACCGGGAACAGAGACCTGTTCGCATGCAATCCTTCTCCTGAGACCGCGAATAGAGACCGCGCGACTAAGAGCCTTAGTCTGCAAAAACCACAAGAAAACCCAGACAGCCACCAGACCAGATTCCTGGAAACCTGGACCAACCTGTGCGGTCACATCAGACCGGCACAGCCTTGAAGAAGGCAGCCCTCCACGCGGTCACAAACAGAACACGCAACCTGAAGATGCCAACCCGCCACGCAGTCACAGACAGACCGCGCGGCCTCACCTTCAGCCGCCTTGGACAGATACCAGCGGTCATGCCAGGAGACTACGGCTAGGCTAAGACAAACCAGACCGCATAACAGATCGCCAGGTCGTGCGGTCTCACCAGACCGCCCGACCTCCTCCCAGACCGCTCAGATCCAAAAACTCCACAAACTTCCACTTCAACATTTTCAACACTCCCCCTTGAAGTGGGAAGTTGAAAACAGCCCCAGTAAGCTCCTTAGCCGTGTGAACGGCCCCTTCGCCAGCGCCTTTGTGAAGATGTCAGCAATGTTGTCCTGACTCTGAACATGCTCGACCGAAAGAGACCCCTACAGCACCTTCTCACGAATGAAATGATGCTCGATCTCGATATGCTTGGTCCTCGCGTGACAAACTGGATTAGTAACCAGTTTGAGAGCACTCTCGTTTTCACCGCGGAATAGAGTCGGACCCCGAACCTCCTTATGGACGTCTCCAACAAACCTCCTAAGCCAGATGGCTTCCTGAGCTGCCAAGGCCAAAGCCTTGTATTCCGCTTCCGTGGTTGAGACGGACACGAAATCCTGCTTCTTGCTGCACCATGATATAGCCATGGGCCCCGCCATGAAGACGTATCCAGACGTCGACTTCCGATCATCCGAATCTCCCCCGTAATCAACGTCCATGTACCCATGCACCTCGAAGCCCGCATCCCTCCTGTAAAGGAGACCCATATCTGAAGTCGCCTTGACATACTTCAATATACCCTTGGCCGCTAGAAGATGAGGCATCCGTGGTTCCGCCATATAACGGCTCACCCTGCCAACTGCACATGCAATATCCGGCCTAGTGATCGTCAAATTGATCAAGCTCCCGACCAGAGCTCGGAACACCAACGGATCTCCCAAAATCCTTCCCTCATCCTTGCGAAGTCTTATGGCCTTCTCCAGAGGTGTGGAAGTGCACTTCCCTTCCTTCATGCCGAACCGCTTCACGATCCGCTCCGCATATCCATACTGGGACACCAGCACTCCACTCTCCTTCCTCTGCACCTCGAGTCCAAGGAAATGGTGAAGCTCACTGAGATCCTTTATCTCAAACCTGATAGATAGCTCTGCCCGAAGCTGCGCTACCTCCTCCTTCGAATTCCCCATCACGATCATATCATCGACGTAAAGCAGCACGATGACTTGAAGCTCCCCACTCTTCTTGACGAACAAGCTTTAGTCTGAGTCTGAAGCACAAAAACCGCAGAATAAGAGATACTCTGCTATATTTCCATACCACGCCCTCGGCGCTTGCTTCAACCCATACAGGGCCTTCTTCAACTTGCAGACATGCTCCGGAAAATCTTCAGATACGAAACCTGGCGGCTGGACCATGAAGATGTGCTTGTCAATCTCTCCGTACAAGAACACATTCTTTACGTCAAGCTGTCAAATCTTCCACCCCCAACACGCCGCCAAGGCAATCACAACCCGAACTGAAGTCATTTTTGCCACCGGACTGAATGTCTCATCATAGTCTTCACTGTATTGCTGCGAGAACCCCCAAGCCACAAGGCGAGCCTTGTACCGCTCCATACTGCCGTCAGCCTTCTTCTTAAGCTTGTAGACCCACTTGCATGTCACAGGGGTGATGCCCTTGGGCTTGGGCACCAGAGACCAAGTCTCATTCTTCTCAAGAGCACTCATCTCTTCCTGCATAGCCGAATCCCACTGTTCTACGCCTTTGGCCTTTTCAAAGCTCGACGGCTCCCTCTCATCCAAGGGACCAGCAGAGAAACACGAGACAAAGCTCACCATGTTTCCTCCTGTATAGCGATCAGGGGCAATGATAGTTTGCTTCGATCTCCGCAACGCCTTCCCCTGACTCGCAGTATCTTCAGCTACTTCTTCCCTAGCTCCTCTCCCAGACGTACTCGGAGCATCGCTCCCCCTGTTTCCTGATCCAGAAGCCTCCGCCTCAGAACTAGAAATTGATGGACCACCTGGTGACACAGGTAGCTCCACCTGAAGATTTTCCACAGCTTTCTCTAGCTACTCCACCCTGCTCTCTGGTAGCTCAACACCAGAACCCCCCTTGTACGATGTCACCTCATCGAACACAACATCGCGAGATACAACAAATCTTCGCGTCTCCGGGTCCATGCACTTCCAGCCCTTCTTCCGGTCATCATACCCCACGAAGACTAGCTTCCTTGCTTTCGCATCTAACTTCGTCCGAAGCGCATCTGGAACGTGCACATAGTGTAACATCCCCCAAACTGCTAGACCCCTAAGTTAGTTTTGTCATGACTAGGTCATGACAAAACCATAGGAAGAACCCAAGACCTTGTGAGCTTAGGAAAGAAGAAGAAAACCACCTTGGTCTGCAAATAGCAATTTCTAGTTACCAAGCTTAGGGTTGGACTTTAAGGCCTCAACTTGACCATTTGACCCAACCATAGTATCCCTAACCCTTCAGGGGTCCCCTTAGGGCACCAAGGGCCCATTGGGGTCAACCAAAGAGGCCAATTTGACCAAAGTCAACCAAAACCCCAAATTGGTCAAAGTAGCCTAATTAGGGTCAAATAACCTCCACCATGCAAAATTGACCACATATCTAGGCCTAGAATACCATAAGAGACCTAGTAGACCTAAAAGCCCCATCATGGGACCCCAGGGGTGCAAATTGACCAAAATGCCCTTTTTTATGTCAAAATGGCAATTCTTCACAAAGTGCCCTAATTGACCATCTCCATATTAAATTGACCATACCCATAGTGTTATCATATTATAGGGGACCCAGTGGACCAAAAGCCCCATGACTGGGTCAACCCTATGGCTCAATTTGACCAAAGTCAATTTAGCCTGTTTTGGTCAAATCAGCTTAAATTGGGTCAACTAAGGCTCATATGACCAAAATGACCCCACCAGTAGTTTCTAAACCTAATTTGGAACCCAATGGACCCAAAAGCCCCATCCTAGGGTCACCCAATTGGTCAATTTGACCAAAAAGTCAAACTTGCCCAATTTAGGTCAAATCTCTTAAACCTAGCCCAATCCCTTTGGGCTAACTCAATTGGGTGGTCAACCAGCCTAGTAGACTAGCATAAAACACAGAGGGGAGTGGAAATTTGGCCATGGTGAGTAGGAGAGAGAAAATGGGGGATTTCCCCAATTTTGGGAAGAGAAAAAGAGGCCATTCATGGCCATTAAGGAGTTGCACCCCTTGGCCTCCCTCATTAACACTCTCATTCATCTCCTCTGCCGATTTTGAGGAGTTCCCAGCCGTTTCTAGGAGGAATTAAGGCAGGGGGGATGCATTGGGTCGGTTATGGGAGGAATATGAAGAGGCCATTAATGGCACGAGTGGTTAAAGCCACCACCACCCTCAATTGAACCCCCAATCACCTTCAGAACTCGGAGAGGAGAGAAACCCCCAAGAACCCAGAGGAAATTGTGCTCTCTAGGCTCGAATCGGCATGGCTCCACAACCTCCCCGAGCTCCCATGGTGTACACGAGAACGACAAGGAGGCAAGCTCCCCAGCAGGTCCGATCCTCCTTCTCTCTCTCAGTGCTTAGATCTTAATCCAACTGGGGCTTGATTCGAGTTCAAACGGGCTCGAATCGTGCACCCAAAGGTGCTCGTTTTCGAGCATTTTCCTCCTCCCCGAAACCCCTACTCCGGCCACCACCGGCCGGCAAATGACCCCCTATCGCCGGCCACCACCTCAACGGAGGTGGTGGTGGCACTTGCCGGCCGGGGAGATGTGAGGGTGGCCGGGAAATCGCCCCGCAAAGTCACCCAGGACGGGCCATCGCAAGCCATTGGCTGATCGGGGACGATGGCTGTGAGCCGTCCGATCTGCCGCCATCTGATATTCGCAGACCCATTTAAATGTTTTTAATTTAATAAATTGTATTTTGTCACATTTTTGGCAGTACTTTGCATTAAATATTAAAAATACTTAGAGGCTCCTAGGGAAAATTGGTCCAACATCAAAGTTGGAGCCCCTGATGTCTAGTTTAATCCAAAATTGAGTTCACTCGATTTGGATCCCTGGTTAGGGCACAACACTCATTTTGGTGAGGTCTGTCCATAGGGCTAACCAGAGTTTGGTTTTGATGCCCACCTCAATCTAGAACTCCAAATGACTTGAAATTTGGGGTGTAGGCTATTCTTATATACATCTAACACATATCCCAAAATCAGAATTTTTGGAGAATATTTTTCTATAGTTTTTGAAAAAATTCAATAATCCAAAGGTGATTTAATTAGGTGCCTTAAACACCTCAAAACCCTTCCAAACTTGGATGTGTAGTCTTAGAGAGCATACTAGGTCTCTGATTAAAATCTCATAATTTTTGGAGTTGATTTGGTAGGGTAATTTTCAAAGTCAATCCTAGGCTCCCTAGGTTAGGGAAAAACTTTGGGTGAGTGCCCCCACTCCTCCACAAAGCCAATTGGCTTCATATTTTGGGTGCACATCACCCTCACCCATGCCAACCCTTGGTCCAAGCTTGGTGGCCATTGGAGGTGGTTTACCCTAGTAATTTGCAAAGGGGCTAATTGCTATTTGCACCCCAACTAGGCACCCAAAAACCCCACTCTTCACCAAATGTTAGTAGGACCTTGGGTGACCATTCACTGACCTCTGGCCAAAGTAGTGAGTAGTTTGAACTTGGACAAGGTAGGGAACTTTCCTTGGACTTTTGTTTGCTTAAGGGTTAATTTGGGGTAAAAGTGGTCATAGGCTAATTCAGGAGTGTAGAGGGGCTTCCTCCCACTGATTGAATATGTGGCTTTGGTCACTGACTTGGGGTGTATGGGACACCCCAAGGAGCCCATCTTGGAAGAGTTGGGCTTGGTGTTCCCTTAAACCCTAGTGGTTAACCTTAGGGTGCTCTTTAGGGCTTGTGAAGGACATAGGAGTGTTTGTCCTTGGAGAGGTGTGTAATGGACTCCTTTGAGTTCTTTGAGTGTTATAATACCCTCACAAGAAGTTTGGGTGAATTTGGGGAAGTATGGACCTTAATCCTAGGTTAAACCCTAAGGGGTGCAATTAGAGATCAATGAAGGAAGAGGGGTCAAACCTTAATGGTTTGACCCAAAATTTTGGGGAGATGGTCATGGAGACCAGAGGGTCCTACTGTGAGAAATTGGTAGGATTTGGAGTTGCCAAACCTAGGTAATAAATCCTTGGGTAGATTTGTAAATATTTAGGTTTTTGGGCTTTAGGAAGAAATAATACTTAGTGATTAACCATATTCTGTCACCAACTTAGTTTTGATGTTATAAATCTCTGGAGATTCTATTAGAACCATTAGAAAACTTTTGAAGGTCCAAATTGTAATTATTCATATTGTTGGCAAATTTTTGGGATGATTAATTTTAGGGTGTTAGTTTTCTGTAATTGCATGAAACTTTGCTGGATGACATTTCATACTATTATGAACCCACATTAATTGTCTCATAATTTATGGATTAATATTTTTGGTACCTCTAGCTCAATTTGGAATTAATTGCAAATATATCTTTTGTGGAAATTACAAATGTAACCTCTATGGAATATGGTCAAATTTTGTAGGGCTGAATATTTTAGTATGAATCACCTCTGTATAAATTTGCATAAGGTTTGGAGTTCATATGAGGGTACCTCCTTTGGAAATAATTGGAAATAAATGGATTTTGGAATTTTTAATAATAGTAAATCTTGCTGGAGTTTCCTAAAATTTCATATTTACTGATTACTTGGTACCCTTGATTTATGTAAAAATTGTGGTAGGCATTGGAAGTCAGAAAAGTACACCTGTAGTTCAAACCTTAGGAAGTTGCATTTTGGAAAAATTGTTTTAAATATTAATAATATTAAGAAAAATATGATTCTCTGGAATTTGCCTTAAAATATCATGCTAGACTCCAATAAATAGATTGGGTCAGTTGGATGAATATTTGGAGTACCTCTAGTTGTAGGCTTCATGTAGTCAGTTTGGTCTGCGTATAGTAAAACTGTGAAACTTAGGAATTTAGTGGCATAATAGGTGGAGATGGGGTGCAGGTGGTGTACATGGGCTGTTTAGTTAGTAGTGAGTCCTCACAAGGAAGTGTATGTGAGGAAAGTGTACTTGGTGGGTCGAGGGTAAGGTCGTCATGGGGATTGACGAAAGATTGTCTTTTCCCTTTAGTGTCTTAAAGCCCTTAGGACTAATCCAGGTGAAGTTCTATGTGGGCTCTTGTGGGTAGTATCTAGTAACATTAGGTGTCTTGGGAAAGGAGTCTTGGGGAGTCTTCCCAGTATAACTCTTATCACCGTAGTGAGCCCCTTACAGGGTAACCCTCGGGGAGTCCAAGCTTAACCATAAGTTGTAGGAGTATAAAAGATGCTCAAGACTAACAAATAACACATTCACTCACACTCCGTGGTCACGGGAGTTTGGATGGTTTGGTACCCCGAGTGTAGGCTCGGTGGGGGTTGGTGCGGATTGTTGATCTGGGAGATTCAGCCTGGTACTTGGTTGGGCAAGTTAAGCCCAGGTGGTTTATGTTAGAGTTCGTAGATAAATAATAGAACATGTTGCATGTGCACAAGGTGGTGGGTCCTTAGTGTTGGCGATCGTTGCAAAGACGTTGACACTCGGGCTCGGCAAGTGTGGTATTTATACTTAGCCATAAAAGTCTGGCGGTCCAGCCAGTAAGAGTACACAGATGCTCCATGGGTTTGCGTTGAGGCGTACGATAGGTCTAGGTTAGGTAGTGCATATACCAACCTAGAGGTGGGCGAGGCCCAACCCACCGCTTCCGTTTGCCACTACGGGAGTATCCTAGGAGTCTTGCACGCTCCAAAAAGGGGGAACTAAAGGTCTATGCGCATAGAGTCGTAGTGAGTAAGTTGCACTTGTATGAACATAACATAACAGCATACCTTGCATGTCATAGCATAAAACATTGCATTTCAACCTACCCCTAACGTATAAGTCAGTTATGGGACTTCTTATACGGTAGGCCCTGCTAAACGACCCCTTGGTCTATAGGTTTGTATGGGCATTCCTATAAATCAATGGTTACTTTTATTATACCTTACTTGCCATTATACATACTGCTTACTGCTCTTTATGTACTTTTACCATGCTTTTATTTACAGCTTCATTTATTATATATACTCACTTGTGTAGTGGTGGATCTTTCCATAACTAGTTTCCCTGTCACCTGCATTTGCTTACCCCCTTTGTTTACCTCCGCTTCGTCCTCCCGCTCGGTGCCTAGGAGTCACTGGGAGAGGGGTGGGGGATTGGCTGAGTCATGTTTGACTGACGGTCGGTGGACCTTATCATTTTAGGAGACCGCGGCGACGGGGCAGCACCAGAGGCCAGTGCAGATAGAGGCGGGGCAGTCTAGCACAGGAGCACCGATGACAGGATCTGTGAGTGTTAGTTTTAGTTGATTTGCTTCCGCGAGTGATCTTTGTAGTGAGGCTATTATGTGTCGGGCAGAAGCCCTTGCTATCTTATCTTCTTGTATCAGTTATGTATGTGGACATCTCTTGATGGTTTAAATTATATGTGATGTGGACTTGGCCTTTTTAGTCATTTAAGCTTTACTTTTCTTTGTGATCGAATTGGCCGGCTGGATCGGCGTTTTGTAGTGGCGACCATCCCGAGTGAGGGTGTCACCGCAAAACGGCGGTTCTGGGCCTAAGACCTGGTGGCTTTTGCAAAAAAAGGGGGGGTCTTACACATAGCAGGTGGAACCAAACACCCGAAGGTGTGCCACGCTTGGCTTTTCCTTGAACATCAATTCATGCGGGGTCTTCATATTGATGGGACTGAGAGGCATCCTGTTGATGACGTCGGCAGCACAAGACATTCCCTCCGCCCAGAAGGACTTTGGGATACTCTTGGCATGCAGCCAACACTTGCAGGTCTCCGTCAGATGACGGATCTTTCGCTCTGCAACTCCGTTTTGCTGTGGAGTATGCGCACAAGTAAGCTTCCTCCGGATGCCCGCCTTCCTGCAAAAAGTAGAGAACTCACCAGAGGTGAACTCCCCTCCGTTTTCAATCCTCAGCTTCTTAACCCGCAGTCCAAGACGACCCTCCACAAGCTCCTTGAACTCCACAAACATGGCAAACGCCTCCGCCTTCTCCTTCAAGAAATATACCCAGACATATCTGGTGTAATCATCGATCAACACCAGCATATATTTGCTGCCTCCGAGGCTTGGGGTAGCAGTCGGTCTCATCAAGTCACCGTGGATGCACTCCAACGACACACTACTCCTTGTCTGCGACTTGTCAAACGGTAGTCGATGAGACTTGCCGAACTAACATCCCGCGCACACATGACCGTCTCCGTAGGAAGATAGACTAGGCAGGCCCTTGACCAGACCTTTCACCGCCATAGCTTTCAGCTTATCCATTCCTACGTGCCCCAACCTCTCGTTCCATATCACAGCACTGTCGTTTTTCCTCATCTTGTCAATGTAAGAACTTGTCGAAAGCACGAACAAGTCTTTAGCTCTCCTCCCCACATGAACTACCTCAGCCTTCACCGCCTCCATATTCCGAAGAAACCTCACTTCTGTTGGGCCAAACAGAACTTGATACCCAGCGTCTACAGCGTTGGTCACGGAAAAGAGATTTTTCCTCATTCCGGGCACATGATAGACACTCTTCAAAGTTAGTGGCCCTCTATCACTACCCAAGGAAACAACCCCCACCTTCTCTACAGCATGCACGGTATTATCAGCAGTAATAATGGTATCATTACCTGAATAAGGTTGCGCTGAAGAAAGCTTCGACTCGTCCCCGGTGAGGTGATGACCACACCCCGAGTCCACGATCCAGTCCTCCTGATAGTTGATAGGAGCCTCAGCTCCAACAGAAGCCGAGAAGGCTCCTCCCCATCCTCCATCAACCTGCCTGGCTTCAGCTTCCCCCTTTCCTGCAGCAGCATGCCCCGGCTGAAGGTTCACCCGGCACTCCTTCTTGATGTGACCAACCTTTCCGCACCTGAAGCACTTGGGACCTTCCCCCTTCTTCTTCTCTTCAGCCTTTGGGGCATAGCCCCTCTCCTGCTGTCCAGAAGTTGACGGCTCATTGCCTCCTCCAACGGTCTTCTTCTTATCCCATTTCTTCTTCTTTCCTGTGAAGAGAACTTCGCCATCTCCCCCAGACACTGACGCCCCCGCCATCTGCCTTGCCAGACTCTCCTGCGAAGCAAGCAGATTTTCCAACTCCAGTAGAGACGGCTGATTTGCCCAACCCTGCACCGACGTCACAAAGGCAACATATTCCTTCCGCAAGCCACATATGATGTGCCTCTTCAGCTTCGCCTCAGAAATTGGCTCATCAGGATCCAGCGCTGAAATCTCGGCGCACAAGTTCTTCATCTTCAAGAAGAACGTAGAGATAGAAAGATCACCTTGAGCCGATCTGGCCAGCTCATTCTCCAGGAATTGAAGTCTTGCCACATTCTTTTTGTTAAACAGCCCATCCAGGGCTCTCCAGATCTCTGCAGCTTATGCACACCCCAAGATGTGATCAAACAAATCAGGTGATATTGCCCTCTTCAGGGCGAACTCTGCTTTGGCATTAATCCGCCTCCAGTTCCTCACCTCATGATGGTTATCTCCAACCAAAAAGACTTCCTCCGTGCTCTCTCCTCCAACCACCTCCCAGAGGTCCTCACCCAGAAGATAACTCTGCATACAAGACCTCTACTTCCTAAAGTTGGTCGAGTTTAGCATCTCAATTCCAAGACCCCTCGCTTCCATGGCTCTACCACTGGTTCCTTCTTCACAAAGGCTATGGCTACACTAAGTTGTTCACTGCTCTATCCACTCCAACCTGGCTCTGACACCATGTGAATTTTTTTCGAATCTTTATGGAGTGAGCAGGAATCATACAACTTAGAGTTCACAAGCCAAACAACCAGAAGCAAATGGAGGCAAACAAGTAATCTTTATTGATAACAACAATCTTCATTACATGGAGAGGTATACATGGCGAGACATGATTTCGCCAGCACACAAAACCAAAGAGAAAATTACATAACATGAAGGAAGATAACTGAGACCGCTCCAGACCGCGCGGTCTCCTTGTCGATCTCTGCAAGCTGCCTAACCGCACAACACTGCCGGTTGCAGAACACCACCTCAGACCGCTGAGCTGACCGCACCCTACTTACGAACTCCATTGATTCTCCCGAACTCCAGCAACCCACACTGCAAGCCGCAGACCGCCCGAACACTTTCAGAGGAAGAGGTGATCGCTGCAGACCGCACTATCCGCAGAAGCTGCACAAGAAAAGTTCAATCAGCAGACCGCCCGGTCACAATAATACAGACCGCAGGAATTAGGATAAACTCAGCTTACACTTGGTGTGTTTTAATTTGCTGCTACAGTGACTCCTATTTATAGGCGTGGGACCTGATCCAATCACCACCCTATGAGATAGGATCACCACCCCCAGACTGGGCGACCAGACCGGTCAACCCGCGGCATTAGCAACAGTCCTTTCTGCTTCATTTGATGAGCTCGTCGGCTTCACTCCAGACCGCGGGAGATC
Organism: Dactylorhiza incarnata; assembly: GCA_033032865.1. Lineage (NCBI taxonomy): Eukaryota > Viridiplantae > Streptophyta > Magnoliopsida > Asparagales > Orchidaceae > Dactylorhiza > Dactylorhiza incarnata. Next base: position 1,458,671 of record JAWHQI010000278.1, on the reverse strand, counting down.
GCCACTCCTTCAGTCAGATCGCGACTCCACAAGGAGATCGCCAGACCTCCAAGAAGCCGCCCACCACCAGTGTTTGCCCGAGACCGCAAACACTGTCTGTTCGCCACAAGACCGCGAACACCTGTTCGCATGCCGGCCTCCTTCTGAGACCGAGAACAGAGACCTGTTCGCATACCAGCCTTCTCCTGAGACCGCGAACGGAGACCGCGCGACTAAGAGCCTTAGTCCGCGAAAACCACCAGAAAACCCAGACAGCCACCAGACCGAATTCCTGGAAACCTGGACCAACCTGTGCGGTCACATCAGACCGGCATAGCCTTGAAGAAGGCAGCCCTCCACGCGGTCACAAACAGACCACGCAACCTGAAGACGCCAACCCGCCACGCGGTCACAGATAGACCGCGCGGCCTCACCTTCAGCCGCCTTGGACAGATACCAGCGGTCATGCCCGGAGACTGCGGCTAGGCTAAGACAAACCAGACCGCAGAACAGATCGCCAGGTCGTGTGGTCTCACCAGACCGCCCGACCTCCTCCCAGACCGCTCAGATCCAAAAACTCCATAAACTTCCACTTCAACATTTTCAACACTCCCCCTTGAAGTGGGAAGTTGAAAACAGCCCCAGTAAGCTCCTTAGTCGTGTGAACGACCCCTTCGCCAGCGCCTTTGTGAAGATGTCAGCAATGTTGTCCTGACTCCAAACATGCTCGACCGAATGAGACCCCTCCAGCACCTTCTCACGAATGAAATGATGCTCGATCTCGATATGCTTGGTCCTCGCGTGACAAACTGGATTAGTAACCAGTTTGAGAGCACTCTTGTTGTCACCGCGGAGCAGAGTCGGACCCCGAACCTCCTTATGGACGTATCCAACCAACCTCCTAAGCCAGATGGCTTCCTGAGCTGCCAAGGCCGAAGCGTTGTATTCCGCTTCCGTGGTTGAGACCGACACAGAATCCTGCTTCTTGTTGCACCATGATATAGCCGTGGGGCCCGCCATGAAGACGTATCCAGACGTCGACTTCTGATCATCCGAATCTCCCCCGTAATCAGCGTCCATGTACCCATGCACCTCGAAGCCCGCATCCCTCCTGTAAAGGAGACCCATATCTGAAGTCGCCTTGACATACTTCAATATACTCTTGGCCGCTAGAAGATGAGGCATCGGTGGTTCCGCCATATAACGGCTCACCCTGCCAACTGCATATGCAATATCCGGCCTAGTGATCGTAAGATAGATCAAGCTCCCGACCAGAGCTCGGAACACCAACAGATCTCCCAAAATCCTTCCCTCATCCTTGCGAAGTTTTATGGCCTTCTCCAGAGGTGTGGAAGTGCACTTCCCTTCCTTCATGTCGAACCGCTCCACGATCCGTTCCGCATATCCAGCCTGGGACACCAGCACTCCACTCTCCTTCCTCTGCACCTCGAGTCCAAGGAAATGGTGAAGCTCACCGAGATCCTTCATCTCAAACCTGATAGATAGCTCTGCCCGAAGCTGCGCTACCTCCTCCTTCGAATTCCCCGTCACGATCATATCGTCGACGTAAAGCAGCACGATGACTTGAAGCTCCCCACTCTTCTTGACAAACAAGCTTGAGTCTGAGTCTGAAGCACAAAAACCGCAGAATAAGAGATACTCTGCTATCTTTCCATACCACGCCCTCGGAGCTTGCTTCAACCCATACAGGGCCTTCTTCAACTTGCAGACATGCTCCGGAAAATCTTCAGATAAGAAGCCTGGCGGCTGGACCATGAAGATGTCCTTGTCAATCTCGCCGTACAAGAACGCATTCTTTACGTCAAGCTGCCAAATCTTCCACCCCCAACACGCCACCAAGGCAATCACAACCCGAACTGAAGTCATTTTTGCCACCGGACTGAATGTCTCTTCATAGTCTTCACCGTATTGCTGCGAGAACCCCCGAGCCACAAGGCGAGCCTTGTACCGCTCCATACTGTCGTCAGCCTTCTTCTTAAGCTTGTAGACCCACTTGCATGTCACATGGGTGATGCCCTTGGGCTTGGGCACCAGAGACCAAGTCTCATTCTTCTCAAGAGCACTCATCTCTTCCTGCATAGCCGAATCCCATTGTTCCACGCCTTTGTCCTTTTCAAAGATCGACGGCTCCCTCTCATCCAAGGGACCAGCAAAGAAACACGAGACAAAGCTCACCATGTTTGCTCCTGTATAGCGATCAGGGGCAATGATAGTTCGCTTCGATCTCCGCAACGCCTTCCCCTAACTCGCAGTATCTTCAGCTGCTTCTTCCCTAGCCCCTCTTCCAGACGTACTCGGAGCATCGCTCCCCCTGCTTCATGATCCAGAAGCCTTCGCCTCAGAACTAGAAATTGATGGACCACCTGGTGACACAGGTAGCTCCACCTGAAGATTTTCCACAGCTTTCTCTGGCTCCTCCACCCTGCTCTTTGGTAGCTCAACACCAGAACCCCTCTTGTACGATGTCACCTCGTAGAACACGACATCGCGAGATACAACAAATCTCCGTGTCTCCGGGTCCATGCACTTCCAGCCCTTCTTCCGGTCATCATGCCCCACGAAGACTAGCTTCCTTGTTTTCGCATCTAAATTCGTCCGAAGCGCATCTGGAACGTGCACATAGCAGGTGGAACCAAACACCCGAAGGTGTGCCACGCTTGGCTTTTCCTTGAACATCAATTCATGCGGGGTCTTCATATTGATAGGACTGAGAAGCATCCTGTTGATGACGTCGGCAGCACAAGACATTCCCTCCGCCCAGAAGGACTATGGGATACTCTTGGCATGCAGCCAACACTTGCAGGTCTCCGTCAGATGACAGATCTTCCGCTCTGCAACTCCATTTTGCTGTGGAGTATGCGCACAAGTAAGCTCCTTCCGGATGCCTTCCTTCCTGCAAAAAGTAGAGAACTCACCAGAGGTGAACTCCCCTCCGTTGTCAGTCCTCAGCTTCTTAACCCGCAGTCCAAGCCGACCCTCCACAAGCTTCTTGAACTCCACAAACTTGGCAAACGCCTCCGCCTTCTCCTTCAAGAAATATACCCAGACATATCTGGTGTAATCATCGATCAACACCAGCATATATTTGCTACCTCCGAGGCTTGGGGTAGCAGACGGTCCCATCAAGTCAACGTGGATGCACTCCAACGGTACACTACTCCTTGTCTGCGACTTGTCAAACGGTAGTCGATGAGACTTGCCGAACTGACATCCCGCGCACACATGACCGTCTCTGTAGGAAGATAGACTAGGCAGGCCCTTGACCAGACCTTTCATCGCCATAACTTTCAGCTTATCCATTCCTACGTGCCCCAACCTCTTGTGCCATATCACATCACTGTCATTTTCCTCATCTTGTTAACGTAAGAACTTGTCGAAAGCACGAACAAGTCTTTAGCTCTCCTCCCCACATGAACTACCTCAGCCTTCACCGCCTCCATATTCCGAAGAAACCTCACTTCTGTTGGGCCAAACAGAACGTGATACCCAGCGTCTACAACGTTGGTCACGGAGAAGAGATTTTTCCTCATTCCGGGCACATGATAGACACTCTTCAAAGTTAGTGGCCCTCTATCACTGCCCAAGGAAACAACCCCCACCTTCTCTACAACATGCACTGTATTATCAGCAGTAATAATGACATCATTACCTGAATAAGGTTGCGCTGAAGAAAGCTTCGACTCGTCCCCGGTGAGGTGATGACCACACCCCGAGTCCACGATCCAGTCCTCCTGATAGTTGATAGGAGCCTCAGCTCCAACAGAAGCCGAGAAGGCTCCTCCCCATCCTCCATCAACCTGCCTGGCTTCAGCTTCCCCATTTCCTGCAGCAGCATGCCCCGGCTGAAGGTTCACCCGGCACTCCTTCCTGATGTGACCAACCTTTCCCCACCTGAAGCACTTGGGACCTTCCCCCTTATTCTTCCCTTCAACCTTAAGGGCATAGCCCCTCTCCTGCTGTCCAGAAGTTGAAGGCTCATTGCCTCCTCCAGCTGTCTTCTTCTTATCCCATTTCTTCTTCTTTCCTGTGAAGAGAACTTCGTCATCTCCACCAGACACTGACACCCCCGCCATCTGCCTTGCCAGACTCTCCTGCGAAGCAAGCAGATTTTCCAGCTCCAGCAGAGACGGCTGATTTGCCCAACCCTGCACCGACGTCACAAAGGCAACATATTCCTTCTGCAAGCCACGGATGATGTGCCTCTTCAGCTTCGCCTCAGAAATTGGCTCATCAGGATCCAGCGCTGAAATCTCGGCGCACAAGTTCTTCATCTTCAAGAAGAACGTAGAGATAGAAAGATCACCTTGAGTCGATCTGGCCAGCTCATTCTCCAGGAATTGAAGTCTTGCCACATTCTTTTTGTTAAACAGCCCATCCAGGGCTCTCCAGATCTCTGCAGCTGATGCGCACCCCAAGATGTGATCAAACAAATCAGGTGATATTTTCCTCTTCAGGGCGAACTCTGCTTTGGCATTAATCCGCCTCCAGTTCCTCACCTCATGATGGTTATCTCCAACCAAAAAGACTTCCTTCGTGCTCTCTCCTCCAACCACCTCCCAGAGGTCCTCACCCAGAAGATAACTCTGCATACAAGACCTCCACTTCTTAAAGTTGGTCGAGTTTAGCATCTCAATTCCAAGACCCCTCGCTTCCATGGCTCTACCACTGGTTCCTTCTTCACAAAGGCGATGGCTAGACTAAGTTGTTCACTACTCTATCCACTCCAACCTGGCTCTGATACCATGTGAAATTTTTTCGAATCTTTATGGAGTGAGCAGGAATCATACAACTTAGAGTTCACAAGCCAAACAACCAGAAGCAAATGGAGGCAAACAAGTAATCTTTATTGATAACAACAATCTTCATTACAGGGAGAGGTATACATGGCGAGACATGATTTCGCCAGCACACAAAACCAAAGAGAAAATTACACAACTTGAAGGAAGATAACTGAGACTGCTCCAGACCGTGCGGTCTCCTTGCCGATCTCTGCAAGCTGCCTAACTGCACAACACTGCCGGTTGTAGAACACCACCTCAGAGCGCTGAGTTGACCGCACCCTACTTACGAACTCCACTGATTCTCCCGAACTCCAGCAACCCACACTACAAGCCGCAGACTGCCCGAACACTTTCAGAGGAAGAGGTGATCGCTGCAGACCGCACTATCCGCAAAACCTGCACAAGAAAAGTTCAATCAGCAGACCGCCCGGTCACAATAATACAGACCGCAGGAATTAGGATAAACTCAGCTTACACTTGGTGTGTTTTAATTTGCTGCTACAGTGACTCCTATTTATAGGCGTGCGACCTGATCCAGTCACCACCCTATGAGATAGGATCCCCACCCCCAGACCGCGCGACCAAATCGGTCAATCCGTGCGATTAGCAACAGTCCTTTCTGCTTCATTTGATGAGCTCGCCGGCTTCACTCCAGACCGCGGGAGATCGCCACTCCCTCAGTCAGATCGCGACTCCACAAGGAGATCGCCAGACCGCCAAGAAGCCGCCCACCACCAGTGTTTGCCCGAGACCGCAAACACTGTCTGTTCGCCACAAGACCGTGAACACCTGTTCGCATGCCGGCCTCCTTCTGAGACCGGGAACAGAGACCTGTTCGCATACCAGCCTTCTCCTGAGACCGCGAACAGAGATCGCGTGACTAAGAGCCTTAGTCCGCGAAAACCACCAGAAAACCCAGACAGCCAGCAGACCGGATTCCTGGAAACCTGGACCAACCTGTGCGGTCACATCAGACCGACACAGCCTTGAAGAGGGCAGCCCTCCACGCGGTCACAAACATACCACACAACCTGAAGACGCCAACCCGCCACGCGGTCACAGACAGACCGCGCGGCCTCACCTTCAGCCGCCTTGGACAAATACCAGCGGTCATGCCAGGAGACTACGGCTAGGCTAAGACAAACCAGACCGCGGAACAGATCGCCAGGTCGTGCGGTCTCACTAGACCGCCCGACCTCCTCCCAGACCGTTCAGATCCAAAAACTCCACAAACTTCCACTTCAACATTTTCAACATAGCGGAGGCGGCGGCCTGGACAAAAACCGATCGGAAGGCTAAGGGCCTGATTCGGTTATTCCTAGCAGATTCAATCTTGACCAACGTCATGGAGGAGACTTCAGCACAAAGTCTGTGGCGTAAGTTGGAATCCCTCTACCTGAGCAAGTCCCTGGTAAATAAATTGCTATTGAGGAAGAAGTGGTATAAACTTCGGTTGCGTGAGGGTGATTATTTTTCAGAGCACCTAACTCAATTCAACACCATTGTGAGTAAGCTAATCTCTATTGGTGAGAAGATCTCAGATGAGGATAGAGCCATCACCTTGTTGTGCTCTCTGCCAGATTCATGGGACAATCTGATTGTCGTGATTGGAGGGAGTGGAGACAAGGAACTATCATACGATACTGTATGTGCAGCTCTTTTATCTGAGGAGACCAGGAGAGGAGGTTCTGAGGCGACGAGCAATGGTGCTTTGAGTGTGTCTAGATCCCGTCCTCAACGAAGGGAGAGCAAGCAGGGTGGATATCGAGATAAGTCTCGAGGGAGATCCAAGAGCCAGGAGAGCGAGAAGAGTAAGAAGCCCGTTCGGTGCTGGAAGTGCAATGAGACTGGTCATGTGAAGTCTCAATGTCCGAACAAGGCCGTTCAGAATAAGGAGACACCGACAACTTCTGGTACGAAGAAGGAGGGAGATGGCGGTGACATGTACATCGTTGATGCGTGTGTTGCACAGCGAGATTCTAATTTATGGTATGTAGACACAGGAGCATCATACCACATGACCCCTCATAGGCACTGGTTCTGTGAGTATGAGAAGTTTGACGGTGGAGATGTCATGCTGGGTGATGATTCTGCTGTGCAGATCATTGGGCGTGGCAAGGTGATGTTGAAGTTGTGTAATGGGACCACAAGGTCTCTTCCAAATGTGATGCACATTCCTGGGATGAGCAGGAATTTAATCTCGGTGGGTTCCATGGCGGATGCAGGAGTGCACTTCAGCTGTGGCAAGCAAACTTGCAAGATGTCAAGAGGGGCAATGGTGATTGCCACTGAGTAAGACATGGAACACTGTCTACTCTGATTTCTGATACAGTGGTTCCAAGTGGGGCTCTTATCTCGGAGAGTCAGGAGGTTAACCAGGAGGAGGTGTCCAGGCTGTGGCATCATCGGCTTGGGCATATCAGTGAGAAGGGGATGTCAGCCATGGCATCCGGTCAGATGGTGGAAGGCGTGCTGGAGTGCTCCACAAGCCTTGGGTTCTGTGAACATTGCCTGCTTGGCAAACAGACTAGGGTAAGATTTCGTGGGACGGGCACAAGGGAAACTGAAGTGCTGGAGCTGATACACAATGATGTGTTTGGGCCAACTCCAGCTCCATCTCTAGGCGGCACAAGGTACTATGTGTCCTTTACCGATGACCTCTCACGGTATTCCTGGATTTATTTTCTCAGGTCCAAGTCAGAAGTTCTGGACAGGTTCAAGGAGTTTAAGAACCTGGTGGAGAACCATTTGGAGAGAAAGGTGAAGGTCCTCCATTCTGATAATGGAGGGGAGTACTGCTCTGATGCCTTTGAGCAGTACTGTACTGAGCATGGGATTGCACGGCAGAAGACCACACCGTATACTCTAGAGCAGAATGGAGTGTCGGAGAGGCTGAACAGGACCTTGATGGAGAAGGCCAGGTGCATGCTCAGTTGGGCAGGTTTGGGGAAGGAGTTCTGGGCTGAAGCAGTGGCGACTGCAAATTACCTGAAGAACAGGTCCCCTACATCTGATGTGGAGGGATGTACTCCCTTTGAAGTCATCTTCAAGAGAAAGCCAAACTTGGCCTATGCTCGTGTGTTGGGGTGTGATGCATATGTTCACATTCCAAAGGAGAAGAGGGGGAAGCTTGATGTCAAGTCTGAGAAGTGCATCTTTATGGGTTACAAAGATGGCATTAAATGCTACAAGCTTTGGAACCCTGTGACCAGGACTGTTACATTCAGCAAGGATGTGGTGTCTCATGAAACCAGTCCTCAGGCAGTCACACAAGCTGAGAAGGACAAGGAAGCAAAGAAAGGGACAGTGGTGGTGGAAGAAAGCTTTGAGGAAGAAGCTACTACTGTTGGGGCTGAATCTGATTCTGAATCAGATGATTTGGAGGTGGTGAGAAGTGATGATGAGTCAGAAGATGAGGCTGAAGAAATTCCACTTCTGAGGAGATCGACAAGGGAAAGAAAGGCACCAGTAAGATATCCCCAATGTGCAGTGGCTGCACAGTGTTGCCTAAGTATGCTTGGTGAAGATCCAATCTCTGCCAGAGATGCTAGATCAAGGGCTGATTCAAATCAGTGGGAGCTAGCCATGGTGGATGAAATGGAGTCTCTGAGGAAGAATTAGACTTGGTGTCTGTGTAAGCTTCCAAAGGGGAGGAAGGTCATTGGATGTAAATGGGTCTTCAAGCAGAAGGTGAAGGGGGATGGCACTGTGGAGAAATACAAGGCAAGGTTGGTTGTAAAGGGATTCTCCCAGGTAGAAGGTGTTGACTATGATGAGATCTTCTCACATGTAGCCAAGATGACGTCGATCAGATTAGTTCTCTCTATTGCGGGAGCGCATGATCTAGAGATTGAACAGATGGATGTGAAGACGGCGTTTCTTCACGGTGATCTAGAGGAGGAGATATACATGAAGCAGCCGGAAGGATTCGAAGCCAAGGGCAAGGAGGATCAGGTCTGCAGGTTGAAGAAGTCCTTGTATTGACTAAAGCAATCTCCGAGAATGTGGTACCAGAAATTCGACACCTACATGCTGGAGTTAGGTTTTGAAAGGTCGAATTTGGACCACTGTGTGTACATCCAGAGAAAGGGAGAGCAGTTCATCTTCCTGACACTCTATGTAGATGATATGCTGCTGGTGGGCAATAGTGTCAGGATGATCCAACATGTGAAGAAGCTGCTCTCAGCCAAATTCGAGATGAAGGATTTGGGGCCAGCAAGTGTCATCTTGGGAATGCAGATTTTCAGGGATCGAAGCAAGAAGAAGCTTTGGTTGGGGCAGCAGAGGTACATCGAGGAGATGTTGAAGAAGTTTAACATGACGGACCGCAAGCCAGTGGGAGCACCAATGGCAGTTGGGTGCAAGTTATCTGCAGAGATGAGCCCAAAGACACAAAATGAGGTCGAGGACATGGCGAAGGTCCCTTATGCTAGTGCAGTGGGAAGCTTGATGTACGCCATGGTTTGCACTCGCCCTGACATTGCTCAAGCAGTGGGAGTGTTGAGCCGATATATGGCTACACCGGGAAAGGAACACTGGAGCGCGGTGAAGCATGTGTTCAGGTATCTCAGAGGCACTTCAAATTACTCCCTATGTTTTGAAGGAGCTGGCGAAGAAGGAGTCCGGGACGTGGTTGGGCACGTGGACTCAGATTGGGGAGGTGATCTGGATAGCAGGAGATCCACCAGTGGATACGTGTTCACACTGTTTGGAGGTGCTATCAGTTGGATGAGTCGGAGGCAATGCGTGGTGGCACTCTCATCGACGGAGGCAGAGTACATGGCTCTCACTCATGCGAGCAAGGAGGCCATATGGCTGCGGAGGATATGTTTGGAGCTCGGGTTTGAGCAGGGGCCAGTGAAGCTGCGGTATGACAGTCAAGGGGCTATTCAGCTAGCCATGAATCCAGCCTTCCACGCACGAACCAAGCACATTGACATCCAGTACCATTTCATCCGGGAGAGGGTGGAGAAGAAGGTAGTTCAACTGGAGAAGGTGGACACGATGGAGAACAGCTCAGATTTTCTTACCAAGGTGGTTCCTGCTGCCAAATTTTAGTGGTGTGCAACGGCCGTAGGGTTGAAGAAGAAGGTTGGAGGAGCAGCTCTCATCGGAGGAAGATGTTCACCAAGTGGGAGAATGTTGGAGTTGGGGAACACTTCTGGTCAGGATTCGTCGAACGGCGTTCGACGAACGGAGAAGAATTCGTCGAACTCCGCCTGTGCTTGAAGAATGAAGAAGGGTTCGTCGAACGGTGTTCGACGAATGGAGAAGGGTTCGTCGAACGGTGTTCGATGAACGGGTCCTTGCCTCAGCGGTTCGTGAATCGCTCGACGCCTGCGCTCGACGCCCGTGTTCAATGCTCGACGCCTGCGCTCGATGCCTGCGCTCGACGCCTCTGCTCGACGCCTGCGCTCGATGCCTGCGCTCGACGCCTGCGCTCGACGCCTGCGCTCGATGCTCGACGCCTGACGTACATGCTGTCTCAGTTGGTTCCGTCTCAGTGGATGTTATTGGACCGTCTCAGCGGATGTTATTGGACCGTCTCAGCGGTTGGTTGGTCTGAGCCCGGTCTGGCGCCCTATTTAAAGGGTGCCTAACCCTGGTTTAGGGTTAGAGAACTGAAGAGAAGAGAGAGATTAAGTCCACGAGAGTGCATTAGTTTTTGCGCGGTGTTCCTTGGCGGCGGTTCCTATGTTCTTGTCTGAGAGTGTTGTGTGAGGTAGGATCGGATCTGATCCTTGTAACCTTGTAAGCTGTAATCCGTCTTGTTGATTAAAGAGCAAGTGAAGAGGAAGGGGGAGAGGGGACATAGCCCGGCTTGGGTGAACCTCTGTATATCTGTGTCTTCTGTGATTTTTCTGTGTTTTGTTGTTTCAATTTCTTTCGACTTTCTCGCCTCGGCACACCCTGTTTCTTTACACTTATAGTGCATGAAATATTAAAATTAGAATTAATATTATTAGCCCGCTCAATTAAACGAGCGGGATAAGGAATACGGGGCTGAAATTCTTGAAGAGGGAGAGGGAGTGTGGCAAGTGAAATCTCTTCTCCAAGATCGATGTCTAAATCACCCACAAAAGTTACCGCCAACACATTTGAAGTTGTCGGTGGTGTTCTTTTAGGCTGATCGGTGACCGTTTTTAAAGTTACCCTACTTTATTCTCCAAATTCCGTAAAGACCTTTGCAAATTGCGGACATCCGCATCATTTTAGAAATATATTTATTAACTACCTCCTCGAGATAAGGCGGTTTAGGGGCTTGCGAAGGAAGAGAAGAATTTGGAGGAGCAAGAGGAGGATTACTCGCGTTACCTTGAGCTCCCCAAGATAAATTGGGGTGGTTCCTCCAACCTGGGTGGTATGTGTTCTCGTAGTGATTGTTGCTCGGATTGAAGGGCGGACGGTTTGGATTACCCATGTAATCCACATGTTCCACCGCATTTTGATTAGGCTCCCAGGTAGGTGTAGAAGAGGGAGCAGTCATCCCTTCGATTTTCTTATTAAGAAGCTCAACATGTAGAGACAAATTAGAAATTGAATCAATTCCATACATCCCGGTCGGTTTATTAGGGTGAGACAAGGGTGTACTCCATTGATAGGTGTTCATAGCCATCCCCTCTAAAAGCTCGTGCGCGCCCGCTGGTGTTTTATTATTTAAGGTACCATCGGCGGCGACGTCAATCATTTGACGCATTTGGAGATTTAGGTCATTATAGAAAGTTTGAATTTGCAACCAATCAGGGATTGCATGATGGAGCATCAGCGGAAATATTCTTTAAAGCGCTCGCAAGTATCATATAGCATTTCCGATTTAATTTGGGAGAAGGAAATAATATCCTTACGCAATTGGGCCGATTTAGCGGGGGGGGGGGGGGGATATTTCGTAAGAAATTGTTCCGTCATTTGAGCCCATTTGGTGATAGATCCTCTTGGAAGAGAATTTAGCCACTGCTTAGCCTTATTGCGCAAGGTGAAAGGAAAAAGCCGAAGCCATATTGCGTCATCGTATACCCCATTAATTTTGAAAGTGTCACATATTTCTAGGAAACTAAAAATGTGCGCATTGGGATCCTCGTCTTGTAGCCCATCAAATTGTACATATTGTTGTACCATTTGAATGATGTTTGGCTTCAACTCAAAATTATTGTTCGCAATAGCAGGTCGAACAATACTAGAAGGGGCATCGTCCAAGTTAGGCCGGGCATAATAGGACTTTTTCCGTTCCGCAACCGCATCTTGATTTGGATCACTCATTTGAGAAGAAGAAGAGGAGGGGGGAAGAAGAAGAAGAAATTGATGAAATGGTATTCGGAAAAGAAGTATTGTCTACGGATTCCTCAATCGGATATTGAGAATTTGGTCTTTGGAATCGTGAGCGTCGTCGAATGGTTTGCTCGATTTCCGGATCCAAATCAAGAAGAACTGACGGATTCCTTCGGGTCATACACAAAAAAAAGAAAAACGTAGGAATTTAGAAAAAGAAAAATATTATATAAAAAGAGATATAAATTTTTTTGGATTTAATTAGTTTTAGATTTCCCTAGGACTACCCCATGAATGGTTCGCAGCGGTACTAGGAGATAAGATGGGATGATAACCCAAATCTCCGTTTCTAAGAATTTAATTGCACCTTACAAAGAAAAAGAAATGATAAAATTAATAGAACTAATTTTTCAAAATATCAACAACTAGTCCCCGGCAATGGCGCCAAAAACTTGATGGGCTAAAATCGTGATGCGTAAAATTAGAGTATTATCCACGTATAATTCGATAAGGCAAGTGTACCTATCGCTTTATAGTATAGGATTTAGAAAATCAAGTGTCGTATTTTTCCGGGCTTGTTGAGTACTTCAACAAACAAAGAAGAACTATTATTTTATCGATCAAAAGTCGGGTTTGTTTTGGAAAACAATTTGGAGAAATTCAACTACGAAGAAAGATTATGATTAAATGATTAGCACTTGATCTAGAATCCCTTTGGAATAAAATAGAATTTTACTAAAGAATAACCCGCAAACTCTTATTGAAATAACTTCGACCGTGGAGGTTCCCAAAACATGATAGCACCTCTCTCGAGGAATACAACCAACTAACCTTAGGTTGATCGATTAAGACCCATCGGCCAGTCAAAACCCATAAGCTTGCTTTAAGCGGTGAACCTCACTATTGGATTTGACTCAAATCCGAAAGATTTATTGTACAACCAATATTATTCGAGGGTGGGACTCATTCAAGGCCAAGTAGGCAGAAGTCAAAAATCAAAGGTCAACACAGAGAACATGAGTCAATGACTGAAGACAGCACAACAAGCTGAGACAGTAGAAGGCATGTGCGAGTATAGGTGAGCATGTGCAAGCTTCCCCTCATACTCGCCAGGTGGGTGTCCATAGTGGATGCTCGCCGAAGCCAAGCAAGATCCCCTCAATGTCGCGTAGTCGCCGGGCAGGGTTAGGGCTATACATATCCCCCTGCCCTTTGGTTTCCTATAAATAAGACCCTAGGGGTACTTGGATTGAGACCTTTGGCTGAGCTTTCGGAACCCCTTTTTCGAAGACTTGAACCCCTGAGTTCTAGACCGTCACCCTCGACCGTCATCCTAGATACTCGCCGAGTTGGTGTCTTCCTCGTACCCTGCTCGGCCATCTTTGGTTGTGGAGGAGAAGTCTCTTCTGAGCTTCCGGGTACGTAGTGGGACCTCCCTGCCGTAGCACCTGGGGTCCTATTGTTGCTCTTCTAGTCCTTTCATTGTTGCCAGTCAAGCCGTCTAGTCGGACCGTTGGGCGAGTAGCCTCCGGCTGCATTGATCCAAATTTTGGAGCCTAGGATTTTCCTAGCTTCAACACTTTGGTGCGGTGAGCGTGGATCGTAGTCGGTGGAAGAAAGCCTAATGAAAAAGCGAGATGGTCCAAGCTGGCGATCATGAGGGAGCTGCGGGTAGCTTGGCCAATGGAGGCGAGTTTGTGACGCACACTGATTTTGAGGCATTCGCGTAGTGTTTGGCGGAGACCATGCGAGTCGCGCTCCTACTCCAGGCAGAAGGACCGGCAACCTCGCCTCATCGCGCAGATTGATCCGAGGACGGTGGCCCTCTTCGGCAAGCAGGGAAGGATCTAGTGGAGGAACAGCCAGAGCGACCAAGGAGGCCGCAATACTACCAGCAGAGCTCGCAAGGAATTCGATTCCGCGACGTGGACGACCAGGAGAGATCCCGCGATACTCGTCCATATGGCGAGTATGGGGGGTTTCTCGCCCGGTCGAGGATCGTCGCCTAACAGGGGGGAGGAACCCCTTCTGCGAGGAGATTCTCGCTGCCCCCGTACCAGAGGGGTTCAGTGAGCACGTGATGAGCTACTACTCTGGGAGGGATGATCCTGTCCGACACCTCCAGTGGTTCGAGGATGTATTCTCCATCCGAACCATGTTGGACTCCTTCAAGTGTAGGCTTTTTTGCCATCACTTTCCGGGGGAAGGCCAGAGACTGGTTTCACCACCTGGCAGCAGGTTCCATCTAATGCTTCGAAGACCTTCGTCGAGGAGTGACAATGCAATTCGCCACAGTGAAGAAAAGGAAGAAGGAGGCCACGAACCTTTTCTATTTGGTGCAGGGAGTCTGGGAGACGCTGGGAAACTACATCGACCGCTTCCAGGAAGAAGTGTTGGACATCTAGGAGGTGGATGGCTTCACCCTGCAGCTTGCCCTAACTTTCTCCCTGAGGGAAGGTCTCTTCAAGCTAGAGATCAACCGGGATCCTCCCATGTCCAACGAGGAACTTATAGAAAGGGCCAATAAGTTCGTTCAGGGGGAGGCGTCGAATCGCGGCTTCCTGGCCAAGCTAACTAAGCTAACCAGGGAGAAAGAAGAGGAGGAGAAGGTCCCCGTGTGCAGGAAGGAGGAAGAGCCCCGGAGACAGGGGAGGAACAGACCGTAAGAAAGGAAGAGGCCGGAGGAGAGGAGAAGGGAGGAGCCCAGAAGGGAAGAGCTGAGGAGGCGGGAAGAGAGGAGGCTCGTAGCAACTCCGGAGCGTCAAGAAGAGGAGAGGCGCTACCAAATCCCTGCCAATAGACCGCCATGGAGACCAGCAGGGGGGTCGCAGCGTCAAGGCCAAGGAAGGAGATTCTCTCCGGAGAGGAGAAATCAGCAAGAGAGGCGTCAGGAGAGAGGACGCGAGGAAGCGATGGCAGTTGCCCGGCATGGTAACAGGCAGGCCAGGAGGAACCAGCGGTGGCCACCGACAGAAGAGGTCGTACCCCTCTATTGCGAGCTCTATCAGGTAGAGGGGCACGGGACGATGGCCTGCCCAGATTTTTGGGAGTCCAGGAGAAGGCTAGCCGCTGGAGAAGTGGGAGCAGAGCCGAGGAGGCCAGAAGCCCCTGTCGAGCCGCAGGCAATGCAAGCTGCCGCTCGAACGCAGAACGAGGACCGAATCGACCAAGGAGGTCGAGGGGAGGTCATCGAGGGAACATGAGGAGGAGCAGGAGGATCATCCGTGAGAGTGATCCATGGGGGAGCAGGGCTCGGAGCTTCCCGCAAGGGAAGTCTCCACCAGATCTATCGAAGGAGTGTCGTTTCGACCTCGCAGGCACCGCCCCCGTTGGAGATCACCTTCTCAGAGGAGGACATGTTAGGGAATGAGAACCCCTTCCATGATTCCCTCGTGATTTAGGTTGTCGTGGAGGACTACACCGTCGATCGGATTCTCGTGGACAACGGGATATCCATGAACGTTATCTTCAAAAAAATGTTCGACGGGTTGGGAGTCGAGGCAGGGAGAGTATTGGTGCCAGATGGTCCCCTTTTTGGCTTCTCCGGAGAGAGGAAAGAGGTGGAAGGAGGGGTAGATCTGCTAATGACCCTCGGTGGCACCTCGCTCAAGTGTCGATTCATCATCATCGACGCCCCGAGCTGCTACAAGGTGATCTTCGGGAGGCCGCTCATCAACTGCTTCAAAGTTGTCCCATCCTCCTACCACCAGTGCCTGAAGTACTGTCAAAGGGAGGTTTAGGCGAGGATCAGGAGCGATCCAAGAGCTGCTCGTGAGTCCTACCTCAGTGCGATTAGCACCATCAGCTGGATGGCGGACGCTGAGGAGCTTGAGAAGGTCCTGAGGGGAGCAGCTCGGCTTGAAGTTGCGGAGGAGGTGGAAGAGATCGAGGTACTCTCTGAGGCAGGAGTACCTGAGTTGCTAAAGATTGGAGGGTCTCTGAAGACCAAAGAAAAGATCAAAATGGCGTCATGTCTGCAAGAGAATGTCGACATCTTCGCCTGGAGTGCTGCTGAGATGCCCAGTATCAACGCGGAGGTTGCTTGTCACCGCCTCAATCGAGACCCCGCAGTCAAACCCGGCCGCCAGAAGAAGAGGTCAAGTGCCATCATGTTGGCCGAACCTATTAGGGAGGAGGTGAGGAAGATGCTGGAGGCAGACTTCGTGTCGGAGATCCAGTATCCAGGCTGGGTCTCGAATGTTGTAATGGTGAAGAAAGCTGGGGGAGGCTGGAGGATGTGCATAGACTTTTCGTTGTTGAATAAAGCTTGCCCGAAGGATTGTTATCCTCTGCCTCGAATAGATGAGCTGGTCGATTCAGCCGTCGGTTTTCCTGTGATGAGTTTTCTTGATGCGTTTTCAGGATACCACCAGATCCGGATGCATCCCCCCGATTGCCGCGATGTTTCTTTCATCACTGGAGATGGCTGCGACAGCTACAAGATGATGCCCTTCGGGCTGACAAATGCGGGAGCTACCTATCAGCGGATGATGGATCACGTTTTCCAGGAGCAAAAGGGGAGGAACATGGAAGTATATGTGGACAAGCTCTGGATTAAAATCAAGAGCATCCAAGAGCATGTGGCTGATCTAGTGGAGACCTTCGCGACGCTCAGAAGATTCAAGATGAGGCTCAATCCAACAAAGTGCGTGTTCGGAGTAGGGAGAGGAAAGTTCTTGGGACATCTCCTCACCCCAAAGGGAGTAGAGCCTAACCCTGACAAGGTTAAGCCCATCCTAGAGATGACTTCGCCGAAGAGCACCAAAGAAGTCCAAAGATTGACTGGAAGGCTGGCGGGTCTTAGTCGCTTCCTGTCAAAGGCCGGGGAGAAGTGTTCTCCATTCTTCAAGACGCTCCGAAAGAGTGAAAACTTTGAGTGGTCCGAAGAGTGCTAGAAGGCGTTCGAGAGGTTGAAGCAGCAGCTAATCCAGACACCTCTCCTCCAAAGCCCGAAGTAAGGTGAAGAAATACTCCTTTACTTGGGGGTAGGGGCAGAAGCAGTGAGCTCGGTGCTCATCCGGGAAGAAGGGAGAAAGCAACTACCAATCTACTATGTTAGTCGGGGTGCAAAAAAAAGTGGAACTGCGATATTCGGTCCTGGAGAAGCTTGCCTTCTCCTTGGTGGTGTCGGCATGGAAGCTCCGGCCTTGTTTCCAAGCTCACTCCATCCGGGTCGTCACCGACCATCCCCTTCGGAGTATCCTAGAAGGAGTGGAGCATTCGGGAAGGCTGGCGAAATGGTCGGTAGAACTCAGCGAGTTCGACATTTCCTTCTCGCCCCGAGTGGCGATCAAAGCGCAAGTAGTGGCGGACTTCTCAGTCGACTTCTCGGGAGAAGCGGATCCAGATAGAGAGCCTTCTAATCTGGCGTCCTGGAAAATGTTCGTAGATGAAGCTTCGGGCAAAAGCTCTGTGGGAGTAGGCATTGTGCTCGTCAGCCCACATGGAACAAGGATCGAGCAAGCGGTCGAGATCCTTTTCACCATCACAAACAACCAAGCAGAGTACGAAGCCATCGTGGCAGGCTTGCGTCTCGCCAAGGAGTTGGGCATCCAGGATATTCGAGCTTTTACGAAATCGATGGTATTCCCGTCGCATATTCGAGGAGAGTTCGAAGTACGCGACACCATCTTGCATTAGTACCTTGTCAAGGTGAAGGGATTGATCGGAGGCTTCCAGTCCTTCTTCGTCGAGCACTTGCCAAGGGAGGAAAACTCGGCTTCAGACCATCTGGCCAAGTATGGTCCGAGGGCCGGAGGGATTATCACCGAGTTATTCCGACCGTCCATCGAAGAAGGAGAGATTATGGAGATCGAGCAACGTCCTTCCTGGATGGACCCGTTTGTAGCATTCCTGACTTCCGGTCAACTCCCGGCAGATGACGGAGGTCAGAGGAAGTTTCGGTACAAGGCGGCGTACTACCTTTTGCACGGTGGGGAGTTGTACCGCAAGACCATCTCGGGCCCCTTGGCCAGATGCGTTTCAGAAGTCGAAGTACCTCGAGTTCTGGAGGAGATCCACTCGGGAGAGTGCGAAAGTCATTCGGGGACTCGCACTTTGGAGCAAAGAATCCTGAGGCACAGCTACTTCTGGCCGACCATCCGGAAGGATGCTGAAGCCTTTTCCAGGAAATGCCAGAAATGCCAGTTGTTCGCCCCTCTGCAATTGCAGCCAGCTCATCAACTTCGTTCCATAATGGCCCCGTGGTCGTTCGCTATCTGGGGAATGGATCTGATAGGCCCCTTTCCCTAAGCCAGTGGCCAGAGGAAGTTCATTCTCTTCATGATCGACTACTTCTCCAAGTGGATCAAGGCCAAAACTCAAAACTCTGGCCAAGACCACCTCTCAAGTCGTGAAGAACTTCATCTGGGGGAAATATCTTACAGGTTTGGGATCTCACTCGCCATCGTCACTGACAACGATCCACAATTTGTCAGTTTGGAGCTGGAAGATTTCTGCAAGCAATTGGGGACCGATCTCCGGTTTGCCTCAGTCCATCAACCCAGGAGCAACGGACAGGTGGAGGCCGCCAACAAACTGATCACCAACCTCCTGAAGAAGAAGGTCGAGAACCTGAGAGGAAATTGGGCTGACTAGCTTCCTTCGGTCCCATGGGCTCTGAGAACCACTCCTAATTCGGCCACGGGAGAGACTCCTTTCAAGCTCTCTCATGGGTCTGAAGCCCTCATCCCGGTAAAGTTCGAAGTCAGAATTCCCAGAGTAGTTGTGGCTGGAGAGGGAGATGAAGAATGACGGCTGGAAAATGAGTAGGCTCAAATGCTATCTCTCGACTACATTGAAGAGCTTCGGGACTTAGCATCGGCTAGGCAGGAAGAGATCAAGAGAAGAATGGCGAAATACCTCGACAAACATGTCCGCCTCAAGCACTTCCAAGCCAGTGACCTCGTACTGAAGAAGGAGGACGCGGCGGGAAGATCAGCCGCTGTCGGGAGACTCAACCCTAATTGGGAAGGTCCCTTCATCATTCACGAGTCACTAGCAACTGGCGGATACCGTTTGCAGAATCATGAAGGGGAGCTACTTGGGAGCACCTGGAGCGGCGATGACCTGAAAAGGTTTTACCCCTAGCAGGAATGTACATCCCCCCCCCCCCCCCCCC
The DNA here is from genome assembly GCA_033032865.1 of Dactylorhiza incarnata. NCBI lineage: Eukaryota > Viridiplantae > Streptophyta > Magnoliopsida > Asparagales > Orchidaceae > Dactylorhiza > Dactylorhiza incarnata. The sequence goes on along the minus strand of JAWHQI010000278.1, from coordinate 1,439,504 downwards.
CCCGCTTGTTGTAAAGTTATTTCACTTCAATAAATTTCCTCGTCCCCTGAAACATGGGGCCGCGAGAGTTCTTTTCCGTCTGGAAGTTCTTTTCTAAAGTAGGTGAAAGCGATCTCCACGATCATCTTGGGGAATAGGCCTTCGGCTAAGCTCTCGTAAGCAATCCAAGTCGGGTGGTGGGACAGAGCCTCGGAAGTGAGTTCTCCTAAGACCAAGCCTCTGCATTGACGGTCGAGATCATCTCCCCCCTACATGTTGGCCGAGTTACCCCTCGATTACACTTCTCATCCGACTGGAAAAGTTATTAAAGGAGAGTTCAGACACCAACCCCCCAAACTCGGCAAAGAGATGATTGGTTTTACTTGCATCGTCCCCTGAAATATGGGCCGCGAGAGTTCTTTTTCGTCTGGAAGTTCTTTTCTAAAGTAGGTGAAAGCGATCTCCACGGTCGGCTTGGGGAACAGGCCTCCGGCTAAGCTCTCGTAAACAATCCAAGTCGGGTGGTGGGATAGAGCCTCGGGAGTGAGTTCTCCTAAGACCAAGCCTCTGCATTGACGGTCGAGATCAGCTCCCCCCCCCCTGCATGTTGGCCGAGTTACCCCCCGATTGCACTTTTCATCCGACTGGAAAAGTTATCAGAAGAGAGTCCAGACACCAACCCCCCAAACTCGGTGAAGAGATGATCGGATTTACTAGCAGAAGGACCCTTGATTAAAGGTGTCATTGTTTTTTAAAAGGCTAAAAGCTCGTAGCAAAAGCTAAGCCCGCTTTTCGTTTACTCCAATCGTATCAGTCATCACGGTTAACCCCTCTGATTGTTAAAGTGACGGGGTGAAGATCCTCCGACAGCTTAGCAGCCAAGATAGGGGACATACCTCCGACTCGATTCTCGTAAAAATCCAAGTTGGGTGATGGGACAGAGCCTCAGGAGTGAGTTCTCCTAAGACCTAACATCTGCATTGACGGTCGAGATCAGCTCCCCCCTTGCACGTCGGCCGAGTTACCCCCCGATTGCACTTCTCATCTGACTGGAGAAGTTATTTGAGAAGAGTCCATGGTACCCCTCAAGCATCTACCACAACTCAAGCATCATAAAAAACTTTGAAATAAGCAAGAGTGCTTATTTGCGAGTATGCAGGTGCGAGTATGACACATGCGAGTAAGGCATGATTGTCAATCGACTCGAGTATCTCCCAAGGTCACACTAACCACAACGTCGAGCCTATGCACCTAGCGAGCACTCATCGAGTTCGAACCTAAGAGCCTAATCGATGCACAGACGAATGAGCGACTACGAGAAGAGCAGGCGAGCAAAAAATTCCTTTCATTTATATATGTAAGTATACATCTGCAAAAAGCTTTACATATCATCGGCAGCGCGATCAAAAAAGAGCCATGCCGACTAGGCATCATCATCTCCATCCTCGCCGTCGATATCGACATCCTCCTCGTCCTCGTCTTCATCATCGTCTTCATCATCGTCTTCATCATTGTCTTCATCATCGTCTTCATCATCGTCTTCATCATCGTCTTCATCATCGTCTTCATCATCGTCGTCCTCATCCTCACTTGACCGGGGAGCAGGAGCTCGCAAAGGAGAGATGGACTCCTCGACGAGCAGAGCCGAGATGATGTCCATCACCGTCAGGTTCATCGCCTCCGGCACGAGATGGCCTTCAGCTCGCAACCTGCTCAGGACGACTTTCCCGGTTGCTCGCGCAATCTCCTGGCGAATCTGAGGCATCTCATCGTCGTGCATCCGGATGTTCTTGCCTTCGCGAGGAGGATCTGCCGTGGAAGGCTGTTGCTCGGCAGGCTAAGTATCTAGCTCGGTAATCCTGACTTGGACGGCCTCCTGAGCGGCCCGAGTGTCCTCCAGCTCCATCTCAACCTGCGACATCCTCTGGGCGAGCACCACCTCATCCTCCTGCAAGCAAAGCAAATGATCGTTAGCACGATAGTCGGCAATATGCGAGCAGCGACAAAGCGACCTATGTCATGTCGATAGGCGAGTACCTTAAACTGTTGGACCTGCAGGCCAAGAGCGATGGCCTTCTTGCCCATCTTATTTAATCGCTCTTCCGACTCGAGCAGACGCTTCGCCGTCTGGTGGCTTAGCTCGGCAGATCGCAGGAGCGAGCGCGAGCTCTAGTGAGCCAGATACTCGGCGGAGACGTCCTGCAAAGCCTCGGCGTCGGTGGGACCATAGAGGGCAAAGGTGGCGTCGTACGCCTCGCCCTTGTCCTCCCAATCCCCGGACCAAGCGGGGAGGTTGGATCTCAGAGTCACCTCGTGGGCGCTCTCCGCCCAGGTCACCAACGGGAGACCATAGGCATCCTCGCTTCGGAGGCCTTCATTGAAATTTGGATGGCTGTGAGGCTCGCCAGCCTCGGCAGGATGGCTGTGAGACATGACCTTGCTCTTCTGCTTCTTGGACGGCCCGGGCTCCTCGTTTGCGACCACCGGGTCATCGGCAACCTGCGACAAGTCAGCAGGCTCGGTCGGCAAACCCGCGCCCGCGGGAGGAACAACCTCCTTCGCCAAGGGGAGAGGCTCGCGCGGCAGTGCAAGTAGCTGCAGAAGACAGAAGAAAAGGTTAGTCGACGTTCAAAGCAAAGGGCGAGTATATCAGAAACGCGCTCAGTAATTCACCTTCACCCGGGAAAACCTCGGCGAGTACGTCTACGTGCCTTTGCTAGTAGACAACGTCGAAGCGGCGACCACGGAAGTTGTCGAGGAGCTTCTCGCGATCCCCCTCCAAGAAGGGAAGCACGAAGACATGCTCGAGCGGCTGGTGGGAGGTGCTAGGAATGGGCTCGAATTCGTCGTTGATGACGACCAGCTGCTCGCCGCAGCGATGGTTCTTATTCGATGTGCCGACCAGCGTGCAAACATGGTTGTAGAAGAAAATGACGTCATCGCCGGTCGCCATGAAGCTGAAAACCCGCCTGAAGACGGAAAGATCGAAGGCGATCTTCTCTTCTCGCAAGAAGCAAAGAAAGTCGAAGATCATCGCCATCCCATTCGGGTTGATCTGGGCGGGAACTATCCCGAAGTAGCGCAGAATCTGGCATAATTCTGGCCACAGCGGTAGTCGGGCCGACCTCGAAATGGTGGATAGGGCACATAATCCCGCCATCTGGATTGTTGTTGAGGCGCTCACACTGGCGAGGAAGCCTAGCCGAGTATCCCGGGGACGAGTAGTCTCCTTCTTGAAGCTCGTAGTCACAAAATTCTTCGCGTGATTCGCACGCTGAATAGCAGCTTCGTCGACCATCCTGGAAACGAGGAAGAGAATAATCGGCGAGTATAAAATGCGAGAAGCAGAGAATAGTCGTGCAAAGAAGGGTATTGTCGCTGAAAGGGTAATAAATACCTATCCACCCCCCCCCCCCCCCCCCCCCCCCCCCCCCCCTCCCCTATTTTTAAGCAAAGGTGAGAGAAGGGAGATTGACTACCCCGCAGCGACTAAGTATACGGGATGGCGAGTATCACGAGGAAGTCGCCATTTCCACAATATACCTCAAAAGCGCCGACCTTCAGCACGCGAGGACCTGCAAATGAAAACGCAGCCACTCGCCAACATCACGCGACATTCCAAGCAAGCAAATACTCGTAAGACTTGAAAAATAAAAGAAGCAATCAACAAATCAAAGGTGAGTATAAATACTTGCCAAAATAAATATTGCAGGGAAATATTGTCTTAAATACATAATCGCCAAAGGCGTCCTACTTAACATCAAGAGACAAAGAAAAATAGAAAAATTACGGAGGTCCCTGCGTAGTCGCCTGGGGATCAAGGACCTAAGGATTTCTCCCGACCCAGCCCAAGCTGCGTGCGCGCTTGAAGTGTTCCAAGGCCAGCGACATCGCATCCTAGCCCTGACGCAGCTGATCCTCCATCCTCGCCAGCCGGCCGACCGAGCCCATGCTCGCCCGCATTCCGACCAGCTCGTCATGATGGAGTTGCTGGCGATGCTCGATCCGCGTGACCCGGTGTTCCAATTCATTGATGGAATGGAAGCGAGATTCCCCGCCGGCTAGCCGAGACTCGAACTCCTCCAGCCTGGTGACTCGCACCTCTAGCTCGGCGAGGCGGCGATGAGGATCGTTGACCATCAGGCGCTCTACCTTCGCCTCCAGCTCAAGGTACGTGCGAGCGACCTTTTCTTGATACTCGCGGGGCGTGAGCCCAATGGCGTCGATTAACGCCCCACCCCCCCCCCCCCCCCCCCCCCCCCCGGCGTAGTAGCGCGAGCTGCAATCAGAGACAGAAGCGACAAAGTCAGCAGCAGAACCAGCAAAAAAGTAGCAACTATCCGAGAAAGCGATGATTACCAGGCCGAGTAACGTCGTTTCTCGCATCGCATCGAGGGCTGCGAGATCGTCCCCGACGAGGACTCTTGCCTCGGCGTGGGGAAGGGTTGCGATGATCTCGCCGAGCCGAGGAAGAGTCGGCGAAGTGCTCCCTGCTCTGAGGCACATTCTCCCGGATGCGACCATCCCCTGGTCGCCCGACCATACCCTGGTCGCCCTCCCCCTCTCGGGGCGAAGAAGCCCGGAATCCCACCGCGCCGCGAGGACTCCGCTGGGTGGACTAAGGGCGTCGTCGACGAATATGGACGTTGATCGCCAGGCGGCGGAAAACACCCCGCGGGCATCTGCGAAGAACTCGCCGGCACGGATCGCAAGGGGACCGGCGGCGGCAGAGGTAGACTGCTCGTCGGAGGGCCCCCATGCTCGCTCCCTGAAGGCCTCTGTCCCGAAGACGCCGAAGGCGAGCTGTAGAGGATCCGCACCGGGCAATTCGACTGCGAACCCTTCTGAGGCTCCGGAGCGACCATCGGAGATGATCGCAGCGGAGGGATATCTAGGTGCTCTCCCGGAGCCCCAGTAGTCGGTAGGTTTGCAAAACAGAAAAAAGGAACAGTTACAATCTCGTTGACACATCAAGGTGGCGACAAATCGAGTCGCATGAGGGAATCCCTTCTAACTCGCGCAGGGTCGGGATCGGGATGGACTGGGTCTGGGACCCAGTGATGCTCGCCTCCGGGGTGACCTTGGACGCATGAGGCGTGGAGCCCAGCTGCTCGCCATGGTCGGACAGGCACAGGTCATCGAGCACCTGCCGAGTGCTCGGGGAAGTCCCCGGAGGATCGTCGGCATGATCAGTGACATCCTCCTCCAGTGCAGTCTTCTTCTTCTTGGCAAGCTTCTTCCTCTTCTTGGAAGCAAGGAATTCCGCAGGATCATCCTGCTCGCAGGTTCATGTGCGAGGAGGTGTCAGCAGGCCGAGAAGAGCATTCATATCCTCGGCAGCCTCATTAGCAGCAGATCGCGACATCTTAGGCGAGCGGAGAAAGACGGTGCAATAAAAGACCCCCCCCCCCCCCACCCTCTCTATATATAGAGTCTCGGTGCCAGTCAGGCAGATGCTGAGTAGTCCTGATACTCGCCCAAAGTAGCTCGTCGAATAAAGGTTGGATGTTTCTTTCCGAGTTACTTCGTTGCTCGCAAAGAGCGGGGATTGTGTACAACCCACATTCTCCGAGTGTGGGACCCATTCAAGGCCACGTAGGCAGAAGTCAAAATCAAAGGTCAACACAGAGAACAGGAGTCAAAGACTGAAGACAGCACAGCAAGCTGAAACATCAAAAGGCCTGTGCGAGTATAGGCGAGCATGTGCGAGCTGCCTCTCATACTCGCCAGGTGGGCGACCATAGTGGATGCTCGCCGAGACCAGGCGAGATCCCCTCAATGTCGCATAGTCACCGGGCAGGGTTAGGGTTATAAATATCCCCCTACCCTCTGGTTTTCCTATAAATAGGACCCCGGGGGTACTTGGATTGAGACCTTTGGCTGAGCTTTCGGAACCCCTTTTTTGAAGACTTGACCCCCTGAGTTCTGGACCGTCATCCTAGATACTCACCAAGTTGGTGTCTTCCTCGTACCCTGCTCGGCCATCTTTGGTTGTGGAGGAGAAGTCTCTTCTAAGCTTCTGGGTATGTGGTGGGACCTCCCTGCCGCAGCACCTGGGGTCCTATTGTTGCTCTTCTAGCTCTTTCGTCGTTGCCAGTCAAGCCGTCTAGTCGGACCGCTGGGCGAGTAACCTCCGGCTGCATTGATCCGAATTTTGGAGTCTAGGATTTTCCTGGCTTCAACATTTATGTTGTCATATCTCGAGGAGTGCATGCAACTCCTTTTATCTTTGAGTGATCTACTTGTACGCACAGATCTCTCGATCAACTAGAATACGGATTTTAGATTGAAAATCATATTCTGGACATATGAAATCAAAACGAAGTAATTCAAATATAATCAAAACGAGAGCTTGCCAATTAGACAAAACATATTTAATTTCATTCCAAATTTCATCATGACCAAGTGCTAAAGAAAATTTAGCTACTTATCATAATAATGGGAATACAAGTAGAAGAGGAAAAAGACAGGATAAAAAGAACTGCAATACTTGAATTGAAATTGCAATAATAGAAAACTTACAACTTATAGAAAAACTAGCTAGAACAACAAAAACAGTAAACTAAAGTTGAAACTAAACTCCAAAATCGAACTCCCTGACTTCTGGAGATTGCTGCCTTTTACAGTTGCAAAATTGAGGAGTCACGCCCTTGGTCACGCCCGTGACCAAGGGCGTGTAAGCTGCGTAATTGCTATCTTGAAAGCTCGGAAACGTTGGGGGAGAAAAACCGTCAAAACTCAATTGCATGGCGGGTCACGGCCTTGGTCACGCCCGTGACCTGGGGCGTGTCTTGACCGAGTCTGAAAACGACAGGAAACGTCGCGATCAGGAGTTAATCCGGCGGTTGTTGGAAGGGTCACGGCCTCGGTCACGCCCGTGACTGAGGGCGTGTAAGTTGGAAACGTTACGAGTTGAGAATTGCATGCATTGAATGCTTGACGGGCGAGTCACGCCCGTGGCCTTGAGGTCACGCCCTCTGTCACGTCCGTGACACAGGGCGTGCAATTTTAATCTGACGTGGCGGCGTGTTCTAGCAGCTGGAAGGCGGCTGGGTTGGTCATGGTCGTAACTTAGAGTCACTCCCTTAGTCACGCCCATGACCTTGGTCGTGTACTTTGCGATTTCGGCAGAAATGCTCCGGAATTTGCTCTGAACATGGCTATGGGCTTGGAATTGCTATTAGCAGCCCAACTTACCTGAAAATACAAAAATAAGGTAAATTAGTGATAAATTAAACTAAAACTAAATAAAAATAAATAAAATATTATATAAAAATAACTATAAATAATGCATTATCAACCTACTCTGGAGTTTAGCCCAGTTTGTAATAACATAAGCGGTAAATCAGGGAAGTGTACGTGTCTTCATTTGATGCACAAGATTCTAATATAAGTTTGAGTGCAAAGCTTAGCAAGTTGTGCCTATTATGGTCATCCCTTGGTTTCCATTACCAGTTAGGCATGAGCCCAATTCAAAGCGTCACATCAAATTGACACCTCTTTCCACTGTCTGCCTATGATATTTAACGAACTTAAATATTCATGTCTTGAAGCTTCCTAATCATAACATGTCAAGTTACTAAATTAACGATTCCAAGGTAAAAGTAGGGATTGTAACATGTGAGTGAATTAAGTGAAATTTCATGCTTGCAAGTGAGAGATTTCTCTACTTGCCTTAAGGTGAAGCTGAACAGATTGCGACAGTTAGGCGGTGCTAGCAAGAACTTAGGAATCTTAGTTTTTAACCTGCTTAAGACCACGCGAATAATGTATCATACCTGAGATTCGTACGCTTAAACAGACATTAATAAATGTGATAGCTCACATAAAAGGGTTTAGAAAATTACCTCCCTCGAGCGTGAGGCGGGAGGAGTTACCACAACGAACGGGAAATTTGGCGGTTCTCAAGCGACGAAAACCCTAAATCGGAGAGGGTTCGGAGCGATTCCACCACTTGATCTGATGAGCAGCACCAGAAACACAAACAAAATTGGGATTAGACAGATATACGACAAACACGAGGGACCGACAAAATTACGTCGATCGATGAGCGAAAATAACCACTACAAATTAGGGCAAAACTGAAAACGAAAGTTTTGTGAAATTCCTTATCCAAGGAGACCAGGTCTAGACTCAAGAATCCACGAAGAGGACTTTCGAGCGAAACCTTAGGAGTCCTTGAAATCCGCCGGCCAAAACAGAGAGGAAGAGGGGGAGGAGAGGCTGTCGACCTCTTTTGTGGAGCCACCGCCGGCTGCAAAACTGGGCAAAAATATTGCCAAAAGGGCAAAAAAAAACTCACAAAATTGGGAAGGTTTTTTTTTAAATCATTGTTGCACACAGTCGGAGTTAGAATTGAGCCATTTCAACTCGAGACGGCTTGACTTAAAATCTATCAGTTTGTCATTTTTTTAGTTTGAGCTTGACTTGAAATTTTCCAATCAGGCCGAAACTGAATTGCTAAAAATATACTAGAAATCAGCTCTTTCGATATATGATCAACTATTTAGATGTGGAGAACATCAAAAATATCAATAGAGCATGGTGGATGTACAATGGTGGTTTATTCTTAAAGGTTGATCAACTGTTACATTAAGAAAATAAAAAACATAAACACTTAAAAATGCATTCCCTCAAATTAAACATGCTTCAACGCCTATGTTACAAGATATATGCATGTCCAACAAGTTGCTAAGGTACATAAAATTCATACCATGCAAAAAGTGAATGTCCATTCCAATAAAAAGTCTTGGGAAAAATTTAAAATAAAACACTTTGGAGGTTCAAGTCTTATCGACAGTTCTAAAACATACTACGAGAAACTTATAACTCAAGCTCAAAATCACTTCATTAGCCACAATATGAATACGGCGAAATAATAAATGATGCTCACTATATATAGCCATTGCTATAAATCTCCAACACCCCCTAAAAATGCAATCATACATTGTTTACAACCAAGGTTGCGGTTTACATTTCATCACAGAATCCTCTTCGGAGATGGGCATACTTGCATACTTTCTTCAATCAAGTTCCAACATGATTACCAGCTGTACCCTTCCAGAGGATGTTGTAAACCTAATTATAGGGTTGTTAAGGACGTCTACTTGAATTCAAAAATTGTTGAATCGTACCGGCGAGTGGATACGTTCGTCCACAATTTCTATTCGCATTCCATTAGATAGAAAAAAGACTCGCTGGCTACAAAGTCAAAAACAGCTAAATATCAAGGCTTTCTAGATTGATCATCTTGGCAGCATTCTGAATCAGCTCCTTCCTACTATCAACCTGAAGAAAAGGAAAGGGGCATAGGATAACCAATGGGTATATAAATCACTGAGTGCGAAAGAAAAGTTCTAAAAATCAATAATTCTTAAAGAATGTGATGCGCATGTGTGAAGCTTCTCACCCGAGTTCCCATGAGGGACGCGAAAACTACACTGGCTTCAGCAGCATCTTCCACCACTAATTTCTTAAGAACCCGGTCATCAGGATTCATTGTTGTTTCCCACAATTGTGCAGGCATCATCTCCCCCAGGCCTATTTGACAAACATTAAACAAGATTAATTCTAAGAACATGAGCAATGCTAGTTAACATGTGAATTAAATTCAATCCTGATATGTCAAAATGAGGCATATAAAGCAGTAATACAAAGTATACTGTGCATATTGAAATTCAAGTTTTTTTTTTTTGCTCTAAAGATATGCACAAAATATTTGATCAATTAGCAAGTCCACATAGCAAACAGATGGCACGCTAAATTGAGGTATTAAGAAAAAAAAATATCATCACCAAAGATTAAAAACAGTTGCAGAATCTAGTATTGCCACTAGTAGAAATACAGGAACTAGAATATTGAGCCAGCTTTGTTAATCGTCAGTCAGTCAAAATGAGGAGGCTTGCAGATCTTTATTAAGAATTCAGATGATACATGGTAATGCAGAAATATAAAATGTTTGCAACATGAAGGGGATCAATTTTTTGAATCCAAGAAATACAAGAATATCAAAAGCTAGATATAGTTTTTATAATTAATTGAACAAAACTAGCGATATAATTCAAAATTTTAATAGTCCTGATGTCAACAAGTATAAATATACATTAAGTGAAGATAAATTGATATTTACGTGATAGGTTTAAATAACTTGAATCCATTAAAGAATAAATGACAGAAAAGATGATATAATGCTCTAGAACTAAAAAAGGTGGTTTAAATAGACTAGTGTTGCAGGAGTAGCACATGATAATTAGGAGGGTTTACTACAAGGCAAGGTTTTAAATGTCGGATGTCGGAGACATGTCGGATTGGGTTTTTAGATGTCGGATGTCGGAGACATGTCGGAGATATTTTAATATGTCGGATTCCTAAAAAATATTTATATTATAGGTTATACCATATTATCTTAGCTCTATAAACTACATTAATTTGTTCTACTCAATGGACACATTTTCTACTTTGTTGTATTATTTTCAAAATACTCAAATCTATCTTCAATCACCATTATCTTCTAACCATGTATCTATTTTCTTTGCATGTATATCTCCATTTATTATTTTCATTTTTAAGCACTTAAATGTTGAAAATTATTTTATCATTCCTCTTCATTGTTGGAAACGGAAATGACAAACACTATTTAGATATCAACCTGCATTAAATAATGGCTTTTTTTACTTTCATATAAACATGCAAATTAATTGTGCAATACAAAGAATAAATGTGGAAGGCTTGGTGACAATGACAAAACTTGATGGAATAAATTGCAGCAATCAAATACGCAACTGATACTCCATACATAAAGCATGCAAGAAGAAAGCATTGGAAGGAGACAAGTGAAAATCAAGTATAATTCATGTGCTCGGAAATGTGCAATCAATAAAATGGGAAAAACTTAGCAAAAACCCTTCCAACGGCGAGGACGGAGAATAAGCGGAGAGAAATCTGTGATCGTGGGACATTTAGAAATGTCGGCGACATTTAGAAATGTCGGCGGCGGCCGATATATCGGATTTAATTGGTTATGTCGGCCGACATAATGAAAAACGTCATAACCTTTAAATTTTCATTATGCAAGTCGTTTTTGGTTCAAACAGGACATGTCGGACATGTCGGCCGACATTTAAAACAGTGCTACTAGGTTGAGCACCATAATTGATAATTTTAAGATGAAAGTGCAATAGAATTAGGAAAGATAAATTAAGGAATGAGCATACTGGCACAAGGGTCTACCGTGACATATATTAAAGATAAGGTGATGAATATATATTTAATTAGTTTTGACATGTATAATGAAGGATGAAAAATACATCATTAGATTGGTACATAAACTTAGCGTTTTTTATTAGGAAAAAGAGGATGAAGACCAAAGGTAATACAAAGAGAAGTAGAGTCGATGGAAGAAGAGAAAAAACATAAATCTTCTTATAAGGCTTTTCTATTACAACATAATTAATAGTATATAGTAGAGTATATATATATGTTCTATGAATAGAAATTCAACTCTCATCAAGTCCGAAAAAGATATCAATCATTTCAAATTTGGATATGTTATCAACAAACCTATCACAACTTAGTCCTTAAGTGAAAACATCCGTCAATTTGTCGAAGGAATGAATAAAAAAAGTGCAAACAATTTCATTGTCCAAATGACATTTAATAAAATTTATGTCCAACATGCCAAATAGAATTGTGGATAATACTGATAGCGACATCCTTGTCACAATATAGGAAAATGGACTTGTTTTCCAGAGCCCAAGCTTATGGAGGATGGTGAAGGTATTGTGACATAGCTCTATATTCCTCTTTTGCACTAAATCTCGCTACAATATTTTGTTCTCTTCTTCTCCATGTTACCAAGTAACCCCTAACAAAGGTACATTAGCCAAAGACGAATTTCTTGTTCTCGACTGCCGGCACAACCGACATCAATAAAACCTTCAATTTTCAAATAATCATTCTGTTATGGGCATAGGCTAGTCGCCCTAAGGATTATTGTGTCTTTTTATATGTACCAAGTCTAGTTGTCGCCTGGGGCGCCGCGCCCAGACGTCCTTTATTAAAGTCAAGTTGTCCTTTAAGTATTAAATGTCGGGTCATTTAAGATGTTACTAATTAGGAATTATCATTACGGGGTTTTGTAAGCCTATTTAAAGGCATATGTTGTATTGAAGAGGTATCCAAGAAGTATATTATTCCTCGTCTTTTTGTATGAGATATTGGTAGCACTCCTCCTGAGCACGCCCCGCCTAGAAAGTCGCGGTTCCGGCTCCACAATATCTCCTCCGCCTCCGTCCACTACTCCAGCAAGCGTCTCCCACTAGCCAGCTCCCACTCGCCACCCCCACTTGCCAACTCTCCCACTCGCCACTCGCCCGCTTGCCAACTCCCACTCGCCAGCGCTCCCACTCGCCAACTTTCCCTTTCGCCATCTCCCACTCCCCAGCTCCCTCTAGCCAGCTCCCACTCAGCAATGGGAACTGTTGCTTCCCCCACTTCTTCCACTCTTCCGGCTCTTGCTACCGCCCCCGTTTCTGATCCTCGGGATGAACTCAGGATTACTACCATCTCCCTTGCCGGGAAGAACTTTGTGGAATGGGTTCATTCCGTTCGTAGGGTCCTTCAGACTAAAGGTCTCCTTCACCATCTTACCCGCAAACATTTTACTGACCCTACCGAGAATTGGCTTCGCGATGATGGCCGCATCCAACCTTGGCTTCTGAATTCCATGTAGGGTGAACCGTACCGGATGGCTATGTATCATGACATTGCCATAGCTATGTGGATGAGCTTCATTCCCTGTACTCTGGAAAAGATAGTCTCCAACACCTGTTTGACATCTTTCTTGCTCTACAGCAGCTTGTCCCCGGGCTCGATGGGGATCTCACATCTTATGTTGTCCAGTCTAAGACTCTTGTGGAGGCCTGGATACAATATCAACCCTCTACTCCGGACCTCGCAACTCAACGGGCTCAGAAGAAAGTTGTTGGTATTGCCTTAATGGTGGCTCGCGTTCCTCCTCATCTCCACAGTGTTTGAGCAAACATCCTCTCCCCTCCTATTGTACCCTCTCTCTCTGATGTTTGCTTCATGTTGCTTAAGGTGACGCCACCTACTGCCCTTCTGACCCCGTCTCCTGTGCTCCATCATCACGGTTCAGATCACAAACCCCCACCTGTTCCCTCTCGGGGTGGCCTCTCTAATACACGAAGGAGTGGTCGTGCAACCGTCATCGCCATAAAGGTCCGAACACCCGTCTTTGCACCTTTTTTGGTCGGGAGGGTCACACTGAAGCAGTATGCTATAGGAAACATGGGTTTCCACCACAACATGGTTCCTACCTACCATATGCCTCCATTGCTCGCGAGACTGCCTCTTCTCACCCTGACATTGATGCCATAAGGGGAGAACTGCAGCAGCTGCGTGGTCTGATGTCCCTGTCATCTTCCTCTGGTTCTTCTGTCTCCCATACAGGTATCTCCTGTTTCACCCATAACCCCTCCTGGATTTTGGATTCCAGTGCAACCAACCACATCACTCCTCAGAAGCCGGCTCTGTATTTGGACTCTCCATGTCCAAAGTTTATTACCATAGCCAATGGTGACACTACTCCTATCACTGGTTGTGGCGATATGATGCTTACTCCAACTATCCCGTTGAAATCTGTTCTTCATGTTCCAGGCTCACTTTAATCTACTTTCTGTCAGTCGTGTCACCAATGATAATGATTTTCTTATTACTTTTTCTTCCTCTACTTTTCTCATGCAGGATCGGCAGACTCGGAATATCATTGGTAGCGGGTGGCTGTCTAACGGGCTCTATATCATGGATCCACCTGCTCCTGCGCTATCTTCCATTAGTTCTGTTGACTAGCACCGTCTCCTTGGTCATGCTCCTCTTCCAATCCTTCAGAAGGCTATGTCGGACTATCATTTCTCTTCTTTCGACTGTGAATCTTGTATTTATGGAAAACAGCATATCTCTGTTTTTCCTCCTAGTTGTACTCGAAGTATTGTCCCATTTGATTTAGTGCATTCTGATATTTGGGGACCTTACAAAACTCCAAGTCTTTTTGGTTATCGTTACTTCGTTACTTTTATTGATGATTACTCCTGCATGACATGGTTATATATGATGCACATTGTTTTAAATGTCCTCCGACATATCCGACGTGTCTCCCGACATGTCACTTTTTAAGGAAAAACGATATGTTTTTCTAAAAAGAATAGATTATGTCCTTTTGTAAAATATAGGCCGACATGTCTGATTTTTTCCGATATATCGGTCGACACGATTTTTAAATATATTGACCGCTATTTTATTTTATGTTATATTAGCAGACTAACAACATATGTTTAAATCGCCTATGAATATTATATTATGTATGTCTAAATCGATTAGACTTATTGTTTCGATTTTTTAACGTTTTATTCTTACAACCAATTTTGTATAGTTGTTTCATAATTTTTAATTTCATATTACAAAAAATATGAAAATATTTAATACATTTATTACAAAAACTATGAAAATATTTAAATCTTCTTTATTTGCAATAAACTTATTATTATCAAAATAAAATTATTGTATACTATTAAAAATATTTTACAATGTATCATTTTGTATTTGTTAATAATATTTTATCTTAGATACTATTTGATTTTGTTTTGTAATATAAATGTCTCATTTTTTATTTATTAGTTATATTATTTTTCTATTTTTATAACATATAATTATAGTTAGTATACATAAAAATAAAAAATTTATTTGTAAGACACGGAAATCCGATATTTTAAAATATCTCCGACATGTCTCCGACTTCCGACATTTAAAAACTCAATCTGATATGTCGCCGACATCTGATATTTAAAACATTGATGATGCATGATCGCTCTGAACTCCTGTCTATTTTTCATTTTTTTGCCGCTGAAACCACCACTCAATTTTCTCGCAACATTAAAATACTTCGCACTGGCAATGCCCGTGAATACACTAGTCATGACTTCCAACAGTTCTACAGTTCCTTAGGGACTATTCACCAAACCTCCTGTTCTTATACGCCGCAAAAAAATGGCATCGCTGAACGAAATGGCCCGATCTCTCCTCTTTCAGATGCACGTCCCTACTTACTACTGAAATTTTGCTATCTCCACTGCATGCTACCTTATCAACTGCATGCCCTCCTCGGTCCTCAACTTCTCCACACCCTTGTCTCTCTTATTCCCTGAGCGCGAACCATTTCCCTTAACTCCACGTGTCTTTGGCTACGTCTGCTTCATCCATCTTCTTGGACCTCCTGTTGACAAATTAGCCCCGCGTGCAACTCGCTCCATGTTCGTTAGGTACTCCCGGACTCAAAAAGGCTACGTTTGTTATTCTCCCTCTACCTGAAAACTAATTACGTCTACGGACGTTACTTTCCTTGAACAACAGTCTTTTCATGACACCACCCCCATGACATCATCTTCCCCTCGTGATCTCCCACGTCTTGTTGTTCCTACCACATCCCTGTTACCACCTCTTCTCCCAACACCTCCTCTTCGTGTCTATTCTCGTCGCTCCCCTCGAAATAGGGTCTCGCAACAGCCCCTGTCGACCACGGATGCTCCGCTGTCTGCTGATCCACCCGCACCTTCCACCGCGCATCCTCTTTCCAAATGTCTCCTTACACCGGTTGTCTCCTGATTTGCAGAGGTTTGCGGCTTCTTTGTCCTTTATTTCCCTTCCCTCTTCTGTGCAGGAAGCTCTTCAACATCTCGGGTGGCGGGCCGCCATGGATGAAGAAATGACAGCTCTCTGGGCGAACAACACATGGGACCTTGTTCCCCCTCCTCCTGACCAGTCCCTATTTGAGCCTTCACATGTTTAGTGTAGTTTTTTAATACTCTACTATGCATTACATGTTTCCTGCTACATGTTTGTGTACTTGCAGGGTTTGAGGTGACTCGACCCGGAGTCCGTTAAGACGACCGAGGGGAGGAGTTGTTACGCGGTTTGTAGTCAGCTAATAGTTGACCCTCGTTATTTCTTATACTTATTTGGTTGCAGGTAGCGTAGCACATGGGGAGCATAGCAGGCTAAGCCCTAAGCTGAACTAAAAGAAAAAAAGCACCATGCAGCTTATTTACTATTTTGTCATTCCATGTACTGGGTTTCAGTGCCCTAATCAATATTCTAAAATGTATTGAGTAGTTATTTGTAGTTATTTGTATTTATATTTAGGCTTCATTTGGCGCGGCGTTTTCGTCCGGTGCTTTTTCCGTAAACGTGACGAGGCGAGATTTTCGCGTTTGTTTTTCCGCCAATTTTTCGAACAGCCGACGTTTAGCCGATGTGTTATCGTCTGCGTCCCGAACCCCTGCCCCGCGCCTCCAGTTTGCCGCGTTTAAAGGAGGAGGAAAGAGATATCTCGCTGTGCATATCTCGGTGTTGCGATTGCCTCCGCCGGAGGTGGAGTTGAGACCGGCTCCGCCTCCTCCTCTGCCTCCGCCTTCGGCAAGCCCTACTACTTCTATCTGGAGGTCACCGGCACCGGAGGTGGAGGAGTTGAGACCGGCTCCGCCGCCTCCGCCAAGCTCCACGGAGGCAGCGGGCGGAGGCGGCATGGCGGAGGCAGGCATGGCAATGATGGAGAAGTGGCGGCGGCGATGATGGGGGAGGCGACGACAGAGTGGCGGGGGGAGGGGATGACGGAGGAGAGGGAGAGGCAATGATGGAGCAGGCGGCGAAGGTGGCGGCGCTGAGGCGGCGAAGGAAGATGGAAAAGGAGATGAATAGTAAAATTATATAAACTATAGTATATAGTATACAACAACAACAACAGAAAAAATAATTATAAATATATATAAACGGTAAAATTAAATTAATAAAAATAATTATAAACTATAGTATATAGTATAAACAGTAAAATTAAATTAATAAAAATAATTATAAATATATATTATTTTCAACTATTTATTAATATATATAGAAATATATAAATATCTATATATATATTAGAAAAAATAATAAAAAATATATAATAAAAAATATTTTATAATAAAAAATATTTATAAAACGCAACCACTGTTTTACCAAACGGTTCTCCGTTCTGAACAGCTCTGCAAACACAGACTACCCAAACAGATCTCCATTTCCAGCAACCAATTTCCAACAGCTCCATTTACAAACCTGCATTTACAACAGCTTCATTTACAACCGCAACCGCTCTCCCAAATGAAGCCTTAGTCCCACATTGCAGATCCTTTACTTGTACATTTTGTAGACCCCTATTTATACCCCCTAATTGTGGATGAATAAAGTATTGGGTTTTTATCCCCTTCAACTTGGTATCAGAGCTTCTGATCCACCGAGCCCTAATTCCGCGTCTCGTCGGGCCTTCTTCCATGTTTCTTCTCGTCGTTCGATCGTTCGCTGCTCGACGCTTCTTCCCGCTGCGTTTCTTCTCGCTGCGATTCCTCTCGGCAGCGATTCCGCTCGTCCTCGATGCGCATCTCTTCTCGCTAGCCGCCGCTGCCGCTGCTCGCCGTTTCCTTCCTACTGCTGCTGCTTGTCGTTGCTCGCTGCCGCTGCGTTTCTTCGCGACGTTCGCCGCCGGTCCCGCTGTTCTTCCGGTTGATCTTCCGTCGCGGCTTCCTTTCTGTTTTCCATGGATTCCTCCTCTCTTGGTTCGAATGATGGCTTTGCTCGTCGCATCACTACCTCCCTTCTCAATGAAAAGAATTTTATCGCTTGGTCCAACTCCATGCGTGTCCATCTTGCCGGACATGACAAGCTCGACTGGCTTGATCCTAAAGGGGTTCCCCAGCCTACCGATGACAAGGCTATCCGTCAATGGCGCACCGAAAATTTCAAGATTCTTGGGTAGCTTCAATGCTCTATGGAGCCCCGCATTTACGAGCAGTTTAGGCGTATTGATTCTGTGTCGTCTCTTTGGTCTGCCTTGACGCGTACCTATGGTCACACACACGTTGATACGCGGATTTATTCTGTCTTCCAGGAGATTTCTACTCCCGTCAAGGGGACCGTTCTGTGCATGACTACTTAACCTTTCTCCCTGGGCGTTTCCAAGGGCTTTCTGACCTCGAGCCGCTTAGTGCTTTTCCTCATCCCGAGGATCTTCTTGTTGCCAAGCGGAGGCAAGAGAAGAGAGAGACATATCAGTTCTTGATGGGGTTGCGGCCCGAATTTGAGCAGATTCGGGTTCAGATTGTCAGCATGAACCCTCTTCATGATATCTTGGATGCCTATTCCATGGTGGAGGAGAATGAGCGTCGTGCTCGTCTCACTGTTGTTCCTTCTGTTCCAGCTTCTGTCTCTCTTCCCGACAAAATGGCCCAAACTTCGGGTCGTTCTTCTTCTGTGCGTGGGTGGCGTAATTATACCCGAAAAGGTCGTGGGGGTGGCCGCGGGAGCCCGTTTGCTTCTGTTCAGTGCCAGCACTGCCTCCGGACTGGTCATTAAAAGGCCCGATGTTGGCTGCTTTTTCCTCACCTTCGCTCGCAGTCCTCCACCACGCGTACCGCCGCAGCTACTTCTTCAGACTTTGGGGGCCAACCTGCTTACAGTGCCGCTTCTGGGGCTCCTTCTGCCGACTGGAGTCAGCTTATGGCCCAAGTGCAGCAGCTTCAGTCTCAGCTTCAGCAGCAGTCCCAGTTTCAGGATCAGCACCAGCCTCTTCCTGCTCAGTCGTTGCCTTCCTCCTTGTCGCTCTCGTCAACTTCAGCGTCTGCGTCAGGTACCCCGATGGCCTTTCATGTCACTCAGGAGGGCTCTTCCTCTCCCTGGTTGATTGATTCTGGGGCCACTGATCACATGACTGGTGAGACACTTATTTTCCTCTCTTGAGTCTTCAAGAGACCATCGACAGGTTCGCCTTGCTGATGGCTCTGTGACCCACATCCTTCACCGGGGCACAGTTCCTCTGTCACCCTCCTTCGCCTTGGGATTAGTTCTTAATGTTCCCAACCTTGCTTTAAATCTTCTCTCTGTTAGTCAATTGACTCGTTCGATGCACTGCTCGGTGACATTTTTTCCTTCTGGCTGTGTTTTTCAGGACCTGACCACGGACTTTTGGCTGCGGCCGTGAGCGCAACGGGCTTTACCAGCTGGAGCTCCCATCTCTCTCGCCACGTCTCTCACCACCTTCCATCGCTGTTGTTACTACGTCATCTACTCTTTGGCATGCCAGACTGGGGCATGCGAGTCCTCAGATTGTGTCGTCCCTTTTTCCGAGTGTCTTGTTTGAGCACTCTTTCAGTGTGATGTGTGTCAGCTTAGCAAACATACACGCACTTCTTATCCTGTATCTGGTTCTCGTAGTTCTACACTATTTGATATTGTTCACTCTGATGTATGGGGGCCTGCCCCGGTTGTTTCTTATGATGGATTTCGGTACTTTGTTACTTTTATAGATGATTTTACCCGTTGTTGTTGGGTCTATCTTATGTGTGTCAAATCTGATGTTTTTGATATATATACCCAGTTCGCTAATATGGTTAGGACTCAGTTTTCCTCCCAAATCCGGATCCTTCGTTCCGATAATGGGGGGGGGGGGGGGGGGGGGGGGGGGGAGTATACCTCCTCCTCGTTCGCTGCTTTCCCCTAGCCAAGGAACCATTCACCAATTCTCCTATCCCTATACTCCGGAACAGAACGGAGTGGCGGAACGCAAGAATCGACATCTCTTGAATGTGACCCGCTGTCTTCTTCATGGGTCTCACGTCCCCAGGTTGTTCTAGAGTGCTGCTCTTCTTACGGGGACCTTCTTGGTCAACCGTCTGCCTTGTCAGCCTTTAGCAGGTCGGGTACCCCTCAGTCTTTTATCTCCTCGTTGTTCCCGTTCCTCTCCGGGTGTTTGGATGTACGTGCTTTGTCCAGGACCATAGTCCGACTCGGACAAAACTTGATGACAAAGCTATCCGGAGCTTATTTTTGGGATATTCCTCTTCTAAGGGATATCGGTGCTTTGACCCCTCTTCTCGCAGGATTTTTCACTCTCTGGATGTTACGTTCTTTGAGGATGTCCCTTTCTTTGGTGCCTCTCATGTTCATGTTGTTCCATCTCCTCCGCCATAGCCGGCTCCGGTTCCCTTAACTCCGTTGCACGACTCGCTTTCGTTGCGGACGTATACTCGGGGCCCACGTGGGCCTTCACATGTCCACCCCTTACTTCGGGATCCACCGGTAGAGCCCAGCTCACTGGACGTTGTGCCACATCCTCTGGCAGGTGATGTTCTTCCCTCCTCTGACTTACCCGTTGCTCTTCGCAAGGGTCAGCGCTCTTGTGTTACTAACCATCTTGTGGCAAGCTTTGTATCTTACCAGCGCCTTTCCCCGCGTTACCGGGCTTACCTGACTGCTACCGACCAAATCAGAGTTCCGAGTTCGACGACTGAGGCCCTCCAGCACCCAGAGTGGGTCGCGGCCATGCAGGATGAGATGTCTGCTTTGCAGAAGACTGGGACTTGGTGTTTGGTCCCTCTTCCCGCAGGTCAGAAGACAGTTGGTTGTCGTTGGATCTACACTGTCAAGTATCATGCTGACGGTTCTCTTGATCGCTACAAGGCCCGCCTTGTAGCAAAGGGCTTCACTCAGACTCCCGAGGATTACGGCGCGACTTTTGCCCCTGTGGCCAAGCTCTCTACTGTTCGCCTTCTTGTTTCTCTTGCTGCCTGTCATGGGTAGCCTCTTCATCAGCTGGACGTAAAGAACGCTTTCCTCAATGGGGATCTTGCTGAGGAAATTTATATGGACCCCCCTCCCAGTTACAAGCTTCAGGGGGAGTATTTGGGACGTGTTTGCCTTTTGCAGAAGTCCTTGTATGGGCTGAAACAGTCCCCTCGAGCGTGGTTTGAGCGGTTTGGTATTGTTGTGCTTCAGAGCGGATTCACCAGATGTCATGGCGACCACACGTGCTTTGTTCGGACTGCTGTGGATGGTCGTAGGGTCATTATTCTTGTTTATGTGGATGGCATCATCCTTACCGGTGACGACAGCTCAGGGATTCTTCAGATCAAGGTGGTGCTTCAGAAGACATTCGAGGTAAAAGATTTGGGGCCTCTGAAGTACTTTCTCGGGATTGAGGTGGCCCGCTCTCGGCAGGGGATCTGTTTGTCTCAGCGCAAGTATACACTCGACCTCTTGAGTGAAACTGGTCTCCTTGGGTGCTCTCCTGTGTCTACACCCATGGATCCGAACCACCGCATACATGCAGAATCTGGTGACCCTCTCCCTGACCCGGGTCGGTACCAGCATCTTGTTGGCAGGCTTATTTACTTGACCAACACTCGCCCCGACATTAGCTTTGTTGTGAGTGTGGTTAGTCAGTTCATGCACGCTCCCCGGACTTCTCACCTGGATGCAGCATTTCGGATCCTCCACTACTTGAAGGGATCTCCTGGCCTCGGGCTCTTCTATCGTTCATCTCCGTCCCCCGGTCTCACCTGTTACACGGATTCTGACTATGCTGGTTCCCTCACCGATCGGCGTTTTACTTCGGGGATGTGCACCTTCGATGGTGGCAATCTTATCTCCTGGAAAAGCAAGAAGCAAAGTGTTGTTTCCCACTCGTCTGCTGAGGCTGAGTACCGGGCTATGGCTCATGGTGCTACTGAGCTTCTCTGGTTGCGTACTCTCTTGACTGAGCTTGGTTTCCCTCCTTCTAGTTCCTCGACACTGGTTTGTGACAACCAGTCCGCTCTCATGCTAGCCTCAGACTCTGTCCTGCACGAGCGGACTAAGCATATTGAGGTTGATATTCACTTTCTCAAGGAGCATATCCGTTCAGGAACTCTTGAAGCGTCCTATGTTCCATCCGCCGAGCAAATTGCTGATGCCTTCACCAAGGCGGTTGGACCCTCCAGTCTCATCTCTACTTCTGGCAAGTTGGGCTAGTTTGATCTCTTTGCGCCAGCTTGAGGGGAAGTATTGAGTAGTTATTTGTATTTATATTTAGTCCCACATTGCAGATCCTTTACTTGTACATTTTGTAGCCCCCTATTTATACCCCCTAATTGTGGATGAATAAAGTATTGGGTTTTTATCCCCTTAAACTAAATGTAATTCTATTTTAGATGTATGAACATTTATATGGTGATATGTAATGGCTATAAGGCCGTAAGCTTTGTTTCTGCTTTGGTTTAGATGTGGACTTTCTTATTTGGGTAAATGATAATATTTTGCTTCCGTTAAATATTTTAGACTGTGTTAGTATGAGATTTAATTGTGTATACCATTTCATAATATTTAGCCTGTGAAGTTTGTATGTTGGGGGGGTCCGACCAAACCCATATTATATGGCATTTACAGGTGGAATGCTACAATATCATTGCCAAGGAGAAGCCAGTGAGGTAATAATATGGCTTGTCTTTTTTTACTCCATGCACTTTTATTATTATATATTATTATTACTATTATGTTTTTACATTCTAATAAATTGTTGTATATGCTATATAGGTGGCATAAAATTGTCTTGTAGAAGTAGAATTATGCATCCAACAGTATGTAAAGCCTAAAGGTCATTGCTTATCTTACCTTTGAATCTTTGGATATGGTATGAAGCGTTTGGTGGAAAAGAACCTCGAACTATTTTAAGCTCTGCATCATCATAGCAGTAATGGGCCTGCTTACCACGCTCAACCTAGAAATCATTGATAAATTAAAACTTGAGCTAAATTTAAGAAAATTAAAGCATACTAAAAACTGATGGAAGGCGCACCTTGTAGAGTGGAGGAACACCAACATAAATGCATCCTTCCTCAAATAATGCCTTCTGCAGTAAAAGATTGCAATCACCCAACCAGTAAATAGCAGACCAATAAAATTAAATTAAACCATCAGTTTTCATCAAGATTAAAATGATAGCATTATGTACCTGGTATCTAAAGAAAAAAGTAAGCAGAAGAGTTCTTATGTGAGCACCATCCACATCAGCATCGGTTAGAATAATGATCTTATGATATCTCAATGATTCCTTTTTAAAATCCTCCCCCTGAAATAAGATATAGACAAAAATTTAGCAGATGCAAAAAAAGCAAGCTTAATCTTCTTGCTAAAGAATTGCAACCTTCACTCCGAGTCCAAGTGCGAGTATGAGGTTTTGAATTTCTTCATTTTTGTACATGGCTGCTTCATCCTTCCTTTCAATGTTCAAAATTTTGCCTCTCAAGGGTAAAATAGCCTATATCAACCATTTTAGTTGAAGGTCAAAGATTTAAGGTAAATAAAAGACACTGGGTAACCATATCAATCACTTATAGATGTTTGTCCAAACAACCACGAATACAATGCCACAGCAAAGGTATGGCAAATAGCTTAAGAACAGATGTCACCAATGCCAGTAAAATGTACACTTTTCATCGACTATCGCCTTTATTATTATAAATATGATATGAAAATAAATGTATTATAGTTTTATAAAACAGTAAACTGAATGGAGCCTAGCATTATTCTGCATGAGATCAAATAATAACTCAGCTGTAAATGTAAAAGAACAGCACTCAAGCCTTTACCCACCATAGTGGGGTCAACTATATGGATCCTTTGGCTCCATTGCACCCTATCATTAATCATAATCTCACTAATGCCTAAGTACATCATGTCTTTCCATATAATCTCATTCCAAGTCTTTTTTGGTCTACCCCTACCCGCCTAACATGCCTAGTGGCTAAACTCTCACAATGCCTAACAGGTGCCTCTAAAGGTCTCCTTTGTACGTGTCCAAACCATCTTAATCGAGCTTCTCGCATCTTCTCTACAAATGGTGTCATTCTCGTCTTATCACTGATACATTCATTCCTAATTTTATCCGGTCTCACGTGTCCACACATCCAACTAAGCATTCTCATCTCCGCAACTCCCATTTTCATACGCTAGCTCGGATGTACATGTAAAAAAAATTAAAAGAGAACCGAGAAGCATTTATCATAGGCTATCTCAAAGTAGATAACATGAACATAATCTTTAAAGACATAAGACAGTGAATCAACTTAATAATTGACCATCATATTATGTTATAATTCACTAAGAATCCCAAACAGGTCAAGAAATGATCCTAAACACGTCAACTAGTATAAATATAGACAGGTAAAATTTATACAAATCTATCTGCATGTTTTCTTCTAATAAAAGTGTAAACAAGAACAGGTTAACTTCACCTGAAATCTCCTGTCCCGGCCTTGTTTTGCACTACCACCGGCTGAATCACCTTCCACTATGAAGATCTCTGGGAACATGATAAATAACACTGATGAGAGCAGAAGAATAAACCCAACATGAAATGAAGAAGTTTTGCGATTGTAAGAGGCAATAATTTGGTATTTGCATCAGATTTTACATGCACATCCACTAATGAGAGATCCATACTTTGCAGACAAGAATTCTCTAGACTATCAGAATGCATGATACATGAAAAACAAACTGCAGGATACATGAAAAACAAACTGCATGCTAACTCATGTAATATCAAAATATGTTAACTGATATGAAGTTACCAGATTCTGCAGGATTAGTAGAGGAACAATCTGCTAGCTTCCCAGGAAGAGAAGAAGACTTCAAAATACTTTTTGTTCTAACCAACTCTCTTGCTCGCTTGGCTGCCATAGCAGCCTACATAGGTAATAGAAAATTAAGTATCAGTCATGGAATGAGTTCCAGTAATAACCATGTTAATTTATTTAATGCAGAAAAAACAAGAGAAGAGCAAGCACTAATCTGATCAAATAGAAACATATTAGGGTCTAGGGTATATGTACCAATAATAAAGCAGAAAAGATTACTACCTTAAGAGCATTAAGAGATTTTGAAAGAATAGAATCCATTGCATCTGGATGCAACTCCAGATACTCTGTGAGATGTTCCTGAAGACATTGTTCAACAACTTTTCGCACCTCTGGATTTCCCAACCTTGTCTGCCTTAAAACCAATGCAATAGATCGAGTCTTATCCAACAAGTTAACTCAGATTTATAACTAAAGATCAGTGAATATACAATAAAATTGAATGGGCTTGAAAATCACCTTCGTCTGACCTTCAAATTCTGGGTTTGGAACTTTCACAGAGATGATGCACGTTAATCCTTCTCTTACATGCTCACCACTTAAGTTCATCTCCTTTTCCTGCTAATATTTAACAAAAAAATGTCACAGCAGAAACAAACAATAGAAAGTTCGGAATATATCAGTAGAAAATGGAATCATAAATTGTATTTCTCTTTGCATTGTTTCCCTGTATAAACACACAAAAGGGGAACCAAATATATAACTGGAGATGTGGGACTAAATACAAATAGAGGAGGGCACTAAACGCAAACCAATCTGTGTTAAACGCACACCAATCATAAAATATCAACACTCCCCCTCAAGGAGGGCGAAAGATATCTGCTAAGCCCATCTTGTCACAGAACCTAGATAAATCCGGTGAGCTGTCATTTAGTTAGATAATTGGCAACTTGCTCCTTGTAACATGTCCCTGCTTCAGTATCTCATTATTCAGCTTCTCCTTGATAAAGAACTTGTCGATCTCTAAATGATTTGTTTGTTCATGTTGTACTATGTTATTAGCAATACTAATAGTTGACTTGTTGTCACACCACAATGTCATTTGCCCTCCTTGGTCTGGCTTGAGTTCTACCAGTAGGGCTTTCAACCATAACATCTCCCTTACACCTAAGGACATGGCCATGTATTCTGCTTCAGATGTAGATCTCGCAACTACAGTCTGCTTCTTGCTCCTCCAGGAGACTAGATTGCCCCTACAAACATGCAATATCTGGATGTAGACCTCCTGTCATCAGCACAACTAGCTCACTCAGAGTCGCAATAGCCCTCGAAGTTCAAATGCCCATTCTTCCAGAAGATCAGCCTCTTTCCTGGTGCACTCTTCAAGTACCTAAGGATCTGATACACGACATCCATGTGACCCTTCCTAGGATCATGCATATAGCGGCCCACCACTCTCACGACAAAAGCTATGTCGGAACGAGTGTGGCTCAGATAGATCAAACGGCCTACCAACCTATGGTACCTCTCTCTATCAATTGGCTCTCCTATCTCAGCACTGAGCTTGTTCTTCTGATCAATGGGGGAAACTGCCGGCCTGCACCCCAACATCCATGTTTCTTTGAGCAGATCTAGCACATACTTCCGTTGTTCCGTTGGAATAGAACGATCCCCTTTGCACCACGAGCTACCTCAATCCCAAGGAAATATCTTAGTTGCCCCAAGTCCTTTACCTCAAACTTCTTGCCCAACCTCGTCTTCAGTTAAGCAATTTCACTTTCATCATCACCAGTAATAATCATATCGTCCACATACACAACAAGCATTATAGTGTGAACTCCACGTCGTCTAAAAACACTGTATAATCAGCATTGGTTTGTCGATATCTCATGTCAACCATGGCTCTCATAAACCTGTCAAACCAGGCTCGAGGAGATTGCTTTAGCCCAGACAAATACTTCTCGGGTTTACATATCTTTCCTGTCGTTTGTTTCGTGTTGAATCCTGGCGGTACCTCCATGTACACCTCTTCCAACAAATCTCCATGAAGAAATGCATTCTTCACATCGAGCTGGTGCAGTTTCCATCCCTCATTTGCCGCCAAGGATATCAGTGCCCGCATTGTGCTCATCTTTGCGACGGGAGCAAAGGTCTCATCGTAGTCAATGTCATAAGAATGATTGTATCCCTTTGCTACCAATCGGGCCTTGTAGCGCTCAACCTGACCCTCTGGGTTTTGTTTCACAGTAAAAACTCACTTGCATCCAACTGTCGGTTTTCCTGGTGGTAGGGATACAAGAACACAGGTCTTATTCTTTTCCAATGCCTGAAGTTCTTCTAGCATTGCAGCTTTTAACTGTGAATCTTCCTTAGCAACCTGTTAACACTTAGGAATAGAGACAATGTCCAAAGATGCAATGAACGCTCCATGTATAGGTGATATATGAGAGTAGGAAACAAACTGGGCAATATCACGGGGAAAGTCATATCGGTCAGGTGAGAATCCCGCATTCCTGCGAGAACTCCTCCTTACAGGTAAGGAAGTGGAAGTAGTGTGATGAGGAATTATATCACCTATGGATTCTGAGGTTAAGGTGGAGGGAGTAAGTGTCTCAGGAGTCAGAGAAGGAGTCAAGGGACTGGCACTTGGCATAAGTGGCACGGTAGCCTTGCTCTGTTGCCTTCTTCGTGTATACACTTTCAACTCCCCCTGAACTTGAGGTCCACCATCCACAGATTCATTCTCCTTAAGTACCAGCGTCATAGATGGCTTCACGCCCTTTTGCACGTGAGAACAAGGGATACTCACTATCCGCCTTTCACCACTACTGCTATCCTGTCAGAAATAATGAGGGAAAAAGCTTAGGTCTCCAATGTGGAGTCCTAACATATATATATATATATATATATATATATATATATATATATATATATATCAAAGACGAATAATTGCAATCATGTCCAAACACCATACACGATATATACAGACCATACGAAATACAATGATAATAATAACTCCAATACTCCCCCTCAAGCTGGAACGAAGATGTCAACCATGCCCAGCTTGGAAATGGTCAAATCTGAACGAGTAGGGCCAACAGCTTTAGTGAAGGCGTCAGCAAGCTGGTCGGTGGAGGATACGTAAGTTGGAATAATAGTCTCAGTACGAATGTGATCACGCAGAAAATGAACATCCATCTCGATGTGCTTGGTGCGCCCATGTAACACTGAGTCCTGAGTAAGAAGGAGAGCTGATTTATTATCACAATAGAGGGTCGAGCCAGTAGTGAGGGATAGACCGAGTTCAGTCAGCAGCGATCGGAGCCAAGCCAACTCAGTAACGTCGTGGGCCATAGCGCGGTACTCTGATTCAGCTGACGAGCGAGATACAATGGGTTGTTTCTTACTCCGTCAGGAGACAAGATGATCACCACGGAAAACACAGAGACCAAATGTGGAGCGTCGATCGGTCAAAGAGCCAGCAAAATCAGCATCAGTAAAGCAGGAGAGATTGGAGGCACTATCAGCCCGATAGAACAGCCCAAGATCAGGAGCGCGCTTAAGATAGCGAAGAACACGTCGAGCAGCCTGTAGATGAGATGTCCTGGGAGAATGCATAAACTGGCTCAAAACGCCCACTGCGAAGCTGATGTCAGGCCTAGTATTGGTCAAGTAGATCAAGCGACCAACCAGACACTGGTACTGAGAAGGGTCTGGTAGAGGATCACCAGATTCAGCATGAAGACGATGGTTGGTATCCATAGGAGTCCTCGCAGGACGACACCCAAGTAGACCCGTGTCCCGAAGAAAATCTAAGGCGTGCTTGCGCTGCGATATGGAGATTCCCTTCCGTGAGCGAGCAACTTCAATCCCAAGGAAGTAACGGAGGGGTCCAAGGTCTTTCACCTCAAAGGCTGAGTGTAATGTAGTTTTCACCTCAGAGATGCCAGAAGAGTCATCCTCGGTGTGAATAATATCGTCAACGTAGACCAGGACAATGGCACGACAGCCCTCTGGAGTGGCACGAATGAAGCAAGTGTGATCTGCACGACACTGAGTGAAGCCGGGCCGAAGGATAACGGAGTTGAACCGTTCAAACCAGGCACGCAGAGACTGCTTTAGGCCGTACAGAGATTTGTGCAGTCGGCATACTCTCCCTGAATACTCCCCCTTAAGGGAAACCCTGGAGGAGGAGCCATAGAGACCTCCTGTAAATCACCGTGCAGGAAAGCATTTTTGACATCGAGCTGGTGGAGCGACCACGCCCGAGCGGAAGCAAGCGAGAGCAGAAGGTGTACACTGTTCAACTTAGCCACGAGAGCAAACGTGGCACCAAACTCATCAGGAGACTGAGTAAAGCCCTTGGCCACCAAACGAGCCTTATAGCGGTCAATGGCTCCATCAGCAGAGTACTTCACAGTGTAGACCCATTTGCACCCAACTGTGCGTTTTCCGGGAGGAAGAGGAACCAGAGACCATGTCCCAGTACGATGGAGAGCAGACATCTCCTCCTCCATGGCCTGAACCCACCGCGGGTCAAGGAGAGGCTCACCAGTCGAAGCAGGGAGGCGAACAGAATCAGCAACAGCCACAAAAGCTTGGTACGAGGGTGAGAAACATTGGTAGGAAACAACACTAGCCAACGGGTGCTCAGTAACAGAGGAACGAACACAAGTACGCTTGCCCTTGCGCAGGGCGATAGGTAAGTCAACAGAAGAAGTAGGGGAGAGAGGCTCAAGAGAGGTACCTGCGACCGGAAGAAGCTGTTGATCCGGGACTGGAGGAGAAGTGGGTGTACGTTGGCGGCGAGAGTAAGTCAGCAGGACAGGCGGAGCAGCAGGTGGATCAGTGGTTGGTGAAGGTGAAACAACCGGGAGAGGTTGCACAACAGTAGGAAGAACAGGTGAAGGCAAGTGAGCAGGGAAGAAGGGAACCTCCTCATGAAAGGTCACATCCATAGAGTAAATAACACGGCGCAACTGGGGGTCGTAGCAGCGGTAACCCTTAGTGGTAGTAGAGTATCCGAGGAAAAGAAAACGGATGGCCTTGTCGTCAAGTTTAGTCCGAGAAGGGCGACGATCCTGGACAAAACACACACAACCAAAGATGCGGAGGGGAATGGGAAAGGCGGAGACGGATGGATGGATGCGGGATTTCTCCAGAACGGTTTTCCATAACCTAGCTCTGATACCAAGTAGAAAATGGAATCATAAATTGTATCTCTTTACATTGTTCCCCTATATAAACACGCAAGAGGGAAACCAAATATATAACTAGAGACGTGGGATTAAATACAAATAGAGGAGGGGGCTAAACGCAGACGAACCTGTGCTAAACACACACCAATCATAAAATACCAACAATATCAAAACTGAATAATATGATGCAGACATCAAAAGAGTTTTATGCAGAAAGATTTAAGCAGGATAATCACTTAAGAAAAAAATTCACAATAAATAAATTCGCAAACTTCATGAAGTGATATTCATAGAATTCCAGGCACCATTATTTTCCGCTGGTATTCATCAACCTTCTTTGCGTTCGTGAGGTAGAAGTAACTATATTTCCAGATTAACCAGGATAGTTCTCCTCTAATTACATAGACCATCGAGAATTCATGGATCTCAACTAGAGTCTAGACAAAAACTTTAAACTAAGAAAGCAGGAGTGGTACTTTTGAGGGGATTAAAGTGTAGGCCTCTAAGGATTTTTTGTGATTTAGCAAAGAAAATATAACAATCTGTCAAAGAACCTTCCACAAAAGTATCCACTGTAGTGCGTTTAAGCTTCTAGATTATAAGTTGGGTTAAATTACCATATGTTATGGCAACTAAGACTTAAATCCGAATTGAATCAATCTGGTATGGGCTCCAAATTATTCTTTACAAGTTTTATGTATGTTGTATTAAGTTGTTATGTTATGACTCATTAGAAGACATTGGTGTTGTTTAGTATATTGAATATTTTATACAAATCCAACTGTTCGGACTGATTACGAGTATGTCATTTTGTAATTCTAAGGACCCCAACGGTCGTGAATGAGGGCAAGCAATGTGTAGATAAAGAGAGTGAAATTCAATATTTTATTATTTTACTCAAAATGTCTTGTAATACATGTTTGTACACAAATTTATAGGAAGGAGTGAAGACTCAACTCCAAATCATGACGTGGGACTAATTTATACACGAGAAAAATGGGTCTTTGCATGGGCCTTAGTCTTATACATGAGCCTTCTACACTCTCACGCAAGCTGGAGCATAAAGATCGTAGGCGTCAAGCTTGAAAACGAAATGTCGGTATAGTGGGCGAGGTAAGGCCTTAGTGAGGACATAAGAGACTTGCTCGGCAACGGGCGCATGTCTTAGGTCTAATTTGCGAAGTTGATCTTTTTCCCGAATGAAATGGCAATCGACTTCGATGTACTTAGTACGTTCATGAAAAATGGGATTCTCAGCGATATGGATGACAACTTGACTAGCGCAGTAGAGAACGACTGAAGAGAGGAGTTGAACACCAAGATCAGTTAGAAGACTCTCCAACCATGTGAGTTCAAAAAGCAGAGGCCATTGAACGATATCCAGACTCCGCAGAAGAGCGTGCTACGACCGTTTGCTTCTTGCTTCGTCAGGTGTCCACTAAAATATGTGCAATAAACACACGTAGACCGACACTCATCGACAGAACTGACATAGTTGCATCAGAGTAGGAATTGAGTGATAGAGAAGAGGAGGGCTTATACACAAGTCCTTGTTCCATAGCATTTTTCAGATACCAAAGGATTCGCTCGACATCCTGAAGGTGGGATATCCGAGGAGCGTACATAAAGCGACTGACCACCCCAACAACGAAGGATATATTGGGTCGTGTGACGGTAAGGTAAATAAGCTTGACAACAAGGTAACGGTAGTACTCTGGATTAGGGAGAAGCAGATCAAAGTCAGATGTGTGAGCACAGAGCTTGTGGTTGGCATCCATTTGTGTGTCAGCAGGCTTGCATCCTGAGTACTGCATTGTGAAGAAGATCAAGACAGTACTTCCGTTGAGACAAGAAGAGTCCATCAAGCCGCCAAGCTACCTCGATACCCAAGAAACATCGGAGACGAACCAAATCGTTGGTTTAAAAATGTGAGGCCAAGTGCTTTTTGATCATAGTTATATCGTTGAGATCATCGCCCATGATGAGAATATCATCAACTATACAAGAACTATCATCGTGCCTATCAGGCAGCAATGAGTAAATTGGGGAAGTCTGTTTAGCTCTAAGTGAAGACAAAATCTCGAACAACCCGACCGAACTTATCAAAAGGCCCGAGGAGACTGTTTGAGGTCATATGGAGATTTCTTGAGATGACAAACAAGAGACCCCGCGTGGTTTCATAACCAGGAGGTTGATGTATGCACACAGTCTCAGCTAGATCACCATTAAGGAAGACATTCTTGATGTCAAGTTGATGCAACGGTCAAGGAGATCAAGACACGTACAGTATTGAGCTTAGCGAGGGGTGAGAATGTCTCTTCATAGTCGAGGCCGCATTGTTGAGTGAAACTGCAAGCCACAGTTGAATATTATTATTATGTTTTTATGTTTTTTTATTTTGGAGCTATATATGTACGCCCGGTTTAGGGCATTTGTTCCTCTCATCAATTACGTTCGACTTGGTATCAGAGGAAAAGGGGAATTTCCGCCGCTCCTTTGTCGCGTCGCCTGCTTCCGCTCGACGTCTCCCGCGCCGATCTCCTGCGCTCCTCTCTCCTCCAGTCGGCCGACGCATCTCCTCCATTAGCAGGGCTCGCCCTTTTTTTCCTTCTCCGCCCTCTCTTTCGGCTTGCCGTTTTGTCCTCCATGGGGGCTGCCGGAGACACCTCTCTTCCATCCTCGGGTGCTCTCTTCGTTTTTCAGATTTAGTCTGCACCCGTAGGATGTTCTCTCATTTCTCTTGAGATCTTCTTTTTTCTCTATGGGAGATCCTTCCAGCCCAGATCCTTCCACTTTTTCTCCCTCTTCTCAATCCGGTGCTCTTCCCGGATCTTTGGCCCCTCCATCTTCGGCTCTTCCGGTTGATGCTTTGCATCGTTCCTCGGGTGATCCTCCTCGGAGTCATGGCCAGTCTTTGAAGATTACTACAGTCGCCTTGGATGGCACAAATTACCTGGAATGGTCTAGGGCGGCTCAACATGTGATTCGCAGCCACCAGTTGTATGGTCTTATTGATGGTACTATTGTTGAGCCATCACGTTCCGATCCCTCGTGGCGCAAATGGGATGCGGACAATTCGTTGGCCGTCTCGTGGCTGTTTCATTCGATGTCCCCTCAGGTGTATCGAAGCTATATGTTGTTGGACTCCGCATATGATATTTGGACGAGAGCCCGTGATACTTACTCCCAGGCAGGCAGTTCGATGCAGGTATATGAGTTCACTCGCCGTGTTCTGGAATTGAGACAGGGGACTATGCTCGTTGCCGCCTACTACTCTGAGTTTGAGCGTCTTTATCAGGAGTTGGACTTCTTTAATACCTTTACTGCTGCTTGTACGGTTGATGCGGTGGCACTTCAGAAGGATAAAGACCGTTTCCGTGTTCATGTCTTCCTTATGGGCCTTAGCATGGAGTTTGATGTTGTTCGTCTGCACATTCTCCATCGTGAGACTCTTCCTTCCCTTCGGGAGGCAATTAGCATGCTCCTCAGTGATGAGAATCGCCGTCGCACTCTTGGTTCTGCTACCGATCACTCTGCGCTGGCAAGTATGACTCGTGGTCCTTCCCCTGTTTGTAGTCATTGCGGGAAGACAGGCCATGTCAAAAGCTCTTGTTTTCGTCTGCACCCGCACCTTGCTCCAAGTGGTCGGGGCTCTGGTACCCGCGGTAGAGGAGGGTACCGTGGTGGTGGTGGTGGTCGTCCCTCTGATAGCCGCTCTCAGTCTTCTGCTCACTCTACTGCCGTTCTGGACGATACCTCTGGAGGCCTGTCTACCGCTGAGTTAGAGGCCTTCCGACGCTTGTTGCGCTCTCACACTGACTCTACTCCTGCTTCCTCCCATGCTGATGTTGCCCCTTCAGGTCTGTCCAGTGCTCATGCCGTGTCTTCCACACCCTCCGAGTGGATAATCGACTCAGGTGCGACCGACCACATGACTGGCTCTGCCTCAGGTTTTACCTCCTATACTCCCCTTTCTGGTCGTGATAAGGTTATTGCTGCCAATGGCTCCCTCTCTGCCATTGCCGGTAAAGGGACAGTTCCATGTTCTCCTGACCTATCACTTTCCTCTGTTTTACATGTTCCTTCTTTTCCCAGAAATTTACTCTTTATTAGTCACTTGACTAACTCATTACACTGTTCTGTGACATTCTTTCCTGATGTTTGTGTTTTTCAGGATCTGGCTACGAGGCGGACACTTGGCAGTGGTAGGAATGTCGGCGGCCTGTACTTGCTGAACCAGTCTTCTCCCAGTGCCCTATCTTCCACCAGATCTCCGACTCTTGATGATCTTCGACGATGGCATCAGCGCCTTGGCCACCCTTCTCCTTTATATCTTACTAAATTGTTTCCTGCTTTTCATCATTTACTTCCGTCATTTTCTTGTGATGCTTGTGAACAATCTAAACATGTACGGTGTCGTTCTACTCATTTGTCTGTCCCTAGTCTGTATCCATTTGATGTTATTCACTCTGATGTTTGGGGTCCATCCCCTGTTCTCTCTTTATCTGGATTTAGATGGTTTGTAACATTTATTGATTGCTACTCTCGCACTACTTGGCTTTATATGCTTAAAAAGAAAAGTGACGTTCTTTCTTGCTTTCAAAACTTTCATAAGATGGTGTCCAACAATTCGGAGGCACAATACGTGTGTTACGTAGTGATAATGGTGGAGAATATGACGATCGCGGTGTCTTTGGGGCTTATCTTGCGGACCATGGTATAATCCATCAAACTATATGTGTCCACACCTCCACTCAAAATGGGGTGGCCGAACGGAAGAATCGGCAGTTACTGGAGGTGGCCCGGTGCTTACTTCTTTCTATGCACCTCCCTAAATCCTATTGGGGGGATGCTGTTCTTACCGCCGCACATCTCATTAACCGCCTTCCGTCCCGTGCACTCTCGTTTGCTACGCCTCTCTCTCGCCTAGAACAAAAACACATTGTCCACACCTCTCATCTTCCCCCTCGTCTCTTCGGCTCCGTGTGTTTTGTTCATGTCCATACCCCGCATCGTGATAAACTTGATGCGCGGTCCCTTCGATGTGTTTTTGTTGGTTATTCTTCTACCACCAAAGGGTATAGATGTTATCACCCTCCGACACATCGGTATTATTGTACTGTCGATGTCACCTTTCGTGAGGGGGAGTCGTACTTTGGTCCTCGTCAGGGGGAGATGATTAGTACTGGTGCCGAGATGACCGACTCCCCGCTTCCGATTTGTGCTACTCATCCTTCGGTTCCTGCTCCTCCACTTGATCCCGTTCCGCCACCTGCTCTTGTTCCTTCTACCTCCGCTCCTCCGATCATATACACATACTCCCGTCGTCCCACGACTGTTGAGCATGTGCAGACTGAAGATGTTCCGCCAGTACCGGTGAATGCCTCCAGCCCAGATTCTAATGACGACCTCCATATTCCTCTTGCCCGTCTTATAGGTAAGAAGGGTAGCACTAAACATCCCATTGCCAACTACATTCGTTATGATCACCTTTCTCAGGCACATCAAGCCTTTGTTTCTTCTCTTTCATCTATTGTTATCCCTAAGACATGGCAGGAGGCTGCTCAGATACCTGAATGGAAAGCGGCAATGGAGGAGGAATTGCGTGCCCTGGACAAGAATAAAACATGGCAGCTGGTGAGCCTTCCTCCAGGGAAGCGAACGGTCGGATCCCGTTGGGTATTCACAGTTAAACAAAACCAAGATGGTGTTGTGGAGCGGTATAAAGCTCGTTTGGTGGCTCAGGGATATACCCAGGCCCAGGGCATTGACTACCAGGAGACCTTTGCTCCTGTTGCTAAGATGAACTCAATCCGCGTTCTTTTTTCTGTTGTTGCAAGTCGTAGATGGGAACTACTTCAGCTAGATATCAAGAATGCTTTTTTGAATGGTGATCTGGAGGAGGAGGTATACATGGATATTCCGCCGGGCTCTGTTATCAAAGGGTCCAAGGGGAAGGTGTGCCGAGTTCTAAAATCTCTGTACGGCTTGAAACAGTCTCCGAGAGCGTGATTTGGGCGTTTTTACAAGTTCATGCTTCAACTTGGGTACACTCAAAGTCATGCTGACCACACACTTTTTATTAAGAGAAAAGGTGCCCAGGTCTCTATTCTTATTGTGTATGTGGACGACATCATCATTACCGGGGATCACATGGAGGAGATCATTTACTTGAAGGAACAACTGAGCAAGGAATTTGAAGTTAAAGACCTGGGAAAGCTGAAATATTTCTTGGGAATTGAAGTGGCAAGGTCTCAACAAGGGATCTTCATCTCCCAAAGAAAGTATACTCTAGATCTTCTTGAAGAGACTGGGATGCTTGGGTGTGCACCCGTGGACACCCCCATTGAGGCTAATCACAAAATTGATGCAGATACTAGTGGAGAAAAGGTGGATGTCTCAAAATACCAACGTTTGGTTGGACGACTCATATACCTGTCCCATACTCGCCCTGACATTACGTATGCTGTGGGGGTCCTAAGTAGGTATATGCATTCTCCTTCCATTCGTCATCAGCAGGCGGCCTTTAGAGTGCTACGGTATCTCAAAAAGACACCCGGCCGTGGGATCCTTTTCAAAAACGGCCAATCTTTAGAAGTTGAAGTGTTTACAGATGCTGATTGGGCTGGTAGTCAAGATGACAGAAAATCAACTACAGGGTACTGCACTTTTGTGGGAGGCAACCTCGTTTCATGGAGGAGCAAGAAGCAAAATGTGGTAGCTCGATCAAGTGCAGAGGCAGAGTATAGGGCAATGACACAAGGTGTTTGTGAAGGATTGTGGTTGAGGACTCTCCTTCGGGACATTGGCCTTCAGGGGAACAATCCTATCATGATCTACTGCGACAACAAAGCCGTCATCAGTATTGCGCACAATCCAGTGCAACATGATAGAACCAAACATGTGGAAGTTGATAGACATTTCATCAAGGATCACCTAGACAAAGGGAATATCTGCACTCCTTCTGTGAACTCATCCGATCAGCTTGCGGACGTCTTCACCAAGGGTTTATACAGCGACAACTTCAAGGACAACACAAACAAGTTGGGAATGATCAATATATATTCTCAACTTGAGGGGGAGAGTTGAATATTATTATTATGTTTTTATGTTTTTTTATTTTGGAGCTATATATGTACGCCCGATTTAGGGCATTTGTTTCTCTCATCAATTACGTTCGACTGCCACAAGACGAGCTTTAAGGGGCTCAACAGTCCCATTAGGACGATGGTTCACAGTGAACACTCATTTACATAACAAACGTGATTGTCCAGGAGGAAGAATGACAAGGTCTCAAGTCTGATTAGCCCAGAGGGAGGCCATTTCCTCATCCATCGTTGTCCTCCACCCCGGATGCTGAAGAACCTCTTGCACAAAAGATGGGGTGGAAATAAAAGACAATAGAGCCGCAAACATACGACGGTTGGGAGACAAGCGATGTAAGGAGACATAATAAGAGAGAGGGTGAGTAGTAGAAATCGTAGCCGGATCAGCTGGTCGCAGAGCGTCATCAGTAGGGGGGAACTGTCTCAGGGCATCAGACCGAGGACGACAACGAGTGTACACACGAAGAGGAGGTGGCGTTTTGGGAGTACGGGAGGTGGTGTTGGAAATAGTGGAGGTGTGTTGTAATCGGTGGGTACGTGAAGACGAGGGAGATGTAACACCCCGATTTCCACAAAGGGGTGAAACCAGGGAGCTACCGCGCCGCGATAGCTGGTACCGCCGACAAATTTAATTCAGAAACAAGTTCATTTTTAAGAGGTTCTCTATTACTTAACACGCCACGCAGTAGTGCTACTGCTGGCGGTAATAGTCGTTTTTGGTGGCTCGGGTGGCCTGGGAGATACCGGCGCACGGTAATGCTACAGCCGCATGATAGTGCATGGGGCAGAAAGGCCTTGAGATGGTTGAAACTGAAATTTCACGGTTTCTGCGAATACCGTCGAGCGGTAGTGCTACCGTCGGCGATAGCTCCTAGGTTTCCTATGTTGGGCACTTCCAAGCAGTGTGAACGTTAATGGGGAATATGTTCACGCTTGTATGCCATAATAGAGAATTGATTGAAGTGTTAAGATGTGAGTTCTTGAATTTTGGGAGGTAATGTAGGCGGTAGTGCTACCGCGGCCGGCGTAATCTCCCGGACAGCAATATAAACTATTTAAATTGGAAATGTAATGGTGAGGGAGAATTTGTGATTAATGTCTCCATATAGGCCAGAAGCCTTTACTTACAATGTCACCGTATGTGCAAATTGGATAGAGTTCCAGAGGCGAGGGAGAATTCATGTGTATATGCCGCCAAGAAGGCCAGGAGTCTATGCACATGATGTCACCGCACATT
The DNA here is from genome assembly GCA_033032865.1 of Dactylorhiza incarnata. Lineage (NCBI taxonomy): Eukaryota > Viridiplantae > Streptophyta > Magnoliopsida > Asparagales > Orchidaceae > Dactylorhiza > Dactylorhiza incarnata. The sequence goes on along the minus strand of JAWHQI010000278.1, from coordinate 1,401,493 downwards.
AATTTAATAATAACATAAAGGGAGAATTCTTTAGTACTGCCTCCATGATGGCCAGGAGCCTTTACTCTTGATGCATATGTATATGCTTGAATAATATGATAGAGAGGTAGTGGTCGTGGGGCTGTATTAGGCTATGTTGTCACCTTGCTCCTTTATGATATGTGATGTGATTGTGTTTGATAGTCTGTTAGATTGATACACGTTCTTAGTGTGTCGTGGGTAATACCTGGTTGCATACATGTTGCATGTTAGGCAGCATTACTTGATGCTCAACCTAGAGACATGGTTGTTGCTTGTGACATATAGATTAGTGCTTGATATGCATGTTTATATGTTTTCATGTTTTATGCAAAGTGCTAACATGCAGGGTATTGTGGTTACCTGGGGTCTGCTAGAACGGTCGGGAAGAGGGGTGTTGTTACGTAGTTGTGGTCAGCTCATAGCTGACCCTCGTGTACCGCTTATGTTGTCTTGGTTGCAGAGCAAAGTTAACATGTTGGAGCACGTTAGCCGGCTAAAAAACCAAAGTCTCGTGAAGTGTCATCTTTCTCCTCTCCTCTTATAATGTACTTTTCCTTTGCTTTTGGTCCGTCCTACGAGCCGAGATAGCTTAGGATATTTTAAGGTTGATTATGTCATGGATGATATGTATTATGTATGACTATAAAGCTAAATACTCTTTCGATTATATGATAGAATGTGGGCACTCTCTGGGTCATGTTTTCAGTTTCCGTTGTGCTAGTTGTTTAGTTTTGTGAGGTATTTCTTATATCATTTTATAATGCCAAAATTGTCATGGTTATATGTTTATGGGCCCGACCGAACTCATACTATATGGTTGTTAAGGTGGAGGTGTTACAGGAGAGTAGGGGAGCAGTTGTCAGGAAGAGTCAAAGAGTGGAAGTGTTGATTCTCGAGGAAGATGATATCAACGGATGTAACAAGTTTCTGATTAGTGGGAGAGTAGCAAACATAGATTTTCAATGTGCGAGAGTACACAACAAACATATATTTGCTAGAGCGTGGGGCCAGTTCGTCTACGGTAGGGCCAAGATGATAGACAAAGAAAATACTTCAGAAGACACGTGGAGTCAGGGAGAAAGGGATTTTGATGGAAAGAGAAGGGAGAATGACGTCACAAAGTTGAGAATGGAAGATGGCATTTGATAAATTAGGTAGCATGTGGTGGAGACCGTGAAATGCCAATAGACCTTGGGGACCTGCATTTGAAACATAAGGGAGCGGGCCACCTCAGGGAGGTGGTGATTTTTCCTCTCGGCCACACCATTTTATTGGGGTGTATAAGCACAGGAAGTTTGGTGGATTACTACCCAACGTTGCAAGTTTCCAGAAAGTCGTGACTTGTATATTCGCATGCATTATCAGTTCGGAGTATTTTAATTGAGCGCAAGAATTGGGTAGCGATCAATACGCGAAAGATAAGTAATAATTCATAGCGATCACGCAGCAAATACAACCAGAGCATGCGACAACATCAATAAAGGTAAGAAAATAACGATATCCAGATAAACTAGCCATTTTATAGGGGCCCCAATTGTATGAATAAATTAAATTAAAAGGAGCGGAGCTCCTAGACAATGATGCAGAAAGTAGAGCGATGTTGTTTCCCGTAAATACAGGATTCACATGTAAATTTGGAAGAAAAAAATCAGGAAGAGCTTTGTCCAAGACGTCGATGTCAATCAACAAAGGTGATGGAAGAGAGAATCGAGGTGGGAAGGTCCAAAGTGTATAGACCATTTGACAGTTGACCTCTACCAATGATAGAACATGAAGAACAGAGCAGAGAGAGAGGGACGGAGTGAGGGGCACATCGCCAGACCCGCAGATCTGGGTGGTTTCTCTATTGGCCACCGTGATAAACTTAGGACAAGCAGAGTCTGTGTACCGAGAAGGCTTTTTCGAAATAATATGATTTGTGGCCCCATAATCCACTATCCAAGAGGGACTATGGGAAAAGCATGTTATACCTTCATTGGATATAGAGGCAACGAAGTCGGAAGTTCAAGTAACTAGCCCCCGGAGATGCTGGAGTTCCTCTCGCAAGGTGTCAATGTCAGAGTGGGAGGTGGTGGGAACATCCACTGTAAGAGAGGCGTGGAGCTGAGAGTGGGAAAGCTACGACAAGAACCCATGTTTCCTATAACAGGTGGACTCAGTATGATTTGTCCGGCCACAATGAGTACATAGGCGAGTGTTGTTCCCCTTGGAGCGATTCTGACTATTGCAACCACCATCACGAGAACCATGGCGGCCTCCCCGAGTCCCAGTAGGCAGAGGGCGAGCTTCAGTAGATTGTTGGAGGAGGGCATGAGAGGTGGTCACCGCGACATCGGTGGGCAGCGACACCTTCAAAATCATAAAGCAAACATTTGAGAGAGGAAATTGTGGGAGAGGATAAGATGTTGGCACAAACACTATAGATGCAGGGGGACCCATGTCATCATCTGCGCTATGCCAACAGAATCCTTCTGAGCTCGTCGGGTGGCGAAATCTAAAGTTGGTGGTTGGTGTTGGGTCCACGCCTCGACGAGGGTCTTAAACTTTGCAATAAAGGAAGTCAGATCCCCATCCACCCCAAGTTCAACTGTCTGAAAATCCTTAAAGATATCGAATAAATATTAAAGGTTGTCCCTCACAGAATATAGACATTAAAGCTCATCTCACATGGCTTTGGCAGTCTTGTGGTACAAGGTCATGTGATATGGCTCACTCTCCATGAAATTCAGAATCCATGACTGAACCCGGCCATCATCCCGGAGTCATTGTTCGGTATGCTCAATAGGTGGATCACGAGTCAGATGATGAAGCAGACCCTAAGTTTGAAGGACACGGCACACTAAGTGCAACCATTCAACAAAAAAATTCTTCCCATTAAGGGATATAATGGGAAACTGCAGTTCGTCCCGGACGTCAAGGATAGAAGCCGGAGCGATTGCAGGAAGAGTAGAGATGGCGAACACAACATTCATCCCCATGAGAGCAGAGAGAGCGAAGAAAAGGAGTTGGCGACCAAAAAAAATAAGCGAGAGCGCTAGAATCCGAGAGTCGCAGCAGTGGCGAAGATGCTCAAGGCGTGAGAGATTGCATGAGCACAAGCAGGAGGATGCAAGTCTCGGAAGTGAGGGGTGGCTAACTTCAGAAACAAGGAGATGTGGTGACTTGCTTAGAAAGGAAAGGTGGCAACATCCCTGGGAACAAGAGGGGGCGAACTCAGAAGCAGAGAGAGGCGATGACTGTTGGAACATGGGTTCCGCATCTCTTAGTTTGAGAATAACAAATCTTAATTTGTATTTGATTTACTTTGCTTGTGTTTATAGTGTGGAGGTTATATAGATAGAATAGTAAAAAGTGCAGGGAATTCGATCGGGATGATCAACTAGAGACGATGAATGAAATGACCACTATCACGCCGCGATATACACTAACGCCGGCGGTAACTTTCCCTCCATGAGAACAACTGGCAAGGAGCATTTCGAAAGGGACTTGGCGGGAGCAAGGAGCCTATTATGTCAAGTACCACGTAGCGATTACTATATCGCGTGGCAGTAACACTTAGGCAACTTCAATGATCACAACATGATTGAAGAGACAAATTGGGAAGGAGATGGCATTTTGGCGGGATCGAATTTTATGCTACAGCGGGACGATGGGACTTATTGCGTCGTGATAACAATTGCCTAAATAACAAAAGCAAAGTTCCATTTCAAACCGGCTGAAGCGGGAAAAACCTTCCTAAAGGGTACCGCGACGGTAGACAATACCGCCATCGATAGCTGACTGTCTCCTATATAAAGAGCCAAGCGCTCCTTTTGTGTGTGAATCAAAATATTCTGAAGATCCCTTTCGTCTCTGACATCCAAAGGAGTCCATAGAGCCCATTCCAGCATTCATATATGAATTTAAAGGCGATTAAGATTAAAGCATATTCCACATAAAGAACGAACACTTCAACAACGACGATCTCACGCGTTCCTTCGTCCATGCCTTCAAAGCTTCTTTAAGGAGTTTTAAATTTTTGAATATTTCTAATTGTTATTTCTCTTCTATTTTATATTTGTGGTTTGATTATTTTTCATTGAGCGTAGAGAAATTCGCTCTTGTGTTGGCGACTAGGTCCTTGTGAAGCTTAGGGGGAAATTCATCTCTTGTGTTAAGCGACTAGACTGAGGTTTAGGTCTAGAGGGAGCTTGAGGTCTATCTAGGGAGAGATAGGCTAAAGCCAACCGGTTCGAGGTGCGAGTCAGTATAGAAAATCAAAACATATTTTCTACTTGTCGCCTTAGATCTTTAGCATTATAAAGATCAAGTTTTGTAATAGTTTTAAATGAAATAAAATCATGTATTTTTCTTTTCTCTTATAAATATTTCTATTACTGAATTTCAAGTCAAATTACTCTAAGTTTTCATTAAGTAAAATGATTTAAAAAGAATTTTAAAAATCCCTTATTCACCCTCCCCCTCTAAGTGCACTTCTATATCCAACAGCTACTTCCCTGGAAGGGAGAGGTGGAGACTTCATAAGCAGGTATACGAGTGAGTCCCACTATCCCGGGCAACGACAGGCGCGTCGTGCGGGCTCTGGATGCGAGAGGGAGCGAGTGCTAAAGTAAGGAATGGACAAGACCTCGGAGTTCAGCGAGTGCAAGCAGATGGATGGGCGCCATCACACGAGCGAGTATTGAAGAGTGGCAGAGAGTACGCCGAGCGTCCGGCAAGCCTATAAAAGAGGGGTGGACTGGCTGGTTTTGGCGAGGTAGTGGGGCGTGGAGATGGGGTGAGCACTAGATGGATGTTACAAAGACCCTGTCGTAGGGTGTGAGTACCAAAAATAAATAAAAAATGAAAAGAACAAAAAAAACATGTCAATTGGTGAGAGGGAGATCAATCTTCGAGAGTCTGTTTCGAGGAATCGAGTCGCACTGATACCATGTAGATAAAGTGAGTGTGAAATTCATTATTTTATTATTTCACTCAAAAGTCTTGTAATACAAACATAAATTTATAGGAAGGATGAGTGAAGACTCAACTCCAAATCATGATGTGGTACTAATCTATACATGAGAAAAATGGGTCTTCGCATGGGCCTTATACATGGTCCTTCAACGTAATGAAATATCTCTTTTCGTTTTCTCTCTTATGTTATCTTTTTCTCCTTCCTTACAAGCTTGGGCTTGGATGAGCAAAGCTCCACTCTTCCTTCGCCCCCTTAGGTTAAGCTCAGCTGCCTCATCGCATTCTCCATAAGTTGAGCTCGACACTCTTTTATCTCCACCACCACCAACTCTGACGAGATATTGACGAGCCATGGGAAGACCCATAACAACTTGATACCTGAGCCTTCCTCTCTCTCACTAATTTCATCATCCACCGTTTTGCAAATGGACCTACGGACAACTTCATTGCATGGCCCCTTGACAAAACCACAACTCCGGCAGCACGCAACAAGGAGTTGTTTTAAGGAAAATATATACTGCTAACATAATATAAAATAAAAATAGGATATGTTCAAATATTGCATTTAGGCCAATATATCAAAAAAATAAAAAAATGTTGGCTTATATTTTACAAAATGACAATCTATTTTGAAAGCATGCGAAATAGATAGATCTGAATACATGTTTGTTAGTATATTATCACACAGGCGTGAGATTAACTAAGATAATAAATCTGTTACCGACATTCAGGCGGACGAACCGGAGTGGCAGGTGTACTCGAGGAGGGCACACGCGGGAGCGGGCAACGGCACCGGACCCAGGACCAAACCGGGCGGCTCGGCGGACACAGTGGGCGGCTCGGCGGACGCAGTCTAGAAGGGGCTGACCGGACCTGTTATCTTATATGCCTTTAAGTTTTATTTAAAATGTTGTATTAGTTATTTCTCTTTATGGACTTGTGTTTTATGGTGGTTTCCCCCTATATAAGGGAGCATCTTAGGGTTTATTGTTATCTTTGGATCATTGATGAAATTGGGGCTGCTCCCCTTTCCTCTATCTTTCTCTCTCTCCTTCTCTAACCTGCTTTCTATCTCTCTCGCCTAACTCTCTCTCTCTCTCTCTCTCTCTCTCTCTCTCTCTCTCCCCCTCGCTCTCGCCGGTCCGACATCCCCGCGGTAGCCGCTACCCCGGCTAACGCCCGCCATATCGCCCGTTGATACCCCAGCGGTATCATTGGTCCGACCTGCCCTTTCCGCCTGCCCTGGCGCCGCCGGTCTTCTTCCCGTCGTTTCCCCACATCAATGGCGCCCAACACCCGGTCCCAAGCCAGCGAGGGCATGGACAAAGCGGACATCACCCTCCTGAGACTCGGCCGCCAGGAGGAACGCATGGACGGCCTGCAGTCCGCCATCGACGCCTTGCTCGCGGGCCAAGCACGCATCAGCAGTCAACTCGCGGGCCTCACCGCGCCACCTCAAACCGTCGTGCTGACAAGCTCCGCCTCCTCCAATGACCCAGCATCCATCCTAGGGATGCCGCCGCCGCTCTCTCCCGGGCTCACGACAACCGTTACCGCGGTCGCCGCTGTTCCCCCGGCCGCCGCTGCGCCCGCACCTCCAGCCGACCGCCGACAACCTCTGGCCTTGGACGTTCCCTCTTTCTCGAGTGTGGATCTTATGGGCTGGATCGCCCGGGCGGAGCAGTTTTTTGAACTTCACAACACCCCACATACGGACAAGGTGGGCATGGCCGTGGTCGGCCTAGAGGGCTCAGCCCTTCATTGGGCGTGTTGGCTTCGACAGATTCAACCCGACATCACATGACACGAATTCAAACAGGAAATGATTAGCCGCTACGATTCTCGCTACACCGGTTCCGCCATCGAACGGCTTTGCTCAGCTCGCCAGACAACCATGGTGGACGCGTATATCGACGAGTTTGTCGCGCTCGTCACGCAGGTGTCGGGCCTCCCACCCGATCACTACCTTGGATTCTTTCTACAGGGACTCGTCCCCAACATTCGCTCCCGCATCCGGACACACCACCCCCGGACCGTGTCGGAAGCCCTTGATCTCGCCCGAGCGGTAGAAGCGGATATCGGACCCCGGAGCCTTAGTTATTAAAGGCGCAAGGCGCACCAAGGCGCAAAGGGGTCTTGGAGCCTAGGCGCAAGGCTCAAGGCGCAGGCGCGCGCCTGACGAAGACAAGGCGCAACCACATTCATTTAAAAAAATAAGCATCAAACATCAGTTCATCTTCTTGATTAGATTTTTCATCTATTCTACTCATTAATCATTCATTACTATCATTTATAACTCTTAAAAAATAGAATTAATATGGTCGTTTACATCATATCTAAGTCTTAACACTCGATTATGTTTCACAAACACTAAATCATGCAAAAAATATTGAGTTCTTACATTATTTCTTTCTTTCTATTGGAAAAAAAAAGTTTGCAACAGAAACCGCTCTCAGATGCGCCTTTTATACTCCAAAGGCGCAAAAAAGGCGCACGAAGGCGCAAGCCTCTAAGCCTGTTGAGCCTGGAGCCTTAGGCGCGCCTGAGGCGCGCCTTTAACAACTAAGCCCGGAGCGGCGGAACCACCGCAGCCCGTCACCCCCCGCCGCGCGATGGAGGCCTCCGACCGCCCTCACCAGCGGCCGGCTGACCCAACCACCATCCGGACGCCCCGCATCCCGTCTCCAATAATGACTACAATGATCTTCGTCGCCGCGGTCTTTGTATCCGTTGCCACCAACCGTACTCACCCCAACATGTGTGCTCCGTCAAGGAAGTCCACGCCATCTTTTGCGACAGCGAGGGGGACTCCGTGGCCGAGGAACCACCGTGTTTGGACATACCACCTGACCAACCTACGGAGGATTTGGCGGGCGCCCCCCTGAATGTGTTGGAACTGTCGTTCTACTCCGTGGGGGGACTAACTGGGCCGCGCACCATGAAATTGGTCGGGGAAGTCCAGAACCGGCCCATTATTGTGATGGTTGATAGCGGGGCAAGTCACAATTTTATGTCGGCCCAACTTGCCCGGGAGCTCGCGTTGCCGATCGAGGCGTCTCCAGATTTTTCGGTGTGCCTCGGCGACGGTCGCCGTCAGCCAACCTTGGGACAATGCAGGAGTGTTACGATGTCGGTTGGGCCGTGCGCGGTCATGACCGATTTCTACATGTTCGAGTTAGGAAGCCTCGACGCCATTTTGGGCGTCGCCTGGCTCGAGACCCTGGGCGACGTACGGGTAAACTGGGCTTCTATGACGATGGCTTTTCAGCAGCAGGGACAGTCGTGCCAGTTGGTGGGCGACCCCACCCTCCTTCGCTCGCCGCTCTCCTATCGTGCTATGACTCGCGTCACCGACATCGATTTTTCGGCCTGGCTGTGGCCCCTCCAGGCGGATGTACCGGCGTCGGCCGCCCCCTTTGACCCCGATATGGGCGCCGTGCTCGCAGATTTTGCGGATATCTTCACCGCCCCCGCAGGCCTTCCACCCCCGCGGCCAGCCGACCACGGCATAGTCCTCCATCTGGGATCGGCGGCGGTGTCAGTGCGTCCCTACCGATACGGCCACGCCCAAAAGGATGAGATGGGATGGCTCGTTCGGGAGATGCTATTGGGAGGCCTCATCCGGCCTAGTGTTAGCCCTTTTTCCAGCCCGGTGCTCTTAGTCCGCAAGAAAGACGGCAGCTGGAGGTTCTGCGTGGATTATCGTGAGCTCAACAAGGCCACAGTACCGGATAAGTACCCGATTCCGGTGATCCATGAGCTCCTGGACGAGTTGCACGGTGCGACCTTCTTCACAAAGCTGGACCTCCGTGCCGGCTATCACCAGATCCGAGTCCGACCGGACGACGTGCCGAAGACAGCATTCAGGACACACGACGGGCATTTCGAGTTTTTGGTGATGTCGTTTAGGCTCACCAACGCTCCCGCCAGATTTCAGGCCACGATGAACGAGATCTTTCGGACAATTCTTCGTAAGCACGTCCTTGTTTTCTTTGATGATATTCTTGTCTTCAGTCACTCTTGGCAGGATCACCTCGGCCATGTCCGGGAGACTTTCGCCACCCTTCGCCGACATCACCTCACGGTCAACCGCAAGAAGTGCACATTCGGCACTACCATGGTCAGTTACCTAGGCCATACCATTTCGGCCCATGGCGTGGCGATGGACGAGGATAAGATCCAGGCGGTACTTCGATGACCGACTCCAACCTCCTTGCGCGATGTCCGGGCGTTCCTCGGCTTGACCGGTTACTACCGGCATTTCATCAAAGATTACGGCGGGTTGGCCCGCCCCCTCACCCAGCTGCTGAAGGCCCGGAGGAGGGACCGTTCACGTGGCCGCCGGCGGCCATGGAGGCCTACACGGCGTTACAGTCTACTTTGGTTCACGGCCCGATTTTGGCCATGCCGGATTTCCACCAGCAATTCATAGTGGAGTGCGACGCCTCGGGCACGGGAGTCGGCGCCGTTTTGATGCAGGCCGGCCGGCCAATCGCATACTACAGCAGGGCATTCTCCACAGCGGTGCGCAGCCGCTCGGCGTATGAGAACGAACTTATGGCGTTAGTATTGGCGGTCCAACATTGGCGGCCGTATCTCTTGGGTCGCCCTTTCGTGATCCGCACCGATCACCACAGCCTTCGATACCTCCTCCAACAAAAGATCGCCACGTCAACGCAACAGGTTTGGGTGGCCAAGCTGCTCGGGTATGACTTCGCGGTGGAGTTTCGACCCGGCAAGACAAATCGGGCGGCCGATGCACTCTCCCGGCACCCGCACGCCCCAGAGTTGACCGCCATCTCACGGACGTTGTGGGCCGACGCCGCGGCCATTCAGCAGGAGGTGGACCGGGACCCGCAGCTGCAGGACATTCGGCCGGCACTGCTGGCCGACCCCGTGTCCCGGCCGCCATTTTCGCTTATTGGGGGCCGCCTCTTCCACCGGGAGCGACTCGTCCTCTCGGCGTCTTATTCGAGGATTCCTCTTCTGCTAGCTGAGTTCCATTCCACGCCGTCGGGCGGCCACGCGGGAGCTTTTCGGACATATCGGCGTTTAGCCGCATCTCTCTATTGGCTTCACATGCTTCGCCAGGTGAAGGCCTACGTGCCGGCTTGCCTAGCCTGCTAGAAGGCCAAGTACGAGACCATGTTTCCCAGCGGTCTCCTGCAGCCCCTACCGATCCCTGAGCGTGTCTGGGAGGACATCGCAATGGACTTCATCACCCGGCTACCCCGTTCCAACGGGTTTGACTGCATATTGGTGGTCGTGGACCGCCTGACGAAGTACGCCCACTTCGTCCCTCTGTGCCACCCCTACACTGCGGCGTCCGTGGCCGACAGCTTCATTACGGAGATTGTGCGTCTTCATGGTTTTCCTCGCTCGATTGTGAGCGATCGCGACCCACTTTTCCTCAGTAGCTTCTGGACATCTTTGTTCCGACTTCAGGGCACCCACCTTCGAATGAGCACGGCGTACCACCCCCAGTCGGACGGCCAGTCCGAGGTGCTCAACCGGTGCTTGGAGACATATCTGCGTTGCTTTATCGGCGAGCGGCCCAGCTCGTGGGCCAAATGATTATACTGGGCGGAGTACTCCTACAACACCGCATACCACCACGCCGCGCATACCTCCCCATTCGAGACGGTCTATGGCCGGCCACCGCCGACCGTGCTCCGACATCTACCCGGGGAATGCCCAGTTGCTAGTTTGGCGGATCATCTGCATGATAGGGACGCAATTATGGATAGTTTGAAGCATCATCTTCGGCGTGCACAGGCCAAGATGGCTACTTTTACCAATCGGAAACGCCGGGATTTGACGTTTCAAGTGGGGGAGCGGGTGTTCATCAAACTTCACCCCTACCGACAGCTTACAGTCGCCCGCCGCCCTTGCCCCACGCTAGCCCCGCGCTTTTATGGATCGTTCGAGATTATTAGCCGTATCGGAGCCGTCGCATACCGCCTCCGCCTCCCGGACAGCTCTCGCATCCACCCGGTCTTTCATGTGTCACAACTACGACGCGTCATCGGCGATCACCCCGTCACCGACCACATTCCGGCAGACTTGGACTCTTCCGATTCCGACCCCCTCTATCACGAGGCCATTGTTGATCGGCGCCACCACAGGACCAGAGATGCCCAACCGGAGGAGATACGTGTGGCATGGCGGAACAGCCCTCCTACGGCCGCGACGTGGCTACTTCGTGATGATTTTCGTCGACAGTTCCCAGACTACTGCCTTGAGGACAAGGCCAATTTTCCAGACGGAGGTATTGTTACCGACATCCAGGCGGACGAACCGGAGTGGCAGGTGTACTCGAGGAGGGCACGCGCTGGAGCGGGCAACGGCACCGGATCCAGGAACGAACCGGGCGGCTCGGCGGACGCAATCTAGAAGGGGCTGACCGGACCTGTTATCTTTTATGCCTTTAAGTTTTATTTAAAATGTTGTATTAGTTATTTCTCTTTATGGACTTTTGTTGTATGGTGGTTTCCCCCTATATAAGGGAGCACCTTAGGGTTTATTGTTATCTTTGGATCATTGATGAAATTGGGGTTGCTCCCCTTTCCTCTATCTTTCTCTCTTTCCTTCTCTAACCTGCTCTCTATCTCTCTCGCCTAACTCTCTCTCTCTCTCTCTCTCTCTCTCTCTCTCTCTCTCTCTCTCTCTCTCTCTCTCTCTCTCTCTCTCTCTCTCTCTCTCTCTCTCTCGCCCGTCCGACATCCCCGCGGTAGCCGCTGCCCCGGCTAACGCCCTCCCTATCGCCCGCCGATACCCTAGCGGTATCAAAATCTATGTATAAAGATTCAAATAAATCTAGATAACACAATCACAGAAGAAAGAGAAAATAGAGATCATCCAGACGACAAAAGGAATTTTATCGACTGAGACGATAAGTGGGCTAGCATTGCTTATCGACTGAGACGATAAGTTTTTCCACCTAAAAATTCCAACCCAATGTCGGCCTTTTCCACTTGATGCGACATAACTGAGTGGATCTTGGTTTGGGTGATCCAACCACTACAACACGATGAATCTTGATTCGAGTGATCCAACCATAACAATCTCTTTTGAAGAGAGAGAACAAAAACCCTTTGCAACAGGAGTGTTTTAGATCAAGCAGATTTATCACAGAGAGAATGATGATACATGTATCCCAGAAGAAGGGGATCAGTTACAATAGAGAAAGAAAAAAAGGGAAGAAGAGAAAAGAGTGAGAGAGAGCTAGAGAGAGCCAACCATCCTTCTTCCCGTTGTCCTTCGAGTATATATATCTCGTGTATTTCTTCTTCTGTCATTATTGATTTCTAAACAAGTTCCAAAAGGATTGCCACCTTGGAACTTACTATGTTTGAATCAGCAACGGCTCTGTAATTCAACGGTCATCAACATTCACTGAGTGTTGAGCCTCAGTTTTAAACTTCGGTCGTTGATCGATGCGACCTTGATTGTTGACGCTTGCCTTCCATTTAGCGAACCCCAGTCAGCGATCCTTGATCGATAATCGTTGAGTCTTCCGTTCAGGGAGACCCAGTCAACGATCATTGATCACTGACATCTTGATTAACTTTCTTCTAGGCTCTGCTTCCTTGGCCCCGCCTTCTATAACTTCTTCTAGTCTTCTCTTGGACTAATTTCTTCTTTAACAGGTTGTTTTTATCCGTACTTTCTTCCATCAAATCACAGAAAATTCCCAACATATCAGAAAAAAAATGTCGTTTTGCTCTCAAAAACGGCAAGACGGCAGACATGTCGGGCATGTCAGAGGACATTTAAAACAGTGATGATAGGTGCACTTGACTTATCTCCGAGTATAGCATGTGAGTCTATCATCACCATTCATCATATATAATATAGGATGCGATAAGCGGAGCATATCAAGTTTTGGGCGTCGTTGTCGAAGAACCATATTTGTAAATCTGAAAAACCATGCTTTTTATTAATTTTGCCAAAAAAATAAAATATGGGTGTTTGTTTGTTTGCTTGTGTCTGCATGTTTTCATGTTTGCATTTGATTTTTGTTTTGTACTACATTATGCAACTTGGCTAGTCTTCACTTGATTTTGTTGATTGTAAAAAGAACAATGATTAGCGATCAAAGGGAGGAAAGTGCTTCCCAATTTCTTTATCCATCTTTGGATGAGGAAGCTAAGGAGTACTTTTTCCCCAAAGTCACGAAGATTATGCAAAGACGATTTGACGATGTCGAAGTGTCCGTACAACAGCATAAGACACATTTAAGAAGTTGAAAGAACGCACATCTGAACTCATAAAGTCAGTAATCAAGCGCAACAGATACAAGGTGCGTAATGAAGCAAAATCCACCATTGGAGTTGAACACCTAACTATCGACAGTTGGCTAGGTATAAATTTTAATAAATCTTTTTGTTTTCAATTCATGTATGTTGTGTGTGGTCAGTTCGTTATGCACAGCTCAAAAAAGAACTAGTTAGTAATACCACCGGACTGGAGGCCCAAGACGTTCTGAGACTTAGCAAGGCAAGTTCAAAAAAGATGAAGCCTATAGACAAATTATCATCTCATGGACAAGGAAGTTTTCCGAATTTTATAATATTGGTGATAATATTTATGGTATAATGAATGTTGATCAAACTTTGAACCATAATATTATGTGTTTTGAATTGTTTAGATTGCTAAATTTAGAAAACTTTGAACCCACTAATGTCACTTTACAACTATCTGATAGGACAAATTATCATGCATGAGGAATATTAAATAATATATTAATCAAAATTAAAGAACAGAATTTCCTTGTAGATTTTATAATCCTTAACATAGAAAGTGATATAGGAACACCTCGTGTTGTAGGTGGAACATTATTACTTACCATATTCTACAGAACATTAGAAGCACAACTTTGACAAAGATTTGAATGGGGACAAAATTCTCTTTTCATTAGAAGAATTGAAAGACAATCTTTAGAGTTTGATGATCTCAGTTATTCAACAGATGAGATCGATGACTTGGCCATGTCGTTCTCGTTTAATCTTTTATGTAAGGATCCATTACAAACATCACTTACCAGAAGTAGTTCACCTTATATCGAGCGAGAAGACATCCTTCACCATCTTAATTATCTATACTAATATGACTCTGAACTTCGTTCTGCTAAATTCACTCCGATTATCTTAAATTCGAGTAGCTATCCTAAGACATCAATAGAAGATCCACCAAATTTGGAGTTGTTAAAGGTTTTGCGTGCCCGCAAACTATAAAAGTCGAAGTTGTTAGAGGTTTTGCGTGCCCACAAACATGCTTTAGCCTGGAAAATATCTGATATTAAAGGAATTAACCCTACTTTATGTACTCATAAAATTTTACTAAAGGATAATTTCCGTCCATCCATCCAACCTCAATACTGGCTCAGTCCTAATATGAAAGAAGTTCTTAAAGTCAAGATCATTAAATTAATGGATGTGGGTATGATTTATCCCATTTCTGATAGTTCTTGGATCAATCCAGTACATGTTTCCAAGACAGGAGGGTTAACGGTTATTGTTAATGAGAAGAATGAGCTCGTACCTCAAAAAACCGTCACACATGGCCTTTAAGCTTGTCATATGTTGTTATGTGTCTCCTCATATTTCTTTTGATTGGTCGTGTGTTGGGTCACGATTGATGTTGGTGTTCTAATCTCAGTGGATTGTGTCGCGTGGGACCGTGTCATGCGGGACTGGACAGTGTGGGACCGCCCTTTGTGCGGATTATCCCCGACGGATTATCCCCGATCACCCATTTGATGATTTGCTCCACATCGTTGGTTCCCTTCTGCATGTTGTGTGTGTAGGTGATGTTGGTTGACCGGTTTTCAGTGAGTCTACGTCATGTGTGGGTCCTGCGTCATATGTGGGTCATGTGTCATGTGTGGGTCTGCACCGTGTGTGGTTATGTCCCTGGTTTGATTCCCCAGTTTGGTATTTTTACCCGGTGGCTCGTCTGATGTTTCGTCCCACATCACCTACCTCCTTTGTCGTTATTTGATGTTTCCAAGCTTGAGGTTTCCCCTCCAGCTTGAGGGGGAGTGTTGGAGTTTATGAGTTTATTACTATATTAATATTTGTGTGTGAGTGGGTATTAGTCCCACATTGTTTGTTCAGTCTTAAGTGTTCATGTATTTCCTATATAAAGCCCTATATGAATGAATAATAAGTACCGAGTATTATCTATTTCTCTCTTTTAACATGGTATCAGAGCAGGTTATTATTACCTAGCTCTTGAAAACCTTAATTTTATTCCCGTGAGCCGGTCCGTTTCTCTCAGGCTACTTCCGCCTCCCGTTTTTGGTTTCGTCGACAGATCCAGCTGGCGGTTCCATCATGGCTTTCTGCTCCCGCTCCCGTCGATCGGATCGGCTCCTGGATCCGTAGACGGGAGCGGCTCTTGTGTTCGTCGATGATACTCGATCCAATAGCTGCTTCCCGCCACTTGCTTGCAACGATATTGATCCTGTCGAGCCCGTCGATCGCCCTCCTTTGTCGATCCCGTTAGGTACTGCCCCCCGTCGACTCTTCACCATCGGAAGCTCTCCGCTAGCTGCTGCTCGGCTGCGTCAGTCCTCCTGTGGACATCAGCTGCATGTTTCTGTGTGCCCCCTTCTTCTTTGATGAGGTCATGCCACTCCTCCTTCCACCGCCTGATCATGTTGCCCATTTCTTTCTTCCGTCAAATCTCATTGTCGACAGCTTCACTTGTGCATGTTGCGTATTCTTCCTGCTTGGGAGGAATCTTCCCGCGGCTGCTTCTGATGATCCAGCCGGCCAGCATTACTCCTGTGATGATCTCTATGTCCTTGATGCTGCCTATATTGGTTGTTTTCTGCTGATCCCACCGGAGATTTGTATCATGCTGCTCATCTCTCTTGAAGAATGATGTGATTGTGTTCCTCCTTTTTTTAGTAGTTTTTTTATGTCGTCTTAATGTCATTGTGTTATATGCCTATATACATGTGTTTTCACGTGATGGGGAGTGTTTGGGATGAGGGTGACTCGGATGATCTTTCTCGCTGTTCTCCTTCGTCTCACACAGCCTCTAGGCTGATATCATATGTTGTTATGTGTCTCCTCATATTTTTTTTGATTGGTCGTGTGTTGGGTCACGATTGATTTTGGTGTTCTAATCTCAGCGAGTTGTGTCGCGTGGGACCGTGTCGTGCGGGACTGTGTCGTGTGGGACCGCCCAATGCGTATTATCTCCGACAGATTATCCCCGACGGTTTATCTCTGATCACTCGTTTGATGATTTGCTCCACATTGTTGGTTCCCTTCTGCATGTTGTATGTAGGCGATGTTGGTTGACCGGTTTCCAGCGAGTCCACGTCGTGTGTGGGTCATGCGTCGTATGTGGGTCTGTGTCGTGTGTGGCTATGTCTCTGGTTTGATTCTCCGGTTTGGTATTTTTTCCTCGGTTGCTCGTCTGATGTTTTGTCCCACATCGTCTACCTCCTTTGTCGTTACTTGATGTTTCCAAACTGGAGGTTTCCCCTCCAGCTTGAGGGGGAGTGTTGGAGTTTATGAGTTTATGAGTTTATTATTATATTAATATTTGTGTGTAAGTGGGTATTAGTCCCACATTGCCTGTTCAGTTTTAAGTGTCCATGTATTTCCTATATAAAGCCCTATATGGATGAATAATAGGTAAGTATTATTCATTTCTCTCTTTCAACAAGTATGTATCGATTATAGGAAGCTCAATGAGGCAACGTGCAAGGGGCATTTTACTCGTCCTTTTAAAATCAAATCTTAGAGCGACTTTCTAGGCATGCTTATTATTGTTTTCTCTATGGATTATCTAGATACTTTTTAATACCGATAGTTCCCGAAGATTAAGAAAAGACAACAACATTCATGTGTCCTTTTTGTACTTTCGCTTATCAGTGGATGTCACTTAGATTGTGTAATGCATCTGCGATCTTTCAATGGTGTATGTTGGTAACTTTTAATGAGCTAGTGGAGGATATTGTGGAGGTCTTCAAGGACAATTTTCAGTTTTTGGTGACTCATATGAGTTATGCTCCCAAGCATTTATCTCGTCTTCTAGCCAGGTGTGAGAAAACAAGCCTAGTTCGAGAAATGTCATCTTATGATTAAAGAAGGTCTAGTTTTGGGGCATGAAATGTCTAATATGGCTAAGATTGAGACAACTGAAAAATTACCGCCCTCCACTAATGTTAAGGTTGTTAGGAGTTTCCTCGGTCATATCGGCTTAAATAAGCAATTCATAAAAGATTTCTCAAAAAATTCAGAACCATTAACTATGCTTCTAGAAAAAGACTCAAGTTTTGATTTTAACTCTGAATGTCATGCCTTTTGGAACTCTAAAGATGCAATTAATTAACTCATCGATTATGATAGCTCCAAATTTTATACTTACTTTTGAGATTAAGTGTAATACTAGTAACTTTGTTGTTGCAGTCCTTGGACAACGCCTCAACAAGTATTTTCATACAATCTATTACGATAGCAAAACATTAACATATGCTCAAGAAAAATACATTACTATGGAAAAGGATTGTTGGCAATGATATTCGTCTTTGATAAGTTTGTCTTATTTAACGTTGTTGAAAATTATAATGCATACGGATCCCCGCTTCATGCTCTCTCTTAACTAAGGTAGATGTGAAACCTCGTCTCAATCGATGGGTCCTTTTGTTACAAGAATACGACCTTGAGATCAGAGATATGAGGGTGCGAAAAATTTAGCTAATGACCACTTATCGCGTTTGGAGAATCTTTTGCGCTAGATGAACCGAAAATATATGACGCTTCTCCAGAATCCAGATGAGCAACTATATGATACCACTACAGCAGTGAATGCTCACTCTCATTGGTTTGCAGATGTAGCTAATTATTTGATAGCTAAAGTACCAGGTGACAGGTGACACGCCCGTCCCAGAGTCGTGCCGAGCATATGTAAGTTTCAAATTTCTCACTCACTTTCCCTATTTCAGTTTCTGCAAGTTTCCATCAGTCATTCTTCGAAAAAACACAACTTTGGTCCTCCAAACTCCAATTTTCCACCAATTCGCGTGATTTTACGAGTGATAATCGGCCATTCTATGACTCTACGCTGCAAGGTATAAATATCTAGCATTCTCTAGTTTAATCCTTGATTTCCAGAATTTGTCATCATCACATTTCATTATTTTCGGATTTTATCGCAATTCTTCCTCTTTTAATCAATTATTCGATATTTTTGTTGTACTTTCTTGTAAGTCTTTCATGCTAATTTTTATGGAGATGCGCCATGGTCATGCCGAAATTTTTCAAATCATTTTCTTCTTGCAATTTTCAAGTTAATCTTTATTAAAATCCAAGTTCGCATTGTATATCTTATATTTGATTTTAAAAAATTTAAGAAAAATATTGTAAGTATCTTTGATTTCCATTGTTTTATTTTGCTTTTGATTAATCGTTTTGTTTGTGACGTGGTTCTTCTTCTGATTTTGGTTTAATCTTTTACAATTTGAATTGATGTTCTTTGACAAAATATCAAAATTTTCATTCAACGACTTTGCACGCGTAACATTTTATCTACTGATTCTCCGCATTAAAATGCATGTCTAGTTTTTTTAGGTCATCATGTCTCAAGCGCGCCACACCGCTCATCCTATCGATGATAATCTCATAATCCAAAGGGAACCCACGTTAGAAATCGTACTTTAATTCACCGACATTCTTCATAGAATCCGTTTTGACTGCCTCCAAGGCATGAGTTTCCAGGATTGTCGTAAACTTGAGTAGGAAGTTTTAAGAACTCTACATATAGCTCGAGAGGCGAGAGCTTGTAGATCATAATGCGTGGGACCGATTTTTCGATATCAATGAGGTTGGATACCGCGAGCTTACGCTCGAGTTTCTATTTACCCTTGTCTGCACCAAAGTTGACGGTCCTTTCGGCTCCAATCCTACATACTCTTTCCTCCTTGCGGGTTTGAATTATTCTTTAACAGTGTCGGATTTTAACATTCTCATGGGTATCTATAATGGTGGTTTTGTTCGTTTCCCTGCTTGAAAGTGATCTTCACATCACCTTTCCGGTGAATGTGGATGCTTCTAGTTATTGGGAAGTGATTAGTCATCTCCCTGACCAATATGTTGCAAAGCATGTCAAAGCTTCATCTTTGTCTTTTCATGCTTTCCATATAGTCCACTACCTACTCAGTCATATGCTTAGTGGGCCATGTGAAACTTCTGGTGTTGTGAGTAAAAAGGGATTCCTTTATCTGTTCAGCATGAACACACGCAAACCACTCAATATAGGTTTCTTTCTACTCCAACACTTCCTTCATCAGGCAGAGCACCCTCGTGTCAATGTCATTTGCGTCGCACCTTACATTACATGCTTAGCCAAGTCCTTGGGTCTCTTCCATTCTTTACCTCCTATGGAGCTCATCCCACATATGGCTCCTATCACACTTGGATCCTTATGGGCTTTGCAGATTGCAACGATATATCGTGTCCCAAATAGACCTCACTTTTATATTGAAGGTTGTGTCATTGGTGATCCATAAGTAAACAGACCGGAACGGGCCTCTACTTCTTACATACCCACACAGCGTACTCATGAGCATGGTTAGTCCTCTACAAAGGTAGGTGATAGATATGATGCAGCACAGTGGGCAAATAGGTGGAGGTAGATATCTGACTTCCAAGAGACGATTTCCACCCACATAGTCACCATCACGAGCAATCTAGGGGAGATTAAATGTTTATTGCTGAAGGTTCACTATACTGACTTTGATCTAATGCGAACCCAGCATGAGATTTTGGGAAACTTGTCCTCGGAGAATGTTACTACATATGATTATCTTTCATATTTTTGTGACCGCCTTGATGAAGTATTCCCTCCATTGATAAGTAGCCCATCCTGTTCATGCCCGTGCTACCACGATCTCCTCCGGATTGATTACAGCTCCATATTTTCATTTCTACGGTTATGTATGTGTGTGATGACTATGTTTTTATTTTTGTATTAAACATGTTTTATTTCCGCTTGCACTAGAAAGCTACTGTTTACTCCTTGTTGAACATATGTTATGTGATATGTTTTGCTTTATTTCGAGTATCTCTCTTAATATATTACTTGAAAAATTAAGTATGTCACTCATCATTTTATACACCAATATTTTTTACTCTCATCATATTAAACAATTATCTCTCTAGTCATACCCCATACAATGAGGACATTATATAACTTAGGTGTGTGTGTTGGGGGCATTTGAATTAATCAAATGTTTGTGAATTTTTTTTCATTAGGTGTTATATTGAATAAATTATCATTAAAGTTGAATCTTTTATAGTCATGGAACTTCAAAACTTTGTTATGTTTTTGAGGAACCAATAATTTTGCTAGAATTTTAGTATAGTTTTCTTAACGCAAAGCACTTTGTTCATATTTGATAAGCTATATTTGTAACAAACGCTAATAACTAATTTTTTTATGAATAAGATAAAATTGTGTTTTCTATGAAATAGATTTTTAAATTTGATCACCTCTTTAACTTGAATTAATAAAAGTGTAGTAATTCAATCATAGAGCTAAAAAAAAATGTGTTAGCTCTTAATATTAGATCTCTCACGAGTGCTCAAATTTATTTCTTCGTATCCGTGAAACATAAATTTAAGAATATGGTTAGTAGTAAAAAAATGATATAGGTTGCCTTTGCACCATAGTTTGAGCCATGAACCTTAATTCCTAAAATAACTACCACTAATACCCTACATAAATAAGGGCAGCCCGGTGCACAAAGCAATGAAACAGTGTTCGCTGCCCTTTTTTAAGTCAAGCCCACTTGCCTTTTTTAAGCTTCATAGTTAGTAGCCATGAACCTTAGAATCATGACTTTTAAATCAATTATTAAAAACCAACTCATGTAAAAGCGAACACTGTTGTGGCATGGAGATAGATACACTAAACCCAATGAATTAGAAAATTATCAAATATGTCACGAAGTTCAATATGTTCAATATCTTCAGAGGGAAGTCCAACAAACAAGAAAATCCCATGGTCTCAAAAATGATAAGCTCTAGAGATAATATAAGATTTTGATTCAAGATGGTCGGTGAGTCCTGCTACGGTGAAATCTCATTGATAGTTGATGGGACATGTATAAACATTTATTCAAGAAAGAATGAGCCCTTTCCGGAGAAATAGAGTAGTTTTCCTCCTCCTGGATCCTTCACACAGCGTGCCAATGGCTTTGTGGGGAGAACTGCTTGTGATCTTGGGTAAGAGGAGGGACCTCTACATAGCTTTGTCATCATTCTCATATAGTAAGTTATGGTTTGAACTCTCCAAGGACAATTCGAGGTCCAATAAAGTAAAATGTGCGGTGAGAATGTGACCTAAAATGATGAAATGGCTGAAAACTTTGAAAATGTGCAAGTCTTCGACCACAAATGATTTTGTTACAAGGCAAGACCTTGCTATAATGCAAGCAACAATCATTAAACTTGCACAGACCGTGGAAAGTTTGACAAGGTTGGTTGGACATTACATTCATCACCACACCCATTCAGCTTGCATCTGGGAAGAAATCCGAGACAATGCCCTAGAGGCAGGCAGTGATTATGGCATATTCCTCCGCTCACTTTACTGTCGACTCGCTAACAAGTATACGATAGCAAGACTGGCACTGAAAACGATGATGATAGAGCCATCGTCCAGTACGAGGATACCTTAGAAACATTTCCAAGAACACTGAAAAGAAGTTGTTTAATGGGAATGGAGATCACACATACAATGTTAAGAGATATGGGTCATTTTTGTTCATTCAGAGTCTATATAAAATCCTCAAGTGGCACTTTTTACTTTTGATGTTTGATGAAGCTGATGTTGTTTAGTTCTTCAACATCTCCAATGAGAATGTGAAGCTCTATGGGGAGCTGAAGTGTTTCTCGTTGTGACACTTTGTGGGTTCTAAGAAGGTAAAAAAAGGGTATGAGTTGTAGGATAGAGCGTTTACCCAACTGTTCCAAAAGCCCGAACTTATGAAAAGGGCTCTATTTTTTCCCTTAAGGAAGTAGCAAAGCGTCACGGGTCAAGTGAAGGAACAATGGACCCAACAATCCCCCCCCCCCCAGCGTCCAGCACGACTCGCTAGCTCAGAGGTGGGCCCCACATGGCTTAGAGGTGGTGCACCACATGGCTCAGAGGTAGGGTTGACACAGCTGCGACCGCCTGACCCGCCGGACTCACACAGGTAGAGAGCAATTTCGGGATTTATTAGCGCCCCCCAGTCACGAACCCGAAACCTCGCTTTGATATCACTTGTAGGATAGAGCGCTTACCCAACTGTTCCAAACACCGGTACTTATGGAAAGGGCGCTATATTTTTCCCTTAAAGAAGTAGCAAAGCGCCATGGGTTAAGTGAAAGAACGCTAGACCCAACATGAGCCACCTCTTAGACATAAAGCAAGCCAAACATGAGCTTTTTAGCGATTTCATTGCCCACTTTTGGAAGTCTAAGATGGGCATATGTGAGGCTCTAGTTAAAGAGCTTCGGAATATGATGCTCAAGTATCATCTCAACATCAACTTGTCAGTATCCTACGTGCATGCCTTGGAGATGTCTAGCGCCAATGTGGGCGAAGAATACAGAGTCTACGCTAATATACATTTGGCCCAACTCTTCATATGAGATTCCCCGCGCTCACACTAAGAGAGGAGAATCCCACATCAAACAGATCACAGCTCTATCAAATTATAGCAAATGCATCTCTACTAGTAGCCTAGCCAAGCGATAGCCCACCAAGGAAAGCGGGTTGAAACAACGCAAGGCATGTAACAAGTCCCAAAAGAAGTTTTATCTCCCAAAGTTTAGTATTCCACTGACTCAGGTGGTCAATATTGCCAAGATCGTGATCCGGATCATAGAATCGTACAATCCAAAAATGATAAGTCGATCTGGATCGCATCTAGGATCGGTTTTGGCTCCTCTACGGGTGGGATTATAATCCGGATCGTGGGCTAGATATGATTGTGATCCTATGCCTACATATTCACATCTTGATGGCAATTAAAGGAACCGGATCCAACTAGACTCAAATCCAAATTATAATTAAATCCTGAGATCCTTGATTAATCCTAATATCCTGCTTCCTCACTTTGCAACCCTAATCCCAACCTCCTCCCCTCCTCGATTCAAGCTCAGGCTTCCTCCAATGTCCAGGACACCTCCAGCTTTCCTTTCTTACACGCTCCATCTCTATGTCCCCAGCTCGCATCCAACAATTCCAGCCTATACACATCCAACAATTCCAGCATATACACATCAAGCAATTCCAGCCTACATGCATCCAACGATTCCATTTGCACAGATCCAACAATTCCCCCGCACACAACCAGCACTCCCGACTTAACACACCACCCTTCGAGCTGCCCTCCACCTTCGGTTTAGTTATTCATTTAGGAATTCATCATAGATGCATAGAGTTGATTAAGATTTCCTAATTTTCATACAGATTAAGAAGCCCTTTTATTAGTTAGTGCGGGAGAATGTATTTAAGTGTATTGTAATATCGCTTTCTCTGGAAAAAGGGGAGAGGACTTCGGTAAACAAGAGGTTCTACAAGATTTGTATAACTATTTTTTTAGTTGAGCACATAAGATTCTTCTCATATACACTTGTTAAGCATAACTTTTCTGAGTGCAGGATACGCTATCAGACCGTCGTTTTCTACAAGCACGATTTTTTAAATGTGATTAATTGAAAATACAGCCATATTTTAATATGACCGTATTACATCAGTATTTTCGCAAAAAAACTCTACCGTAAAATCACAGATCGTAGGACTGTATTTTATCGCTTACAGTTAGACCGGTGCATTATCCATACCTAAATATCTCTCTGGTAAAAAAGCTGTAAATTGTAATAGGTGCAGAGAAATTCGAAGCTCCCGTAATAGTGGCACAGAGAGAACAATTTGTGGGAGCTTCTGCAGTGATCCGAAAGAAATCAAGCAGTTGGTCTCACTGTCAACGCGATATGAGCCTATAGGGTCAAACATAAGAGCGTTTGGAGAAATAGGAGAAAAGATTGTGTTGGTCTTGCTCATATTGGATATGAGTGAAAGACCAATCCTAAGACAAATTGGAGTATTGGTGGTTCGATTAATTGCTCCTAGATATAGTGTATATTGTATGGAGCATGTCGTCAGGATCACAAGGAGATATTGCGAATATCGACTTATGATCAGTGTCATAGGGATATCTCAACGATTTCGTCGAGAGTCATCGTGATGACTCGACGATTCGTCGATTGATATCGTGATGACTCGACAATTCGTCGATTGATATCGTGATCACTCGACGAACTCGTTGAAACTGTCTCGTCGAGTGATATTGAGATGTCTCGACAACTCGAATTCGTTGAGTATGACTCGACGATTCGACGTGATGTCTCGACGAACCTATATTGATTAAGTGGCACTCGATGATTCGTCGTGATGTCTCGACGAAGCCGTCGAAAGGGTTTCGACGAATTCATCGTAATGTCTCGATAAATCTGTTCACGCTGAATTTCTTTTAACTCATATTTTGGATCTGCGGATAGCCATTGATCAAAGATTCTCCCACCATCTTAGAAGTTATGGACAAATAGAAGTAGCCAACAAGATAATCTTGAACTTTCTAAAAAGGATGGTCTAAAGAGTAAAAGGTAATTGGGTGGCATACCATTCATACTTTGGGAAATTGATTGGCACAAATGAAGAAAACCAGACTCCTTTCAAACTTCGCATAGCTCAGAGGCTCTAATCTCGCTGGAATTCGAGATAAAATGTCCACACATAATAGTTCCTACATCAAGTGGCGTAGGGATTTATCAATGGGCCAAATGGAAGAACTTCATGAACAACAACTGAAATGCCAAGAAGAGGTAAAGGGCGGGAGGCCCTGATATTTCAATTAAAATGTCAAGAGAAAGCAACATGCAGTAGATGATTTGGTACTAAAGAAGGTAGACATTGCAGGAAGGAAAGCCTCGATCGGCTGCACCGAAACTAGGAGGGGACCTATATCAACCGTAAAGTTCTAGCATTTGGAGTAAATCATTGAATTTCTTACTCATTTTTCATATTTATAGAACTTTTTCCAATATTATTCTGCATTAGTATCAGCAAATGTACAAAAATCACTCTCCATCACTCAAACCATGTTAATCACTACAACTCTTTTGAAAATGCAGCTGTCGATGCAAAATTAAGCGCAAAATCAACAAAATGTGTGAAATCTAAAAGTTGATAGTCATGAGTCGTTGGTCATTACCAACACGATAACACAAATTACAATTTGATAATCACAAATTAACAAGTTAACAAGAGAGAAATCTAACCTCGATTACGATATGATCGTAATATGCAAGTCATATTGATGCAGGTGTAGGTCGACAACGACACGGGTATCCTAAAATGCACTCCTAAATGGGATGCGACACAGTGCAAATCTGATAGAGGGATCAAATCATAGCTATGAATATTTAAATCGCAACAGATAATTTAAGCAAGGCCAAAGTAATTCTTTAGGACATGGCAAGATTTGACTTTCCTTCGCGTGGAGGGCCAATACAAGAGTGTGCGACGAATAGTTCATGCAAACACAGGATATCCCAGAATAAAATTTCACAATGCAATAGAAAGTTCACAATACAATATTTAATCTTGAAAACAAAAACTCCATATAACAATAAAACACTCAACAAGCAAGGGGATGTTGCCGTAGAGTGGAGATCCGATGATCCGGGTGACGGCAACTGCTGTCCGGAGGTGGCGATGACTGTGGAATGCTGGTGAAAGGGTGAATAGGGTTTATATGGAGGGGGCTGGGAAGGTTCCACGCTCATGATTTGTAACAGGGGGCTGGGTTGGATTATAGGAGAAATGAAAAGGGGTTCACGATAGGATGGAGCAGGGATTTCACAGGAAAGGCAAGGGGGTTCTACAGGAAGCAGGAAGTTTACTGGTTTTCTTGGAACAGAAACAGGGGAGGGGCTTGACTGCTGGGCTGTTAAGAGGGAGATTTGAGGCTCGGTGGAATTAGGATGTGCGAGTTAGGCGGGCTATAGGAGGGTGAAAGACGTGAGGTCCACAGTGGAACAGAAACGAAAGTTTATGCGGGCCTACGGGAGAAGGGCTCACGGGATTTGTACAAGGGAAGGAGAATCGGCCTTGCCCTGATGGAATTCTTACAGGAATGTAAAAAAAATTGTGTTGCTGGAAAGTCTTCTACAGGAGAGATTCGAAAGGGATAAGGCTGTAGGGGAAAATGGAAAATGAGGGATACAGGGGGAAACAAGATACAAACCTAAGGAGTCCACCTAAGGGCTTTTGAGGCATCGTACCACGAAAGATCGTCGGATTCCGGGAATTCTTCTCCAAAATCAGTAATCAAGAAGATGGCAACCCCCTACTCCTATTTATAATAAAAAGACAATATGGCACCCTGACAGCAACGACAATAATTGGCCGAGAGTCAGGTGTCCGTTACACTAAATAATGACTGAAAATACAAAAAATACATATGAGAAAACATGTAAGGAAAAATATGGACTCATCCGCGGAATCATATTGTCGATCCGGAGAAACTAACATAGTTGATGGTCAATCGGCCCCGAAAGGGCTCAAAACTTGTGCTCTACTGCGGGTTCGCGTTGTCGTCCCGCATCACATACACTAACAATTAAAGCGAAAGGATGCATACAACAAAGTGTCATCGGCGAGAAAACATGATCAGATAAGTGCAAAATTCCAGAGATACTAGTGCAAACATGACACTGATAATCGCATAATAGGGACATGTAAGTTTGTATTTATCAACATCAATATATGAGTGATGTTAATGATTTAAATAATCGTGGCACAAGCGCTATAAATCTTGTTGTTATGGTATAAAGGACATTTCCTCATCCAGTGTCCTACTTTTCCATAATGGTGGCAATTCCCTTCCTTAGCCAGTCTTTTTCTTTCAGGGTAGAAGAGACTTGGGATTAAAGTTAGACTAAGATCCAATGTTAGACTTCTTAAATCTCTTGTCTTTGCCCTTACCTTTATGCACCATCAGTAAAGGGCTAGTAGACTTGGTTTTCTTCATATTAATTTCGGCAGTTCGCAACATGCCTCGAAGCTCAAGCAGTGTTTTGCTAATTTCATTACAAACTGCTCATAACTGTCAGACAACGATTGCAGGATCAAATCAGTGGACAACTCTTGGCCCAACGGAAAACCCAATCTTTGCAGACTCATAATATACCCAATCATTTTGAGCACATGAGTTCACACTGAGTCACGAGCTCTCATCTTACATTGAAATAACGCTATCGAGACGCCGTACCTCTCTTGTCGAGCATGCCCCTGAAACATTTTCTTGAGGTGTTCGACTATCTCATAACCACATATGGTCTTATGTTTCTTCTGAAGCTCAGAGTTCATGGTAGCGAGCATGAGGCGCTCAATATCCAAAGAATCGTCCTGATACTTCTTATAAGCATCTTTATCAGCACAAGAGGCAGTTCCAAGTGGCTCTTTGAGGGGATTTTCCTCTAAGACATAGAGCTTACGCTCATGTTTGAGGACAATCCTCAAGTTCCTCTATCAGTCCAGGAAGTTCGTCTCATTGAGTTTATCCTTTTCAAGAACAGATCGCAGAGATATGGTGTGATGTGTATTACTTGCGATGGATATTCTACAAAAAGTATACAAATTTATATTAGTATTATATTTCAAAATATATTTTATTTTAATAAGGACTTTTTATTAAAAAACTCTCACTATTTTTTTCAAATTAATAACCCTCAATATTAATTCAAAGAGTTTAAGCAAGCAACTCTTTAGTGAGACAAGATCCATATTTCACCCCCATCATGAGTCAGTTTTGGCAGATCACCCACAATGTAGCTATTTAGGTAGACAACTTGTGTCAATTACATTATCATGTAACTCTTGTATGGTTGGTGAATAATTATTATTCGTGGCTATCTTATTGTGCTTGACATGGGCCTCTAGGCACTCAACCGTTGAGGTCACCTAGTTAAATTAGACCAGATGTCGACAGTTGAATATCACAATTATCCGATCGCACTACGCCAAGATAGATCGATGCATCTTGCTTTGACAAGCCCACACATCATCGATCAAGGTAGGAAGAGTGTCGTCCATCGGAAGGCATCTGAGCACTTAATATTAAGGGATTTTATAAATATGATTAACATTTAACTGTGTGCTTATTAAAACTATTTAAACAAGATCAAAGGAAAAAATATTACAACATTCACATTGCAGATACATCTCAGATATACATATAATCCACATCGAAATACAAGGCGCTCCTAGCGAGGTTCTAAGGGGTTGCTCCCTTGGCGTGGTCTTAGGGGCAGAGCCCCTAACAGGGTCCAAGGGGCAGTGCCAGCCATAGCAATTGATGTTGTGTGAGTTTATTCGAGGCAAGTGGCGAGTTTATTTGAGGCAAGTGGTGAGTTTACTTGAGGCAAGTGGCGAAACCAGCCACAACAGTATCTGTTGGATTTTTTGGGCATTAAATGCGCAGCGAAAATATTGGAAACCATCGATAGGATCTATGCGAAACACATCAAATCAAGATACATGTTTTTATACCTCCGTCGAAATCAAAGATCGAGAATAATAACTGGTGTTTGACACCAAAACACAGAGTAGTATCCGGGTCTCTAAATGTATCCACACGAACGTCGAAAACACCTCGCAGTACGTCCAACATGCTCGGGGCTAGAAGATGATCGACTTCCTCTGTGACGAAATGTCATATTCGACTTCTGCAATGTTTTCCTTCTCTTATCTTTGGCGGTTTCTCATTTCCGAAAATGAGAAGGACGAATGTTCTATTTCGGTTTCTTCAAGATGTGCTTAAAAAAAAACGAAATACAGGCTCTTTCAAACCGCCCTAAAGCGTGACTGAGTAGTTTAGGAAACAACCTAAAACCACTGCTTTTAATGTTAGAAAGAGAAATAGATTTTTTTTGGCAAATCTCAATAGAAGAATTTAATAGTATTGAGAATTCTCATTTGTGTTCAAAACAAAATTTATTAATTCTTTTTATGATTAATTCATAATTAATCAAATACCATATAGCGTATATCTAATATAAGTATTTAGGACTTGATTTCATAAATCAACACGATCAATCACTCCAATTTTCGCACGCCTTTATGTGTGACC
This sequence comes from Dactylorhiza incarnata, assembly GCA_033032865.1. NCBI lineage: Eukaryota > Viridiplantae > Streptophyta > Magnoliopsida > Asparagales > Orchidaceae > Dactylorhiza > Dactylorhiza incarnata. The sequence continues at coordinate 1,372,308 of JAWHQI010000278.1, read as the reverse complement.
CTATAGGCTCGTATCATGTTGGTGGTAAGATTAATTCCTTGACTACATCCAGATCACAAGATTTAAACAGTATCATCGGGCGTCAATGCCTAGCGCAACAAAGTTATCTATTTGAATTTTATTTCCAGCATTTTATTCAGTAATTTCGCATTTTTTACACCTTCACCTGAACTTAAGGAAGTCATATATGTAGTCACTTGTATGAACTTGATTATCTTTTGGAGAATAGAAATTTAGACCAATGGGTGGATAAGGCTTTAACCTTGGATTTATCTTCCTCTCCCCCACTCTCACTACCTTCGCCTGCATTGCCCTAGGGCTAAGTGGTCCAACCTGCCATTTTGGAAGTTGAATCCTTATCGTCGGGAGTGACTCCCCTTAGTTTCTCACCCTGTCATGCTCGCGCACGCATCCACCTACTATGTCGCACACGACCATGCTCACAACCAATCAATGTTGCATGTCACGATGTCCGATGCTTCTCTCGTACGCACTCTTGGAGTCTCGCATGATATGCATGTTGCTTGCTACTACGACCACGAGATTGTGATGTCTTCGACCAGGCATCCTATCTCTGCCCTAGGCACGATATCGAGTCGATTTCAAGCAATCCATGGCTCGGCTCTAACTCAAAAATTTTGAGAGCTCCTCCAAGTGAAATCGAAGGTTTCGAGTTTTGCTCGACTCGAAATCAATTTGGAGCCAAGTGGGCTTGACTCGAAATAATTTGATTTCGAGCTGAACTGAAACCATTGTGAGACAGATCAAAATATAACTAACTCTTAAATAACTATATATCGATGGAATTGTAATTTCTAACTATCTTTCTATGTTTTAAAAAATTGATCAAGATAAATGATATAAAGATCGGATGACAACTATGATTTCAAGCGGACTGAAATCAAATTTCGAAAGAGCCAACCCTGGCTCAGAACAAGATTCGAGACATTTTGATTCGACTTAAATTAACTCGAATCAATTTAACTCGATTTCGAAACCAAGTCAAATGTCGAGCAATTTTAAGTGATTTTCGAATGACATTCGAGTTTGGATTTTTATGATCAGCCCTACTCCACTCTACTAGATTGATTGGAGGCTCTGGTCGTTGTATTGTCGGCAGCCGACCACAGAAAAGGATCAACAACAATATGTACGCCCCTTACTCATGTTATTGTTGAAGCACATCTTGACATCGCCGAACCTCGATTGGAGGAACAACCCAACTTCCTCTCATCCATGTAAGTCGCTCTCTTTCGAAATGAAGCTTGTGAGGCTTTTGGAGAGAACCATGCATCCACACACCTACAAGCTGAAAATCCAACTTCCCTTTTCGGAAACCCAGCAAGTCAACTAGCTGCATCTCCCGTTGCGACCGAAGAGATTACCTATGCACCACGGACTCTTGAGGTGCGCCTCTGTGTTGGTTAGATACACAGAACAAATAGTCATTCACAACAATGAAGTGACAAAAATCTAAAATATGTTAAAAGTAACCTCATATGAAACCATTTTCGACTAAATTAATTGGAGAAACCAAAATGATGTCGATGATAGATGGAAATTTGAAAACAGGGCAAATGTGAATATTAGAGAATTGCAGTTAATAAGCGATAGAGGTAGAATTATAAATACTTCAGCAGATTAATGCAAGGATACCAAAAGCACCCAACATGAATATCTATACAAGATACAGACATCCCTTTCAACAAGGAAAGCCCCAACACTAATAAATATATAATTCAGTAAGATATATGGTAGTAAAATCTTCTTCAAGTGTGCACCTTTCACTTTTAGCAAATAAATGACTTCAATGTGTATTTAAGAGCTTGTGAGCAATAAGCTGATGTTGTGGAAGATTAACGATCACAATTACATTACCAGAAACTAACGTAATACAGAAATCCGCATTATTAATTATCTTGAGAGGGATCAAGTGCAATTTCTGGAACCATTTGTAACGCTCCGATCTACTGTAGGTGCGCTACAGGTCTGCAGACCATTGTGTTGGAGCTTCTGCAGTGATCTGGAAGAAATCAAGCAGTTAGTTTCACTGCCAACACGATATGAGTCTAGGGTCGCACATAAGAGCGATTGGAGAAATTGAAGAAAAGATTGTGTTTGTCTTGCTCATATTGGATATGAGTGAAGGACCAATCATAAGACTAATTGGAGTATTGGTGGTTCGATTAATTGCTCCTAGATATAGTGTATATTCTATGGAGCATGTCGTCGAGATCACAAGGAGATATTGTGAATATCGACTTATGATCAGTGTCATAGAGATATCTCAACGATTTCGTCGAGAGTCATCGTGATGACTCGACGATTCGTCGATTGATATCGTGATCACTCGTCGATTCGTCGATTGATATCGTGATCACTCGACGAACTCGCCGAGACTGTCTCGTCGAGTGATATCGAGATGTCTCGACAACTCGAATTCTTTGAGTATGACTCGACGATTCGACGTGATGTCTCGACGAACCTATATTCATCAAGTGGGACTCGACGATTCGTCGTGATGTCTCGACGAATCCGTTGAAAGGGTTTCGACGAATTCGTCATGACGTTTAGAGTGTTATCGTGATATCTCGACGAAATTGTCAAAAGGGTTTCGACGAATTCGTCGTAATGTCTCGATAAATCTGTTCACGCCGAATTTCTTTTAACTCCTATTTTGGGTCTGCGGATAGTGGAGACTTTATCTGCTTTATATCTATGGGTATAAATAGGCCAAATTTTAGGTTTTTCGTGTGTGTGTAAGATCGGATCTTTTCAGTCGGCCGAGACTTTGTGAATGGGTTGGCGATCTTGAAAGAGACGGAAGAGTTCCGCTCCTCTAGGTTCCCGCCGCTCGACCGACTGCTGTCATCGCCGCCTCTCCCGTGTACAGATCTACTAATCCGTGGAGACGCAAAGGGCTTTCTCCTTCTCCGACCTAGACCTTGTGTGACAAGGTGCTAAGGTTCTTCGGCGCTTGTGTGGGCTTCTATAGAGGTGTGGACTTATTTCTACACTAACTCCTCCGAAGAGCAGTCCAATCTTGACAGAGCCGAAGGAAGCACAAAAGAAGGACTCGGAATAGGATTCCGAGTCCTAGAAGATTTTTCCTGGAACATCTGATTGAGTATTGACTCAATTCCGCAAAGGTAATTTTATTATTGCTGCAATTTCTTGACTCGTGGTTTTAGCAAGATCCATATGTCTCTTTTAGGTTGTTCTTGTATATTCCGCTGCGCACATGTGATGTGATTACCCCTAAGGAAAACGCAACAGTGATATCAGAGCCAGGTTTCTGTTATTTCAATGTTTCAGAAATTGTTCCCTTTGCAGTAACTGTCTATCTCTATGTTAGTTTGTGAAACTAAAGGCATAGAGAGACGAGCTTGTATACTGCTATAAATGGTGTTGTCTGTCCTAGCATCCGGTACATGTAAATCCGAAGATTTAGAAATATTCTAAATATACAGATTTAGTCCATATCATCAAATGTTGATGATTTTGTGCACCTAGAATGTATCCGGGTTATGCTTGTTATTTCTTTCATGATAGTGAATTGTGTGCACATAGATTTAATGTTAATCAAGATTAATTGTTAATCAATCATCATGAAAATCCCTTAAAATAAATATTAAGTATTCAAATGTCTTCCGATGGATGACTCTTCCTGCCTCGATTGATGAAATATGGGTTTGTCAAAGCAAGGTGCATTAATCTATCTTGGTAAGGGTGCGAGCGGGTAATTGTAATATCCCACTGTCGACATCGGGTCCAGCTTAACTAGGTGACCTCAAAGGTTGAGTGTCTAGTGGCATAGGGTTATTCACCAACCATACAAGAGTTGCATAGTGATGTAATTGGCGAATGTTGTCAACCTAAATAGTCACATTGTGGGTGATCAGCCAAAGCTGACTTACGATGGCGGTGAATAACGGATCTTGTCCACTAAGAGAGTAGCTTGTATAAACTCTCCAAATTGATATTAAGGGTTATCAATTTGAATAAAATAGTGAAAGCTTTTAATAAAAGTCCTTATTAAAATATAATGTATTTTGAAATATAGTACTAAAATATTTTACAAATTTATTGTAGAATTTCCATGGCAAACACATCACACTCCACTTTGTCCCTGAGAGCCATCCTTGAGAAGGACAAGCTCAATGGGACGAACTTCCTTGACTGGTATAGGAACCTGGGGATTGTCCTCAGGCAAGAGCGCAAGCTCTGTCTTGGAAGGGGAAGCCCCCACAGAGCCAACTGGAAATGCTCCCCGAGCAGACAGAGATGTCTTTAAGAAGTATCAGGATGATACCCTGAATGTGGAATGTCTCATGCTTGCTACCATGTCCTCTGAGCTTCAGAAGCAACACGAGAGCATGTGTGGTTATGAGATAATTGAGCACCTCAAGAAAATGTTCGAGGGGCAAGCTCGGCAAGAGAGGTTTGACATATCCAAGGCATTATTTCAGTGCAAAATGGGAGCTCGAGACTCAGTAGGGACTCACGTACTCAAAATGATTGGGTATATAGAGAACCTTGAAAGACTGGGTTTTCCCTTGGGCCAAGAGTTGGTCACTGATCTGATCCCGCAATCGTTGTCGGACAATTATAAGCAGTTCGTCTTGAACTATAACATAAATGAGATAGACAAGACACTGCTCGAGCTCCTAGGCATGTTGAGAACTGCGGAGAACAACATGAAGAAGGCCAAGCATGGTAGCCCCATACTGATGGTGCATAAAGGCAAGGGCAAGGGATCAAAGAAGACGAAGATAGGATCTAAGTCTTATCCCAAGTCTTCAACACTGAAAAGGAAAGGCCTGGCGAAGGAAGGAAAGTGTCACCACTGCGGTAAGGCAGGGCATTGGAGGAAGAACTGTCTCCTCTATGTTGAGGATCTGCAGAAACAGAAGGGAAGTATGACTTCCGCTTCAGGTATTTTCGTTATAGAAATAAACATTTATGCTCCTTCATCTTGGGTGTTGGATACCGGATGCGGTTCTCACATCTGTACAAATGTGCAGGAACTGGGAAGGAGTAGAATGTTGGGTAAAGGAGATGTAAACCTGCGCGTTGGAAATGGAGCAAGAGTTGCTGTCGTTGCCGTTGGTGTCTATCGTCTTTCTTTGCCCACTGGGCTTGTAATAGAATTAGATAACTGTTATTTTGTTCCAGCCATAACTAGAAATATTATATCAATCTCATGCCTTGACATGAAGGGGTTTCATTTATAATTAAAAACAATTGTTGTTCAATTTTTATGAATGATGTTTGTTATGATGTAGCTCATTTGTTTAATGGTTTATATGTTTTGAACTTAGACCATCCGATCTATAATGTAGAAAATACTAAAAGACTAAAAACAAATAACTCGAATCTTACGTACCTTTGGCATTGTCGTTTAGGCCATATAAACGAGAAACGCATATTCAAGCTCTATAGAGATGGACTACTAGACTCATTTGATTATAAATCATTTGAGAGATGCGAGTCTTGCTTATTAGGCAAAACGACCAAAGCTCCTTTCACTGGTCATACTGAGAGGGATGATGATCTTTTGGGTGTCATACATAGTGTTGTGTGCTGACCCATGAGTTCTATGGCTAGAGTTGGGTTCCACTACTTTATTACGTTTACTGATGATTTCAGTAGACACGGATACGTGTTTCTTATGAAGAACAAATTTGAATCCTTTGAAAAATTCAAGGAGTTTCAAAATAAAGTACAAAACCAACTAGGAAAAAGAATAAAAGCACTCTGATCTGATCGAGGTGGCGAATATCTGAGTCATGAGTTTCGTGATCATCTGAAAGAGTGTGGTATTGTATCACAGCTCACTCCACCCGGAACACCACAACATAATGGTGTGTCTGAGAGGAGGAATCGTAATTTGTTAGACATGGTACGGTCGATGATGAGTGATGCAGATTTACCCGTTTTCTTTTGGGGTTTTGCTCTAGAGACTGCTGCTTTCACTCTAAATCGAGTTCCGACGAAAACGGTTCAAAAGACACCATATGAGATATGGACTGGGAAGCGCCCTAGTATGTCTTTCATTAAGATTTGGGGATGTGAGGCATACGTACGACGTCAAATGTCTGACAAGCTGGAACCCAAATCAGATAAGTGTTATCTTGTGGGATATCCTAAGGATACTAAAGGGTATTACTTCTACATGCGATCCGAGGGCAAAGTGTTTGTCGCGAGGAGTGGTGTATTTCTAGAGAAAGAGTTTCTGTCTAGAGAAAATACTAAGGTAGAACTTGAAGAAGTTCAAGAACCACAAACAATGAATGAACTAGAATTGAAACCTGAGCAAGGACTACAATCTGTTGTAACTGGAGAACCTGCTCAAGAAACAAAAGTCCTATGTAGATCTGGTAGACCTAGAGTTGAGCCTGGGAGATATGGTTTTCTCATGTCTCAAATAGGTAGTGTGTTGTTTATGGATCATGATGATGAACCTGCAACCTACCAAGAGGCTATGAATGGACCAGACTCCGAGAAGTGGCTTGAGACCATGAAATCTGAAATAGACTCGATGTATGCAAATCAAGTTTGGACCTTGGTGGAACCACCTGAAGGAGTACGACCCATAGGGTGCAAGTGGGTCTTCAAGAAGAAGACCGACATGGATGGGAATGTACAGACATTCAAAGGTCGGCTGGTGGCTAAAGGTTTCAGGCAAATTCATGGTGTTGACTATGATGAGACCTTTTCTCATGTTGCTATGGTCAAGTCCATCAGAATTTTACTTATTATTGCTGTGTATTATGACTACGAGATCTGGCAAATTGATGTCAAAACGGTTTTCCTTAATGGAACCCTCCTTGAGGAAGTGTATATGACACAACCTGAGGGTTTTATCTCCAAGTGAAGCCACTAAAATATGCAAGTTGAATCGATCCATTTATGGGTTGAAACAAGCTTCTCGAAGTTGGAATCTACGTTTTGATGAGAAGATCAAAGAGTTTGGTTTCATCAAAAACGAGGATGAGTCTTGTGTTTACAAAAGGATTAGTGGGAGCATTGTCATTTTCCTGATATTGTATGTGGATGACATACTGCTGATCGGGAAAGATATTCCGACCCTGCAAGCTGTTAAGAACAGGCTAGGGGACAGTTTTTCTATGAAAGACATGGGTGAAGCGACTTACATAGTTGGCATTAAGATCTATAGAGATATATCGAAGAAGTTGCTGGGTTTGACCCAGAGTACATACATTGAGAAGGTTTGAAACGGTTCAACATGCTTGAGTCCAAGAAGGGAGTCTTACCCATGTCACATGGTGTAAGTCTCTCTAAGGACCAATGTCCTAAATCTTTGAAAGATAAGGACCGCATGAAGTTGATTTCATATGCTTCGGCAATTGGATCAATCATGTATGCGATGTTGTATACTCGACCCGATGTGTCATATGCTTTGAGCATGACTAGCAGGTATCAGTCTGATCCTGGTGATGGTCACTGGATAGCCGTCAAGAATATACTAAAGTACTTGAGAAGAACTAAGGATATGTTCTTGGTGTTTGGTGGAGAGGAAGAGCTCGCTGTAAATGGTTACACGGATGTTAGCTTCCAAACTGAAGGGACGATTCAAAGTCTCAGTCAGGTTTTGTATTTTGCCTTAATGGAGGAGTTGCAAGCTGGAAGAGTTCCAAGCAAGAGACAGTTGCCGATTTTACGACAGAAGTCGAGTATATTGTTGCAGCAAATGCAACAAAGGAGGCTGTATGGATTAGGAAATTCATCGGCGAGCTAGATGTAGTTCCTAGTATTGCTGATCCTGTAGTTCTCTACTGTGATAACAACGGTGCTATTGCATAAGCTAAGGAACTTAAATCTCATCAGCGCTCCAGGCACATACAGTTGAAATTAGATTTATTTTGGTGTATTTACTTTTTGATATATATATATTTGTGTATGCCCTAACCGGGCACTCATGTATTCTACCATCAGCCGTTCTACTTGGTATCAGAGCACAGGAACCGCTCGCGCTCGACCTCGTCCTCTCGCCGCTCGCGCTCGCCGCTCGCACTCGCTCGCCGCTCGTCCTCCGCCGCTCGCTCGCCCGCTCGGCCGCTGCCGCCCGCTCGCCCGCTCGGCCGCTGCCGCCCGCTCGCCCGCTCGGCTGCTTTGCCGCTCTCCTGTCGGCTGGATCTCGGCCGCCTGATGCGTTAGCCGATCTTCTCTCCTTCGGCTGACGCATCCTCTCATGGGGGCTGCCTGATGCTCCGCCGTCTCATGGATCTCGGCCGCCTGATGCTCCGCCGTCCCTTTCGGCTTGCCGATTTGTCCTCCATGGGGGCTGCCGGCGACGCCCCTCTTCCATCATCGGGTGCTCTCTTCGTCCTTCAGATTTAGCTTGCGCCCGGTGGATGTTCCTTCTTCCCTCTTGAGATCTTCAGTTTTTTTTTCCTTCTCTATGGGAGATCATTCCACCCCGGATCCGTCCACACATTCTCCCTCGTCTCAATCCGGTACTCTTCCCGGATCTACGGCCCCTCCGGTTGATGCTTCGCATCGTTTCTCGGGTGATCCTCCTCGGAATCATGGCCAGTCTTTGAAGATTACTACAGTCGCCTTGGATGGGACCAATTACCTGGAATGGTCTAGGGCGGCACAACATGCGATTCGCAGCCACCAGTTGTATGGTCTTATTGATGGTTCCATTGTTGAGCCGTCACGTTCCGATCCCGCATGGCGCAAATGGGATGCGGACAACTCTTTGGTCGTCTCGTGGCTGCTTCATTCGATGTCCCCTCAGGTGTATCGCAGCTACATGCTGTTGGACTCCGCATATGATATTTGGACGAGAGCCCGTGATACTTACTCCCAGGCAAGCAGTTCGATGCAGGTCTATGAGCTCACTCGCCGCGTTCTGGAATTGCGACAGGGGTCTTTAACTGTTGCCGCCTACTACTCTGAGTTTGAGCGCCTTTATCAGGAGTTGGACTTCTTTAGTACCTTTACTGCCGCTTGTACGGTTGATACGGTGGCCCTTCAGAAGGATAAAGACCGTTTCCGTGTTCATGTCTTCCTTATGGGCCTTAGCATGGAGTTTGATGCTGTTCGTCTGCACATCCTCCATCGTGAGCCCCTTCCCTCCCTTCGGGAGGCATTCAGCATGCTCCTCAGCGACGAGAATCGCCGTCGCACTCTTGGTTCTGCTACCCTTGGTTCTGCTACCGATCACTCTGCTCTGGCAAGCATGACTCGTGGTCCCTCCCCTGTTTGTAGTCATTGCGGGAAGACTGGACATGTCAAAAGCTCCTGCTTTCGTTTGCACCCGCACCTTGCTCCAAGTGGTCGGGGCTCTAGTACCCGTGGTCGAGGAGGGTACCGTGGTGGTGGTGGTGGTCGCTCTTCTGATGGCCGCTCTCAGTCTTCTGCTCACTCTACTGCTGTTCTGGATGATACTTCTGGAAGCCTGTCTACTGCTGAGTTAGAGGCCTTCCGACGCCTGTTGCGCTCTCACACAGACTCTACTCCTACCTCTCATGCTGTTGTTGCCACTTCAGGTCTGTCCAGTGCTCATGCCGTGTCTTCCACACCCTCTGACTGGATAATCGACTCAGGTGCGACCGACCACATGACTGGCTCTGCCTCAGGTTTTACCTCCTATACTCCCCTCTCTGGTCGTGATAAGGTTATTGCTGCCAATGGCTCCCTCTCTGCCATTGCCGGTAAAGGGACAGTTTCATGTTCTCCTGACCTATCACTTTCCTCTGTTTTACATGTCCCTTCCTTTCCCCGAAATTTACTCTCTATTAGTCACTTGACTAATTCCTTACACTGTTCTGTGACATTCTTTCCTGATGTTTGTGTTTTTCAGGATCTGGCTACGAGGCGGACACTTGGCAGTGGTAGGAATGTCGGCGGCCTGTACTTGCTGAACCAGTCTTCTCCCAGTGCCCTATCTTCCACCAGATCTCCGACCCTTGACGATCTTCGACAATGGCATCAGCGCCTTGGCCACCCTTCACCTTTATATCTTGCTAAATTGTTTCCTGTTTTTTCTCCTTTACTTCCGTCTTTTTCTTGTGATGCTTGTGAGCAGTCTAAACATGTTCGGTGTCGTTCTACTCATTTGTCTGTCCCTAGTCTGTATCCATTTGATGTTATTCACTCTGATGTTTGGGGTCCATCCCCCGTTATCTCTTTATCTGGATTTCGTTGGTTTGTGACGTTTATTGATTGCTACTCTCGCACTACTTGGCTTTATATGCTTAAAAAGAAAAGTGATGTTCTTTCTTGTTTTCAAAATTTTCATAAGATGGTGGTCCAACAATTCGGAGGCACAATACGTGTGTTACGTAGTGATAATGGTGGGGAATATGACGATCGCGGTGTCTTTGGGGCTTATCTTGCGGACCATGGTATAATTCATCAAACTACATGTGTCCATACCTCCACTCAAAATGGGGTGGCCGAACGGAAGAATCGACAGTTGCTGGAGGTGGCCCGGTGCTTACTTCTATCTATGCACCTCCCTAAATCCTATTGGGGGGATGCTGTTCTTACCGCCGCGCATCTCATTAACCGCCTTCCGTCCCGTACTCTCTCGTTTGCTACGCCTCTCTCTCGTCTAGAGCAAAAACACATTGTCCACACCTCTCACCTTCACCCTCGTATCTTCGGCTCCGTGTGTTTTGTCCACGTCCATACCCCGCATCGTGATAAACTTGATGCGCGGTCCCTTCGCTGTGTTTTTGTTGGGTATTCCTCTACCACCAAGGGGTATAGATGTTATCACCCCCCGACACGTCGGTATTATTGTACCGTTGATGTCACCTTTCGTGAGGGGGAGTCGTACTTTGGTCCTCGTCAGGGGGAGATGATTTGTACAGATGCCGAGATAACCGACTCCCCGCTTCCGATTTGTGCTCATCCACATCCTGTTCCTACTCCTCCACCTGAACCTACACCGCCTCTTGCTCCTGTTCCTCCTACCTCCGCTCCTCCGATCATATATACATACTCCCGTCGTCCCCCGACTGTTGAGCATGTGCAGGCTGAAGATGTCCCGCCAGTACCGGTGAATGCCTCCAACCCAGATTCTGAGGACGATCTCCATATTCCTCTTGCTCGCCTTATAGGTAAGAAGGGTAGCACTAAACATCCCATTGCCAACTACATTCGTTATGATCACCTTTCTCAGGCACATCAAGCCTTTGTTTCTTCCCTCTCATCTATTGTTATTCCTAAGACATGGCAGGAGGCTGCTCAGATACCTGAATGGAAAGCGGCAATGGAGGAGGAATTGCATGCCCTGGACAAGAATAAAACATGGCAGCTGGTGAGCCTTCCTTCAGGGAAGCGAACGGTCGGATCCCGTTGGGTGTTCACAGTTAAACAAAACCAAGATGGTGTTGTGGAGCGGTATAAAGCTCGTTTGGTGGCTCGGGGATATACCCAGGCCCAGGGCATTGACTACCAGGAGACCTTTGCTCCGGTTGCTAAGATGAATTCGATCCGTGTCCTTTTTTCTATTGCTGCAAGTCGTGGATGGGAACTACTTCAGCTAGATGTCAAGAATGCTTTCTTGAATGGTGATCTGGAGGAGGAGGTATACATGGATACCCCACCGGGCTCTGTTATCAAGGGGTCCAAGGGCAAGGTGTGCCGAGTTCTAAAATCTCTGTACGGCTTGAAACAGTCTCCGAGAGCATGGTTTGGGCGTTTTTACAAGTTCATGCTTCAACTTAGGTACACTCAAAGTCATGCTGATCACACACTCTTTATTAAGAGGAAAGATGCCCTGGTCTCTATTCTGATTGTGTATGTGGACGACATCATCATTACCGGGGATCACATGGAGGAGATCACTTACTTGAAGGAACAACTGGGCAAGGAGTTTGAAGTTAAAGACCTGGGAAAGTTGAAATATTTCTTGGGAATTGAAGTGGCTAGGTCTCAACAAGGGATCTTCATCTCCCAAAGGAAGTATACTCTAGATCTTCTTAAAGAGACTGGGATGCTTGGGTGCGCACCCGTGGACACCCCCATTGAGGCTAATCACAAAATTGATGCAGATGCTAATGGAGAAAAGGTAGATGTCTCAAAATACCAACGTTTGGTTGGACGTCTCATATACCTGTCCCATACTCGCCCCGACATTACGTATGCGGTGGGGGTCCTCAGTAGGTATATGCATTCTCCTTCCATTCGTCATCAGCAGGCGGCTTTTAGAGTGCTACGATATCTCAAAAAGGCACCCGGCCGTGGGATCCTTTTCAGGAACGGCAAATCTTTAGAAGTTGAAGTGTTTACCGATGTTGATTGGGCTGGTAGCCAAGATGACAGAAAATCAACTACTGGGTATTGCACTTTTGTGGGTGGCAACCTCGTTTCGTGGAGGAGCAAGAAGCAAAATGTGGTAGCTCGATCAAGTGCAGAGGCAGAGTATAGGGCAATGGCACAAGGTGTTTGTGAAGGATTGTGGTTGAGGACTCTCCTTCGGGACATTGGCTTTCAGGGGAACAATCCTATCATGATTTACTGCGACAACAAAGCCGCCATCAGTATTGCGCACAATCCAGTGCAACATGATAGAACTAAACATGTGGAAGTTGATAGACATTTCATCAAGGATCATCTAGACAAAGGGGATATCTGCACACCGTTTGTGAACTCATCCGATCAGCTTGCGGACGTCTTCACCAAGGGTTTATATAGCGACAACTTCAAGGACAACACAAACAAGTTGGGAATGATCAATATATATTCCCAACTTGAGGGGGAGAGTTGAAATTAGATTTATTTTGGTGTATTTACTTTTTGATATATATATATTTGTGTATGCCCTAATCGGGCACTCATGTATTCTACCATCAGCCGTTCTACTCATACTTCGGCGGTTCCACCTTATTCGAGAGATTGTCGATCAAGGAGATTTGAACATTTGCAGAGTACCGACTGAAGAAAACATAGCGGATCCACTGACAAAGCCTCTTGCGCAAAGGAAGCATGATGGTCATGTTAGATCAATGGGTATTAAATACATGAATGATCATCTTTAGTGGGATCTTTGTGGATTGTATGTTTGTTGGTTGTTTATTCATATGATGAATTGTGATTTGAACTATGTATTTCATTCTACATTTATGACAAATTCTTTTATTATGTCAATTGTTTCTATATGATAGATTAATTAACATAATGAATGCCCTTAGAGTGTTTGCTACCATGGGAATTCAAGTGCGTGACTTGAATGTGAGGGTCTATGTTTAAATGAAGTTTCATTCTTAAATGGTCCCTGGTCGAGGTATCATCCTAGAAATTAGGGCGAGGATGAGACCATAAGACTAGCATGTGCGTTGACTGATGACCGGTTCTCACAGGTCATGATATTGTGATATCAAGTCATCACATGGGTATTTGTTAGAACAAGTTGTACTGGACAGACCCACTGTGAGACTACTTTGTGGATTGTTATATGAACATGTCACAAGTAGGTCTCAAGTGACAATGGTGTTTGTAGTTATTTGATGTGAAGTCACAGCATTCATCAAGTGAGGAAGAGCGTACTTTGATGTCATCTAAAGACTTCCTGGAGAAGGTTGATGATAAGGGTGGTTATTGGGTATGTTACGAATCATTTGGGTGTTTGTGTGTAGACAGAAATGAAATTTGTCCTCCTATATGACAGGAGTTACATCCATGGGCCCCTTGATGGAATGAGACCGAGAAATGCATGGTCATGCTGGGTTGAGCCAATATATGATATTGAGCATACCACTCTCTAAAGGTCTATTCTAGATCAAGAAAGCAAGGGTTGAACAATCATGAGAGTGACACGGTTCATGCCTCTAGTTCAATCTGGATGTAATGGACAAAGGGACATGACAACACTGATACATTGGTCACGAACAGGCTTGTTTGAGTTATGAACTCTTATTGTTTGGGTAGTAATAATGCATTATCAGGTGTCGCACATTGCTTGTGAGACTTTTATTGATACCTTCTAGATCAAGTGGGAGACGGTTGGAGCTTCTGCAGTGATCCGGAAGAAATCAAACAGTTAGTCTCACTGCCAACACGATATCAGCCTATAGAGTCGCACATAAGAGCGTTTGGAGAAATTGGAGAAAAGATTGTGTTAGTCTTGCTCATATTGGATATGAGTGAAGGATCAATCCTAAGACTAATTGGAGTGTTGGTGGTTCGATTAATTGCTCCAAAATATAATGTATATTGTATGGAGCATGTCGTCGGGATCACAAAGAGATATTGCGAATATCGACTTATGATCAGTGTCATAGAGATATCTCAACGATTTCGTCGAGAGTCATCGTGATGACTCGACAATTCGTCGATTGATATCGTGATGACTCGACGATTCGTCGATTGATATCGTGATCACTCGACGATTCGTCGATTGATATCGTGATCACTCGACGATTCGTCGATTGATATCGTGATCACTCGACGATTCGTCGATTGATATCGTGATCACTCGACGAACTCGTCGAGACTGTCTCGTCGAGTGATATCGAGATGTCTCGTCGAGTGATATCGAGATGTCTCGACAACTCGAATTGAGTATGACTCGACGATTCAACGGTATGTCTCGACGAACCTATATTCATCAAGTGGGACTCGACGATTCATCGTGATGTCTCGACAAATCCGTTGAAAGGGTGTCGACGAATCCGTTGAAAGGGTTTCGACGAATTCGTCGTGACGTTTAGAGTGTTATCGTGATATCTCGACGAAATCGTCGAAAGGGTTTCGATGAATTTGTCGTAATGTCTCGATAAATCTGTTCATGCCGAATTTCTTTTAACTCCTATTTTGGGTCTGCGGATAGCGGAGACTTTATCCGTTTTATATCTATGGGTATAAATAGGCCAAATTTTAGGTTTTCCGTGTGTGTAAGATCAGATCTTTTCAGTTGGCCGAGACTTTGCGAAAGGGTTGGCGATCTTGAAAGAGACGGAAGAGTTCAGCTCCTCTAGGTTCCCGCCGCTCGACCGATGCTGCCGCCGCCTCTCCCGTGTACGGATCTGGTAATCCGTGGAGACGCAGAGGGCTTTCTCCTTCTCCGACCTAGACCTTGTGTGACAAGGTGCTAGGGTTCTTCGACGCTTGTGTGGGCTTCTATAGAGGTGTGGACTTATTTCTACATTAACTCCTCCGATGAGCAGTCCAATCTTGACAGAGCCAAAGGAAGCACAAAGGAATGACTCGAAATAGGATTCTGATTCCTAGAAGAATTTTCTTGGAACATCTGATTGAGTATTGGCTCAATTCCGCAAAGGTAATTTTATTATTGCTGCAATTTCTTGAAGCATGGTTTTAGCAAGATCCATATGTTTCTTTTGGGTTGTTCTTGTATATTCCGATGCGCACATGTGATGTGACTACCCCTAAGGAAACCCAACACATTGACCCCAACCCATCTCCATGGATCTGATCGGCCGCAGCCGCTAATTCCAATGGTGGGTTGTTGAGACTAGGGCTTGAACCCCAGACCTCCTGGATAAGAGAGCTCTAAATTGATCCTCATCACCAACTGATCATTGGTTTGCAAACCTGTAGCGCACTCACAGTAGATCGGGGTGTTACACCATTGACCATTAAAATATAAAAGCAACGGACTATATCAAAAGATGAACACATAAAAAACAACTAGCTGAATGGGCACAGGTCTCTCATATACAAGATCCGGTCAACGACACTAATATTCCGATCGTAGCAAGTGTTACTCATACATAGTGTCTGAGAGCGACATTACGTTCAATCGTTGAATGATTTTTGCCAAATACTTTATTTTCTCTCCACTTTTTATTTTTATAATTTACTCTACTTTATTTTACCTTTTCCATTTTAGTTTCCGCTTTAATATTTTCCTATTTTATTTTAATTTATTATATTATTTATTTAAATTTATTATATTATTTATTTATATTATTGCAGACATTATAGATCATGATATAATTAAAAAAAATGAATTTCATCGGACGATCACAATTAACTTGATGGTGTTGAATGAGATTTTCTTTTCTATAACATAGACAAATTGCAATACATACAGATAAAGGATCAAACAGTTGTATAATAGTCTTTAGGATACACCTTCATAAGTTTGGATTTCTTGCCCAGGTTGTTAATGGTTCTTGTTAATGCAGCCTTAACCCCGTCTATATGAGTACCGCCGTCAACTGTACGAATGCTATTAGCATACCCCAGCATTGTGTCAGTATATGAATCAGCACACCTGTTAATGATCAAGCATGAATCATTATAGCCCTTGGTATAGTTTTACTATCCCCAATGTTTTAGGGAAGCAAGGGAAAAAAGAAAAATTAAATAAAATTAAATATATAAATATAGAGAGAGAGGGGGAGGAAGGAAGAATGGGCACTGGATACAGAGAGTGATCAACAAATAAGAAAATTACATAAAATATATAAAACTTATGAATTCAACATCGTAACAAAATAAGCAAGGAGGTGAACTTTAAAAGTAAGGATGTGCTAAAGAGCATGTTTATTACCACTGCATAGCTACGTCAACTGTGACACCGTCTGTTTCTTTTCTGAATGCCAGAATATCATGAAGAGATATCTGAAGAGCAAAGAAGGTAATAGGTTATGCCCCTTCCCAATCATTAATCACCATGATCATAATTATCTTTAACAAAACTATCTAGTCTTGGTTTTGTAAACTAATTAAATAAATTTGATGCAATAATTAAAAAATCTTGCTTTAATTCAAAGAACCAAATGAATTTAACTAAATTTAAGACTTGTTTTGCAGCTATCTCATGAAAATATTGTGTTAGATCAGCGCTATCTAACTCAAAGATTCAAGTCCATCTACAATGGCTGGCATTTACTCTTTCCCTTCCTTTTGGCCATTAAAAGTCAAACAAATAAAGAGAGCATTCATTTTGGATGCTAACTAGATTACTGCAATATGATTTAGGCTTTGTTTGTTTCGGCCGTTGCTGATCGAAAAGGAGCTGATAGAAATAGAGTTTGAAAAATGAGCAGTTTTTAGAAAATGAAGTTTACAATGCAAATCTATTTGTGTAAAATGGAGTTTGAAGAGTTATTCAAAAAGCAGTGCATAAAAACCGTTTGTTAAAAACGGAGTTTCGTCAAAAAAAATTAAATGCAAAAACATGAACTGTTACACAACATAAAACAAAATAATAAGGAAATAAGCCCCAATTAGTCATCCTATGAGCTTCCAAAGCAAAAATACAATAATTAAAATTGTGAGATCTCGTACTGATAATTTCAATATAATGGTGAAGTTATGTATGAAATAAAATGATCTAATGTAAATTTCGACTACAAAAACAACATAATTATCATTCCAAATGCTTCCTTGGAAACATATAGAGTTGAAGAAACTGAGAATCAAGGATTCTTGCATAGAGATTTTTAACGACCTGAATGCAGTGTTGAAGAAACATATAGATTTTTAACAGGATATCCTAAAAACGAATTAAATTTTATTGACCTTGCAAAATAAAATTGAAGAAATCCATGAACACCCATTATACCCTAGATTCCAGGAAGCATAATGCAAGAAAAATCCCTGAAACATACACCTGTCAATCCATGAAGCATAATGCAAGAAAAATTGAAGAAAGCCAGGAAACATATACCCAGGAAACTGCCAAGAATCGAAGAGAAAATCAAAAAGAAGAAATTAGGACGGAGAAATTTTTATTCACCTAGCAGATTTCTTTTTGAACACAGGATGTCCAGATTTCTTTTTGAAAGCAGGATGCTCGGCAAAATCTCCTTGCAAATTTCTGAACGGAGAAGGAGAAGTTATGCGCAGATTTGTGTCGCAAGGAGCAGGGCGAGAGCGAAGGAAGGAGAGCAGTGAAAGGACCCGAGGAGATTTTGGCGAGCGAGATCGCCGGGAAAATGTTGCCGAGGGAGATCGCCGGAAAAATGTTGCCGAGGGAGATCGCCGGAAAAATGTTGCCGAGGGAGAACGTCGGGGCTGGTGGAGAAGCGAAAAAAAAGGCGAAAGCCGGGGAAAGAAATTCCTCCTTCCGCCGTGCGTCTGGCAGCAGGAAAAGGAGCTCTGGCCTCCGTTCTGAATTTTGCGTACATGCTAATTATTTTAAAAAATCGGTTTTTAAATCAGCCCAAACAAACAACGCAAATATGCATTCCTCCGTTTTGGGCAAAACGAACCGGAGCAAATAAGCCCAAACAAACATAGCCTTATAGCCCTGCTTGGAATTTGGGCGATGGAAATAAAATTTTATTTGAAAAACAAACTATTGGTTGTAATAAAGAGAGCATTATTTTGGCTACGCACAGGCAGAGCCCGTACACACCTAAAGCTTCAACAGACGGGCGGATCTCATTCGCAATTAAGAGTAGTCACTAGTATATATAAACATAGAGATATTTGTACGTGTGTGTGTGTATACGAGTGACAGACACGGGGCACCACCACAACGGCCAATCGCGACAGCAACCCGACTATGACAGTACCCCGATCGCGACAGGAACGGGGCTTCGCCCTATCAATTAATTAATGCAGTTTAAAATAAACACATTATTAATTAATGCGGAAAATAGTTATACACCATTTTTTATTTTTGTTAAAAAAACTCATCATTATTCATATATTATTAATTTTTCGTCATTACTTTTATAAATTAAATTAATTTGTTTCCATCATTACTTTTCAAATCAACTTTAATAAAGTTGGCATGCCTAATAATAGCTTATCATAGTAGGTATGAGCGTTACTAAAAAAATTTAATTTTATGAATTTTCATCATTACTTTTAATTTGAGAATATGATGTAATTACTTAAATGGTCATTGTATTTTATTTTTTTAAATAGATTATAATAAATGTTAAGTAAACAATAAGGCTATATTTGGCAAATTTGAATGTTTCACCAAAGGCAACTTTTCCCTTTTAGTATTTTAAATATAATATATATATATATATATCTTTACAATATTAAAAAGGAAAAGTTGCCTTTGGTGAAACATTCAAAATTGCCAAATATAGTCATATTGTTTTCATCTAATGACTTAACATATATTATAATCTATTTCAAAAAAATGCCCATTTAAGTAATTACACCTTATCCGCAGATTAAAAGTAATGATGAAAATCCATAAAATTGAAAAGTTTTTAGTAGAGCTCTTATACCTAATATGGTAGGATGTCATTAGGCATGTCAACTTTATTAAAGTTGATTTAGAAAGGTAGTGATGGAAATCCCCATCAATTTGATTTGGAAAAGTAATGATGGGAAATTAATGATATATGAATCATGATGAGGATTTTTTAACAAAAATCGAAAAACGGCGTATAATTATTTTTGCATTAATTAATTAGTAGTGTGTATATTTTAAACTGCATTAATTAACTGATAGGGGCGGAGCCCAGTGCCTGTCGCGGTACCGTCACGGTCGGGAATATTGCGGTTGGTGATAGGGGCGGAGCCCCGTGCCTGTCACTCGTGGATATATATATATGTGTGTGTGTGTGTGTGTGTGTGTGTGTGTGTGTGTGTGTGTGTGTGTGTGTGTGTGTGTGTGTGTGTGTGTGTGTGTGTGTGTGTGTGTGTGTGTGTGTGTGTGTGTGTGTGTGTGTGTGTGTGTGTGTCTGTGTGTGTGTGTGTCTGTGTGTGTGTGTCTGTGTGTCTGTGTGTCTGTCTGTGTGTCTGTCTGTGTGCATATCTGTGTGTATGTCTGTGTGTCTGTCTGTGTGCATATCTGTGTGTTTGTCTGTGTGTCTGTGTATATATATGTGTGTGTCTGTGTGTGTGTGTATATATATGAGCAGTCGTGCACGGGGGACCCCATGCGGGGTGGTGACATTGGTCGGGGCGGCGACATTGGTCGGGGCGGCGACATTGGTCGGGGCGACGACATTGGTCGGGGCAGCGACATTGGTCATGGGCGGTGACATTGGTCGTGGGCGGCGTCATTGGTCATGGAGGGTACATTGGTTGTGGGGGGCTACATTGGTCGTGGGCGGCGACATTGTTCGGGGGCGGCGACTTTGTTCAGGGTCGGCGACATTGGTCGTGGGCGGCAACATTGGTCGTGGGCGACGACCTTGGTCGTGGACGGCGATATTGGTCGGGGGCGGTGACATTGGTCAATGGCGGCGACATTGGTCGTGGGCGGCGATATTCGGCGGGGGCGGTGGCATTCTTAATAAGTAAATGAGTAAACATTTAAAATTACTTTCATAGTTTAGGAAGGAGAGATGGTATAGTAGACTTAATTAATTTGCCCTATCTAAACATGTCCAAAAAGTAAACTGAATTCAACAACACATTCTCCTATCCAGAAAAAGAAAAGGAACTTGCGCGTGGTACTCGGTAGTTAGATATCGTGATGATGAGATATTCCTTGAAGCCGGAAAAATATACTTGAATTTAAAAATTAAAAATATAATTGGATATTGTGATGACGAGAGCTTACTTGAAGCTAGAAAAATCTAGAAAGCTCATAAAAAATCAGTCTTTATAATTCCTGAATTTTTTATTAACAATGCAAATACAAAGAGCAAGAATAAATAATGGTACTGAATGAAAAATAGAGAGCAAGAAGCCGGAAAGCCATTGAATAAAGAGTGATTTTCCTGGATATGTGAGGAGAAAGACAAATAAAGAGTGTGTGTATGTTTGTGAGAGAGAGAAAGAGAGGGAGAGAGGGAGAGAGGGAGGCAGGAAGAGGGGGTAGATAGACTTACTTTTGAAGACAGATTGGTTTTGGAAGAACACCGAGGGAGGAGAACCTTCCTACAAAGCTTTGGCATAGTTAAAATAAAGAGAGGAGAACCTTCCGACAAAGCTTCAACATAGTTGCGCTCTTGCTCATCATAACATCCAGCATCTCATGTTTCTCTGCTAAGAAGATGGGGTAAATTTAGGTGAAATGAAGGTGAAGAAGAAGATCAAAATCACGTTGGAGCAGAAAGCCATGATACAATCTATAATGGTGTTAAATATCGGCCCTGTGGAGTTTGCCCTGTAGAGTTTTCATCGCGTAAGAGCGGAGAAGAGAGCTTTAGAGGCAGAAAGTGGGCGAGAAAGCTGGAGGAGCTAGCGAGGAGGAAGATGTCGAGGAGGAGCTGTCGAGGGCCCGAGGAGGAGCTGCGCATGTGGAGCCGCCGAGGCTGAGATGTGGAGGAGGCTCTCCACATAGCATTGGAGTGGTCGAAGATCCGAGGAAGAAGCCCCAATTTCTACGTAGAGGAGGCGTGATACTGACCCATTTGGCGGGAGGACATAGAGTGGTCAACGTGTAGCAGTGGTTTGTGGGGAGGAGATAAAGATGGCTCGGTGGGAAAATGCAGGGGAAAAAGTAAATGACGAAAAAAACAGGGAAATTTTGAAATAATAAAGGCTATTTCGAGGGAATTTTGGGGATGCCAAAGTTACACCATCCTTGCTTTAGTCTTCCCTTATATAATAAAGATATATATATGTGTGTGTGTGTGTGTGTATATGTGTGTATATATATGTGTCTATATATACACAAACACATCTTTAACTACTATATGCAAGAAGTTGCCTTTGGTGCAACATTCAAAAGTGTCAAATATAGCCTCATTCTTTTACTCTAATGACTTAACATATATTATGAAAAAAATGAAAATTCATAAAAGATAATGGCTATTTGTGTAATTACACAATATCCTAATAATAAAAATAATGATCAAAATTCATAAAATCCAAAAACTTTTTTGTAGACCTCCTACACCTACTATGATAGGTAATCATTATGCCTCCAAATATTAATTTCGAAATATAACGGCTTACTTTAAAATGAGTTTTGGATAAAATATGAATGTTTTTGAAAAAAATAATTATAAAATATTGATGTATATTTTTTTACGGTCATTTTGAGTACAAATATGTATAAGTTGCGGGGGAAGCCCGTCGTCGCCGGTCGGGCACTGTCGTATGCAGGCACAGCCCGCGGGGGAAGCCCTTTGCCGCCTGTCGGGTACTGTCGTATGCAGGCACAACCCGCTCGAAAGCGGGCGCAGCCCACTCGAATGCGGGCGCAGCCCGCTAAGAGTCAGCGAGCACGGGCGAAGCACGGGCGGAGCTACTCGTATATATATATACATATATATATAAGCAAGCGTTGCGTTGCTAGAGTCCCCTGTCCGTCGGTTACATTTTTTCTAAATTTTATATTATTATATATATAAATATTTATATAGATATAAAGCAGCGCTTTATATATTATATATATAATATATATTTATTTTATTATATATATTTTATTATATATATTATTTTCGGCGCTTTATAAAATTTGTTTTATTATATATATTTATTAATATAAATAATTGTAAAAATATATTATATATATTTATTAATGTGAATATTATATAGATAAATATTATATATTATTAAATTATTAAAAAATATTAGTATAATATTATGAGCATCTTCGCACGGGAATCGCCCGTGCACGATGCTCTTAAGCGGGCTTCGACCGAATCCTGGAGGGCTCCGCCCGCACGAAGCCATGCTCACTGCTCGCACCCCACTGTCGCGACAAAAGTGCAAGCGGCGGTGTCGTGATAGTAGCATGCGAGCGACGAGCACGGCATCGTGCGGGCGGAGCCCTCCAGGATGCGGGAGAAGCCCGCCCGAGAGCATCAAGCGCAAGCTAAGCCCGTGTTATGATGCTCGTGTGTGTGTGTGTGACGAATACAACTCCTGCGTCTGAACGGGTCTTTGCCTTCCATTTGTTCTGTTCTGGGTGCGCCGCCGAAGTCAATTTCCCACTTTTTCAATCCCCGTCAAGACTTCTTCATATAAAAGGTCGGAAGAATCGTCTGGAACTAGATGCGCTGCCAGGAAGTCTGCAAGGACTTGTCCTTTGATCGGGGGTAGAAAATTTCATGAGGCATAAGGTTACACTGAGAGTGATGCTACGCGCCTCTTCCTTTCACCGGGTTGTAGTAGTCATTTTTTCTCCTAGCGAGACGAGAAGCAATTTCTTTCTCTTTCGTGATAAGGAGAGTTGCTTGGTTTTGGCCTTCTTTTCTTGTTGCACAGCTCCAACGTGCTTTTGGTGTCGAGAAAAGAGGCTCACATCCTATTCCGATTTCTTTTTGGAGATGAGGTGAAGGGTAGGAGCGCACGCAAAAGAGTCAAGTTCATAGGATTGACTTTCCGGGCTCGTTGACTGTCTTGGGCTTATTACTGGCATGTGTGTGTGTGTGTGCACATGCACACACACACATACATATATATATACATAAATTCATAAATTATTTTCATTTTATAATAAAGTTCAAAGCAAGAACATATAACAGGGATAATAACAGTTTACTATATTTTATAATTGGAGTTTCTAAGCATGTAAGAATAAGTTCAGGCTTCAATTCAGTAGGGGCTAGTTAAAAGATCATCGTAGAATACTTGGTTTATTCTCTACAAATTCAACAATCATGCCCAATCAAAGTAGTGAAGAGAAGAACGAAGACTACGCTCAGTGATAAGAAGAACGCAGAGCAGGCTAAGACAAAGGACTACTCCAACTTCACCCAATTAAGAAAAAAATCCATGTGCTCGAAGCCAAAGACCGTAAAATTACATTTGAGGAGACATGTTGAGAATATAATCACATGTGAAAACTAGAATAGCAGTATACAATTAATATAGATCATGGACCTCTCTACTTACAAACAATTGGATTAAAGTTAGATTACTTAGGTTCTAATAACAACAACCTCAGGCAATGGTCCAAAATGAATTATCGTCATGTGACGCTATTCTTTTCATAGCAAGTATTGGCTTCGAATCGCCCACTCTTTAACTATGTCTGATGAGCATGGTTATTTAATGGCAAATGTTTTATATGTAACAGCCTCATGTAATGGCCCATAATGAACTACGGGCATGTGATGCTCTAATTTGCATACCTTTGATGAAGGATGGTGTTATCTATAATCATTAATTCCCAAAAAAATCATACTTCAATGTTTATTCAACACAAAAGTATAAGTATTTTATATCGAATTTTGTCTTCACACGGAATGGGGGGCGCTCAATTTTTTGCTAATAGATAGAAATCATGATTTAAAAAATTATGGTTTCATTCACTCATTTTTAGTGAAAATAAAATCATTAAATGAAAGTTTTGATAAAACTTGTAGTTTTGGTTCCAAGTCTTCCAGCCAAATGATGGATTAATAACTGAAATGTTTTTTAATGTGTTTTCTACTTATAGATACCAGATGAACACTAAACATTAAAGAGGTTTTACTCACTTGCATTCGAACAAGTTCTCAAACTTATGTCCTAATTAGCAATGTTTACAATCATATGTGAGAAACACTGCACCACAAGAAAAGTATTCAACATGAGATTGTCATGATACTGAGCTCTATCGTTCCAGGCATCTACGTGCAAAGAGCGATCGACATAGACAATCGTGTTACGACGATGAATCCATTTAAGATCGGCAAAGCAGCACCCAGAGCCCGACTAACCGCATGTCACCCTCACCAGTGCACCGAACACCTAGCTCCAGCATTGATTCGCACTTCCAGCAACATCAGCTAGCTCGCATGAGCATCCCTCCCTCGTCGTCTTCCTGGCCCTGCAACCGAGCCACATTTGCAGGCTCCTTCTCCACCTCAGCCAGCCCCCGGTGCAAACTAACAGAGACTTATCCTTGCTCCACATTAGCCACTAAGCAACATCTGCAGATGTTAATGCTTCCTCACGCGACCTCGCGGTGTTGTTGTTCGCCGCTGACTCACTCTTTCTTGTTGGATGTCATTGACGCGCACCATGACAGACTAGCTTGACGAAGTGGACCATTCTGTTACGGACCCACGATGGGGGATAACTTACAAGCGTCACACGACGGAGCACAAGGAGTTCAACGCATAGTTTTTCTATGTTTTATCTTATGTTTCCGCTCTTTGAAGTTGTATTAATTTGTATATTGAACTTGGACTTAGTTTGACCCAACCGGTTATAGGATTGAGGTGAGTTTTGGAGTAAAGATATGAGAAGTATTATTCTCATTTCTCTCTCTAACTTTCTCTATCTCTCTCTCAATTCTCTCGTTTTCGCCTGATACCGCCCTAGCTGACCGACTACTCCGCAGAACGCCATCTTCCGGGCTAGCTTTCTCTAACGTATCTCCCCCTCCGGAGAGATAGGTTTCAGAGGATCTAAGAAGGACCACGTCAAGCTCCTACAGGGCTTCTCCCTGGATCGATTGCGAACACAATCCCAAACGACGGCCCATACCAACATGGTATCAGATCCATCGACCTCCGCCGCGTAAACCCCTGCCGACGACGCCCTCGGGCAACTATCTCACTTTCCAGCTGCTAGGTCCGACAGATCCCGCACACCCCTACTTCTTGTCTGTGTCTTCCGCATGCATCCACAGCACCTGCTACTCACGTGACCCGGTCGGTCCTTTTGGGGGCCTCTTCTGCCGGTATTCCCCTCGCGAACAGCACGGGCCTCTTACCCACTCCCCCTCGCGCCTCTTCCTCCACTCGGGTGGTTCTGATGAACGACGGCAACCACGGCGTCCTCACCTTGGCTCAGATTTTGGAGTCCTTTCAGAATATGATGGTTGCAAACAATTTGGCGCTCATCGAGGCCCTTTGGCCGGACGGCCCCCCACATTCACAGCGTGCCACTTCGGGCTCCTCCCATGCGAACCACGATTTTTCTCCACCTCGTTATGAAGCTGGCGTCCTCCCTCATTTTGCTAAGATGAACTTCCCGATTTTTGACGGTCGCGAGGGCCCCTTGAATTAGCTCACCCGTTGCGAGGAGTTCTTTTCCAACCAACAAACGTCGTTGGAGGGTTGGATTGGCGTGGCTTCCTTTCATCTCATGGGTTCCGCTCAGTTATGGTTCTCCCCGTTACAGTTGGAGAAGCCTCACCTTTCGTGGGAGGACTTCAAGACTCACTGCAACTATCTCGAGCAGTTCCAGGTGCTACTGCTCCTCCAACCAGCCCCTCGCCGACCCCTGTTCAACTGCTCCACCACCCCACCCTCAACCCCCGTCATCAGCCACCCTAGTTCTGAAGGCGGCGAAGTGTAAGGATCCATTGTGTCCGCATGAGGAGTTTTAATTCTACTTTATGTAGTGTCTGTAGTTTTTCTTATGACATATGTGTCTGTACATGGTAGTGTTGGTATAAGTCGGTCATGTTTATATGTACAGTGCTTGGTGAGCACCTTTTTGTTGTATGTATAGGGCTACATGTGTACTGGTGTATCTTTTGTCAGAACTGTTATGAAATGAAATGGGTTCTTCTGTCATGCATTTTTCCTTTTGTACTATATTACATCATATTTAACACTGAATGTTTCTTACCTTGCAACTCTGATGAAATATATGATATGTATATGCAAATTGTAGCGATAGCCAATAAGGGGGTCGGTACACAGACGATCAACTATGAGCCAGATAAAGTCATTCCCGGACCTTGAGCGGGGTAACCCATGGATATATCTTCGAATTTTCATTCCGGTATGGGGAGTGATTGTAATAAACCTTCAGGGCTCCTGCACTCAGCCTTCATTGATTGGCAGGTGCGGCAGTGTGTTATGAAAGTAATTGCATCCTTCTTCATGCAGGGCCACCAGAAAATTTTCTTCAAGTCGACATGCATCTTTGTAATCCCAGGGTGCACAGAATATCTTGTGCAATGGGCTTCGAAGAGAATCTCGTGTTGGAGTTTACCGACGGTGGGTACGAAAATATGTTGTTGGAAATATAGAAGACCATCCCAAAGGTTGAAGTCAGGGATGGGTCCTTTGCATAGTGCTTCGAAGAGCTCGTCAAACATGGGATCCTCAGGCTGGGCTATCCGAATTTGATCTCGTAGATCGCATTTAACTTCGGTCCAGAAGAGATAGTTATTTGATGAAAGAGGGGCTTGTGGGGTGATGATATTGATGTCGGGCTTCCCCAGGTATTTGGCCAAGTCTTCCATCCTTCCCCCTAATCGATTGCATGTAGCCGGGAATCGTCGGCTTTGAGCATCAGCCACGGCATTTGCCTTCTCATGGTGGTATTGAAGCGTGAAGCTATAGTCGTAGAGAAATTCCAGCCATCGATGTTATCTCAAGTTGAGCTCCTTCTGAGTGGAGGCATATTTTAGACTCTTGTGATCAGAGAATATTTCGCAGTTGACTCTATATAGGTAGTGTCGCCATATTTTTAAGGCAAACACCACGGCTCCCAGTTCTAAATCATGAGTGGGATAATTTTTCTAGTGGACTTTAAGTTGACTTGAGGCGTAAACGACTACCTTGTGTTGCATAAGTACGGCTCCTAGCCCTCGCAGAGATGTGTCTGTATAGATTTGGAATCCCTCTTGCCATGATGGTATTGTAAGTATTGGTGCAGAGGTAAGACGATCTTTTAGTTCGTAGAATGCCGCTTCTCACTCGGGCATCCATATAAATGGCATGTCTTTCTTTGTAAGGGAAGTTAAAGGAAATGCAATCTTGGTGAATCCTTCGACAAACTTTTGATAGTATCCTGTGAGTCCCAAGAAGCTTCTTATATCAGCTGCAAACTTGAGAGGGGGTCAATCTCGTACTTCTTGGACTTTTGTCGAGTCAACAGCGATACCCGCAGTGTTGATCACATGCCCGGGAAACTTGAGTTCGGGGAGCCAAAACTCATATTTGCTGAATTCAACATATAATTTGTGCTCCCTTAGTTTCCTCAGAACATGGGTCAGGTGGATGGCATGTTGTTCTTTTGAAGAGGAGTGCACAAGAATATCGTCGATGAAGACGATTACGAAGAGGTTTAGGTATTTTTTGAATACTTTGTTCATTAGAGCCATAAAGACAAAAGGGCATTAGTCAAACCAAAAGGCATGATCGTGAACTCGTAGTGCATGTATCTAGAGTTGAAAGCAGTTTTCGGAACATCACCTTCTTCGATGTGTAGCTAATAGTATCGTGACCGTAAGTCTCATTTGGAAAACACTCTTGCTCGTTGGAGTTGGTCGAAGAGATCGTCTTTTCGCGGAATAGGATCACGGTTAACCGATTTAACTATCGGTAGTCAACACAGAGTCTTAAGGAGCCATCTTTCTTCTTCACAAACAGAGTAGGGGCCCCCCAAGGTGAAAAGCTAGGTCGCTGAATCCTGAATCTATTAATTCTTGTAGTTGAATTCGAAATTCGGGGAGCTCCTTCGGTGCCATGCAGTAAGGAGCTCTAGACACGGGTCGAGCTCTTGGTAGTAATTTGATTTGGAAGTCTACTTCACGATGCGGGGGCAAGCCAGATAGTTTTTCTGGAAAGATGTCTGGGAAGTCTCGTACTACAACAACCTTATTGATTTTGAGTTCTTCCTCCGAGAGTTCAAAGTATATTGCGTAAAACTCTGAGCCTTGTAGAAGTGCCTTGGTGGCTTGCACGAAGTTTAGATGATTGTGCGCGATGGAGGGAATAGCTTTGAACCGGTAGATGGAGCCGTCCGTTTGTGAGAGTAATACCTCCTTTTTGCGACAGTCGATTTGGGATCCGTTAGTCAATCCATCCCAAGAATTATATCAAAACTTGCAATTTGTAGTATCGTATCCATAACGTCTAGCTCGGTTTCATTTAGAATCGCCTTGAACTTGCAACGGTAAGAGGAGATCATTTCGGAACCATATGGAAGTCTCACTCGTAAGGGGATGTCGTAAGCATGAGTGATTCAGGCTTCCTGACTGATGAATTTACGGCCGACGAAAGAGTATGAAGCCCCAGTGTCAAATAATGTTTTTGCGGGCTTTTGATTTATGAGGAGAATGTCTGTTTGCGTGAGAGTTTTAAAGGCGTGATTTTTTAGAAATGATGTAATATTGTTGCTTACGTACCTTTCACCACATCCTGGGGTGCGTGACCTCGTTCTAAGTCTAGAGCGTATGATTGAGGCTGAGGATTTTGCCTCTGGGTCGGTCGTCCTGGCTTTCCTCGACCTCTTCCGTGGTTCCTGTCGTGCTGGTCCGAGTTGCCATGTTAGTTCTGGTTATTCTGTCCAATAGCATTCGGATAATTGTAGTGGAAGTGACCCGATTGGTTGCAGGTATAACATCGTCTCACGAAGGGTTGTCTTTTTTGTTCATAGTTTTGGGTTGGTTCGTGATTGGGCTGATGAGGTCGGGCTTGACCTGGCTTTTTCTTCGAAGTTATTGTGGTTGTTGACCTCGTCTGCCTTGATTTCTATCATTTCTTCCTCTACCTTATTCTTCTCTCCTTCCTCCTCGTATATCCCTCTCTTGGGTTGTAATTACTAGTACCATCTCGCTTGATCCGAAGTTGATCCTTCGAAACCTCTCTTGAGGCGATTCTTCACTTGAACCATCCTTTGGTCAGCTTCCATCTTTTTAGCCAGATGGACGATGGTCTCAAATCTATAGTCAAAAGCCATGATTAGAGGCTGGCGGATAGAGTCTCGAAGTCCCAAGAGATATCACTAATTCGATGTTAAAAGTAGTCTGAAGTAGACCGCCACCACTGTCGAGCATAATCTTCTAGTAGGGTGACCGCTAGAGAGACGGACTGATTTATGGGGCAACGCATTCAGACCAAGAATTCTTCGACCTTGTCCAGCCATTCCTCAGTTTGTATGGTTGTTTCATTGCCACGGTAGGACGGGGTCGGAATCATCTGAATATGGTTAACCTCTCCATTTCTGATGGTCCGTTGGAGTGAGGAGCTAGTTAGTTTTGTTGCATGGATGTTCGGAAGACATCCAGTATCGCATTGAGCGTTTGACCTAATTCTGTGTGTTGGAACAGAATGGATTGAGGTTGAGGTGAAGAGGTCGGCGGAGTTGTAGGATGATAAGGTTCCTCATAGATTTGTTTTAGTCAGGGAGGAAAAAGGGTTTCAATCAAAGTGGTTTCTTGAGGTTCTTTGCTCCTGGTGTGTATGTATTCAAAATTTTATCTATTTGGGTTCACCGCGTTAACTTGCATGTGTTTTGGGCAGTTGTGCGGGGTTCCTTCAGGAACTTCCTCATTAGGGCTCAGAAGAGCGCAGGTATTACATAGTCAGTTTTGTCCTTGCAGGTAATAAGGTGCTAGCCTTGAAACTAAGTGTTGCGGCTTGGTAATATAGAAGTGTTTTGTAAACAAATTTGTAATATATGTTGTTGTTGGAATTATCGAGTCAATGTCGGTCTATTAGAGACTTTAGGTGTTTTGAGGCTTAGTTCCACATTGTTGTTTCAAGGTTGAGTCCATGTATGTCCTTTAAATACCCCCTTTGTGGGATGAATAAAGCACTTGTTATTTCCCTTTCTTATATCCAACATGGTATCAGAGCTAGGTTTATTTCTCCCTTGAAATTTCGGAGACCTAAAATGTTGCCCATCTGAAATTTCAACCGGAATCCTTCTACTCTCGCTCTCGTTATTTTCTCTCTCGAGTTGCAGATGATGCTACGCTTCCGTTCTCCGCCTAGCCTCGACAAATTTCGTCGATCCGCTACTGCTATTGCGGACTCTTTCTCCTTCAACGATACCGTCTTAAGCTAGCGTCTCCGCTTCCGGTCGACATCGTCGATTGTGTCTGCGCTTCTCGTAGCAGATCGTTGGCTCCTAATATCTCGTCGTCCTCGCGCTCCGCTGCAGCCCCTGTTCGTCGACTTCAATCCCGCCGGCCGCTTTCTTCGCATCTCCTATTTGCCTTCATTGTCGACGATCTCATCCTCTTCCTCTGGATCCCGCTGCTCCAAATCTACTCCAGATCTGGCATTTCTTTCTCCTTGCTGCTGACGATGCTTCCTCTGCCGATCCCGTCGCTTCTTCCATGACAGAAATCATGTCGGCTGCCTCTTTAAACTGGGTGTTCTCATCCTTGGCGTGCTCCGGCCTCCAGATTTGTGCTCATGCTTCTCTCTGCGATTCCAGACGCTGCCCTTCATGCTCCGGACGATTACAGCCGCCTCCGGCCGCTCCAACTGTTTCCCTTCATATTTTCCGACGATTCCAGCAAGTTCCTGTTGTCGTGCCCCCTTCGAGGGTGGTAATATCTTTCAGATGTTGAAGCTTTGTGTTGTTTTTGTTGTTTTTTATGTGGTGTATGTTATTTGTGTCTTGTCATAGTGTTATTTCTTCATTCACGTGAGTTTCATGTGAGGGGGAGTGTTTAGGGTGAAGGCGAATTGGATGATCTTTCCCTACTTTCGCCTTCGTTCCACACGACCTCTAGATTTATGTCATATGTTGTTGTGTCTCCCCATTTTTTCTTTCAATTGGTCATGTGTTGTGACACGACTGATGTTGGTGTTCTAATCTCGACGGGTTGTGCCGTGTGAGATCGTGTCGTGCGGGACTGTGTCATGTGGGACCGCCCTGTGTGCGGATTATCCCAGATGGATTATTCCCAGTTGCCCGTTTGATGATTTGCTTCACATCTTTCGTTCTCTTTTGCATGTTGTGTGTAGGTGATGTTGGTTGACCTGATTCCAGCGAGCCCACGTCGTGCGTGGGTCTGCGTCGTGTGTGGGTCTGCGTCGTGTGTGGCTGTCCCCGGCTTGATTCCCCGGTTTGGAATTACCCCCGGTGACTCGTCTGAAGATTTGTCCCACATCGCCTACCTCCGTTGCCTTTATTTGATATGTCCAAGTTGAAAGTTCCCCCTTCAGCTTGAGTGGGAGTGTTGGAATTATCGAGTCAATGTCGGTCTATTAGAGACTTTAGGTGTTTTGAGGTTTAGTCCCACATTGTTGTTTCAAGGTTGAGTTCATGTATGTCCTTTAAATACCCCCTTTGTGGGATGAATAAAGCACTTGTTATTTCCCTTTCTTATATCCAACAGTTGCAAATTAATATTTTATGTTATGTCCTTGTAAGAAAAAGATCAAGGTATTAATAACCGTTAAGAATAGTATATCTGTCCTTTGGGAGTTGTGGCCTGTAATCACACATGTATATTATTGTGTTATCTCTTATGTAGTATATCTTATGTTTGTAGCATTAGTTTGTTGTGGTTCTTTGTTTATGATATTGTGATAATCTGCAAAATGAAATCTTATGTAGTAGAGTTTGGTCAGACCTATGTCGTATGATGGATTTAAAATAGAGTTTTACACATGGAATCCCATGTAACACCTATGTCGTATGATGGATTTAAAATAGAGTGTTACACATGGAATCCCATGTAACGCAACACAGATCATCTTCCAAGGTAAAGCACACTCTGAGTGATCGATAACAAAATAGAACCATGAGAAAAAGGTGAAAGGAACCCAATCAGCTATGTAGCACGGGGACGGAAACGGGAAACGGGATACGATATAAAATGGATACGGGAAACGTGATTTTTAAAAAAAGAAGGATACGGGAAAGGTTTTTAAAAAATTTTAATTATTAATGAGATTTTAGTAACCGAAAACAATAGTAGATTCAGAATAAAAAAATGTGATTTTAGTGATGATTTTATTTTTTGCTTGTTTGTTTTGCTTCATATTGGTTTTGAAAGCACGCATGTAATCTATATAAAGCTCCACAAAAGTCCTCTTGATGTATAAAAATCTAAAATTGTTTCTGGTTGCTTGATGTACAGAGAAGCTCGATGTATCTAGTTTGATGAATAAAAAACTAAAATTGTATTTAATGTGTGTTAGTGTTTCTGGTTTGCAGGTGGATCGGCTTCATGAAAAAGAACTTCAGGTAGATCTAGTTTGATGAATAAAAATCAAATATTTAGCTAAACCCGTGATCAAGGTGTAAGGCTTCATGAAAAAGAAGAAGAGGAGGAAGATGAAGAGAAATAGATAAGCCGTAAAATGAAATAGATAAGCGGCGGAGAACTCACCGGAGAGAGGTTCGCAGCGGCGGAGAACTCACCGGAGAGAGGTTCGCAGCGGAGGAGAACTCTCCGATGGGCGCACGAAGAGCAGCAAGAGATGGGAGAGCTTCGACAGGCGGCGATGTCGGAGAGCTTAGACACAGAGAACTCTCCTCTCGACGAAGGCGTGACGCGGAGAACTTTAGGCGCACGAAGAGTCATAAACCTAAAGCGTGAATCGCGTAAACCTAAAGCGTGAAATAGATAAGCCGTGAAATAGATAAGCGGCGGGACTCTTTACCGCACGGGAATCACGTATCCCGCGTGATTCCGAACTTAATTTTTTTATTTATTTAAAAATGTGTTTCCTGGAGTTTCGGAAACGTGTTTCCGGGCGTTTCCCATATCTGATACTCGTCTGAGCCAATACGTAGAACATTTTTAAGTATCTGTGCTTCGTAGCCAATCAGAGAGTGAATATAGCATGAAACCTTGAGCTCCCCCGCAGTGGGAGGATAATGTGATCAATGAGCATGAACGAATTGAAAAATGAGTCGGTGATTCATCCTAGATTATAACAAGTTGATATGATCTCTTTTGTATATCCACATATTGCCAGTGCCACATGAGAGGGACAGCGTCGAAACCACTTCATCCAGCGTCCGGGTAGTGAAGCCGCATTGAGTGGTATTCCTTTCTTCCCTAAAATGTTTCAATTCTTCTTTTCTTTTAGTGTTCGATGAAGTATCTATTGCAAACTAAAAGACTTGGCATTTCCCCATTTTACATTTTTCTATCTTCTTCTTATAAATCTCCATAGTGTTGCGCTGATGTCCACATTTTCCACTTCAAAGGATAAAAGAGATGAACAAAGGCCAGAAAGGTTTTAATTTGTATGTTGTTATGTAACTTTTTAGATATGTTCAAAAACAAAACTAGAGAATATAATCTTTAACTCAAAAGACAATGAGTTTTATGGTATCAAATATTGCACTGCAGAATACCAAACCAGAAAGAAGCACATTAACATAAGTTCTTGTGAAAGGTACAAACCTTATCAGTATTTAACCATTTCACGTATTCAAGTAAACCACCAGCATAGCAATACTCATTATATTGAACAGTTGAATCTCCTTCTTCTTTCTTTATAGTAATTGTGAGCTGTAAGTATAAAAAAGAAAGAAATTACTGCACGCAAGTTTCAATGTAAGAAAAATTATAAAAAAAAATAAGGGGCTCATGTGTTGTAACACCTAAAGGTACTAAATCATAATTTCATATGAAAGCTTTAAGAACTAAAGTAAAATCTACATGTAATTGAATGTACAGATATCATTCCTCATGAACACATAAAGAGTCATCTAAAGAAAAGCAACACTATTTGTCCATCATCATCACAATTTAAGCTCTTACATCACTTGCTTAAAAAATTATTACATGAGTTCAAAATTTGGCACGTAGGCCGCAAAATTTCTATTAGTGAAATAAAGCAAAACTAGCTAATATGAAAGCTGATATATTAGTCATTTACATGCATAGACATATTTCTAATCTGGCTCCTTTGGGTTTCTGCTATCAAGAAGTTTTGGGGTACCTTCTAAGTCCTGCAGTTGTTCAAAAATAAATAAGGGTGAGTATAAATATATCCGATGAGTATTTCTCCTAACTCTAACTTCCATAGCATCTTAGGATTACATTATGTTTGAATATTCGTTGTGTTTCCGTAAAAAGTTCATCTTGTATTTTCTCTTCCTCTTACTAAATTTCTACATTTCGGGTGATTATACTTTGAGAACATCGTTCCTTGAAAATCCATATTGGAAAATCTTCCTTGAAAATTTTTCTTAAGAATCTTTTTTTAGCTTATCTCTTTAATTAGTTCTACATGAATTCCCTTAGAAGCAAAACCCAAGACTAACCCTTGCGATTAGTTGAGAGTCTTTTCATTCTTGCATGATCTATAATTATGGTAATTGGTAAGGTAATTCTTTACCCCCTGATGGGAATAACTATGATAAGGATAGCCTCACACCCTTAGGAAAATTTAACTATGGTGATGCATAAAGCCTCACCGCCCGAGGGTTAAACCCCTCCTGAACAGTTGGATCATGACATAAACTGTGATGGATCCCCACCAAACTATGGCAAGGTAGTTAACCTTGCCCTCAAGGATTTGCTTAAGTAGATTCATTGGTAAGCTTCCCCTTTTCTTAACTACATTCTTTCGTCATTCATATTCTTGAATGTTACTAACATTAAGATGGATTTATGCATTTCTAATTGAGATTTTGACTAATAATTAATCTTCTTTAAGTGGGTCTTTGCTGGTCCCTTACTAAAGTATGCTAAAAGGAGTTGTTCAAGAGGTTTGGAGGTCCTTAAGTAGCTTAAAAAAATCTCTAACAGCATTTAGAGTGTTGGATGGGCCTTAGATACATGTACATTTCATAAAATTTAAGTGCTTTATGTGTTTTTAATTCCAAACAGCACTATTGATTGTTGGTTGGTCTCATAATTCATGTGTTTTTATACAAATTTTATGGGTTAAGCCCTAAAATTCAAAGTCAATGAGTACGGTTTATTGGCACATTTTTTAACAAGGCTCATAATACAAAAATAAGATAATTTCAGCGAGCTTTCACTTCATGTAACGTTGACCTCACATTTCAAAGCTTTACATCAATTATAAATACATAAGATCAAGGTAAACACAAGCATGCAAAATTCTTTTACAATAATGAAAACACTTCATATTTTCTAATAATGTTTTTCTTCAATGAAGAGAAATCCCCTTTCAACAAAACTTGAATCTAACAAAATATAGTCATATAGATCTGAACTTTTCTTCTTGACAATATAATTCTAAGGTATATTATACGCATACATTTAAAAATTTAAGAAAAAGAGGAAACATTAGCATAAACATTGATAAAAATAGTGTAGGAATTCCATACAATAAATATTGATAAGAATTTGCATGGCAGCAAAATATTTAAATAAAATTTCAGAATTTTGATAAACCAATACCACTCTACTTTTGACATTTCTTTTGTCATAAACCCAAAAAAGCTAAGAAATAACATCAATACAAATTGAGAGTGAAACAATTTTGAGTAAAGCATACCAATTCAGAATTCATGATGGAATAATATCATTGATAAGAGATTTGTAATTTTGATAAAGGAATCAAGAACCTTAAGCTTGATGATTATAATTTTCCTCTACACATAAAAAATTGATTTCTAGGGTAGTTTTATGTTACAAAGAAAAATATAAAGGCAGAGGAATTCTAAAAATTCATATTACACTAACTTAGAAGTAAATATTCATCACTAGAGTTTCTAAGGATCCTTATTTTCTTTAATTTCATATACTTCAAGATATTAGAAAACTAGGGCAAGAAGAAAAACTCACCTCATCAACGACGTGAGCTTTTCCTTTCCCTGCATACTTTCTGGAATCCATGGAGAAGCTCTTGGAGGCAAGGAGAAAGCAAGGAGACCTCAGAATAGAGCTGGGAAAGAGAGGGAACTCACTGTTTTTGGTAAAAAGAAACTTGAAAGGAGAAGAGGGGCTTTAAAATGAGGTGGAGAAACCTTGAGAGGGTCGGCCGCCGCCCTTGGAAGGATTTTGTTACCGACTTGCAGGAGGAAGAACCGCCTTGGCGGGTGTACGCGCGGCGAGCTCGCAGAGCGGACAACATAGGAGCAGCATGCGCGTTGGTGTCGCCCGACGTTACTACCGGCGACACCGTAGCAGGCGTTAGCGGGACAGGCGGCAGCGGGAGGCTGTCGTCCGGCGGTACCATCGGCGACAGCGGGACAGGCGCTAGTATTGTGGCTGAGCAGGCTTAGTGTTTTATTATTATGATAAAGGGTATTTTAGTAATGTAATGGGGAGACCTCATAGTATAAGAGGTCTTCTTGAAAACCTAATTGCTATCTTTGGATCATTGGAGTTAATTGGGGCTGCTCCCCTTCTTCCTCTTCCTCTCTATCTCTCTCTCGTTCTCCTCCTCTCTCCCTCTCTCTTCTCTCTATCTCGCTCGCTGCCGCCTACCGCCCGCCGACAACCTCGACGGAAACCTACCGCCGCTCGTTGTCGTCCCCATTGTCGGTCGTCCGATACCCTAGCGGTATCATTGGTCCGACCTGCCGCTCCGCCCGCCGCCGTGCCGCCGAAACCTCAACGCCATGACTGTAACAACCCGCCAAAACCCCGCCTCCTCCATCGACGGGACGGAGGACCTCCGCGATGGCGCCGACGCCCACGATGCCGACCTTTCGGACCTGCGGGCGTCCATGGTTACTCTCCAAGCTCTCGCCCTAACCAACCAAAGCACCAACGCCTCCATCCTCGCCCGCCTGGAACAGCTCGCGGTCGCCTCGCCCATGGTCGCGACCTCAACCTCGACCCGGGAGGGTGGCTCGATCCTAGGGAAACCTCCTCCCCCACACCAGCCGCCATTAGTGATCGATCCGCGGCCTGCTGGCACTCTCCCGGCGGCCGGCCGACCCCCGCTCGCATTGGAATTGTCGTCCTTCACCGGGGTGGACCCCATGGGATCGATCGCCCGCGCCGAGCAATTTTTCGACCTCCATCTTACCCACGACGACGACAAGGTGGGCACTGCGGTCGTCGGTCTTTCGGGCTCCGCCTTGCATTGGGCGCGTTGGCTTCGTCAGGTGCAACCCCATATTTCCTGGGCCGAGCTCAAGCACGAAATGATTCAGCGTTATGATGCGCGTCACTCCGGCTCCGCCATAGAGCGTCTCTGCAGCATCCTCCAGTCCTCCGACATCGACAGTTACATACTTACATTGATGAGTTCGTGGCATTGGTCTCTCATGTGTCGGGGCTGTCACCTGACCACTATTTGGGTTTTTTCCTGCAAGGATTGCTGTCCGCCATTCGCTCTCGCCTCCGCACTCACCACCCCCACACCGTCTCAACTGTCATTGACCTCGCGCGAGCTGTCGAAGCAGACTTGGGCATCCGCCATTCCCCACCAGTCCACCCGCCGCCACCTCGGTCGGCCCCGCCGCGGGACACGGCCCCTCGGGTATTTCACCAGGGTGGCCAACGGCCAGGTCGTTCTGCCCCCCACCGCTTCTCTGATGGGGAATACAACGATCTCCGTCGGAAGGGCTTGTGTTTCCGTTGCCGCCAACCTTATTCTCCCAATCATGTTTGCTCGGTCAAAGAATTTCATGCTCTCTTTGGGGACGACACTTCTAAGGAAGCGATAACCGAGGGCGACGAGTTGGCCGTAACCGACACCAACGAGCCACCTCCTACAACCACCGAACCCCTTCAATGCCTGGAGCTTCCTTACTGCGCGGTTGGCGGCATCACGGGCCCCCGCACGATGAAACTCCAAGGCCGCATACGGGACCGAGACATCATCCTCATGATTGACAGCGGCGCGAGCCACAACTTCATCTCGGAACGTCTGGCGCGCAACCTCACCCTCGCCACATCACCATCTCCGGAGCTCACCGTCTGCCTCGGAGACGGTCGGCGCCGCCCCACACAGGGACTGTGTCCAGCTGTAACATTGACGGTGGGCTCATGCACCGTCACGGCCGACTTCTACGTCTTCGGGCTGGGAGGCATTGACGTCATTTTGGGGGTCGCATGGCTCCAAACGTTGAGCGACGTTCGGGTGAATTAGGCAAAGATGACCATGCACTTCCTGTGAAATTTTCCGTAGATCTAGGAGTGAGCAGGAATCGTACAACTCAAAGTTATAGCTAACAACCAGAAGCACATGAAGCAACACAATCTTTATTGATGATAGCAAAAATCTTCATTACAGAGCGAGGTATACATGGCGAGACATGATTTCGCCAGTACACAAAACCAAAAGGAAAAAATACAGCAGAAGAAAGATAACTGGCGGTCTGATCACTGAACCCGCCAGACCGCACGGTCAGAGTGTTCGCGCGACTAGAAATGGAGACCGCGCGAACAGGCTACCGGCGACTTGATCAACACCACTGAAGCCGCGACCTCCCGAACTTCACTAATTCTCCCGAACTCCAGCAACCCGCACTGCAAGCCGCGAGGCCGCCCGAACACCCTTGGAGAAGAGGTGACCGCTGCTGCCCGCACAATACGCAGAAGCTGCACAAGGAAAGTTCAATCAGCTAACCGGGTGGTCACAAAAACGAGACCGCAAGAATTAGGCGCGAGCTCAGCTTACACTTGGTGCGATTTTTATGCTGCAACAGTGACTCCTATTTATAGGCGTGCGACCTGATCCAGTCACCACCCTATGAGATAGAGTCACCGCCCCTGACTGCGCGACCTAAGACCGGTCAACCCGCGCGGTCAGCAGATCGCTCTGCGCTTGTGAGCTCGCCGACTTCAAATCTGACCAGGAGAACGCCACTCGCCGACTTCAAATCTGATCATGACAACTCGCACGGTCATGTCGCCCACCACCAGTGTTCGCCTATACGAGACCTCCTCCAGAGACAGCGAACACAACCAGGAGACCGCGCGACTAAGAGAACCTTAGTCCGCGCGCACCAACAAGAAACCGGACAGTCGCCAGACCGGACTGCCCCCACCACGCGGTCACACAAACCAGACCGTGCGGTATCACCTTACAAAAGACAGCTCGCCACGCGGTCAAACCGCGCGGCCTCACCATGCTGAACCCTGCTCCGCCACGCAGTCACACGAAACAGACCGCGCGGCCTCACCTCGGCACCTTGGACAGAGAACGGCGGTCACGCCGAGAAGTCCTGCGGCTAGACCAAAGAGATCAGACCGCAGATGGAGATCGCAAGACCGCGCGGTTAGCCAGACCGCGCGACCTCCCCCCCAGACCGCCAACTTCCACTTCAACATTTTCAACACTCCCCCTTGAAGTGGGAAGTTGAAAACAGCCCAAGTAAACTCCTCAGCCGAGTGAATGGCCCCTTCGCCAGCACCTTTGTGAATATGTCAGCAACGTTGTCCTGACTCCGAACATGCTCGACCAAAAGAGACCCCTCCAGCACCTTCTCACGAATGAAATGATGCTCGATCTCGATATGCTTGGTCCTCGCGTGACAAACTGGATTAGTAACCAGTTTGAGTGCACTATCATTGTCGCCGCGGAGCAGAGTCGGACCCCGAACCTCCTTATGGACGTCTCCCACCAACCTCCTAAGCCAGATGGCTTCTTGAGCTGCCAAGGCCGAAGCCTTGTATTCCGCTTCCGTGGTATAGACAGACACGGAATCCTGCTTCTTGCTACACCATGATATAGCCGTGGAGCACGCCATGAAGACGAATCCAGACGTCGACTTCCGATCATCCGAATCTCCCCCGTAATCAGCATCCATGTACCCATGCACCTCGAAGCCCGCATCCCTCCTGTATAGGAGACCCATATCCGAAGTCGCCTTGACATACTTCAAAATATTCTTGGCCGCTAGAAGATGAGGCATCCGTGGTTCCGCCATATAACGGCTCACCCTGCCAACTGCATACGCAATATCCGGCCAAGTGATCGTCAGATAAATCAAGCTCCCAACCAGAGCTCGGAACACAAGCGGATCTTCCAGAATTCTCCCCTCATCCTTCCGAAGTTTCATGGCCTTTTCCAGAGGTGTAGAAATGCACTTCCCTTCCTTCATGCCGAATCGCTCCATGATTCGCTCCGCATATCCAGCCTGGGACACCAGCACTCCATTTTCCTTCCTCTGCACTTCGAGTCCAAGGAAATGCTGAAGCTCACCTAAGTCCTTCATCTCAAATCTGATAGATAGCTCAGCCCAAAGCTTTGCTACCTCCTTCGAATTCCCCGTCACGATCATATCGTCGACGTAAAGCAGCACGATGACTTGAAGCTCCCCGCTCTTCTTGACAAACAAGCTTGAGTCTGAGTCTGAAGCACCAAATCCACAGAATAGGAGATATTCTGCAATCTTCCCGTACCACGCCCTCGGCGCTTGCTTCAACACATACAGGGCCTTCTTCAGCTTACAGACATAGTCTGGAAAATCTTCAGATACGAAGCCTGGCGGCTGGACCATGAAGATGTCCTTGTCAATCTCGCCGTACAAGAAAGCATTCTTTACGTCGAGCTGCCAAATCTCCCACCCCCAAAACGTCGTCAAGGCAATCACAAACCGAACTGAAGTCATTTTTGCCACCGGACTGAATGTCTCTTCATAGTCTTCAGCGTATTGCTGCGTGAATCCCCGAGCCACAAGGCGAGCCTTGTAACGCTCGATACTGTCGTCTGCCTTCTTCTTGAGCTTGTAGACCCATTTGCATGTCACAGGGGTGAAGCCCTTGGGCCTGGGCACCAGAGACCAAGTCTCATTCTTCTCAAGAGCAGCCATCTCTTCTTCCATAGCCGAATCTCACTGATTCACGCCTTTGGCCTTCTCAAAGCTCACTGGTTCCCGCTCATCCAGGGGACCAGCAAAGAAACATGAGACAAAGCTCACCATGTTTCCGCCTGTATAGCGATCAGGGGCAATGATCGTTCGCTTCGATCTCCTCAACGTCTTCTCCTGATTCGCAACATCCTCAGTTGCTTCTTCTCAAGCTCCCCTTCCAGACGTACTAGGAGCATCGCTCCCGCTGCTTCCTGATCCAGAAGCCTCCGTCACAGAACTAGAAATGGATGGACCACCCGGTGACAAAGGCAGCTCCACCTGAAGATTCTCCGTAGCTCTCTCCGGCTCCTCCACCCTGCTTTCTGGCAGCTCAACACCAGAACTCCCCTTGTACGACGTCACCTCGTCGAACACGACCTCGCGAGATACAACAAATCTCCGCGACTCCGGGTCCCTGCACTTCCAGCCCTTCTTCCGATCATCATATCCCACGAAGACTAGCTTCCTTGCCTTCGCATCTAGCTTCGTCTGAAGCGCATCTGGAACGTGCACATAGCAGGTGGAACCAAACACCCGAAGGTGTGCCACACTTGGCTTTTCTTTGAACATCATCTCATGCGGGGTCAACATGTTGATGGGACTGAGAGGCATCCTGTTGATGACGTAGGCAGCACAAGACATTCCGTCCGCCCAGAAAGACCTTGGGATACTCTTGGCATGCAGCCAACACTTGCAGGTCTCCGTCAGATGACGGATCTTCCGCTCTGCAACTCCATTTTGTTGTGGAGTATGCGCACAAGTAAGCTCCCTCCGGATGCCCGCCTTCCTGCAAAAATTAGAGAACTCACCAGAGGTGAACTCCCCCCCCCCCCCCCCCGTTGTCAGTTCTCAACTTCTTTATCCGCAGACTTAGCCGGCCCTCCACAAGCTCCTTGAACTTCACAAACTTGGCAAACGCCTCCGCCTTCTCTTTCAGAAAATACACCCAGACATATCTGGTGTAATCGTCGATCAACACCAGCATATACATGTTGCCTCCGAGGCTTGGGGTAGCAGTCGGTCCCATCAAGTCACCGTGGATGCACTCCAACGGCACACTACGCCTTGTCTGCGACTTATCAAACGGTAGTCGATGAGACTTGCCAAACTGACATCCCTCGCAAACATGACCATCACCGTAGGAAGATAGACTAGGCAGGCCCTTGACCAGACCTTTCATCGTCATAGCCTTCAGCTTGTCCATCCCTACATGCCCCAACCTCTCGTGTCATATGACGGCACTATCATTGGTCCTCATCTTGTCGACATAAGAACTTGTCGATAAAACGAACAAGTCTTTTGCCCTTCTCCCGACATGAACGACCTCCGCCTTAACCGCCTCAACATTTCGAAGAAACCTCACTTCTGTTGGGCCGAACAGAACGTGATACCCAGCGTCAACAGCGTTGGTCACGGAGAAGAGGTTTTTCCTCATTCCGGGCACATGATAGACACTCTTCAAAGTTAGTGGCCCCATATCACTGTCCAAGGAAACAACCCACCTTCTCGACACTATGCACAGTATTATCAGTAGTTATGTTGGCATCATTACCTGAGTAAGGCTGCGCTGAAGTAAGCTTCGACTCATCCCCGGTGAGGTGATGACCACACCCCGAGTCCACGATCCAGTCCTCCTGATAGTTGATAGGAGCTGCAACTCCGACAGAAGCCGAGAAGGCTCCTCCCCATCCTCCATCATTTTGCCTGGCCTCAGCTTCCTCCTTCCCTGCAGCAGCATGCCCCGGCTGAAGATTCACCCGGCAATCCTTTCTGATGTGACCAAGCTTTCTGCATCTGAAGCACTTGGGTCCTTCTCCCTTCTTCTTCTCTTCAGCCTTAGGAGCATAGCCCCTCTCCTGTTGTTCAGAAGTTGAAGGCCCATAGCCTCCAGCGGTCTTCTTCTTCTTATCCCATTTCTTCTTCTTCCCTGTGAAGAGAACCTCGCCTTCTCCCCCAGACACTGACACCCCCGTCATCTGCCTTGCCAGGCTCTCCTGCGACGCAAGCAGATTCTCCAGCTCCAGCAGAGACGGCTGATTTGCCCAACCCTGCACCGACGTCACAAAGGCCACATACTCCTTCCGCAAACCACGGATGATGTGCCTCTTCAGCTTCGCCTCAGAAATTGGCTCATCAGGATCCAGTGCTGAAATCTCAGCGCACAGGTTCTTCATCTTCAAGAAGAACGTAGAGATAGAAAGATCACCCTGAGCCGACCTAGCCAGCTCATTTTCCAGAAACTGTAGTCTCGCTACATTCTTCTTGTTAAACAGACCATCCAGGACTCTCCAGATCTTCGCAGCTGATCCACACCCCAAGATGTGATCGAATAGGTCAGGTGATATTGCCCTCTTCAGAGTGAACTCTGCTTTCGCATTAATTCTCCTCCAGTTCCTCACCTCATGACCATTATCCCCAACAGGGACAACTTCCTCCGTACTGTCTCCTCCAACAACCTCCCAAAGGTCCTCGCCCAGAAGATAACTCTGCATACACGACTTCCACTTCTTGAAGTTAGTCGAGTTGAGCATCTCAATTCCAAGACCTCTAGCTTCCATGGCTCTACCACTGGTTCCTTTTTCACAAAGGCGATGGTAACTTTAAGTTGTTCACTGCTCTATCCACTCCAACCTCCCTCTGATACCATGTGAAATTTTCCGTAGATCTAGGAATGAGCAGGAATCGTACAACTCAAAACTATATCCAACAACCAGAAGCACATGAAGCAACACAATCTTTATTGATGATAGCAAAAATCTTCATTACAGAGCGAGGTATACATGGAGAGACATGATTTCGCCAGTACACAAAACCAAAAGGAAAAAATACAGCTGAGGAAAGATAACTGGCGGTCTGATCACTGAACCCGCCAGACCGCGCGGTCAGAGTGTTCGCGCGACTAGAAATGGAGACCGCGCGAACAGGCTACCGGCGACTTGATCAACACCACTGAAGTCGCGACCTCCCGAACTTCACTGATTCTCCCGAACTACAGCAACCCGCACTGCAAGCCGCGAGACCGCACGAACACCCTAGAAGAAGAGGTGACCGTTGCTGCCCGCACAATCCGCAGAAGCTGCACAAGGAAAGTTTAATCAGCTAACCGGCCGGTCACAAAAACGAGACCGCAAGAATTAGGCGCGAGCTCAGCTTACACTTGGTGCGATTTTTATGCTGCAACAGTGACTCCTATTTATAGGCGTGCGACCTGATCTAGTCACCACCCTATGAGATAGAGTCACCGCCCCCTGACTGCGCGACCTAAGACCGGTCAACCCGCGCGGTCAGCAGATCGCTCTGCGCCTGTGAGCTCGTCGATTTCAAATCTGACCAGGAGAACGCCACTC
This sequence comes from Dactylorhiza incarnata, assembly GCA_033032865.1. NCBI lineage: Eukaryota > Viridiplantae > Streptophyta > Magnoliopsida > Asparagales > Orchidaceae > Dactylorhiza > Dactylorhiza incarnata. The sequence goes on along the minus strand of JAWHQI010000278.1, from coordinate 1,327,810 downwards.
CTGCAAGAAGCCGCGCGATCATGACAACTCGCACGGTCATGTCGCCCACCACCAGTGTTCGCCTATACGAGACCTCCTCCAGAGACCGCGAACACAACCAGGAGACCGCGCGACTAAGAGAACCTTAGTCCGCGCGCACCAACAAGAAACCGGACAGTCACCAGACCGGACTGCCCCCACCACGCGGTCACACAAACCAGACCGCGCGGTTTCACCTTACAAAAGACAGCTCGCCACGCGGTCAGACCGCGCGGCCTCACCATGCTGAACCCTGCTCCGCCACGCGGTCACACGAAACAGACCGCGCGGCCTCACCTTGGCACCTTGGACAGAGAACGGCGGTCACGCCGAGAAGTCCTGCGGCTAAGCCAAAGAGATCAGACCGCAGATGGAGATCGCAAGACCGCGCGGTTAGCCAGACCGCGCGACCTCCCCCCCAGACCGCCAACTTCCACTTCAACATTTTCAACACTTCCAACAAGGACCGACCGCATGTTGCCTCACGGGCGACTCGACCCTCCTCCGAACCCCGGTCTCGTTCCGGACCCTTCAGCGCACATCGGACGTGGAGTTTTCCGCATGGCTTTGGCCCCTTCAGGGTAAACAGGAGGACACGCGGCCCATTCCGGACGACCTCCAGGACATTTTGGTCGCATTCGCCGAGCTCTTCGTGGCCCCAGCCGGCCTACCCCCGGTCCGCCCCACTGACCATGTCATTGTCCTCCAACCGGGAACGGCAGCGGTGTCGGTTCGCCCGTACCGCTACGGCCACGTGCAGAAAGACGAAATCGAACGCCTGGTGCGGGAGATGCTCTTGGGAGGCATCATTCGACCCAGTGCGAGCCCCTTCTCCAGTCCGGTCCTCCTCGTACGCAAGAAGGACGGCAGCTGGCGCTTTTGCGTGGACTATCGGGAGCTCAACAAGGCCACCATCGCCGACAAATATCTCATCCCAGTTATTCAGGAGCTCCTGGACGAGCTCCATGGCGCCACGTTCTTTAACAAGCTGGATCTCCGTGCCGGTTATCATCAAATTCGGGTACGGCCGGAGGATGTCCCCAAGACGGCGTTTCGTACTCACGACGGCCACTTCGAGTTCTTGGTCATGCCGTTCGGATTGACCAACGCCCCGGCAACCTTTCAAGCTACAATGAACGGCATCTTCCGACCGGTAATCCGTAAACACGTTCTTGTCTTTTTTGACGATATATTGGTGTATAGTTCCAATTGGCAGGACCATCTCCAGCACGTCCGGGCCACTTTCCGCACCCTTCGCCACCACCACCTCGTACTGAACCGGAAGAAGTGTTCCTTCGGCGCCACCTCGGTTAGCTATCTGGGCCACACTATTTCGATTCATGGAGTGGCCATGGATGCCGACAAGATCGTCGCGGTTCACTACTGGCCAACCCCCACATCCGTCCGCGAGGTGCGCGGCTTTTTGGGGTTGACCGACTACTACCGGCGATTCATTCAAGGTTATGGGACGATGGCTCGCCCACTTACCCAGTTACTCAAGCTTTCGGAAGAGGGCCCCTTCATGTGGTCGGCCGCGGCCATGGCCGCAATCACGGCCCTTCAGTCGACCCTCGTGCACGGGGCGGTGCTGGCTATGCCAGACTTCCAACAGCCCTTTGTGGTTAAATGCGACGCGTCGGGCACCGGTGTCGGCGCGGTCCTCATGCAGTCCGGCAAACCAATCGCTTTTTATAGCCTGGCCTTCTCATCCTCGGTTCGCAGCAAGTCAGCGTACGAGAACGAGCTCATGGCCCTGGTGTTGGCAGTTCAGCATTGGCGACCGTATCTCCTCGGGCGTCCGTTTGTGGTTCGCACGGACCACCACGGCCTCCGTTATCTCCTGCAACAAAAGATCGCCACTCCGGCCCAGCAAGTTTGGATCGCCAAGCTCTTGGGCTATGATTTCTCGATCGCCTTCCGCTCCGGCAAAAAAAAACAACCGGGCCGCCGATGCTCTCTCCCGCCTACCGCATACACCAGAGTTGTCCGCCATCACTCGGCCTGTATGGTAGGAGGGCTCCGACATCCTGGAGGGCGTCGAAAAAGACCCTTACTTGTCAGCGATTCGCACGGACCTCCTCGCCAACCCGGCGGCACACCCCCCTACTCGCTCATTGGCGGCCGGCTGTTTTACCGCGGTCGTCTCGCGCTGTCTGCCTCCTCCGCGTGTATCCCACGTTTGTTGGCCGAATTCCACGCATCGCCCACCGGGGGTCACGCCGGCGCATTTCGGACCTACCGCCGCATATCCGCCTCCTTGTTTTGGCCACAGATGTTTCGTCAAATCAAGTCTTACGTCGCCGCCTGCCTTCCCTGTCAGAAGACCAAATATGAGTCGATGTTCCCCGCCGATCTCCTGCAGCCCCTTCCGATACCGGAGCGTATTTGGGAGGATATTGCCATGGACTTCACCACCCGGCTACCGCGGTCAAATGGGTTCGACTGTATATTGGTGGTGGTGGACCGCCTCTCAAAGTATGGTCATTTCCTCCCTCTTCGACATCCATACACGGCAAGATCTGTGGCCGATAGCTTCATCGTCGGGATTGTGCGCCTCCATGGTTTTCCGCGCTCCATCGTCAGTGACCGAGACCCTCTCTTCTTGAGCAGTTTTTGGTCCTCCTAATTCCGTTTGCAAGGAACTCAACTCCGCATGAGCACCGCTTACCACCCGCAGACGGACGGTCAGTCCGAAGTCCTCAATCGGTGCCTCGAAACCTACCTCCGGTGCTTTATTGGCGAACGTCCGGGAACTTGGGCCAAGTGGCTCCCTTGGGCGGAATACTCCTACAATACGGCCTATCACTATGCGGCCAATACCTCACCATTTGAAGCAGTTTATGGCCGCCCGCCCCCATCGATTGTGCGGCCCCTTCCGGGCGAGTGCTGCGTGGACGACCTCGCGGGATACCTGCAGGATCGCGACACCATTCTGGACAGTTTAAAGCACCACCTCCGGGGCGCCCAAGCAAAAATGACCTCGTTTGCCAATCGCAAACGCCGGGACCTACAACTTGACATTGGGGAGAAGGTGTTCATCAAGTTACATCCTTACCGTCAACTATCTGTGGCTCGCCGCGCTTGCCCAACATTGGCACCACGTTTCTTCGGCCCATTCGAGGTACTCGGCCAAATTGGCGCAGTGGCGTACCGTCTTCGGCTACCGGAAGGTAGCCGGATCCATCCCGTCTTCCATGTGTCGCAGCTTCGCCGCGCCATCGGCGACCACCCGTCCGTGGATCACATTCCCACCGACTTGGATTATTCGGATGCAGCACCACTATACCCGGCCGCCATTATCGATCGACGGTCATGCTACGCAGGAGCGGAGTTCCCCAAGGAGGTTCGGGTGGCTTGGCGACATCGACCGCAGTCCGAGAGCACGTGGCTGACTCACGACGACTTTCGCCGTCAGTTTCCAGATTACTGCCTTGAGGACAAAGCCAATTTTCCAGACGGCGGCATTGTTACCGACTTGCAGGAGGAAGAACCGCCTTGGCGGGTGTACGCGCGGCGAGCTCGCGGAGCGGACGACATAGGAGCAGCACGCGCGTTGGTGTCGCCCGACATTACTACCGGCGACACCGTAGCAAGCGTTAGCGGGACAGGCGGCAGCGGGAGGCCGTCGTCCGGCGGTACCATCGGCGACAGCGGGACAGGCGCTAGTATTGGGGCTGAGCAGGCTTAGTGTTTTATTATTATGATAAAGGGTATTTTAGTAATGTAATGGGGAGACCTCATAGTATAAGAGGTCTTCTTGAAAACCTAATTGCTATCTTTGGATCATTTGAGTTAATTGGGGCTGCTCCCCTTCTTCCTCTTCCTCTCTATCTCTCTCTCGTTCTCCTCTCTCCCTCTCTCTTCTCTCTATCTCGCTCGCTGCCGCCTACCGCCCGCCGACAACCTCGACGGAAACCTACCGGCGCTCGCTGTCGTCCCCATTGCCGGCCGGCCGATACCCTAGCGGTATCAGATTTCCACTCGTCGTCGAGCGGTGGAGTCGCGGGTTGACTTCCACGCGGGCGTCGGACGAGGATGAAGTGCCAGCTTGCGTGGAACGTAGGAAGAGAGGACATGATTGTGTTATGTGTGAACCGGACACACCTTAACAGGGGTTGGGAAGGGTTTTAAAGATCCTTTCATCACATCCATTGAAACTGGAGGGAAATGGATGGCTTTGATCTCTTCCTATTAAGAGATAGAGACCACTTAAATAATGAACTAAAGGTAAAGATAAAACTTAGTATTAGTCTATGAAGCACCAGTACGAGAACTGGGTACGATACATATTTGGTACGGCGATACGGGGAAATCAAAAAATAAGGATACGAGTATGTTCGGGGTACGACGTAATTTATATATATGTGTACATGTATATATTTATGCCTCCTTTTTAAAGGGGAAATATTGAACAAATAGAAACAATATCAATTTAAACATCTAATTCTCAAATGCATAGTAAATTAACAAAACAATCAAATTTAAATCAAATTCTTCGTAGTTCCAACTTCTAACGATAAAAAGAAACTTAAATCAAGAGCACATTTTGTTACTATAATAAACAAACACCGCTAGTTTCATTTATTGATCACATTTTCTCTTTTCAAAAAGACAAAGAAGTATTTTGTTTACTTTAAAAAAACATAGTCCTATCACAATTCACAAATGCAGAACGATGTGTCAAGTCCAAGCTTATCCGCAGACTAGAGTAGCAGGTGTATCTGTCGAGTATCGGGTACGTACCGATACCGAAAATGTGCCCGATACGGGTACACGGCCCTCGGGGAAGTATTAGTCGTGCTTCATAGGTATTAGTTTGCTCACAAAGCTAAAGTCCTTGTAGAAATTTGGAAAATCCCTAATAAATCTTAGAAAATATTTTGAACAAAAAAAATATTTCATAATAATTAACGAGTGTTCTCTAAATTTTAAAATAAAAATTTGTCATGACTAAAAATGAATATTTCATAATGAAGATTTGTCAAAAAACTTTTAGGATGTCACAAATCTCCTCCTCTTTAAAAAAATTTCGTCCTCAAAAATTATGCTTCAAGATTTTCAAAAAGAAATGGAAAGTCCCTTTTCATGACATCTTCCTTTTCCCATGTGGCCTCATGAGGGCTTCTGCCTTTCCACCAAACTTTGACGTAACTTACCACTCGGTTCCTCATCTGCTTACTCTATTGATCAATAATCTTGAATGGTTGAGTTGGGCTGGATAAATCTGCTTCCACCTGTACTTTTGAGATTGGCAAGATCTTTTCTCGATCTGATATAAACTTTCTGAGTGTTGAAACATGAAACACATTATGCAATCCACTTAATTCTTCATGTAGTGCGAGCAGGTATGCCACCGGTCCAATTCTTTCCAAGATTTTGAAAGGACCAATAAACCAGGACTTAATTTTCCCAAGCTCTTTATTCTAGTCGCACCATGAAAAGGTTTGATTTTCAAGCAAACTTCATCAACTTCAGAAAATTCTACTTTCTTGTGTTTGGCGTCGTCATAGTACTTTCTTTGTCTATCCTGAGCAGTTTTGAGCCACTCTTGACCGATCTTCAAATTCTTGTTGATGTCTTCTGCGTAGGATCTATCCAATAGCACAGTATCCTCTCTTTCTCCCCAACGGAAAGGTGTTTTGAACCTCCTTCCATAAAGTGCCTCAAACGGGACCATCTTAATGCTTGATTGAAAACTACTATTGTAAAAAAACTCTACAAGAGGGAGGTGGTCTTCTCATGATCCTCCAAAATCAAAGACGCACATCCTCAAAAGGTCTTCTAAAGACTGGATAGTCCTCTCCGATTGACCATCGGTTTGAGGATAAAAAGATGTGTTTTAGTTCAGTTTGATACCCAAAAGTTTGTGAACTAGTCTTTATTCTTTAACAGTTAAACTTCCATCTCTATCTAATATAATTATCTTAGGGATTCCATGAAGTCTACTATTTCTCCTGAATCAGTACACTTCGTTGGCAAAAAGTGTGCCGACTTGGTAAGTCTGTCAATTATTACCCAAATAGAGTCATGTCCTTTATAATTTCTGGGTAGACCATGCACGAAATTCATATCTATATCCTCCCATATCCACTCAGGGATGGGCAAAGATTGAAGTAATCCGCCAGGTCTTTTGTGTTCTTCCTTCACCACTTGACAGGTATGACATTTGGTTACAAATTGAATAATGTCATTCTTCATGTGAAAACTTTTAAATTCAATGTTTGTTGCACTAATTATACTCAGTCTTCTAAACATTATCTCTATTTTTCTAATTTTTTACTTATCTCAGTTGATGTCTGTTACGGGTGGCAACAATGCCTCCTGAATTAGAAGTTGATATCTCTTAACTGATATCTTTGTGTTCTTAGAGCAGAGACAAGCCAATGCATCATATAGAAACCATCATTATTTCACCGTGATCAAGCTGTATAAGTGCGTAAAACTATTGTGAAACTAGACAATCTTAGACATCTACAAAAACTTGGAGTCAACTTCCTTGGTTTATGAAAGGTAAAAATTACTAAAACTTATGAAGCAATTTAGGAATGCAAAATAAGTTATGTTTGATGTATCAAGCTATCAAACAAGTAAAGTTTTAACAGTAATAATTTAAAGAAGCTGACATTGTTTAGCAATAATGAGAAGGCAAATACAAGAATGTCAAGAAATATAAACTACCAAAGAAACAGGGCATATAATACCTCAGGGTTCAAGAACGCAAGTTCCCTAATGCGCCCAGATATAGTGTTGAAATCAAACTGAATGGTTGTAGTAAAAACTACATTGGAAATTCGGTGAAAAATTTAATATTAGCCATTTCAATATATATAAATATATGGAAATATTATATTTAAGAATACAATGAGTAAACCAACCCTCTTTATCCGGCCAAAACCTGATCCGTGTCCCTTGATGAGAGCTCGAATCAGCTTGTAGCACTTGATATGTTAGAGTAGTTGAAGGCTTTCCACGAGAATAATTTTGAAAGTACTCTTTGCCATCACGCCAGACTGTAACTTCCAATGCCTAAAGAATGTCAGAAATAAGAACATGAATAAACCAAAAATGAAAAAAAAAAACTAGATGTAAATCCCCCCCCCCCCCCAAACTATCTGTGTCACAGTTTTTTAATTGCTCAATAAAGGCCATCTTAAAAAGGCTGTTGTACAAAAAATGATCAACTCTATGCAGATAGGCAGAATATATAGAAAAATTGAAAGAAATACAAATAACATTTCAGAAGCCAACAATTCACTAAAACTCATCACTTACTAAACCTCAAATCATAATGCACAATACTAATACTATTTTAGAATTATAAATAATATATATAGCGATCATTCAGTGCCACTGCTTAACATAATAAAGTACTTTTAATGAAGACAGCGTGAATAAACCGGAAACTATCAGGATAACTTATGAAAATTACAAAAATGAAGTCAAGCCATGTGAAGAAAAGAATCCTTCTGTAACAGAAAAATGCAAATAGCAAGTTACAACACAAACCTCTGAGAGCGCATTAACAACAGACAAACCTACACCATGAAGTCCCCCGGAAACATTATAACCACTACTTACACCACCAAACTTCCCTCCTGCGTGTAAGACCTGCATGAAATAGACGAGATTAGGAATTTAGGGCCTCCAATAAAATAATTCCCAACTAAACCTGACTTTAGAAAATACAAAATGCATACAAACAACTAGCATTGTGTTATGCTAAAGAAAATGATTACAAGCCTCAGTTTATTTATCCATTAGAGGGACCACCACAAAGCACACATAAAACTTCCTCTAACTGTTTTACTTTGGATAAAGCAATTAGATTTCAAATTAAACAAAGTTTCACCCATCTAAAGAGCCCAGAAATAGTAAAAGCATCATAAACTTACTGAGAATTTCCTTCGAGAATGTTTAGCATCATTAGTAAAATGATAGTCAGATATCAATAATGGCCCATGATCACTGATAACAATTACTTTTCCATAGGCTTCAAGTTTCCCATTTATTCTTCTACCATATTCTCATGAATTTGCTTCTCAAGATAGATCATCTTAACTGGTATTTTGAACTCCAGATACAAATTTACTTGATCTTCTGCTAGTAAAGGTAATAATTTCATCCAATGCATTAATGACTACTTTGGTGAAGTATGGCAAATGCAAAAAAGGTTGTTCAACTATAACCTCATTTTAACTCAGAGATAGGAATTGCAGAGACAGTAGTTAGAAATTACTAACAACATCAAGGATCGGAACTTTAGTGTTAAAAACCTCTCTCTCTCTCTCTCTCACACACACACACACGAGAGGAGAAGAGAACTCAAAAACTTATGATTTGATTACAAGGCTTGGTAATTACAAATGGAATGGGTCTTGCCCTCTTATAGGCCATTCAAGATTTTCCCTCCAAAGAATGAATGTTATAGAATATGACACACATAAGGTCTTCCATAAACACTCTCTAAATTTATTTACAAGACCCATAAATAGTCACACCTATAGGATATTTTATGCAAAAGCTTCCATCTTTTCATGTTTTTCATCATTCTTAACAAGAGTTTTGTCTTTTCTAGCATTGAGCAATCTTGCACTTTGTGCGTTCTTTAGCAGAAAAAGCATTGTTGACGATCTCCTTTGTCATACCCCTGGATACACAATTGTCTTCCCCACTTAGCTTGGATTTGATCTTCTTACTTCTCTAGTTGTCAGATTCATCAAAATCCCCCCGCCATTTCACTCAATTAAATGGAGCAGTTCCCTTATAACTCCTCTGGTGGTTGGAGTCGTCATTAGTTCCATCACCATTCACCTTATCACTTAATTTGGTGTAAATCCTTGCTCTAGAGCTCAATCAATAATCCACAGCGTCACTCCTCTGGTGGTAGGAGTGGTCATTAATTCCATCACCATTCCCCTTATCACTTAGTTTGGTGTTTATCCTTGTTCTTGAGCTCAATCAATAATCCAAGCATCGTCACTTCCTTAGATCATACACGCCCCTATGCTACAGCTCAAGCTTGACTCATAGCTTGAGTTAAAGCATGAACTAGATCATTCTCCATTCAGGTAGAGATCTAAAGTAACATCTCATAATATTCATTCATAAGAACAGGCATCACCCTTGTGCTCCAAGCGGTGAAGCCTATGCCTGGCCTCATCCTACTGCATAATCATGATGGAATTGTTGACGGAACTCCCATTAGAATACCTTCCATGTTATTATGGCACTCCAAACTTGAATGTAGCACCTTTATCTCCGCGACAATAATATGATATACATAGGTACATGAAAATGGTGCTTACTAATAATGGAGAGGCAACCATTATCCTCGTTGCACAGAGCAACTGCTCCATGATCCACAAGAAGTTTTCCACTTCTTTAGTCGTCCATACAGCTTTGATCGCCTTTGGACTGAGAACATACACTAATGGACCAGATTGTAAAGTGATCACCCTGCTCACATGTCCTAATTCTGCTGAGTTCCTCCATCTCCTGGCGCATGGACTCCATTAAGGCTTGAAGAGCCTACTCTCACTTTAAGAATTGGGTTCTTCGTCACTCAAAACATCCTGCATATCCGCTCAGAATTCCCCCAACATGTATTCTAGCCAGCACATGCAATCATACATATCTGGCTTATAATGGACATTATTGCGAGTATTTTCACTTTACTATGTGTTTCTGCAATGCTGGCACCATCCCAAAGACCTTCTCTTCGTCTACTGGTGGTGGTCATCTTGGACATTCTCCATGGTTGAAGAACCTATAATTACACCTTCCTGATGTTACAGATACATTTTGGAGGTGCAAATTTACAAGCAAGTGAACGGAGGCGCGGACCAAGGAGCTAGGATAGGATAACTAATATTATTTTATTAGTATTTTTATTCGCATTTTATTATCAGATTTTGAATTTATTTCAATAATAATGTAGGCTAATTATATTTTGATATGGGTATACATACCCATGAGAATGAAGAGGATGCATGTTTAAACCCTACCATTCCCCTTGTCCATCGGCCTCTTCTCCTCCCCTCCTATCCCCCCTCCATTCTCTTTATCTCTCTTTCATTCTCTCTACACCATAGACCGACACCAGAATCACCAAGGAAGAAAAGGGAAGGAGCATACATTTGACTATGATCGGGTCCTCCACCTGATGAGATCCATTTAGAAGGCAACTAACAACATGGTATCTAAAGCTAGTCGCCATGGATGTTGAATTGGATCCCCTTGTAAAACTTAAGGTGATGCTCGCGAAATTGTTAGTTGATTCCGCCACAAGAGAAACAAGACATGTAATTGACCTGGCCTTCATGCATGTGCGTTTGGGCACCCTGATTATGGGCTCCTAGGGATTGAAATGTGCGGACAGTAGGGACTCAGGCCGATCCCCGACCAAATAGTAGTCTGCACCCATTTCGCATGCAGCAGGGCATGGGTAGAGAGGGTGGCCAATTCAGTGGGCCACTGCCTGACCACACGGGATGCGACTAACCCCCCCCCCCCCCCCCCACACACACACACACACACCTTCCACCATGCATCGACGGCTCAGGCCCAAGCAAATCGTAGCAACAGATCCTTTGGGCCCTAATTTGACAGTCGGGCATGCTGAAAACCACATTTCATTATGAGGGACTTTAATACTATTACCACATAATTTTTACCACCCTGTGGCGATCTGATAGATGCTCCCCTCTATTTGAAGATCGAATTTCCGCTTTTTAACAGAATAAGACCTATTGGAGTCGTTCACACGTGTCAAGCATTTTTTTTATCGGCCAACGGGCCTCATGGATGGAATGGATAAGTCTAGCAGCGTTTCACTTAGTGGGGATCAGCACAGTTACAATATGTACATTAGGTACAGGAGCATCCACACATGAATTTGGAGGAACTCAAATATTTCTGCAATCTAAGATTCGATCTACCACTGCGCATCAACCATTTGGGAGAATTGATTTCTCGCAAACAGATCGGGTCGATTGGAGATTACTTCGAGGAGTTCCAGCCATTGCTAGCAAGGACGACCTCGATCAGATTTGGCAAACAAGTTCACATTTTACAACTAGCCTGCAAGAAAGACTGCGATATAATATCACGATTCAAAATCACTGAATTTAGCCACCATTATGAGCTTTGCCAGGATTTGTGACTGCATGCTACAAATGGATCAGACTAAGAAAGAAGGCAGTGCCCAACCCCATGGCAAATCCACGTCCTCAGGGACCGACGGGGCCATGGGGGCAAACCCACGATAAAAGGGCAGTGCAACACCCATTTATGAGAAGAAACCATAGTGCACATGCTTGATTGTCGCGCTCGTGACTTGTTCTTCAATTGTAGTCAAATTACATGTGGGGCCACCAATGCAAGAAACCATAGTGACATTAATTTGACAAGTTAGATGAGCACAAAGAAGAAGACATATGAAGATCCTGAGATCTCCCTACATACCATTTCAGAAACCTGAAGCCCTTAGACTATGCAGATTAATGCCTCGATCAAGGGTCAATCGTTGCGCACATTAGTGGTCTCGGGGAGCACCCACAATTTCATCAGTACGAAGTCGTTGGCTTATTGGAACTTCTCATTCACTCTGAGAAGTGTTGTAGATGTCGGACGACATGGCTGACATGAAAGTTTTGGACAGAAAAAGCAATGAAGTCGATATTTTGAAGAGAAATTGTGTTTTGTAAATATCGTGATATATCGTCAATATCTTGCGCACTAATATATCGTCTCGCTTTTGTTTCTTAATAAAATGAAAAAATAAAACAGAGTGGCTCCATTTCATTTCGAGCGCTCCCAGCCTCTGCCCAATTCCCGTGACTCTCTCGTCTTCCCCCTTTCGGTGCTCCATCTGCGTGGTCGGTGTTGAAACCAAGACTTGAGAACAAGACTTAGTCTCTGTGGAGTTCGGGCCCTCAACAGGTTGAGGGGTGACCTAACATATACTCCTCCCAAGGGAGAGCTCTAGGCTAGAGGCTAAGGAACTAGGAACAAGGCCAAGGGCTTAGCGAGGAGGTCCCACCACACACCCGGAAGATCTTAGAGCGCTTCCCCTCCCAAGCCAATTTTAAGCTTGGGCACCTTTGGAGACTCTCCTCACCCACTAAAGAGACTTGGGGAGAGAGAGGCCAAAAGAGTGATCTAGAGAGAAGTGCCTCCAAATGGTGCCCCATTGGTCCTATTTATAGGATTTTAAACTTGGGCTGCAAATAACCACAATCTGGCCTACGAGATTACCAAAATACCCCCGGATTTGGCCTGCGAACAGCCAAATCCCGTTGTTCTGAGGCGCTATACGCAGTCCAGAGCGCCTTCCCGGGGCCGGGCGAGAGGGAGCTGACCTTCTCCCTCGCTCGCCCCCCTCACCGGGCTGGGCGAGCCGGAAGGGCACCTCCTTCCTGAGCTCGCCCCCTTGCTGGGGCGGGGGCGAGACCAGGAGGCCGCCTGCCTCGGGTCTCGCCCCCCTTGCTGGGGCGGGACGAGAGGGGCCTGCGGCTCCTCCTCTCGCCCTCTAACTGGGGCGGGGCGAGAGGGGCCTGCGGCTCCTCTCGCCCCCTAACTGGGGCGGGGCGAGCTGGGAGGGCGCCCCCCTCCTGAGCTCGCCCCCTTGCTGGGGGCGGGGGGCGAGAGGAGCTCACCCCCCCCCCCCCCTTGCAGGGGGCGGGGGCGAGAGGAGCTCGACCGCCCTTGCTGGGAGCGGGGCGAGAGGAGCTCGCCCCCTCCTCGGGAGCGGGGGCGAGAGGAGCTCGCCCCCCTTGCTAGGAGCGGGGCGAGAGGAGCTCGCCCCCTCCTCGGGAGCGGGGGCGAGAGGAGCTCGCCCCCCTCTTTGGGAGCGGGGGCGAGAGGAGCTCGCCCCCCTTGCTGGGAGCGGGGCGAGAGGAGCTCGCCCCCTCCTTGGGAGCGGGGGCGAGAGGAGCTCACCCCCCTCTTCGGAAGCGGGGGCGAGAGGAGCTCGCCCCCCTTGCTGGGAGCGGGGCGAGTGGAGCCCGCCCCCTCCTTGGGAGCGGGGGCGAGAGGAGCTCGCCCCCCTCTTTGGGAGCGGGGGCGAGAGGAGCTCGCCCCCCTTGCTGGGAGCGGGGCGAGAGGAGCTCGCCCCCTCCTTGGGAGCGGGGGCGAAAGGAGCTCGCCCCCCTCTTTGGAAGCAGGGGCGAGAGGAGCTCGCCCCCCTTGCTGGGAGCGGGGCGAGAGGAGCCCGCCCCCTCCTTGGGAGCGGGGGCGAGAGGAGCTCGCCCCCCTCTTTGGGAGCGGGGGCGAGAGGAGCTCGCCCCCCTCTTCAGAAGCGGGGGCGAGAGGAGCTCGCCCCCCTTGCTGGGAGCGGGGCGAGAGGAGCTCACCCCGTCCTCGGAAGCGGGGGCGAGAAGAGCTCGCCCCCTCCTCGGGAGCGGGGGCGAGAGGAGCTCGCCCTCCTCTTTGGGAGCGGGGGCGAGAGGAGCTCGCCCCCCTTGCTGGGAGCGGGGCGAGAGGAGCTCGCCCCCTCCTTGGGAGCGGGGGCGAGAGGAGCTCGCCCCCCTCTTCAGAAGCGGGGGCGAGAGGAGCTCGCCCCCCTTGCTGGGAGCGGGGCGAGAGGAGCCCGCCCCCTCCTTGGGAGCGGGGGCGAGAGGAGCTCGCCCCCCTCTTTGGGAGCGGGGGCGAGAGGAGCTCGCCCCCCTTGCTGGGAGCGGGGCGAGAGGAGCTCGCCCCCTCCTTGGGAGCGGGGGCGAGAGGAGCTCGCCCCCCTTGCTGGGAGCGGGGCGAGAGGAGACCGCCCCCTCCTTGGGAGCGGGGCGAGAGGATCTCGCCGCCCTCGTTGGGAGCGGGGGCGAGAGGAGCTCGCCCCCCTCTTTGGGAGAGGGGGCGAGAGGAGCTCGCCCCCCTTGCTGGGAGCGAGGCGAGAGGAGCTCGCCCCCCTCTTCGGAAGCGGGGGCGAGAGGAGCTCGCCCCCCTTGCTGGGAGCGGGGCGAGAGGAGCCCGCCCCCTCCTTGGGAGCGGGGGCGAGAAGAGCTTGCCCCCCTCTTTGGGAGCGGGGGCGAGAGGAGCTCGCCCCCCTCTTTGGGAGAGGGGGCGAGAGGAGCTCGCCCCCCTCTTCGGAAGCGGGGGCGAGAGGAGCTCGCCCCCCTTGCTGGGAGAGGGGGCGAGAGGAGCTCGCCCCCCTCTTGCTCGCCTCCTGCACGGGCTGAGTGAGCGGGCGGTCTCTACCTCCACCGCTTGCTCTCCTCTCTCCCTGCCCTGGAACATACTAAAAAATGATGTCAAAAATACCTCATGGGATCTGGGGCCCACTCGGCGAATACAGGGTTGTACAGTCGGCTGCCTTCGATTCGACGAAATTTTCCTGCCATTGTTCAACGCTTCTCTCTCCCTAGCTTCGACGCCTCTCTCTCCTGTGACCGTGCCCTAGCTTCTTTTGTTATTCTTCAAGTGGAACCGGTCGATTTCTGTGTTGGTTGGTTGATTGGTTCTAAAAGCTTCATCTTCTTTGCTCCTAAAGACACTGTGAGTTTAATATTTTTTACAGTTTTTCTTCTCTTCTCCTAAAGGTACTGTGAGTTCTAAGTTTCTCCAGTTCTTATGTTAGCACTTCACACTGTGAGTTAATATTTTTTATTATGTCGTGCCCTAGCTTTAAACAGATCTGCCTCTAATTTCTTCTTCTATTCTCCTAAAGGCACTGTGAGTTCCAAGCTTCTTCACTCTTCAGTTCTTCTTCTATTGGCACTTGGTAATTTGCACCATGAGTTAACACTGATGCCTTACATTATATCTGATTACTGAATATTTTGGCACTCTTCGATTCTAAGCTTCTTCAATCTTCCATTCTTCTTCATCTTCACTCTTTAGTTCTTCTTCACTCTTTGTTCTTCTTCTTCACTCTTCACTTTGCTGCCTAAATATGATGCCTTACATAAGTTGCATTATATCTGATTACTGAATACTTGGAGTATGTTGTCGTAATATGTTGAATTGTTGATTCCACTAATGATGTATTCCACCTATGTTGCCTTAATATGATGTATTGATATTTGTTGCCAATCATTGAATATGATTTCGCAGAATTTCTTGTCGTATTACTGCCTGAATATGTTGTATTGTTGCTTGTTTATATTGTATTGTTGCCTGAATATGTTGTACTGTTGCCTGAATATGTTGTATTGTTGCCTGAATATGTTGTATTGTTGCCTGAATATGTTGTATTGTTGCATGAATATGTTGTATTGTTGCATGAATATGTTGTATTGTTGCATGAATATGTTGTATTGTTGCCTGAATATGTTGTATTATCCCAGTGGTCAATGTGTTATTGAATGAGTTACATGGCGCTTGTGTTTTCATAAAGGTTGATCTCAGATCGGGCTACCACTAGGTTAAAATGTACTCAAAGAATATTGAGAAGGCGGCCTTTTACACACATCATGGCCACTTCGACTGTGGTGGTGAGACGGCCATAACACTATCCCTTTCATCAAATAGATGAGATTGAGCGACAATACAACATGATGCTCCAGCTAGGATAATCCGTCGTAAGTCCCCATTTTCCATCCCAGTGCTCTTAGTATAGAAGACGGAGGGCGCTTGGCGCTACCACGTCGACTACCAACCGTTGAACGAGAAGACGGTGAAGGACAAATTTCCATTCCCAGTGATCAATGAGTTAATAGATGAGTTACATGGCATTTGTGTTTTTATAAAGGTTGATCTCAAATCAGGCTACCACCAAGCATGGATGCACCCAAAGGATATTGAGAAGACGGCCTTTTACACACATCATGGCCACTTCGAGCGAGTTTCTAGTGATGCTCTTCGGACTCGCCAATGCGTCATCCACCTTCCTGGTGTATAGCAAGTCTAGAGCAGAGCAAGTGCAGCATCTTTAGTTGGTTTTACATATTATTAAGGGTTGAGATCTCTTGTTGTTGAAGGAGAAATGCACGTGGGGTAGCAGCTCTGTCACTTATCTGGGTCACATCGTCCACACAGAGGGAGTGTCAGTCGACCCAGATAAGATTGATGTCATTAGGGACTGGCAGGTTCCACAGACGTCTTGAGCCTTACGAGTTTTCAAGTCCCTAAAGGATACTGTCGCAAGTTTATCCGACACTGAAATCATCACAGCTTCTCTGACGAACCTTCTCAGGAGAGGTTCCTTCTACTAAACAATGGCGGCTCAACGAACATTTCGGGCATTATTTGATGCCCTTTCATTGGCACCGGTCTTCCGTTTACCTGACTTTCAGCAAAATTTCGAGATTGAGTGCGACGTCGAACTGCGGCATTGGTACAGTACTCCAACAGGAAGGTCATTATATCGTCTTTTATAGTTGTAAACTTGAGACTCGCCGCCTGAATCTTACAGCAGATGAGCAGAAATTGATTGGCTTAGCCAAGCCCATTCATCGCTAGAGACCTTATTTGTGGGGCAGGTCATTCCTCGTTTGCATGGACTACTAATGCCTCAAATATCTCTTGAAATAGAAGCACATGACAGCACCACATCAACATTGGGTCATCAAGTTATTAGGGCTTTACTTGATAGTGGAGTACCGGACAGAGTGTCCCCGCAAGATTGTCGATGCCAACAGAGCTATTTGCACACTACGAGCTATTTGCACACTACGGTCATTATTGGGTCCCTTCGACACTGTAAGGGAGAAAATTGTGGGGTCCATTCAGTGAGGGATAGGATCCAAAGGGGAGAAACTTCAAGACAATGGACGGTCACGGATGGCCTAATCCACTACAAGGGGAAATTTTATATCTTGCCCAAGGTTGCAGATGTCGGATGTCGGGGACACGTCGGTTTAGATTTTTTATGTCGGTTTTAATATGTCGGGGGATATATCATGGATATTTCATACATCGGGTTTTAATATTTAATTATTTATATACATAATTATATATAAATATAATCTTTTTAATTGTATATATTAATAAATTAACAATTTAACATTTATTTAATTTCTAAATCTACCAAATTAATATAAATTTTTTATGTTACGTGGATAATAACAGTATAAAGCAGGGAAGAAAGTCAGAGCAAGCAGGAAGTGAAGAAGTTGTCGACGATGATAGAAGATAATGAACCTTCAATACAAAATTCAAAGGTCAAGCAGAATCAAAGTCAATGACAAACGGGCATAAGGAAGAAAGCCAGAGAAAGCAGGAAGATACTCAAGACCTAGAGCACAGAACAATCCAAACAACGAAACGATTTCGTTTTATTGTCTATTAAACCATAGATGCTAAATTAAATAATTTAAAAAAACAGTCGATAAACTTTTGAGATATATCGGTCGATATATCGGTGATACATCGGAGGATATATTGGTACATAGCTGATATATCGCCGGATATATTCCAAAAGGATATTTTGCAAAACAATACCGGAAACATGTCGATTTGCCCATAAAACTTTTATGTCGGACGACATGTCGGTCATGTCGGATGATATCCACAACACTGATCTTGCCCACTTCCCCTCTCATCTTCATCATTATAGCTTCAATCCATGATAGCACACATGAAAGGGTTCAAAGGATTCTTCACAGAGTCCACGTGAATTTCTTTTGGGAGGGACAGAAAGGAGAAGTATAGAGATTTGTGACATAATGCTTCACATGTCAGTATCAGAAGACGAAGTACCTTCGATTGTCAAAGCTTATTGCAACCACAACGCATTTTTACTCGAGTAAGGGTAGACATTTCCACGGAATTCATTGAGTTGTCAAAGTCTAAGGGGAAGAGTATTGTTCCTGGTGGTTGATCGCTTCTTAAAGAGCGTATTTTATTCCATTGGCTCACCCTACACGACTATATGGAACATTTAGGTTTTTTTAGCACATTTTCCAACAATGTAGACTACTAGAGATGATTATGTCCGACAGAGACAAGTTTTTCACTAGCCGTTTTGGCAAGAGCTCTTTCAGCTGAGCGGAACTCATCTCGTGTAACGCCCCTGATTTTTCCGGTATTTGTTTAATTCAGTGATGGCGTGTTAATGACGTCGGGGCGTTACTTCTAACGTCGAGTTAACGGCGCGTTGCCGTTTGCGCGTTTTCGCGTCCGTTTGGGTCAAGTCGACCAAATTTTGCGACGACCCGGAATTGGAAAATTTTACGTTAGGAAATTAGATTATTTAATTTTAGACTTGTCTATCAAGTTTCGTCGCGATCCGAGCCATTTTGGAGCCTCGGCGCATTTTAGAAGTTTTGTATATATTTAAAGCTCGCCGTAACTTCCGCCATTCATATCTCGAAAACGGCACGTCGGATTTTGATTCCAACTTCGCCGTTGGATTCGTAGCGTCGCCGTTCACTTTAGGCGAAATTTTCGTTGGATTCGGCGTTCGTTTATTTTTAGTGATAAAATAATAATAATAATATTATTATTATTATTATTATAATAATTCAGAATGTATATATATACATTCATGAATATGCTTGCGTCGACCTCCCCCCCTGCGTCGACTTCCTCCAGCCTTGCGTCGACTTCCCTTTGCAGCCTTGCGTCGACTCCCCTTTTGCATGCTTGCGTCGATCTCCATATATATATATATATATATATATATTTGCATGAATGCGTCGACCTCTCTCTCCCCCCTTGCGTCGACTTCCCTCCCTCCTTTTTTGCATGCATGCGTCGACCCCTTCATTCTTTTATTAATAATAATAATAATGATATTATTATTATTAAAGTTATGTGATGCTGCCTAAAAGAAAACGAACCCAGTTTCTGCTTCTTCCTCATTCTGTCTGAACCAGAGAGAAAAGCGAGCGACGGGAGTGGCGATTTCTTGAATCTTCCGGACGCCGCCGACGGAGCTCCGGTGATCGAAATCGCGAGCCGAGCGTAGATTCGGAAAGCTCTCGACGAGAGCTTCGTCCTCGTGGTAATTTCCTTCCGTTTCGTGAAACTTTTTCGTTAGGTCTTTTGTACCCTAACCTTTTCTAGCCCGATCTCTTGTAGATCTTGACTCCTCTCGCCTTCTCTTAACCCGATCTGCAACGGGGAGCGATTCGGAGAGTTTTTCCAGCAAAACCTAAGGCAAGTGGTGATCTTGCTCTAGTTTCTTTTTTTTCTTTTCCATATAATAGCCCCAAGCAGTCTCCCTTGATCTAGTTGTGTTACATCTCCTTTTTAACTTCTAATTATACCTGCTTATAACTTGACATTTTGCCAGTCCATAAAAAGGCATTTTTGTTGGCATGAAATTCCCTTTGTATTTTCCATTCTTACTTGCAATATAATGTGTTATGATTTGTTGGGCTTCGCCCTTGTTCCTTGAAAGAACCATGAAAACGTGAATAATCTGTTGGAGGTCGTACACGATGTTGGCGGTGCCACCGGTGCGATGCTCTTTTAATTTAATACGTTCCGTTGGAGGTCGTACACGATGTTGGCGATACCACCGGTGCGGTGCTCTGAGGGTCGTGACGATGTGTGATGGTATTATCCCCGCACGGCTTCTCTTTTTTTTTCTGATGAGCTGATCAGTCTCTATAAATCTGAATAAGAGTAACATGATTAATAATTTGAAAGTTGATGGTTCTTTTCTTTTGCTTATGGCGAGTTTTGTCATCGCCTGTGTTCTCACCTTTGTTTGGTGAGCATTTTCTGCTGATTTTTAGTTGTTCTGCTGTTTCCTTTTCTGCTGATGATTAGATACTTCTGCTGTTTCTTTTCCTGTTGATTATTAGCTGCTAGCTTTGTCATCACTGACCCTTGCAGCTTCTGTTTCCCTCCGGTCTCGCAGAGGTTTGCTTACTTTCTTGTTTTCTGCACCACTTGTACTTGCTTCTGAGGTGTTCTTTCTTTGAATGCCTCAGGTTCTGGGCAGTAGCAGGTGTTAGTGCGGAGCTTCTTTAGTTGCCGTCTTCTGACTCTCTTGAGGTAGAGTACTCTGTGGACTTGTCGGCCCATGGGTTCGTGTCAGGTGTTGACGCCCGTGGTGCCGTTTGGTTAGATTTTTGTTTCACTGCTGCTGTTACTTGTTGTTTACTTTGAACAATTGTTCTGGAATGATTAGATGCGGGCTGGCTTTATAGCCCCTTGCTTAGATATGCTAAGGCATTTGGAGCATTGTGCATCATGATTTGAAATGGTAATCTCACTACTTTTTGCGCGTGATAAATCTATTTTTATATATAGTAAATACACACATTCGATCTTGCATGGTGCACCTCACTAGGTCTTCATGTTCACCTAGGCCACTAAGTAATTGAATCAAGTATTTTTCCGTTGCGTAAAACTATATTTTAAAAGCGTGGACTAGTTGATCCACCAAGCCGAGGGACGCGGCTTGTTAATTTTTTCTGCATAAACTTTATTTGAATCTCTTTGAGTTAATAATAATATTGCTTGAACTGCGAAGAAGAATGAATTGCCTTAACGTCAGTAGGCGTCCCCTACGTGACGTGGCATCATAACGCGTAGTTTTCCCTACTCTGATAGCATTTTAAATGTTGGGAAAATGCGGGTTGTGACATCTCGCACTATCCTCAACATATCATTTGCAATTTGATGGCCAAATTGAAGAAATCAGTAGGACCATTGAAATGTGCATGCGCTGCATCACAATTGAAAATCCCAAGGAACGGGTCAACTAGTTGCCTTGGATAGAATATTGCTACAATACCTCTTATCACACATCCTTGCAAACAACACTGTTCAAGCAAATGTTTGTTCATGACCCCCTTCTATCCTATATTCCAGAGTCGGCAACAATAGATGGAGTTGACCAAGCTTTGCAAATTTGTGAACGCATTCTCAGCAACAATCGTACTCATTTGATTAAAGCCCAGGAATGATGAAGAGGAACTATGATGAACACCGTCGCAAGGTACAGTTTGATGAGGGTAACTAGATCTAGCCAAAAATTAGACCCCACCAATAGCTCTATTTATCTAACAGGGAGACCCATAAACTCCCACCTAGATTATATGGGCCCCTTAGGTTCATGACCCCCTTCTATCCTATATTCAAGAGCCGGCAACAATGGATGGAATTGGCCAAGCTTTGCAAATTTGTGAACGCATTCTCAGCAACAATTGTACTCATTTGATTAAAGCTCAGGATTGATGAACAGGAACTATGATGAACACCGTCGCAAGACAGTTTGAGGAGGGTAACTAGATCTAGCCAAAAATTAGACCCCACCAATAGCTCTATTTATCTAACAGGGAGACCCATAAACTCCCACCTAGATTATATGGGCCCCTTAGGTTACTTGGTAAAGTAGGAGAGATGGCATACCACTTGGAGTTTCTCTCTGACACGATTTCATTTTATTTCATGCTTCTCCCAACCTTCAATATTTCCTCCAAAGAATCTACACCCACTCTAAATCTATTTACAAAACTCACGAAATAACCACACCTTTCTAAGATATTCTATACACTATAATTAGGTAACTATTACAACTCTCTAAATCCTTCAATGGACTAAATCTATCTATAAGACCCTAAAAATTTCTAAGAACTGGAATTATACTATAAAATATTCTACATTACTCCAACATCTATAAGTATATAGAATCTTCTCCAAGCTTCAAAAATTCTCTCGACATTTCTACAGATTGAGCCCAAAGTAGCTAATGGTGACTCGGATGAACCAATGACCTAACCATCTGTGTAACACTCCCACCAAGTTTAGCAACAATTCAAAAATCCAACTCACACTTGTGATATGAAGCAAACTAAGCAACAGTAAATAATTGATATCGTAGCAGAAAATAACTAAAGTACAATCGGAAATAAAAGATTGGAGATAAGATTAAAGAAATACCTCAAAATCTGATTCGCATGGCCAACTAGAATTTTAATGTACAACAAGTCTGAATAACTAAAAAAAATTTAATAATGTCTGATACATTTAAGTTCACATATAAGTGATACATCATACTAAAATGAAAGACAAACTAAAATGTAGAAACTCCCGGAAGCTTATCCTAAGCGAATATCCCGACCTGTGTTCCCTAAAAAGAAATGCCTGAAAATGGGTTCAGCCCAACGGGTAAGTAAGAAAAGCTCTTACTATCAGTGATACTAAAATGATATATAAAAAGACATGTATGAACATCTATAAGTATGCAACAATTGAATCAAGGAATCATGATTTCTAAAAAGATTATTATACATGTTATTGAATAAAATAAACTGTAATAACATAAATCATCATTTTTATAATTGTCGCATTATGACTTATAATCATTGTTTCAATTTCTTGAAGTACATGGATTTCTGAGTTCTGAATTCTTTTCTAAAGTTGAGGTAAATCAATCTTATATTCCTCTTGTTAAATTTATGTTTCATTGCTTACTAAGCACATTCTAATTATTGAGTCTCAGATGGAAACCGGAGGTGTCCTGACCTGATGTATCCCTTGTGCGGAACACGGGCTCGCATCTTACTATTTTCAAGCGTGGAAGTGTGGGTCGTTGACCCCATGTCTGAGGCTTATACGGTCTGTTGGGCCCTATGAGTATGATGGTGTGCACCCATCAATCCTGAGGAAAGTATCTCCCATGCCCCCCTAAACTTGTGTGAGGCTTATTTTTTACCTAGTTGCATTCATCATTTTTAATTATTTTTGTTCTTACAATAAGATGTAAATTTTCATACGTGATCTATGTGTCGCATCATAATAATTTATTTGACTGTTAATATGCAATAAAAGCTACATGTAATTCGATTTAACATGCATTCTTATACGACCTAGGTAATGAATCTATAATAAGTGGTATGTCTAGCTAAGAGGAAGGGGTTTCTTACCTTTGTGTTGAGGCGTTCATAGACATAATGCGGCGGCATTGCTGACTAGGTTGGAGTAGAAACTACATAGCTTCTCGAATCTACACCATAAATCCTCTTTCCACAACTAGGGTTCCTTTGAATCCCTAAAGAAACAAAATTTGAAATCTTAAAAAAATCTAGGAATTATTCATCTCCATAAACGGTCAAACCCAAACAGAAATTCCTCCAAGAACAAAAGAAAATAAAAGAGCAGTGGTTGTTGTGGAAAGAAGAAAGGGGTAAGGGAAACAAGAAAGGAGCTCATCTTGCCCTATCTTTAGAGGGAAATAGAAACCACGACTGCCGGCGATTTTGAAATCGTCGGCTTTAGATTTCTCTACCAAACAAAATCAAAACCCTTGAGGATTGTTGAAATCAGCCAAGAAAAATGACGGAAGGAATCCACTATACTTGTAATCGATAACACGTCGTAGGAGAAAATAATACACAACGGCTGACGAAATAAGACACAACTAAGGGCTAACAGGAAACTCACTAGAGGGGTCATGCGGCTCCAGGAAGCCGTCAGTTATAGTGCATGTTGCAGAGGACTGAAAGTCGAAATGGAAGTATCGACAGTGAGAGGGTACAAAACAGGAGTGGTCGATTGAATGTTCCAAGCGCAGAGGAGTCACCGGATACGCTATCTAGCAGATGCAGCCCCTACCGTTTCCTCCGTCGACAGAAACCCTAGTCGAAGCAGACCGTGTGTTAGTCGGTTACGATGAGAGAGAGAATTTGCATAAAGAGGAAACCGCAACTCCTCGTTTTCTTAAGGATAGCGGTATGTTACGGCTGAGTGAAATAAGCCCCTTTTCATTAATTACAAAAATACCATTACACATTGTATTATTATTATTTTAACAATGCTCTCGCGAACCCCTAGATCGCGCCTAATTAAATTTCATAGTTTTTTTTGTTTAGAAATTAAAAAGCATAAAATTTTAGGTGTATTCAACATTGCTTCGCAACTTATCATCTCTTTTCCATGTATACTCTGATCGACCACAATTCATCCAAAGGATCTTTAAAAAGTGAATCTTTCTGTTTCGTAGCTTCTGAATTCTCGAGTCCACAATCCTGACTGGTTTAGCACTGATACTAAGATTTGATTCGACTAGTGTATCTTCAATACTGATCACCTGACTAGGATCTCTGTCTGCTCTCCTCGGGTAGGAGACGTGAAACACATCATGTAAATCACTCATCTCCACGGGTAAGGCTAACCTCTATGCAACCTCACTGATGTGTTCAATCACTTTGAATGGGTCAACGAATTTGGGACTCAATTTTTTCATCCGCTTAAGTCTAGAAATTACCCTTAGCAGGCTTGAATTCAAGATAAACAAAATCTACAACACTTCTACGGTTCTGTGCCTCTAGTTATTAGGGGTGTAATGGTTCGGTTTGTTCAATTTTTGAGAAAACCACAAACCAAACCACCCCTACTTGGTTCCAGAAATCAGGAACCAAACCAAACCGTGCAAAACATTGAAAAAGAACCAACGGTTCGATTTCGATGGTTTACAAAACTAAAACATTTATAAAAAATATTTAAAACATTTATATAAAAAATAAATGATACCTTTTATTTATAATATATATGGTTCAGTTTCCGTGGTGTAAATAATATCTTTTATTTGTATTAGAATATTATATAAGAAATAAAAATTTATAAAATATTATAGATATTTAAAATTGTATATTGTAATATATATAGCTCAATTTAGTTTAGCATTAAAAACCGTGAGCTGAACCAAATAGTACAGTTTTTCGAATTTTAAAACTGTCATCAAATCATCGCCTACTAGTTATAATATTTGGCTTGTCTATCTTAATACACACCTGAATGAGCTTGACTCAAGTTATGGTCTTATCAATCCATGATTCTTTATCTGAAATTCTTTTTTCACTCTTAACCCAACATAATGATGTCCAACAACGTCTGTCATAAAGAGCCTCGAAAGATGTTATACCAATACTTTCCTGAAAACTATTGTTGAAGGAGAATTCTACTAAGGTCACATATTTCTCTCACTTACCTCCAAAATCAAGAATATACATATGTAGCAAATCTTCCATAGTTTTATTAATACGTTTTGTTTTTCATCTGTTTGGAGGTGAAATGTTGTGGTAAACTTTAATATAGTACACAGACGCTCCTGAACATATTTCAAATCTTTAGAGGTAAATCTACCATCCTTGTCTGAAATGATAGACTTCGGAACATCGTGTAGTCGAATTATCTTATCCAATATAACTGAGCTAATCTTGGACTCTGATCAGTCCTCTTATTAGAAATAAAATGAGCAACCTTGGTAAGACTGTCGACGATAGCTCATAGAGAATCATTCCCACTTCGAGAACTTGAAAGACCATGCACAAAATTCATCGAGATATCTTCAAATTTTCATTCTGGGATAGAAAGTGGTTGCAACTTGTCTCTTAGTCTCTGGCATTCAACTTTGATTAACTTGCAAGTCTACTTCCCCACATACTCTCCAATGTCACCCTTCATTCTTGACCGCCAAACGGACTTTTTTATTTGCATACATCTTCGTACTATTAGGATGTATAGATTACTAGGAATTATGAGCCTCAACGAGTATATCCTCACGAAGGTGACTAATACCTGGGACGCAAACTCTTCCTTTATTTAGCAGTAACCTTCCTGAATTACAAAATCCTTTATCTGTCATGTTTGAGTCAACTCTCAAATTTCTATCATCTTCCAATCTAAAGGTAAAGTCTGTCTGATTCTACCCATTATGTCACATGTGATTTTTATCCAACTCAAGGTTGCAGAACTCCTACTAGCACGCGGCAACACACTGATCTAAAGTCTTTATAGGGCTCGCACCAAATCCTCCTGATGTGTAATGAGGAAATAACTTTAACTTCCTATACTAAAAGAATTCGCTACCACATTTGATTTTCCAAGGTGGTACTGAATACCCACATCATAATTCAGAAAGTCCAACCATCTATGCTACGTTGTTTCATATTGAGTTCCAGCTGTTCAAAGATATACTTGAAACTTTTATGATCTGTAAAGACTTCACAACGCGATCCATAGCAGTAGTATCTCCAAATCTTTAGTGAATAAATGAATGTCGCTAACTCTAAGTTGTGAACAGGATAATTCTTTGTGTGATCCTTCAATTGTCTGAATGTGAAGGCTATGACTTTCCCATATTGCATAAGAACACAACTCAGGATTTTGACCTGAAGCATCATTATAGATTTGTAATCCCTCTACACCTAAAGGTAAACATAGCCTGATTTTGAGCTCCTCAAATGCAAACTCACATTCCACTGTTCAGTTGAAGACTTTCCCTTTTCTGGTAAGCGAAGTCAAAGGTAGAGTTGTCCTCGAGAAGTCCTTAATAAATCTCTCGTAATAACCCGCTAAGCCAGAAAAGTTGCGAACTTCAGTAATTGTCTTCGGTCTTAGCCAGTCTCTGATTGCTTCTACTTTCTTCGGATAACTGAGTGTCCTCCCTGACTAACAATGTGTCCAAGAAAGACGGCTTTTGAAAGCCAAAACTTGCACTTAGAAAATTTTGCATATTTGGTTCTCCCTGAGAGTACCCAAAACTATCATGAGATGCACGACATGCTCCTCTTCACTCTTTGAATATACATCAATGTCGTCTATGAAGACGATAATAAAGCAATCAAGAAATTCTAGAAATACTTTATTCATCATATCCATGAAGGCAGACGGGGCATTAATCAACCTAAACGGCATGATAACAAACTCATAGTGCATGTACTTCGTGTTAAAAGTTGTCTTCTGAATATCCTTGTCTCGGATTCTCAACTAATGATATATCGATCTTAAATCTAACTTGGAGAATGTGCAAGACCCCTCGAACTGATCAAACAAATCATTTATCCTCGAAAGAGAGTGCTTATTCTTAATAGTAAGTTTGTTCAACTCGCGATAATCTATGCGCAATCTCAAATTGTCGTCCTTCTTAATAAAGAGAATGGGTGCACCCCAAGGAGACGTGTTAGGTCTGATGAATCTCAAATCAAGTCACTCCTGCAATTGGATCTTCAATTCAGCTAATTCTTTGGGAGTCATGCGGTAAGGGGCTTTGGCTACTGGCATGGATCCAAGCATAAGGTTGATTTGAAAATCATCCTCTCTAGTAAAGAGGGGCACTTGGTAGCTCTTCTAGGAAGACATCAAGAAATTCATGAACTGCCAGTACTTCATGCAAACTGCTCTTGGCCTCTGCATGCATCAGCACTAGGAAAGAAGAAACCACTTATTTATACTCCTGAGAGCCTTGACCGATGAAATAATCAGTTTGGAGACTCCTTTCATGCCCCGAAAGAAGATGATGGACTGGTCGAGTCCTTCTAGCTGAATTCATTTGCTCTTGCAATCTATCTTAGCATTTACATAAGATAGTCTGTACATACTCAAAATTAAATCGAACTCGGCAATACAAAGTAAGGACAATTATATGATAACTTCAGATTCTCCAAAACAATACAGAAACTCAACACTTGCGGCTAGTTTGCAAAAATGAACTGTTGGGCATCATGACTTCTAACGTTGTTGTGTCTACAAGGGTGTCTAAGTTCAGTCTACGTGCAAAATATTCTGATATGAACGAGTGTAAAGCGTCTGTGTCAAAGAGAACCTTGAAGGGTAGGTTTTAAATCATAAGAATAACTACATATATGAATGCGACATGGGTAATTGAGAGTCACTAGGATGGAAAAGTCATAATTAAATCTAACATATTCTTACATGTGACCACATCCTTGTGCTCCATGGCCTCCTGCTTGTCGAGCCCATATGCTTTCGGTTGAATCAAACCTCGACCTAGGGCTGGCTTTGTATTAACGCCCATCGCCGATTTTCCTTTGTTTATCCTACTAAGACCACCAACGTTGAACTTCAGCTACAGGATATTTCAAATAATGGGTATTAGACTACGAAGAAAAGAATTAAATCTACAGGGAAGACAACTTATGATTAATTACCTGATTGCTCGTAGGTCCTGGGGAAAATCGAGCAATATGTCCATCATGCAGACACTCGTAGCAAACACCAGGAGCAGTCAAACATTCTCTCTGATGATAATGATTGCACTTAGGGCAGAGCGGATAGTCTCTAGTCTTACCCCCAAACTGATTTTCATGCTTATCTCCCGTCATCTTCTTCTTATTCCAATGCTGCCCTTGATGGTTGTTGTTGCGAGAATTCTGCGGTGTGTTATGCTCTCGTTTGTGCTTTGTAATTGTTGTGCCTCAGCATTTTTCCCGATCGGCCTCCAACTTTCTAGCATTATCCACTAACCTCCTGTAGCTAACAGTGTTCATAGTCAATAATGATTGCCTGAATGAATCACGTTGGTTTTCTTTAAAATGGTGGCATGTCCTCCGCATTGCCCAGTAGTGTGCCCGCGTAACGAGATAGGTGGGTGAATTCCCGCTCGTATATGGTAAAAGTATTGTCGCATTGTACAAGCATGAGGTACTTCTCTTGTAGAATTCGTCGCTCCGTAGGAGGGGCAAACCAGTTGGAGAGCGTTGTAGTGAACTCGTCCCAAGTAATCAGGTCTACTGTACGGCTTGTAATAGGAAAGACTTGATTAACTTATATCGGGACTGAAAAAAGTAAACGAAAATGAATCCAAATTAAAATCTTACCCTCTGAATTTTCAAGACACTGCATCACATTAAGTAGATCCCTGGTTTTAAATAAACAATCTTCAATCTCCATGAAATTATCTTCTTTATTGAAGTTGGAAGGGCGAAGTTCTCTAAAATTTCTCAAATAGTGATCCATTCCAATCTCCACAACAGCCGGTGCAGGAGCTGGGCCTGGAGTCATTGCAGGTAAAGTATTTATGAATTCCAACAGGGCTAGAGTTATCTCCCTAGCAATTTCAGTTGCAATTCTCGTAGGTGTCGTTCTGCTGGTGCATTAACAACTTTCATGACAATCTCAGACGTTTTATTTTGTTGTGAAGGTTCGCTTGTATGCAAGATGTGAGGAGAAATCATCGTCACTAACAAAATTCATGATGGAGGAAATACTATGGAAAATATATAACGTCCACATGCAGATCCTAGGGACAAGATTAAACTTAGCGACTCTAACGTCGAAGGAGTGATTCAGATGAAATAGTAAGGCTCTGTGAATTTCAAGGGTTCAAAGATCATAAACTTGTCTTTGATACCAATTGTAACACCCCTACCTAGTTTAGCAATAATTCAAAAGCCCAGTTGATACTTTTTATATGAAGCAAACTAAGCAACAGTAATATAATTGATATCGTAGCAAACAATAACTAAAGTACGCAGCGGAAATAAAAGACTGGAGCTAGGATTAAAAAATATCTCAAAAATTGATTCATGGGGCCAACGGGAACTGTAAAGTACAGTAAGTCTGAATAACTGAAAATTTTAAACAACGTCTGATACATTTAATAAGTGCACATGTAAGTGATACATCATACTGAAAGGAAAGGCAAACTAAAATGTAGAAATCCTCGGAAGCTTATTCTAAGCGAATCACCCGACCTGTGTTCCCTGAAAAGAAATGTCTGAAGACGGGGTCAGCCAAACTAGTGAGTAAGAAAAACTTTTCCTCTCCATGACACTAAAATGAAATAAGAAAAATATATCTGAGCATCTATAAGTATACAACAATTGAATTTAGGGATCAAGATTTTTAAAAGGGTAATTATATATGTTATTTGTTGGATATTAGGTTTAGGGCTCAAGAATTAAATAATATTAAGAAAGCTCTCCCTTATATAGGAGAGATAATACGATTACATCTAACACTCCCCCTCAAGTTGGGCATGTAATATTTTTCATACCCAACTTGCCAGTAAGGGTTACAAACAGATTTTCACACAACGCATTAGTAAGAACATCTGCAAGTTGTCCCTCTGAAGGAACAAAGGGAGTGCAAACAATTCCCTTCATAATATTCTCTTTAATGAAGCGTCGGTCAACTTCAACGTGCTTGGTGCGATCATGCTGAACAGGATTATGAGCAATGTTGATTGTCGCTTTGTTGTCACAATACAGGTTGAAAGGGCCTGATTCCAGTAAGCCCAGATCATTCATGAGAGTGTGTAACCACATCCCCTCACAAATACCATGAGCCATAGCTCTAAACTCAGCTTCGGCGCTCGAGCGAGCCACCACATATTGCTTCTTGCTTCTCCAAGTGACCAAATTAGAGCCAACAAAGGAACAATAACCAGTAGTGGATCTCCTATCATCGACTGATCCAGCCCAGTCAGCATCAGTATAGACTTCAATCCTTTTCTCACGGGGTGAGAAAAGGATACCTCTACCAGAGGAAGTCTTCAAATACCTCAAAATTCGGTGTACAGCATTGAGATGGCGGATTCTGGGAGAGTGCATGTATTGGCTCAGCACGCCCACAGCATAAGAAATGTCTGGATGAGTATGAGAAAGATAGATCAGTTTTCCAACTAGCTTCTGGAAGCTTGAAATATCTTCAACTAACTCCCCGTCGTCTCGTCCAAGTTTGTGGTTGACTTCAATAGGAGTATCAGCAGGTTTGCAACCACTCATGCCTGTCTGCTCTAATAAATCAAGGACATACTTCCGTTGGGAGATATGAATCCCATGTTTTGACCTTGCTACTTCAATTCCTAGGAAGTATCTCAATTTTCCCAGGTCTTTTACTTCAAACTTAGTTGCCCGTTTTTGTTTTAGAGATAGAATCTCATCAATGTCATCACCTGTGATAACCATATCATCAACATACACAATCAGAATGGTCACCTTCATTGCTTTGCGTTTGACAAATAGAGTGTGGTCGGCATGGCTTTGAGTATAGCCTAAAGAGATCATGACTTTGTGAAGTCTCCCAAACCAAGCTCTTGGAGATTGCTTTAATCCATAAAGGGCTTTCTTTAGTTTGCAAACCTTCCCTTCTGAGCCAGATGGGACAAGACCAGGTGGCATAGACATATATACCTCTTCTTCTAATTCTCCGTGCAAGAAAGCATTTTTTACATCTAGTTGTTGAAGATCCCATCCTTTACAAGCAGCACAAGATAACAGGACACAGATAGTATTCATCTTTGCTACTGGAGCAAATGTCTCTTGGTAGTGAATACCTTGAGTTTGAGTATAGCTTCTTGCCACTAGTCGTGCCTTGAACCTCTCCACAATACCGTCAGAGTTTTGTTTCACGGTAAAGATCCATCGACAACCAACTATTTTCTTGCCATGAGGGAGATCAACAAGGTCCCAGGTATGATTCTTCTCAAGAGCATGCATTTCCTCCATCATTGCCTCTGCCCATTTTGGGTGGCCAACTGCCTCCTGCCAAGTACCGGGGATCAACACAGAGGATAGGGAAGTAATAAAGGCCTTATAGGACGAAGTTAGAGAGGCATATGAAACATAGTTGGATAGAGGATGTTTGGTGGATGAGCGAATACCTTTTCGTAGAGCAATAGGAAGCTCCAGGGACGCAGAGGACGAATCTGGTACTGGCTCTGGTATGATGGGATGAGGCTGAGTGTTTAACCCTTTGTTTCTTCGAGTATAGACTTCCACTCCTTCTCTTTGGGAATGTCCACATTGAGCTCCTGAGGAATAGTATAGGGGGCGGAATAGGTAAAGGAAGAGGTGTCCTTACTTCCAAGTTGGATAGCTCCCCCTGAAGTGAGGACTCATAATACGACGTGGTCTCATGAAAGGTAACATCCATCGAGACATAAATCTTCTTACTCGGAGGATGATAACACTTATACCCTTTTTGGGTAGGTGAGTAGCCAATGAAGACGCATCGGAGTGCACGGGGATCAAGTTTTGTTCGAGCAACAAGATGGACGTGAACAAAGCATAAGCAACGGAACACGCGAGGAAGAAGAGTGGTAGGAGAGACTCCCAATTTATGTAGAGTATGATTTCCCAGAAGACGAGAAGGCATACGATTGATGAGGTATGCAGCAGTGAGAAGAGCGTCCCCCCAATAGTATTTCGGAAGGGACATGGTAAATAATAAGCATCTCGTCACCTCGAGAAGATGACGATTCTTACGTTCAGCGGCACCATTTTGAGCGGGAGAATGGACGCATGTAGTTTGATGGATAATGCCGAGATCACTCAAATACTGTGCAAAGGTAGAATCCATATATTCCCGGCCATTATCACTACGAAGGATCTTAATGGGGGTACCAAATTGAGTGGATATCATGTTGTGAAATTTTTTAAAGATGGGAAACACTTCATTCTTACTACGCATTAAATAAACCCAAGTAGTGTGTGAAAAACAATCAATGAAGGATACAAACCAATAATAACCAGAGATAGAAGCCACTGGGCAAGGGCCCCCATACATCACTATGAATAGTATGCAGCAGTACAGAGCAAGGCTTAGATAAATGATTAAAGGAAACACGCTTATGTTTAGCAAGTTCACACACATCACATGTAAAAGTTTGAAACACTGAAGAAGAAAACTCGGGAAATAAAGAGTGCATAGTAGTAGCAGAGGGGTGGCCTAAGCGACGATGCCAAGTAGACAGCAACGGGAGCTGACGAGCATGAAGATCCTGAGGAACCGCAGAATCAAACGCATACAGCCCATCACGCATTCTACCAGAGCCAATCACCGCCTTCGTCTTCAGGTCCTGGAAAACACAATAAGAAGGAAAAAACGAGACAGAACAATTCATAGAATTTGTAATATGACTAATAGATAAAAGGTTACGAGTGAAGGAAGGAACGTGCAAGGCTGAAGACAAGGTAAGAGTAGAGCAATTGATGGATCCCTTTCCTGCAATTGGGGAAAGAGTCCCATCAGCAATACTTACCTTGTCTCGGCCAGACAGAGGGGAATAAGAAACGAAACCTGACGACGATCCGGTCATATGGTTAGTAGCACCGGAGTCAATGATCCAATGGGTGGTAGGCGGTACTGTAGCAGAGTGAGCACTTGGACTACCTGAATGGGCAAAAGGATGAAGGTCCAGGACTAGGCTCAGTAGAGAGCCCCTGCATCATGCGGCGAAGAAGCATCATCTCATCTGTAGAAAAGGACCCAGGTAACGAAGCAATCTCAGAGTTGTGTCCACCAGAAGGACTGTCATCAAGAAACTCAGTCAGGTGAGCGGAGTGGGGAGAGATGAAGTTGGACCGGCCACGACCACGCCTGCTACGTCCGCCCCGAGGAGTAGGACCACCGCAGGATTGAGGGAATCCATGCAATTTGAAGCAGGTGTCACGAGTATGTCGATTACTCCCACAATAATAATCACACAGCAGGTGGTCTTTGTCAGTGGGCTTGGGCTTAAAATCTCGAGCATTCGTACCGCCTGAATGAGAAGTGACAAGAGCAGAATCACTAGAGATGATCTCTGAATTCCAAGACTGACGGCGATCATATTCCTGCTGAACAAGGCTATATGTCTCAGTCAAAGTGGGAACCGGGGAGCGGCCAAGGATCTGGACAAAGATCTGATCAAAGTCGCGGTGTAAACCATGTAGAAACTCGAACACCCGGTTTCGATCTTCATGGGCACGAACGATGAGTGCGTCAGTAGTACAGACAAGATCAAGGGATACAAAGTGATCATACTCCTGGTACAACTGAGTGAACTCCAAATAGTAGTCAGATGGTGGTCGATCACCCTGCCGGAGAAGAAAAATCTTCCGGCGAAGCTGAAATATCTGAGCTGTGTTCCCTTTCTGAGAATATGTGGACTCAGCTCGCTTCCAAATGTCCGCCACAGTATCTAAGAACAGATAATTCCGTGCAATAGACTCATGCATGGAATTAATCAGCCATGACATCAACCAAAGAGTTTTCCGATTCCCATTGTCCCCAGTTGGATGCAGATTTTTCTGGTGCCTTAATTTCCCCATTTACATAGCCAAATAACCAGCGACTCTTGAGGGCCAAGGCGATAGATCGGGACCAAGATAGGTAGTTGGTAGTATCAAGGCGAATAGTGGTAATTTGTGGGGTCATATGATCGTGTCCAACCCGGGTAGATCCAGCAGGTTGCGAGCCCTCACGAGAGTCAACCACATCCGACATGATGAGCGAAGAACAACAGAAAATAACTTAATAGATCAAGAAACAACCACCGGAGAGTCACCGGAAAGTCGCCGGAGTCGGGAAAAAAAGGTCACACCAATGGGACGGCCAAGGGTCCTAAAGCATAAAATCCTTGAGAGACGAGGTCAAAAAATGCATAGAAACGGAGGTAGATTCATTTCCGTGAGAGGAGGGCAAGTTTTTGGAAACCACTAGATCCACGATCTAGGAAGATCAAGCAAAGAGATGAAACGATCCCCGTAGTATGAGAGAGGGGAGATAAAAGCGAAACTTTATTGAGAAGAATTAGGCCGATCCAACGGTGGACGGAGCGGCGGTCATTCGGCCAAGCCGATCGGAACGAACGGCCGATCGGTCGTCATGAGGGAGCACAGTACGAGCACGGTTGGGTTTCGGCGGAAGAAAAGAAGAGAGGAGAGGGTGGCCGGCGGGAGAGCAGCGGCGGAAGTGAGGAAAGGGGGCTTCGACGAGGGCAGTCGGCGAGACACCGTCACGGCTTTGATACCATGTTGGATATTAGGTTTAGGGCTCAAAAA
This sequence comes from Dactylorhiza incarnata, assembly GCA_033032865.1. Classification (NCBI taxonomy): domain Eukaryota; kingdom Viridiplantae; phylum Streptophyta; class Magnoliopsida; order Asparagales; family Orchidaceae; genus Dactylorhiza; species Dactylorhiza incarnata. The sequence continues at coordinate 1,293,389 of JAWHQI010000278.1, read as the reverse complement.
TTAAATAATATTAAGAAAGCTCTCCCTTATATAGGAGAGATAATACGATTACATCTAACACTATTGAAAGAAAAAAAATTGTCATAACATAAATTACCATTTCTGTAATTGTCGCATTATGAGTTATAATCATTTTTTCAATTTTTTGATGTACAAAGATTTCTGAGTTCTGAATTCTTTTCTAAAGTTGAGATAAATCAATCTCATTTTTCTCTTATTAAATTTATGTTTCATGGCTTATTGAGTACATTCTAATTATCGAGTTCCTAATGACAACTGGAGGTGTCCTGACCTGATGTGTCACTTGTGCGGAATGCGGGCTCACATCTGATTGTTTCCAAGCGTGGAAGTGTGGATTGTCAACCCCATGTTTGAAGCTCATACGGCCTGCATAGCCATAGGAGTGTGATGGTGTGCATACATCCATCCTGAGTAAAGCACTCACTTAGAACCGAGAACCGTATACCGAACCGGGAACCGTATACCAAACTGGAACCGATCTGGAACCGCATAGAACCGGACTGAACCACAAATAGTTCTACGAAGAGTCCTACAAAGAGTTCTACGAAGAGTCCTACAAAGAGTAATAAGTAGAGTCCCAAGAAGAGTCCTATGAAGAGTCCTACGAATAGTGCTAAGAAGAGTCCTATGAATAGTGCTATGAAGAGTCTTAGGCAGAGTCCTACGAAGAGTCCTATGAAGTGTCCACAAAGAATCCTAAGTTGAATCCTAAGAAAAGTCATACGAAGAGTCCAACAAAGAGTCCCAAAAAGATTCCTAGGAAGACTCCTACGAGGAGTCCTAGGAAGAGTCCAATGAGGAGTCCTAGGAAGAGTCCAATGAAGAGTCCTATGAAGAGTCCTACGAGGAGTCCTACGAAGAGTCCTACGAAGAGTCATATGAAGAGTCCTACATAAAGTCCTACAAAGAGTCCTAAGTAGAGTATTAGAAAGAATCCTACGAAGAGTCCTAAGTAGTCCTAAGAAGAGTCCTACAAATAGCCCTACGAAGAGTCCTACCAAGAGTCCTACGAAGAGTCCTCTGAAGAGTTCTATGATGATTCCTGTGAAGAGTCCTATGAAGAGTACTACGAAGATTCCTATGAAGAGTCCTACATAGATCCCTAAGTAGATTCCTAAGAAGAGTTATACAAAGAGTCGTACGAAGAGTCCTACAAAGAATGGTTCCAAATATTTTTTAGGAGTGAAACTGGTGCGGTTTGAGCCGAAATTGCAACCACACCGAATGGGGTCGGTTTTGGGCCGAACAAAACCGCATTGCACCAAAATCGTATGGTGCGGTTTGACATTGGTGCAATTAGAGTCAGTTTTTGCGGTGTGGTTTGACATTGGTGCAATTATAGTCTATTTTTGCGGTGTGGTTTCAATTTTTATACAGTTATATAATGTATCACAAGCATATCCTTACGGAAAATTATTGAAAATTGCAATGTATACAAAGGTCCAAAATAATATAGATGGTTGGTGTTTAGGAATTAGATGGCAGCAATTATAATGAACATATATAACAAAAAAAGAATCATAACATGTAGCTTTCATCTCTTTAAAAAACGGAAAGGACTAGATACAATATATTAATGTAAAAAAAGATCTCAATGTGAACATTCTTTTCATTTGGACTCTTTGTCACTTTTGATTTTATCATTTTGGATTCAAGTTAATCTACATGCAAACAACAACAACACTCGAGCCTTTATCCCACCATAGTGGGGTCGGCTATATGGATCCTTTGTCGCCATTGCGCCCTATCTTTAATCATAGCATCACTAATGCCTAAGTACATCATATCTTTCCTTATGGCTCCGTTTGGGGGGACTTATTTTCACCGGTCAAGCGGTTACGACCGCATGAACCGGACCTTAATTAAGGTCCGGTTCATGCGGTCGTAACCGCTTGACCGGTGAAAATAAGTCCCCCCAAACGGAGCCTATAGTTTCATTCCAAGTCTTTTTTGGTCTACCCCTCCCCCGTTTAACATGTCTAGTGACTAAATTCTAATCTACATGCAAAATGAAGTAATAATCATTAAAAAAACTCAACAAAGATCCTATTTTATGAAATCAACAAGTGCATTTGTAATAAATCAATCATCTGGGAAATCATCAAACAGGAATGTTAAACCTATCTCCAGATTCTGGAAAATCAATAAAACGACTAAAACCTGCAGGCAGAAGTCAAAGCCGAATGTGAGATATATTCTAATTTCTAAGGTTTTAAACAAAAAAAATATCATTCATATATTATCATTCAGTCATTCACGAAATCGAAATCACAGCTCACGACCAATTATCATACATATTATCATATTATGAGAATCATTTTTAGCCTTTAAACAAAAAAATGATATTACTAGAAATAAATATAGATAAAAATATAAATATATTATATTTATACTAATTGCGGTGCAGTTTATTCGGTTTTATCAAGCCAAAAACTGAATCGCACCGAAAACAATGTGGTTTTTCAATCACCAAAACCGCACCACAACCAAACCGTTCGGTGTTGCGATTTTTTGCGGTTTTGATTTTTGATTTTCAACCCTAAATATTTTAGACCCAATGTGAACCGAACCATCGAACCGTAACTCATTTTAAGTTAATGTGTACTATGCAATTCATAAACCAAATTAAAAGAAAGATAGTTTAATTTAATATTTGTAATATACCCTAATGGGACTCGATGAATGCAAGTGCAGTGATGAAGGGAATTCTATAATAATGTGATGCACATGTGATCGTCTCACATTTAATTAAAATACATCATGAGATTAACATCCGCAAACGTTCACACTAGAGATTAAATGTTCGAAATGCAGGCAAGATCTAATGGAATTTAAGAAAATAGCACTTTAGTTAAGGCTCTGTTTGGATGGGCCGACGGCCGACGGTGCGGGAGCAACCGCCGCCGCAAGGCGTGAAACAAACGCGCCTCAAGCGGGGGCGGCGGCGTTTGCTCCCGCCTTAAGGCTATGGAACGGGGATTTTCCTCTGTTACCAGCGGGAGATCCCCCCCCCCCCCCTCCGCTCTGGGAGGGCGGCGGCGTTTGCTCCCTTTCCAGCCATCACCGCCCTCCCAAACAAAGCCTAATTATTCGGCGAATAAAACATTCAAATAGAATTAAAATTGAGTAAATTCTTATCAATTTAGATCCTGAATTATATGTTTTTCATCAAAATAATCAACACAGTAATATAAACTCCATGTTAAAACTTACACAAATATTTTGCATCCAAAGATGCGGTAAAGGGCCGATTTGGAGTGCAGGATAACATAATTACTGAGATTGGCCGATACAAAACACACATAAAATATGCATAAATAATGTACCAAAAATACATATAAATGTCGCGTCATCGCTATGAACGTGTCTACAGACTCGGATCATCCGTACGACAATCCTAACTCACCTTCCTATGAGTATAAACACGGGCGGACTCCTACAAGGTTCGACTCGACCATGAACTATGATCCCCATCAGTCTCTAGTAATGGTGTTCATTAGAAATAGGAACCGAACCGAGACCGAATTGAAACAGCATAGAACCGGACCGAATCGGTAGTGAATAATTTAGTTCTGATTCTTGTTGAATCAGAATCGGAACCAGAACTGTAGACAAGATGGTTCCAAAAATTATGTTGGAACAGAAGCAGGAACCGGTCAAGCCAAATAAAGTTATGGTACTAGTTTGAAGAATTGTTACCACGGTTTGGTTCTTTATTTTAATGGAACTGGAACCGAATTGGAAGCTTGACAGCTTTAATCATGAGGGAAGCACCTCTAATGCTCCCTAGAATCGATTACCTAATTGTTGGTACCATCATTACATTATGTCGTCTGCATAACGCTACTAGTCTGAGGCTTATTACGTGTCCTAATCCTTTATTCTTCGTCTAGTTGCATTCATCATCTTTTGTCATTTCTGTTTTTACAATAAGATGTAAATTTTTATACGTTGATCTATGTGTCACATCATAATAATTTATTTGACTGTTAATATGCACTAAAAGGCTACCTGTAATTGGATGTCACATCCATTCTTACGCGGCAGGTAATGAATCTATAATAGGTGATATGTCTAGCTAAGAGGAAGGTAATTTCTTTTCTTGGTGTTTCGGGGTTCATAGACACGATGTGGTGGCATAGCTGACTAGGTTGGAGTAGAAACTACACAAAGCTTCTCCGGTCTACACCACAAATCCTCTCTCCACAACTAGGGTTCCTTTGAATGCCTAAAGAAACAAAATTCGAAATCTTAAAGAAATCTAGGAATTATTCATCTCTATAGTAAAAAGCCAAAACTTGTATATTTCTCATGTATTAAATACAAAGAGTGAGTACATATATATAGGAGAGAGGAGGAGAGAAATATTCCTATACACAATGTGGGGCTAAAGAGGGAAGAAAACATGGGCCCAAATATGGGCCCTCTATATGGGCTATTTCAACACTCCCCCGCAAGCTGGAGCGTACAAGTCGTAGGATCCAAGCTTGGACAGGCATTGATAGAAGAAAGTACTGGATAGGGCCTTTGTAAGGACATCCGCCACTTGTTCTGTACCCGGAACATGTTTTAACTCTAGCTTCTTCATTTGAACTTTCTCCCGGATGAAATGGCAATCAACTTCAATGTGCTTTGTTCTTTCATGGAAGACTGGGTTCTTGGCAAAAATGTGTATAGCAGCTTGACTATCACACAAGAGGAGAGCTGGTGAAGGAAGTTCTACACCAAGGTCAGTCAGGAGGCTCTCAAGCCATGTGAGTTCAGAGACCACAGATGTCATTGCTCGGTATTCAGCTTCAGCTAAGGATCTTGCCACAACAGCTTGCTTCTTACTTCGCCAGGTAATCAGGTGTCCTCCAAAGTAAGTGCAGAAACCACTTGTTGACCGTCGATCGTCCAGGGACCCAGCATAGTCAGCATCAGAGTATGCCACCAATCTTGGAGTTGACGATGATGTTTTATAAACCAGTCCCTGACCAGGAGCTGTTTTGAGATACCTAAGAATCCTTTCGACGGCCTGAAGGTGAGATTTTCGAGGGGAGTGCATGTATCTGCTGACCATACCCACGGCGAAGGAGATATCAGGTCTTGTTACCGTTAAGTAGATTAATTTTCCAACAAGGCGACGATAGTATTCCGGGTTCTGTAGTTGCAGGTCTGAGTCGGAAGCTTGAGCACACAGTTTGTGATTGACATCCATTGGGGTGTTCGTCGGTTTGCAGCCTGAGTATCCTGCATCATGAAGGAGATCGAGACAGTATTTTCTCTGAGAGAGGACAAGGCCATCTGGTCTTCTGGCAACCTCCAGACCCAGGAAGTAGTGAAGGTGACCCAGATCTTTTGTCTGAAATACAGAGCTAAGATGTTGTTTGATTGCCTGTATGCCTTTGGCGTCATCTCCAGTAATTATGATGTCATCCACATAAACCAGGAGAATAACTGTTCCCGTTGTCTTTTGGCGAGTGAATAGGGAGAAATCTGCCGAGCTTCGAGTAAAGCCAATCTCCCGACGAGCCTTGTTGAACTTGTCGAACCAGTTACGAGGTGATTGTTTGAGACCATAAAGAGACTGCAATAGTCGACAGACCAGAGAGGACTCCCCCGTGGTTTCAAACCCGGGAGGTTGCTCCATGAAAATAGTTTCATGGAGGTCGTCATTAAGGAACGCGTTCTATCCAGCTGAAATAATGGCCACCGACGATGTACGGCTACGGAGATAAGCACACGAACAGTGTTGAGTTTAGCCACCAGAGAGAAGGTCTCTTCATAGTCGATACCCTTTTGTTGAGTGTAGCCACGAGCAACCAAGCGAGCTTTCAGCCGGTCAATGGTCCCATCAGGAGCATGCTTGATAACGAAAACCCATTTACACCCAACGGGTTTCTGTCCTGGAGGACAGGGTACCAGAGTCCACGTCTGGTTAGCCCAAAGAGACGTCATTTCTCTAGTTTTCTCTCTATCCTTAGCTTTGATACCATTAGGGCTGACACTGGATTGGGATGGGTTGACTATGAAGTTTGCTGAGGAAGGGAGGGAGTATTGCCTGAATGGAATCAGAATCTTACAAGTACAGGGGCCTTTCTTCGATGCTTGGAGATTGCAAGGAGACGAGCATGATGTAGCTGGGAGGGCGTCGAAGGAAGGGACCGAGCCACCAGATTCCCACCTTGAGGACAAGCTGGGTCTTAAAGGGGTAGGGAATGTTACGCCCCCGGACGGATCCGAAGGCGACAACGGGGCTGAACCAACTGGTTCAGCCCCCACTTTCTATTGACGGCCCTCGGGGGGCTGAACCCACCCGGTTCAGCCCCAATTGGGGCCGGCCGGCCCCCTTGGCCGGCCAGCCTTGGTCCGGGTATAAATATACCCGGAACCCCTCTTTGATGATATGAAGATTATTATCAGGTATTTCTCTTCTAGCAAACCCTAGTTCCCTCTTCTTCCCTAGTCTCTCTAGTTTTCTCTCTACCCTTAGCTTATTCATAACAATTGGTATCAGAGGATTCGTCCTCCCCGTTTTTTTCCGGATCCCTCGCGTCCAGCTCTCCATCTCTCGCGTCCGACATCGACATCACCCCCTATTTCCGAGATCTGTTCTGCTTCCGCCTATTTCCGCCCATTCGTCCTCCCGATCCGCCCGATCGACTGTTCTGCCTCCAGCGCCGCTCGACGTTCGCGTCCAGTCCGATCCAGCGCCGCTCGACGATCCCGATCCCGCTCGACATCGACGATCCCGATCGACTTCGACGATCCCGATCCCGCTCGAAGTCGTCCTATCCAGCGCCGCTCGACATCGACATCCAGCCCTCCACATCCAGCCCTCCACATCCAGAGCACGCCGCCTGCTGCTCCAGCCTTCTCCATCGACGACTCCAGCGCTTCTCCTTCGCCCATCGACGACTCCAGCCCCCGATCTACGCTTGTTCCTATCCAGCGCCACCGCCCGCTGCTCCAGCGACGTCTCCAGCGACGTCTCCAGCGGCCGATTCCGCCTATTTCTCCATCGACTCCAACGCCTGCTGCTCCAAAGGCCGCCGCCTGCTACTCCAGCGGCCGCCGCCTGCTACTCCCGAGGCCGCCGCCTCCTGCTGATCCAGCGCCCCACTGCTCCAGATTTCCAGAGGCCGCTGCCTGCATCCGGAGGCCGCCGCCTCCAGTTTTTTGTTGATTGCTCGCACGCCTCCGGGTTTACGGCTTCCAGATTTCCTCCATGGCGACTCTCACCCAAGGAGACTCCAATCGGCTCGCAACTCTCGAAGAAATTCACACCGGACTGGCTGACAAAGTGGCAGCCCTCGCCGATAAGATAGCGGCATCAAAAGAACGTCTGGCAGAGAAGTTAGATGCGCGCATGGACGAGCTTAAACGTATGTTAACTCAACACCTTCAGGGACAAGCTGTTGTGGCGGAGACCAACGCAGTCTAGTTCCTCGTTCGTACATCCGCCGCCGCCTGCTGCATTCCGAGGCCGCACGCCTCAGTTAAGGAAGTAGAAGTGAGGCCAAGATGCCATACTTCTGCAGGAGTTTTAGACGACAGAGCTACAGGCAATTCCAGCTTTGCGAAGGCATCGCCTATCCTTTTACATGGGATATCTCTAGTTGAAGATGACGTTAGGGATACAAATTCTCCTTCGAGTGACAAAGGTGAAGAGTTGGATGATAACGTTCGCTTATCATTGAACATTGAAACACATGATGACAAACTCCAAGCGCAAGCAGTAGATTATGAGCACCATTTAGGTGTGTTAGGTGATCAATTCCATGGAAAAGCAACAGAGCATGTGCAAGATTTCGACACGTTGGGTGATAAATTTCAGGATCATGTGGCAGATTTTAAGCACGGCTACCATGAAGACCGCCAAGAGGACACATATCAGAGGACCCAGTGGTTCCTTCAGGGACGGAATCACGCGTCATGGCACAAGTCTGTCGACGGATTCAAGGAAGACATCAGGGATGTCGCTTCCCAGTTTGTGGTTGCAAGTGGACATGAGTTAGCGTCTTTCCACGTTGAAGAGGACACACACCAGCGGACCGAGTGGTTCCTTCGGGGACGGGATCAGCAAGGTGGGCTGACACTGGATTGGGATGGGTTGACTATGAAGTTTGCTGAGGAAGGGAGGGAGTACTGCCTGAATGGAATCAGAATCTTACAAGTACAGGGGCCTTTCTTCGATGCTTGGAGATTGCAAGGAGACGAGCATGATGTAGCTGGGAGGGCGCCGAAGGAAGGGACCGAGCCACCAGATTCCCACCTTGAGGACAAGCTGGGTCTTAAAGGGGTAGGGAATGTTACGCCCCCGGACGGATCCGAAGGCGACAACGGGGCTGAACCAACTGGTTCAGCCCCCACTTTCTATTGACGGCCCTCGGGGGGCTGAACCCACCCGGTTCAGCCCCAATTGGGGCCGGCCGGCCCCCTTGGCCGGCCAGCCTTGGTCCGGGTATAAATATACCCGGAACCCCTCTTTGATGATATGAAGATTATTATCAGGTATTTCTCTTCTAGCAAACCCTAGTTCCCTCTTCTTCCCTAGTCTCTCTAGTTTTCTCTCTATCCTTAGCTTATTCATAACAGCAGCGCGCCACCCAGGATGTTGTAGAGCCTCCTGCACAGAGTTAGGAATAGCAACGGTGGACAAAGAGGTAGCAAGTGTCTGGAGTTGAGGAGAGAGACGATGTAGAGAAACATAGTTCGCCATTGGATGAGCGGTTGATTCTGTTACAGGATCAGCCAGACGCGAAGTACCCGAGGTTCAGGCCGACTGCGTAGGGGCAACGGGAGTGAGAGGGCGACGAGAGTAGACACGAATGAGAGGTGGCTTGGAGGGAGTAGGAGCAGAACTCAGGGAAGGATGAGCCGGTGTGTGAACGGGAATGATAGGTCGGAGGACAGGTAGAGGGGTAGGTATTGGCGTCGGTGTGGATACGGGAGCAGAGAAGAATGGTTGATCTTCCCGAAAGGTAACATCTGGCGACACAGAGACTTTGTGAGTAGTAGGAGAATAACAGACGTAGCCCTTCTGTGTACGTGAGTAGCCTACGAAAATTTGCTTGGCCGCCCTGGGATCCAGCTTGTCCGTAGACGGTCCCGGGATATGAACGTAGCACGTACACCCGAAGATTCGAGGTGTGAGGGGAAAGGCCGGAGTAGAAGGAAAGAGGAGGCTGAAAGGAGTGGCATTGTTGAGAACAGAGGATGGAAGACGGTTAATAAGAAAGCATGTCGTGGAAACCGCAAAGTTCCAATAGGCTTTGGGAACGTTCATGTGAAGCATGAGAGAGCGGGCAAGATCAAGTAAGTGTCGGTTCTTCCGTTCAGCCACACCATTTTGCTGTGGGGTATAGGGACATGAAGTCTGGTGGATAATCCCGAATTAAGAGCATAAATTTGCAAACTCGTTGCCTGTGTATTCGCGGGCATTATCGGTTCGTAGAGTTTTGATGGTGGTGGAGAATTGTGTGCGAGTTTCAAGGATAAACGCCCGAAAGATGCGAGGGAGCTCCGACCGATCGCGAAGTAAGTATAACCAAGTAACTAGTGAATAGTCGTCAATGAACGTAAGAAAATATCGAAACCTAGAAATACTAGTAATTTTATAAGGTCCCCATATATCAGAATGTAATAGATCAAAAGGAGCAGAGCTTCGAGTATAATGTGCGGGAAAAGAAGAACGCTGTTGTTTGCCCATAATACAGGAATCACATTTAAAAACTGGAAAAGATACATCGGGAAGTGCCTTCTGGAGGACTGGGAGGGGAGCATGTCCAAGACGCTGATGCCACTCAGCAGAGGAGACGGATGAGAGGATAGTGGGAGAGTCGTCGAGAAGGTAGAGCCCGTTACGCAGTCGCCCCTTACCAATGGTAGTCCGCGTCCGCCGATCCTGTATCAGAAAAGAAGAGGATGTAAATGTTAGGGAGCAATCCAGGTCCGAAGTAAGACGGCTAACAGACAGTAAATTGAACGGGGATCCCGGAACATGAAGAGCTGAGCGGAGAGAGATGGAGGGGCTAAGAGACAGGTCAGCCAAGCCAGAGACCGGAACCGTCTCCCCATTGGCCACGGTGATACACTTCGGATGAGGAGCATTCAAATACTTTGGTGGCTGTAGCGACGTGATATGATGAGTAGCACCAGAGTCCACTATCCAGCGTGGACTCGTTGAGAGACATGTTATACCTGGATTGGAGACGGAGGTGACTGAGGCAGGTGGGGACACCATCCCTTGAAGCTGTTGGAACTGCGGAGAGCGTCAAGATCGGCGTGGGAGACCGAGGGGCTGTCATCAGCAACAGCAGCGGCAGTCGGACGAGGAGGATTCCCAGGCTTCCGATAGCAGGTCGTCTCAAAGTGGCCATCTCGCCCACAGAATGAACATTTTGGGCGAGAACGACCACCACGTCCCCTTCCCCGAGAGGCAAAACGTCCACCACGAGCTGAAGGAGGCACAGGGAGTAAGGGAGCGGGAGTGTGCTGAAGAAGGGCCGGTGAGGGAAGAGTAGAAGCCGCCAGGGGTGCTGAGGTTTTGAGGAGCATGGAGCACACATCTGAGAGGGAAGGAGTAGTGGCTGAGGCCAGAACCTGATTGCGGATGCTTTGCAGGTGTGGTGGAACACGAGCCATGATCATAGCAATGATGACAGCTTCCTTCTGAGCTCGTTAAGTAGCATGATCATTGGTGGAAGGTTGATGTTGGATCCATGCCTCGGCCAGAGTCTTGGTGCGAGCAACGAAGGAGATCATGTTAGCAGCCCCAGCCGTATCTAACGCCTGGAGATCTGTGATGATGTCGTAGAGATGTTGAAGACTGTCCTTGCCCGAGTATAGAGAGTGGAGTTCATCCCACATTGCTTTAGCAGTCTCGTGATACATCACCATCTGGTATGACTCTCCATCCATCGAGTTGAGGAGCCAGATCTGAACTCGGCCGTCATTACGGAGCCAGGTATCCGTAGCAGGGACTGGAGGCCCTTGGGTGAGATAACCCAGAAGTCCCTTGGACTGAAGAACTCGCCGGACGAGCAGAGAGCGACCGCTGATGGTGGTCGATGAGATCGGCAGAGGCTTTGCGAAGAGGTCGGGCGGTCTGAGAGACCGCGGGAGAGGAGAACGGTCTGGCGAGCTCAGATTGGAGAGAATAAGATAGCGGGACCCACGCAGGAGGAAGTTATAAAAGCAGAGGCGAGGAAGGGAGGAGGCGCGTGAGGAATAGCGATAGAGATCGGTCGATGCTGCGGTTAGACGAAAGCAGAGACCGCACTTCCTGCGGTTAGAAGAAAACAGAGACCGGGAGTTGTCCGGTTAAAAAAATCGCTCTGATACCATGTAGTAAAAAGCCAAAACTTGTATATTTCTCATGTATTAAATACAAAGAGTGAGTACATATATATAGGAGAGAGGAGGAGAGAAATATTCCTATACACAATGTGGGACTAAAGAGGGAAGAAAACATGGGCCCAAATATGGGCCCTCTATATGGGCTATTTCAACAACCTCCATAAATGGTTGAACCCTAAACAGAAATTCCTCCAAGCACGGAAGAAAATAAAAGGAAAAAGGGTTGTTGTGGAAAGAAGAAAGAGGGAAACTGAAATCACGGCTACCGGTGATGGATAAATCGTCGGCTTTAGATTTCTCTACCAAATGAAACCAAAATCCTAGAGGGTCACTAAAATCGGCCAAGAAAAATGACAGAATGAATCCATCATACATGTAATCGATCACAGGTCGTAGAAAAAAGGAATACACAATGGCTGAAGAAATAAGAAACGGCTAAGGGCTAACAGGAAACTCGTTGGAGGGGTCATGCAGCTCCAGGAAACCACCGGCTATAGCATGTGTTGTAAAGGAACCGAAAGTCGAAAAGGTAGCATCGACAGTAAGCGGGTATCAAACAAGAGTGGTCCATTGAACGTTTTGAGTGCAGAGGAGTCGTCGGCTACGCTATAGAGTAGATGTGGCACTATTGTTTCCTCAGTCGACAGAAACCCTTGTTGAATGTTAGCGGATCTGGTCCAGCGGGATCCGTGTTGTGTGGGACCGACTTCCGTGGAACCCGACTTGGCTGTATGCCCTCGGACTTTCCCAGGGCCCCAGGCTCAGATTATCCCCGCAGTCTCGTGGTTGGATTAGTCTCACACCGCCTGGAGTGGGCGATCCTTTGTGCTTATGTACCCCCACCCCCTTCATCTTAACACCTGGATTTTGAGATGATCAAAGGGGTGTGGTGGGATTTCAACATGGTATCAGAGTCAGGTTGTTCCGCTGCGGGGGAGTGTTAGGGGATCTGGTCCAGCGGGATCCATGTTGTGTGGGACCGACTTCTGTGGGACCCGACTTGACTGTATGCCCTCGGGCTTTCCCCGGCTCGGATTATCCCCACAGTCACGTGGTTGGATTAGTCCCACACTGCCTGCAGTGGGCGATCCTTTGTGTTTATGTACCCTTACCCCCTTCATCTTAACACCTGGGTTTTGAGATGATCAAAGGGGTGTGGTGGGATTTCAACATTGAAGAAAGTCGCGTGATAGTCGGTTACGATGGGAGGGGAATTTGCGTAAAGAGGAACCCGCAATTCTTCGTTTTCTAAGAAGGGGGGTTTCGGTTATGACTGAGTGAAATAAGCCTCTTTGTCCTTAATTACAAAAAATTCCATTACACGTTGTATTCTTATTATTTCGACAAGTAATGCTCTTGCGAATCTCTAAATCGCGTCTAATTAAATTTCATAAATTTATCGATTAAATGAGAATTACTCAATTAATTAATTGACTACCAAAAGGCTACAACTCATGATTACCTCAATCGACAACGGCGATGTCATCACTACATCTGGTTAGACCATAAATTTAAAATTATAAATTAATACTTGGAAAATTTTGGGTGTTACACTGTGACACATTGATATCATATTTACAATGGAGATATGGTATTGTTACCTAATTTTAATTAGGTTGTAGTTATAACTGCTTACAATGATTTCATTCTTATGCATTTGACAAATATTAAGTGAAACTAGATGAATATAAAACCTCAAAATGGGAATATATAACTTTATTTTCATGGTGCAATCTAGTATCACTTATCCAACTATCATGTAAAATTGGCATAATAATATCGCATTCAGTGTCCAATCTAGTATATTTATAATCAGCATGACATTAATAAAAATGTTACATGGAATATTACATAAAAAGCAAGGACTTCACATTTGAAAGACGACTAAGCTAGTGGATCAAAAGTATCATTTTCCTCATCCATAACAAATAAAACAAATGCATAAAAAATTTATTACTTTGCTTCAAGGATGAAATAAAAAAAATATATATACAAACTAGATGTAAAGTAAACTTGCTCATTATGAAAAAAAAAAGATAATGATACCAAGAAATGCTAACAGTATATGTAGAAGAAACAAACAAGTGATATGAGCTGAGAAAAGCACCGTCAAAACAGTTTCCAAAGAGGACTTCTTTGTCACAGGATGTAAATCTATTGGAATCTGCAAATCATAAAAAACACATCAGTAAAATAAAGGAAACGCCAGGCACATTATATAGAATAATCAGCATTAACTTACAAAGTAAAATGTAGAATAAATCAGGCATGGAGTCTTAGCCATGAAGAATCTACCCTAACAGGCTAACAAAAAAAAGCTAGATATGCAGAAACCAAGACATGCAGGAGTAATATTGTTAATAGAAGTTTACTTTCATTCAAATCTTGTCAAAGGGAAGACCCTGGACTATTGAAAATTCAACTCATTAAAACTAAATTCCCAAAAGAGTAAAAACTCTTCAGTGAAGCATAAGCAAACAATTTAGTCAAATAGTTAAATCTTCCTCGACATCATTGAGTATATAAGATCATAAAAATCAATTCAAACTTGATCACTATTTAGTAAGCACGCAGATGAGAAATTAAAGTGTTCTTACCCCTCTTCCGTTATCTGTGATGCTCACGGAGTTATCCTCATGTAAGATAACATCTACTTTTGAAGCATATCCTGCTTGAGCTTCATCGACAGCATTATCTAGAATCTCATAAACCTAGACATAAAGACAACATAGAAACAAGGTAAATCAAATAGAAAACGATTAGATAGAGGGGCAGCCCGGTGCACAAAGCATCCCCGCGGAGCGAAGGTCCGAGGAAAGGTCCCACCACAAGGGTGAAATGTAGACAGACCTTACCAAATGATAAAAAAAATAAACTTTAGGAACATGAAAATGAAATGGGTAGAATTTTGAGGTTACCAAATGATGCAGCCCTCTGGGTCCAGTGCTTCCAATGTACATTCCGGGTCTCTTGCGTACAGGTTCAAGCCCTTCTAGAACCTAAGCAGAGAGAATCACAATGGGGAAAAAACTAAGAATATCACAATCAAGAATCGATTTGTTAGCACATAGAGCATGAAAAGAATTGATACCCAGCTTCATTTTACAAGGAGTCAACTCTAAATATAGAAACATCCTAATGAGAGTTTTATGTGCAGACCTCTCACTAAATACAAATTAAATATTACGAATCAATATCTTATTTTCACAGCTACAAATCGTAAGAGTCCAAAACACCGAGAATGTCTCCTCACTCAAACGTCTACTCTCTCGTCCCAAAACCATTCTGAGCTTAGAAATCAGAAGAGACTATTATGCGTTATCCTAACCCTAAACCTCGCCCAAATATACTTTAATGTCAAAACAATGAATCTCTGGTACAGCAATAAAATAAAAAATCATATAAGTAGCAATGCATTGAACAAAAAAATTTAAGATAGACTACTAGGAACACAGAATCACCTGAATCTGGTCGGAGCCATATTGAGAACCCGGCTTCTCTTTACGAGCGTCATAGGTGAAGGTTGAAGACATAAAAGCCCTTGTTCCAACTGCGTGCCTTGGATGGACACCTACAGATAGCCTACTGAGACACATACGAGGATAAGACTTTGTCCAAAAGAAGGCGCGGGGTCTAGGGACGACGGAAAATGGCAGCGGACGGGAGGGGAAGGCCGACGAGTGGATGAGGCGTCGAGTGAGGGAGCGGAGAGGGAGTGGACATGAACGGAGTACAGCCATGACCGCGCAGTTCTGGTTCAAAAAAAAACTCGAGAACTATTCCCCCGGCTTCCCATGTAAAGTAAGAAATAGACGGCATCGATCCGTTTGAGCTACAAGCGCGATCGTGCAGCTAGGGCCCCGCTAAGGCTCTGTTTGGCGGGGCGTTTTCAGACATACTTATTGAATTGCAAAGTGTGATTAGCTGTCGCTCCTAATCTTCTAATAGTAGCTTTTAGCGTGTTTTTAAGTCGTGATTTCTTTCCGCGACTCCTCAATTACGGAGAGGAAATTTCACCCTAGGAGAAGAACTGAGCGATAGGCCTCCTTCTCACCTTTGTTCGCCCATTAGATTTGTCTGTGAATCCCTCGACCTACCTTCCCCTCCATTTCAGTCTTGCCGTAGGAACCTTCGACCGCCGACGACAGATCTTCGCCATCGATATCCGGCCGACCAAAGCCTTCTTCCTTGCTCCAGATCTCACTGATCCCTCTCAGGTCGCGCCGGCAATCTCCTCGATTGGCCAATGATTCCCTGTAGGTATACCACATTTAGCTTAACTTCTCAACATGTGATAGCATAACCTATTTTACCCCCATATCCAGCTTTCTTCCTTTTGCGTTTTTTTTTTTGAAGCAACTCCACTTTGGGAATTTTGACCAGGTATAGCTGAGCCAGTATCATCACTTGCAAATGTTTGTGTTATTGTGTTTTATGATATGGTCATCATCCCCTGATAAGGTGTCTGGCTGGTAGAAAAGAGAAGGCAACTCTCCAGACGAAGACATCGATACATTATCTTTGTAGCAACAACCAAGCTGGACATTTTTTCTAATTTCTCTTCAAGCTCTGGAGGTATTCTAGCAGACGGAATTTTTTCGCATTAGAGATCATCTACAAAATTGAAATAAGTATTAAACATGGAAAATAGTAATTTCAATAACTGAGATATAAAAAACTACATAGTAACTAACCTTAATTCTTTTCTTCTACCAACCATCAGAAACGTCTATCTATCGTCTGTTTAGTAGGGTTCCAATTAAGCTCTTTCTGGCATTCGCGCCAAAATTTTCAATCACGCTTCAATTGATCCCACTTGTTTTTCATTTAATAAATGTTCTCTTGCTCTCAACTCCACCATGAACTGAAAGAGGTAGCATTCTTGTAATACATCTGAGCTCAGTTTATTTGAATGAATTGAAATGGAAGTTTTTGTCATCTCCATTACAAAATACATTGGATTAACCAAATATTTGAGAAGGATTCCTCCAAATATTTGAAAACACGTGAAAAAAATGAAAAAAAATAGATATTTCGTTCTACACAAATGATCTCAGATTTGCTGAAATACCATCATTTTTTTATTTGTTCATCTATGTGAACAATGATCATATGCTTAAGATATAACTTCTAAAAATGTAGCAACAAAAATCCAAGAAAAAAAAACAAAAGAGACAATTATATAGTTATCCTAGAACATGGCATGTGTTCACATATGGTTACCTCATACAAGAAATACATACAAGATGCAAATCAGAGCTAATAAATCGGAGCTAAGATTCATTTGAAATACATGAATACCTCATCCAAAAAAAATCAGACGTAAAAACTGAGAAGAGATAGATATACATGAAACAGTAGCAGCACGCATTTGTTTTGATCACAAGCAATACACGAACAACCATTGATAATCACACGCAATACATTAATACCGCATCCATGATTTTAACGCCGGTTTTTTTATTTCTCATGATTTTGATTCTTCTAATGATCCAATTAATCTTTATGAGTTTTGCAAACACATAAAATTGAAGATCCATTTGCAACTCCTTAACAACTATCCGACATAAAGGAGGTCTTCATTGCACCGTTTGCAATAGACATCACTTATTCAGATCAAGGTTGCAGATGTCGGATGTCGGGTTCATGTCGGTTTGAGTTTGAAATGTCGGATGTCGGATTGCGGGGATATATCGGGGATATTTTACAATGTCTGATTTTAATATTTAATAAATTTATTCATATATATACATAAATTTTATAAATATTTATAATTGTATACATAATGTATGTTTATAAATTACACAATAAACATATATACACATTGTGCATGTTTATAAATTAAATAAAGAAATGTTGACTGTAATAAACATAAAAATCACCAAATGAGAGTGAGAGAGAGAAAGTCCTCGACGCTAGACTTAGAGAGATGCACGAAATGAAGCACGAAACAAAATATTTTTGTTTGGTCTCTTTAAAAAATGAAAAAATATTTTTAATACTCTCGACGATATATCGGTCGCGAAATATCGCCAGAAATATCGCCTGATATATCGGGGTTAAACCGATATATCGGGCGATATTATCAAAACAATATTTTTGCTTAAAATATCGATGTCATGTCGTTTTGTCACCAAAACCTTTATGTCGTCCGACATATCGGACATGTCGGCTGACATCTACAACACTGATTCAGATACACAATTTTGAGTAGTCCGATACAAGAAGAATCCACTTCATAAATGTGGTGCTCCCGCTCAATCTCTTACAACTGCGGCTTCACCTACACAAGAATTAAGGGAGTTACCACTTCACTTCAATTTTTAATTATCTATTTAGTTAACCATACGCGTCTAGCTCAAAGATGGTAAAGAAAGTGCTCTTGGGAGGCACCCATTGTTAATCTTTTCTTTTGTTATTTTTCTCTTTGTTTTGGTTTTTAATTTTCTCTTGCAGGACTTATGCTCAACTAACTACTTTTTAGGGAAGTTTTCTCTCTTTTTCTTCATCCGTCTTATTTTAAACATTGGGGGCAATGTTTATTTTTAAGTGTGAGCATGCTTTGTTAGTCATAAATTTTTTATAAAACATTATAAAAAATGTTATTCTTATCTTTTTCTTTGATTTCTCATTCGTTTCGTTCATCTTTTAAAAAAACACAAAATATTTATAAAATCTTAAAATTATAATTTCTTATGAAAGGGCCGTGTTTGGCTTTCATCTCACAAACTGCCTAGTACCAGTGAGATCTCATCATTGAGTATTCCTTAGGAAGTCCAAAAAAATATAAAAAATTATAAATAAATAAAAATTTGAAGCAATTTTCTTTATTTTCTTATATGCTTTTTATATATTGAAAACACAAGAAATGAAAATTTATAAAACTTATACAACAAATAATACCTAAAATAATATAGTATTTTTTTTCTTTTTCCAGAAATTAACTAACAATTGAAATAATTAGTTTTATTTATTGGCATTTCAAATAATTTTCTTCTTGTACACTCTGGTTTTGTCATGTTTTCCTTTCATAAAATGCTTAAATAATTTTAGAAGATTCTGAAATAATGAATTTTTCATTAAATTGAAATCTTTGGAAAATTTCTTAGTCTTTATTCTCTCTTTAGAAAATCATTATTTAGCTCTGTAGTAAATTTACTATGATCTTTAGAGTCTGATTATATTTACTCTTAAACTCATTGATTCTTATGATTACTCTATTTTATTTTATATACTCTCAAAACAAAGTTGTTTTTCAAAATTAAGAATTAGGATATGATTTAGGTCATTCTTGATATTAGCCTTTTGTAGCCAAATCTTTTATATTTTCCTTGTTACCCTTTCTTTTGTTCAAAAAATTGTTGGCAAATATGAAAAATGTGGGATGAGAGGATAAAATTCACCATCTCATTCTTTAGAGAAAGAAGTAAAAAAAATTCTTTGGGATGATAGGATAAAATTCATCATAAAAATATTAAAATGAGAGGATAAAACTCATCATTCTCTACCCAAAATTCGATTCAATATGTGTGGGGTGAGAAGATAAAATTCATCACCCCCTCCGAAGAATTTTCTTTGCCAATTTGTTGATTACCCTACCCTTGAAACCTAACCCAATACAACTTATAAAGTCTTAGTGATCCTAGTGTTGGAGTTTTTGAGATGATCTCAAAGCAATCAACAGTTAGTCTTGCTGCCAACGCAATATGAGCCTATAGGGTCGCACATAAAAGCGTTTGGAGAAATTGGAGAAAGGATTGTGTTTGTAACATCCCCCAAACTGCTAGACCCCTAAGTTGGTTTTGTCATGACTAGGTCATGACAAAACCATAGGAAGAGCCATTTGACCTGGAGAGCTTAGTAAAGAAGGAGGAAACCACCTGGGTCTGCAAATAGCATTTTCCATTTACCAAGCTTAGGGTTGGACTTTAGGGCCTCAACTTGACCTTTTGTCATCACCATAGTATCCCTAACCCTTTAGGGGTCCCCTTAGGGCACCAAGGGCCCATTGGGGTCAACCAAAGAGGCCAATTTTACAAAAGTCAACCAAAACCCCAAATTGGTCAAAGTAGCTTAATTAGGGTCAAATAACCTTCACCATGTCAAATTGATCACACATCTAGGCCTGGAATACCATAAGAGACCTATTAAACCTAAAAGCCCCATCATGGGACCCCCAGTGGTGCAAATTGACCAAAATGCCCTTTTTAGGTCAAAATGGCAATTCTTCACAAAGTGCCCTAATTGACCATCACCATACTAAATTGACCCTGCGCATAGTGTTATCATGTCATAGGGGACCCAGTGGACCAAAAAGCCCCATGACTGGGTCAACCCTAGGGCTCAATTTGACCAAAGTCAATTTAGCCTGTTTGGTCAAATCAGCTTAAATTGGGTCAACTAAGGCTTATATGACCAAATTGACCCCACCAGTAGTTTCTAAACCTAATTTGGAACCCAATGGACCCAAAAGCCCCATCCTAGGGTCACCCAATTGGCCAAGTTGACCAAAAGTCAAACTTGCCCAATTTAGGTCAAATCTCTTAAACCTAGCCCAATCCCTTTGGGCTAACTCAATTGGGTGGTCAACCAGCTTAGTAGACTAGTATTAAACTCAGAGGGGGGTGGAAATTCGTCCATGGTGAGTAGGAGAGAGAAAATGGGGGGGGGGGGGGTTTCCCCAATTTTGAGGTGAGAGAAAGAGGCCATTCATGGCCATTAAAAAGATTTACCCCTTGGCCTCCCTCATTAACACTCCCATTCATCTCCTCTGCCGATTCTGAGGAGTTTCCAACAGTTTCTAGGAGGAATTAAGGCAGGGGGGATGCATTGGGTCGGCTATGGGAGGAATTCGAAGAGGCCATTAATGGCATTGGGGGTTAAAGCCACCACCACCTCCAATCGACCCCCCCCCCCATCATCTTCAGAGGTCGGAGAGGAGAGAAACCCCCAAGGATTCAGAGGAATTCGTGCTCTCTAGGCTCGGATCGGCATGGCACCTCAACCTCCCTGAGCTCTCATGGTGTACACGAGGACAACAAGGCGACAAGCCCCAATTCAGGTCCGATCCTCCTTCTCTCTCTCGGTGCTTAGATCTTAATCCAACTGGGGCGTGATTCGAGTTCAAACGGGCTCAAATCGTGCACCCAAAGGTGCTCATTTTCGAGCATTTTCCTCCTCCCCGAAACCCCTACTCCGGCCACCACCGGCCGGCAAACGACCTCCTATCGCCGGCCACCACCTCAACGGAGGTGGTGGTGGCACTTGCCGGCCGTTGGGATGTGAGGGTGGCCGGGAAATCGTCCCGCAAAGTCACCCAGGACGGGCCATCACGAGCCGTCGGCTGATCGGGGACGATGGCTGTGAGCCGTCCGATCGGCCGCCATCCGATATTCGCAGACCCGTTTTAATGATTTTAACTTAGTTATGTGTATTTTGTCACATTTCTGGCAGCACCTTGAATTAAATATTAATAATACCTAGAGGCTTCTAGGGAAAAATTGTCCAACATCAAAGTTGGAGCCCCTGATGTCTAGTTTAATCCAAAATTAAGTTCACTCGATTTGGAGTCCTGGTTAGGGCACAACACTCATTTTGGTGAGGTCTGCCCATATGGCTAACCAGAGATTGTTTTGGATGCCCCCAACAATCCAGAACTCCAAATGACTTGAAATTTGGAGTGTAGGCCATTCTTATATACATCTATCACATATCCAAAAATCGGAATTTTTGGAGAACATTTATCTATAGTTTTTGGAAAAATTCAATAATCCATGTGTGATTTAATTAGGTGCCTTAAACACCTCAAAACCCTTCCAAACTTGGATGGGTGGTCTTAGAGTGCATGCTAGGTCTCTGGTTAAAACCTCATAATTTATGGAGTTGATTTGGTGGGGCAATTCACCAAGACAACCTTAGGCTCCCTAGGTTTAGGCAAAACTTTGGGTGAGTGCCCCCACTCTCCCACCAAGCCAAATGGCTTCATATTTGGGGTGCACACCACCCTCCCCCATGCCAACCTTTGGTCCAAATTTGGTGTCCATTGGAGGAGGTTTACCCTAGTAATTTGCAAAGGGGATAAATGTTATTTGCACCCCAATTAGGTACCCAATAGAACCCCACTCCTCACCAAATGTTGGTAGGATCTTGGGTGGTCATTCACTGACCCCTGGCCAGTGTAGTGAGTAGTTTGGACTTGGGCAAAGTAGGGAGTTTTCCTTGGTCTTTTGTTTGCAAGGGTTATGTTTAGGGCAAAAGTGAACTTAAGCTAACTTTTGGAGTGTGGAGGGGCTTCCTCCCACCGATTGAAAGGGTGACCTTGGTCACTGATTTGGGATGTATGGGACACCCCAAGGAGCAATTTTGGAGGAGTTAGGGCTTAGTGTGCCCTTAAACCCTAGTGGTTAACCTTGGGGTGCCCTTTAGGACTTATGAAGGACTTAGGAGTGTCTGTCCTTAGGGAGGTGTGCAATGGACCCCTCTGAGCTCTATGAGTCTTATAATACCCTCACAAGAAGTTTGGGTGGATTTGGAGAAGTTTTGACCCCAACCCTAGGTTAAACCCTAAAGGGGTGCAGTTAGAGGCCAATGAAGGAAGAGGGTCAAACCTTAATGGTTTGACTTGAAATTTTGGGCAAATGGTCATGATGACCAGTGAGTCCTACTGTGAGAAATTGGTGGGATTTGGAGTTGCCAACCCTAGGTAATAAATCCTATGGTAGATTTGTAAATATTTAGGTTTTTGGGGTTTAGAAGGAAATAATACTTAGTGATTAACCATATTCTGTCACCAGCTTAGTTTTGATGTTATAAATCTCTGGAGATTCTATTAGAACCATTAGAAAACTTTTGGAGGTCCAAATTATAATTATTCTTATTGTTGGCAATTTTTGGGGTGATTAATTTTAGGGTGATAACTTTCTGTAATTGCATGAAACTTTGCTGGATGACATTTCATACCATCATGAACCCAGTGTAATTTTATAATAATTTATGGATGGATATGTTTGGTACCTCTAGTTCAATTTGGAATTAATTGCAAATATATCCTTTATCGAAATTACAAATGTAACCTTTATGGAACATGATCAAATTTTGTAGGGATGAATATTTTAGTATGAATCACCTCTGTATAAATTTTCATAAGGTTTGGAGTTCATATGAGGGTACCCACTTTGGAAATGATTGGAAATAAATGGGTTTTGGAATTTTTAAAAATAGTAAATCTTGCTGGAATTTCCTAAAATTTCATATTTACTGATTACTTGGTACCCTTGATTTATGTAAAAATTGTGGTAGGCATTGGGAGTCCGAAAAGTACACTTGTGGTTCAAACCTTAGGAAGTTGCATTTTGGAAAAATTATTTTAAATATAATAATATTGAGCAAAATATGATTCTCTGGAATTTGCCTTAAAATATCATGCTAGACCTTCAATAAATAGCATGGGTCACTTGGATGAATATTTGGAGTACCTCTAGTTGTAAGCTTCATGTAGTTGGTTTGGACTGCATTTAGTAAAACTGTGAAACTTAGGATTTTTAGTGGCATACTAGGTGGAGATGGGGTGCAAGTGGTGTACATGGGCTGTTGAGTTAGTAGTGAGTGCTCCCAAGGAAGTGTATGTGAGGAAAGTGTGCTTGGTGGGGTGCCACCCTCGGGGTAGGTCGTCCTGGGATTGACGTAAGATCTTCTTGCCCCTTTAGTGTCATAAAGCCTTAGGAGTAAAAACCAAGTAGAAGTATTAAAAGGGTTCTCTTGAGGGTAGTCACCAATAATCCTAAGTGTTTTGGGAAGGGAGTCTTGGGGTGTCATCCCAGAATGACTCCTAACACCGTAGTGAGCCCCTCACAGGGTAACCCTCGGAAAGTCCAAGACTAACCTCAATGTATAGGTGTAAGTCATTGTACAAGGTTAGCTAATAGCACACTCACCCACACCCCGTGGTATGGGAGTCTAGTCGATTTAGTCCGGTGAGCTTATGATTCGGAGTTGTTTGTTGGTGACGGGCGGGTTAGCCCGGGGAGCTTGTGGCTCGGAGATTGTTGGAAAACATGTTGCATGTGCACAAGGTGGTGGGTCCTTTGTGTTGGCAATCGTTGCACCGACGTTGATACTTGGGCTTGGCAAGTGTGGTATTTACACTTAGCCATAAAAGTCTGGCGGTCCAATCAGTAAGAGTACGCAGGCGCTCCGCGGGTTTGCGTTGAGGCGTACGATAGGTCTAGGTTAGGTAGTGCATATACCAACCTAGAGGTGGGCGAGGCCCAACCCACCGCTTCCGTTTGCCACTACGGGGGTATCCTGGGAGTCTTGCTAGCTCCAAAAAGGGGGAACTAAAGGTCTATGCGCATAGAGTCGTAGTGAGTGAGTTGCACTTGTATGAACATAACGTAACAGCATACCTTGCATGTCATGGCATAAAACATTGCATTTCAACCTACCCCTAACGTATAAGTCGGTTATGGGACTTCTTATACGGTAGGCCCTGCTAAATGACCCCTTGGTCTATAGGTTTGTACGGGCATTCCTATAAATCAATGGTTACTTTATTATACCTTACATGCTATTATACATACTGCTTACTGCTCTTTATGTACTTTACCATGCTTTTATTTACAGTTTCATTTATTATGTATACACACTTGGGTAGTGGTGGATTTTTCCATAACTAGTTTCCCTGTCACCTGCATTTGCTTACCCCCTTTGTTTACCTCCGCTTCGTCCTCCCGCTCGGTGCCTAGGAGTCACTGGGAGAGGGGTGGGGGATTGGCTTAGTCTTTTTGACTAACGGTCGGTGGACCTTATCATTTTAGGAGACCGCGGCAACGGGGCAGCACCAGAGGCCGGTGCAAATGGAGCCGGGACAGTCTAGCTCAGGAGCACCGCTGACAGGATCCGTGAGTGTTAGTTTTAGTTGATTTGCTTCCGCGAGTGATCTTTGTAGTGAGGCTATTATGTATCGGGCAGGAGCCCTTGTTATCTTATCTTTTTGTTTCAGTTATGTATGTGGACATCTCTTGACGATTTAAATTATATGTGATGTGGACTTGGCATTTTTAATCATTTAAGCTTTACTTTTCTTTGTGATCGAACTGGCTGGCAGGATCGGCGTTTTGTAGTGGCGACCATCCCGAGTGAGGATGTCACCGCAAAATGGCGGTTCTGGGCCTAAGACCCGGTGGTTTTTTTTTTTTAAAGGGGTCTTATAGTGTTGGCCTTACTCATATTGGATATGAGTGGAGGACCAATCCTGTGACTGCTTGGAATCAAGTTGAAAATGTCTCAAAAAGGGAAATCGTTTAAAGTGTTTAAACGAACGGATTTACACTAGGTAATTCGGCTAAAGACATTAACCAAATTCGACTAAATGGTTTAGACGAATTCGGCTAATGGGATTAACCGAATTTGGCTAATGGGATTAACTGAATTCGGCTAATGGCAAATTCGACGAAAAGGTTTCGCCGAATTTATACAGCCGAATTTATATAGTCGAATTCGTCGAAATGGTTTCGCCGGATTCGGTTATTGTGATTAGTCGAATTCGGTTAATGTGATTAGTCGAATTCGGCGAATTCAATTTGGATAGTTTTTCCTCTGGTCTGCGGATAGTCGATTTTATGTCTTGCGTATAAAAGGACGTGATTAGGGCTTCGAAAGATACGGTTCTTGGTTCGATCCTTTTCGCGAGAGAGAAACGACGGAAGTGTTCCGGCTGTTCTCGTTCCATCCGCCGATCGACGTTCCGCCGCCGTCGGTCACCGCCTCCTCTGGATCGGACCTAGCAGTCTGTGAGGACGTTGAGAGCTTCCTTCTCCGACCTAGTTCTTGTACGACAAGAAGCTAGGGTTCTTCATCACTTGTGTGGACTTCTGTAGAGGGATCGATCTATTTCGATCCTTGAAGAACTCAAAGACAAATTTCTGATTTCATCTTGGAGCACCTTGATTGACTATTGACTCAATCCCGCAAAGGTATATATTGTATTTACTTTGCTTATTCTCTTGAATCATGAAAATCGCAAGATCCGTTGATCTCTTTTTGGGTTGTTCTTGTTCATTTCCGCTGCGCATATTCGATATGTCATCCCTTATGAAGGGGTACAGAAAACCCAACACCTAGAACCTTATTTTTGAACTTCATTAGTTATGAAAGTATATATAAATATCTTGTGTTTTTCAAACAAGTTTTAAATGTTTCTCAGAGTTTTTATAATCTTAATCTTGGATTGATTATGCTAATTCAATACAATTTTGTTTATGAAAATATAAATTGACAATTAGAAACTTAGATCTATTCCATTCATTTCAACTTAAGATTTATGAACTATTTGTCACGAAACTAAATTTTTAATTCATGCAAATTATGAAATAATTCATAAATAAATCATGGTGCATAATAGGAGTAATACTTAAGAAATGTTCTATGAATATTACTCATGCTAGTTACTAAATGAATTAGTTTTGCTCTGAAATAGCTAGCAAAAACTTAAGTATATGGTATTTGATAATGCATGTTATATATATACCATAGTTTGGGTTTTCATTTTAAATAATTTCTTAGTGTTTTATTCAATTTTAATCCTAATTTACTTTGTTTTGTGTTTTCAGGGCTTCAGAGAAGTTTTGGAAAAATTCCAGCATTTTGGTCTACGGGCAGTAAAAATTTTCGAGGGCATGTACTCCAAGTTCACGTCCATGGGACAATACAACAGACCGTGACCCAATCTACAAGTTTTCATGTTACACGCCCTCGATCAGGGTGTGTTCGAGGGTGTGTCACCCTAATTCACACTCCCCATCTCTCCATCACGTCGTGACACTCCTCCAGCTCATATTAAAATTACACGTCGTCGATCAGGGCATGACCGAGGGCGTGTTCTCTCCTGCAATAGCAAAATGGCCAACATTCACCCCCTGGCCATGGCCATTTCATCTCGCACAGTTACACGCCCTTGGTCAGGGTGTGACCAAGGGTTTGTTCAGCCAAATTATGACAACAATGACACTTTCACTCCCTGCATTTCTCGGGCTTAAATTTGGCGTTTTTTCTGTAGTTATACGCCCTTGGTCAGGGCATGACCGAGGACGTATATTCACAATTTATGATGAATTTTGGCGGGGGTTTCAGAATGCTTTCCGGACTTAAATTTGACGATTTTTCTCCAGTTACGCGCCCTAGGTCAGGGCATGACCGAGAACGTGTACCACAGAAATTTCATCTATAAATTCCAACAGATTCCAGTCCTTGCTCTTAGATTGGATCATTTTCTTTCATTTCCTGCACTTTTTCTTACTTGCAATTTACATTTTGTCTTACACTTTAATTTCTATTATAATATTACTCTTCCTTCACTTGTAATTTTCCCTTTAATTTATAAGAATTGATTTTCTTTTACTCCTTGCCTCTTCTCTTTTATAAAATAAGCTTTCAATTTTCTTATTTACAAACTACATCATGATTTGTCGATAAAATAATAAAATATAGTGAGAAAGTACTCGACAAGCTCCGTGAAATACGACACTTGATATTCAAGAATATCTTACACTATAAACGATAGGTACACTTCCCTATAGTTTGTAGAATTGGAGAAAAAATAATCTCAAATTTAACGTATAAACCGGCCATTGGAGGTGCTCTGGAGCTCCAAACTTCAAGCCGAGTCCGGATTCGCGGAGAGGAATCCATTACGGTCAACTTCATCCATCTCATTCATCATTCCATGGCGTCGAAGCAAACTCCAAGGGTAACGATCATTCTCCTCAATTTTAGGGCGATGCTTGTCCATTTCATGTTGTTTTTTATTGCATTAGAAGAGTCTCCTCCGCTAATTAGTGGAGGGCATGACCTCCTTGGGTTCTCTGGAACCCTGGGTTGATTGAGTTCGTCCCCGACATGAAATGCATTTAGAAATCTGGTAATCATTGCGGATTTATGCATTGTGTGTGAAGCCCGCCAGTGGTCGTAGGCCAGGATCGGTGATGTTTTGTATGACGTAGCATTTAGGTTGAATTTAGTATGTGTGTCAAAGAATTACTCCGTGAAATGCATCGTACTGTATGCGAGGTTTGGGAATCTGGAAACCTTTGGTGTTTCTATCGACATAGGATGGTGGCATCCTATTTGGCCATTAGAAGTTACCACATTGTGAATCCTACTTTTGCAGTAGTCGTTATCTTCGACCGTGAAATTGAGAATGTGTGTGGAGTGGAATTTAAACCCTCACAATGTTTCATAGAGGAGTTGACTTGGACCTCCTCCATTGGGAAATGCATATTAAGTCTATGTTCTAGTGTGAAAAATTAGGCGTATAGTATTTTGGTGTATGCTGAATATTTATGGGTCGAGGTAAGCCGCACTCACATCAAGTAGTCAATCCCGATAACTTCAGCAACGTGCAAAAGATGAATCGAACCCGCACCATGCATTTCTGCACGAGGTAAAATCCTCATGAATGTTGATGGATCATGGGTTAGGTTGTGTCAGGCATGATCATCAAGCCTGGTAAATGCTTGTTGAAATTTGAAGTGTAAGTGGAGGTCAGGCGGTCTGGGCATAAGACTGGGCGGTCTGCTAAACCGCGGAGGTCAGGCGGTCTGGTATGAAGACCGCGCGGGTTGTCATCCCGCGGTGGACTGACGGTTAGCCAATTACAGGTGGCCTTGATCTTTCGGCTATCTGGGGTCAGCTCTTTGGTAGTAACTGGGCGGATAGTATCTGTGGTTACCACTGGGTGTTGGAGTAATGACCAGATCTCTGTTCGCGGGCTAGCAGTCTGTTGTTGGTGTTGTTGGGGTTTTGCGAGTTGTCCTCGCAGCTTATCATAGAGTTGGTGAACTGTTCGGCAGGGTTATCTCAGCAAGGCGCGCGAGTTGTATTCTACCAGTTGTTGTTATAGGCGGTTATCCTATCGCTGTAGGCGGTGATCGCACTCCTCACCTCTACTATAAATAGGACCCCCGGTTAGAAGAAAGTAGATAAGAATTGTAAGTGAGAGCTCGCGAGTTGTTGTGCGGATAGAACCTTTCTGTTCACGCGGTTTGAGATTTGCCTTTGCTGTGTTCGCAGGTTGTGCGACTTACTTGTGGTTCTGATTTGATCAGAGGAGACCACATTAGATAAGTCGGTAGCAGTCAGCGGCG
Organism: Dactylorhiza incarnata; assembly: GCA_033032865.1. Classification (NCBI taxonomy): domain Eukaryota; kingdom Viridiplantae; phylum Streptophyta; class Magnoliopsida; order Asparagales; family Orchidaceae; genus Dactylorhiza; species Dactylorhiza incarnata. Next base: position 1,264,884 of record JAWHQI010000278.1, on the reverse strand, counting down.
GGTAGCAGCAGGAGGTCGCGGTTAGCGACAAGACAGTTTTCTCTTTGGCTCGTTTCAGTTTTCAATTAAGATTCAGTCCGCGGTGGGTAGGCGGTTTGCCTTTGCTGGACTATTTTTTTTGTTCAGTTCTTCAGCAGCTTGTTCGCGATTAGAAGCGGCCAGGTGACTACGGTCAGGAGGCCTTGCTTGGGCGAACATAGTGAGCATTGGAATAACGGGTAGTCCGTGTGTTGAGTTGCGGGTTGGCGACTTGGCAGTTTGCGCGAACAGCTCTGTTTGCCGGGCAGTTTGGCGGGTTCTACTTGTAACCGTCAGCTTCTTATAGTCTGATTTCCTTCTCTCCTCATCACTGTGTGTACTGATAAATCATGTCTCGCAATGTATGTCTCACAATGTTCAGAAGATAGTTAATACAAGATTTTTCTTGTTCCTTCATTGTTCTGGTTTCCTGTGCTTGGTATGGTTGAAGTGTTCCTGCGACCTTGTTCCCGTTTTCCACTTATCAGAAACTTGAAATATAGTATCTAAGGTAATTTTCAACATGGTATCAGAGGGACAGAGGTTTGAGCAGTGATTCAGCCACAGTTATCTTGCTTGGATTTCTGGTAGCGCAAGTTATCAGTGGTATAACAATGGGAGGAGGAATAGCAAGAGGTCTTGGTATTGAGCTCCTGACGCAGACTAACTTTAAAAAGTGGAAGTCTTGCATGGAGAGCTATCTTTTGGGCGAGGACCTCTGGGAGGTTGTTGGTGGAAAATAAACTCAAGAGGTGGTTGATGCTGGTGAGAATGCTCATCTGGTGAGAGCTTGGAGGAGAACTAATGCTAAGACAGAGTTTACTCTCAAGCGGACTATCTCATCGGAGTTGTTTGATCACATCGTTGGATGTCGATCAGCTGCTGAGATTTGGATAGACTTGGATGACTTGTTCAATAAGAAGAGTGTAGCTCGGCTACAGTTTTTAGAGAATGAGTTGGTTAAGGCCACTCAATGTGACTTGTCCATATCAACGTTCTTCGTGAAGATGAAGAACCTCTGCGCAGAGATTTTGGCATTGGACCCGGATGAGCCTATCTCAGAAGCTAAGCTGAAGAGACATAATATGCGGCTTACGGAGGGAGTATGTGGCATTTGTTACTTCTGTTCAAGGCTGGGCCAATCAGCCATCGTTGCTGGAGCTGGGAAACTTGCTTGCCTCGCAAGAGAGTTTGGCTATGCAGATGGCGTGGATGTCTGTCTCCGGGGGAGAAAGTGAGGTTCTCTATTCTGGAAAAAAGAAGCGCTAGGACAAGAAAAAGAAGACATCTGGAGATGATGGTCCATCTACTTCATATCAGCAGGAGAGGGGCTACGCTCCTAAGCGTGATGGGAAGAAGAAGGAAGGGCCAAGATGCTTCAGGTGCAATAAGCCTGGTCACTTCAAGAAGGACTGCAGAGTCAATCTTCAGTCGAGGCATGGTGTAGGAAAGGAGGAGGCTGGTTCCAATGCTAATGGTAGTTGGGGTGATGGAGCCTTTATGATGAGCACTTGTGTTCGAGCTATGACTTCTATCAACTATCAGGATAATTGGATAGTGTATTCTTGGTGTGGTCATCACCTCACCGGGGATGAGTCCAAGTTCTCTTCTTTGTATACATACACAGATAATGATGCTATCATTACTGCTGATGATACTATACATGCAATTGAGAAGAAGGATGTAGTTTCTTTAAATGGAGATAGAGGTCCACTCACGTTGAAGAGTGTCTATCATGTTCCGGGGATGAAGAAAAACCTCTTCTCGGTGACCAACGCTGTTGATGCTGGCTATCACGTTCTGTTTGGTCCAACAGAAATGAAGTTTCTTCAGAATGTGTCAACAGTAAAGGCTGAAGTCACTCATGTTGGTAGAAGGGTGAAGGACTTGTTTGTGTTATCTACAAGTTCTTATGTTGATAAGATGGGGACTAATGATAGCGTTGTTATCTGGCATGAAAGACTTGGACATGTTGGGATGGATAAGCTGAAGGCTATGGCGGGAAGAGGACTTGTGAGAGTCTTGCCTAGTCTGTCATCTTTAGGTGAAGGTCACGTTTGTGTAGATTGTCCATATGGTAAGGCTCATCGCATTCCATTCGATTAATCACAAAGCAGATGCAAATCACCATTGGAGTGTATTCATGGTGATCTGTTTAGACCTACCGTAACTGCCAGTCTTGTAAGCAGCAGGTATATGCTGGTCTTGATTGATGACTTCACTAGGTATACTTTGGTATACTTTATGAAAAGGAGAAGTCTGAGGCGATCGGGAAGTTTGTGGAGTTCAATGAGCTAGTGGAGGGTCAGCTTAACCCGTAACGTCCCCGTTCTTCCGGTAATTATTTAATCCTCTTGGTGACATCATAATGACGTAAGGGCGTTACGTTAACGCAGAGTTGACGGCGCGCCGCCGTAAGTGCATTTTTGTGTCCGTTCGGTCGAGTCCGCCAAGTTCGGTCAAAATTGGAAAATTTTACTTTAGGAAATATAATAGATTAATTTTAGACGTGTTCGTCAAGTTTCGTTGCGATCCGAGCATTTTTAGAGCCTTCGCACATCTTCGGAGTTTTGTGGTTATATTATTAGTCGTAAATCTTGAAAATATTATAACTCGAGATCGGCTCGTCGGATTTTGATTTCGACTTCGTTGTTGGGTTCGTAGCGCCGGCTTTCGCCTTTGGGGTGGATTTCGTTCGAATCGGCGAGCTTTTAGCCGCTCGAAATAATTAGTATTTTAATGAATATATATGTATATAATAATAATAATATATCCTATTTTAAAAATCTTCTCTCTTTAAACCAGTGATCACTAAAAAAATTTATATATAAAATAATGAAATCCTTATGGGAAATCTACCCCCACTTCTATTAGAATAATAATAAACCTTAAAATATCTCCTCCACTAAGCTTAGATATCATAAATGACATCCTTTGGTCTTCTCTTCTTTTCATGCTACTATTCATCTTCTTCCTGTAATTCTAAACCAGAGAGTTTAGAGAGAGGGAGAGTTTTCCTTCCTCCGTCATCCTTCCGGCCGCCGTATCGGGAGCTCCAGTCCTCTTTTTCTTCATCGGAGTTGGGTTTCGGAAAGCTCTCGACGAGCTCTTCGTGTTCATGTTATTCTCGCCGCACCTCCGTTTAGGGTTTGGAGGAATTAAGGCAAGTGTTGGTTTGCTCCTTTTCTTTTCTTCTTTCTTTCTAGAAAAACCTCTGTAGATCTTCCTAATATTAGTTTCTTGTGTATTTTTCCTTTAGTTTTGTCAATCATTTACTGATTTAGGTTTATAAAATCTTGTGCCTAAAATCTAAGGCTAAATTTAGAGGTTTACTTCTTCAATTTCTGCTGTTAAATAGCTAAAAAGCTAAGGAAAATGACCTTAGTCAGTGGTGGGTTCGGGAGGAATTTGTTTTTTTTTCTGTTTTCTGTTCTGAGTTGAAAATCGACGGGAGGAGTTTTCCCGTCGACTTCAAGTCAAAATCGACGGGAAGAGTCCCTCCCGTCGATTTTCCTGTTCTCCCTGCCTTAGTGTTTTTTTTCCTTCTTCTCAGGTTCTGGTTGAAATCGACGGGAAAAGCCTTTCCCGTCGACTTCAAGGAAATCGACGGGAAGGAGGAGCTTCCCGTCGACTTCCCGGAAATTGACGGGAAGGAGCTTCCCGTCGACTTCAGGGAGATCGACGGGACCTCCCGTCGATCCTCAAGGTTTCTTTCTGTTTTTTCCTTCTTCTGTTTTTCTTCCTTCTTTCTTCTAAAAGTTGTATATCAGGTCTGGCATGATTCCAGTAGACTATATATGATCTATTATAAGAAAAAATGCTTATTTATAATATTTTGGGTTGGGGTTGGCAGTGGATAAAGGACCACCACCCCGATGCTTGTTTGTGGATCATACACTCGGGCTGTGTTTTGGACTGATGGTTCGTGTTGGACTGTGAGCCTCCGCCTCAGTGCCTAGTTTCTTTTGCCCGGCGTTATTGATTCCCTTGTTCATTTTTTGAGCTGATCAGTCTCTCTTACTTATTATTAATAGATTATTATCATTATTTCTCTTTGCCAAGCTACGGTTATGAGAGGGATGGTTATCACTCTCGGTGTAAGGTTTCTTTTTACTGTTTTTCTTTCTTGTTTAAGTATACATGTTGTGTATATGTTTCTTTCATTTTAACTGCGGCTTGCACATCCTCTTGCTGAGGCGTTCTTTTATTTTGAATACCTCAGGCTCGGAGCAGTAGCAGTTAGTGGGCTTGGGCCGATAACTCCAGGATGTGGTTTTGCAGCAGGTGAGGTTGCTGCTGAGTCTCTTTTGTTAGACTTGTGTTTTGTTTCTATGAGTTCGTGTCAGGTTGTTGACGCTCATAGTTGTGTAGACCACTTGTTGGTTTTCTGCTAATATTTGCTAATCAATTATATACTTGCTCTCTCAGAATGTTTTATGATAGGGTGCATGTTTGATATTTTTTTAATATAAAAGCTGCATTTTAGTTTAGTCTCATATCATCTCTTTTAATTGAATATTGCTCTATTTTAAAGGTTATAAAACTTCTTTCTTAATTTATACTAAATTTAGAAGGTGCATATCATTTGTATACCTTATTGGTCCCTCATGCTCATGTAGGATGAAAAGAAGTAAAAAATCAAGTATTTTTCTGCTGCAAATATATATTTCCTTACCTATGGACTAGTTGATCCACGGAAATCGAGGGACACGATTTCTTAAAGCTCTAAATTTAAATCAAGTTTTCAAACATAAACATATGTGTCTTTTACGAAATTAAGCGCAGGGTTGGTTTTGCCTGAACGTCTGCAGTTGTCCTCTACACGGCGTGGCATCACGACACGTATTTTCTCTTACTCTGATATTATGCAAATATTGAGAAAATGTGGGTCGTGACAGTTGGTATCAGAGGGAGGTTGATCGGGTTGCTGGGAAATTCTGGTTGGCCCGATTAACCTCTTGGTGAGAACGTTATTAATTGCATACACCCACCGATGAGTCATCGGTAGATCTCGGCTGAAGCGTGGGCACTACACTCATAAGCATGAAAGAAGTATACGGGACATATTATGTTGTATGAGATGCATAATATGTGTCTGTATATGGATCACCATAGGTGACAACATGCAACTGTTATGTAGTATGGGATGCATAACGTAGGTCGCATGCGTGTCCATTAGTTTTCTTTTTTTTGTTACATGCGATAATATGTAGTATGAGATGCATAAGATCGCATGTGTACGCCACTCATAGCATGCATTAAGGCCTTTCTTAGACTGCATAACACTGTATGCATTGCAAAACATTGCATAAGCACGCGTGCCAAGCCAGAGATCTACATGATGACACATGTACACTCACGGTTTTAAAAGAAGGATGTTAAACCTTCATGTATTCGGGAGAGGTGCACGAGGGATTCAGGGGTGATGATTTATCATCCTGAGTAAAAGCAAAATATCATATATAAAACTTTTCCCAGAGCAAGGTAGTAGCAAGAGCAAGCGTTGGTATGTCTTCTCTTCCTAGAGGGTTGAGTCCAGTTTTTGATAGGCTGTTTGTTCTTGTCCTCCTTAGATATGGCTCCAAAGCGTCAGCCCGTGAGACCTGTACCCCCATCTGAGGGTGAGTTGTCAGGTGCACATAACGAGGCTAGGTTGGAGGAGTTGCGTCTTAGCAATGAGACGTTGACTGCCACTCAGCATCAGCAACCGGTGACGAGTCAGCCGGAGGCCATCCGTCCTGCACCCCTCGTTCCCCCTGTAGTGTTGCCGCCAGAGATGAACTTTATTTTGCACTTTCAGAGGCTAGGACCCCCGACCTACGATGGGAGGGCAGACTTTATGGCACTTGATGATTGAATCCTAGCGATGGAGGATATGTTCTCATACTTCGGTGTTTCTGTTGACCAGAAGGTGATTGTCGCAGCCTTTCAGCTGAAGGGTCTGGCGAAGACTTGGTGGATTAGAGAAAAAGAAGCTCTTGCAGAAGGTTGCTCGTGGGAGCAATTTAAGAGGATGTTGTTGAAGAAATTTTTGCCTTCTGTTGAGCAGGATCATCTGATGAATAACTTCCCGCATTTGAAGCAAAGACAACTCACAGTAGGTGAGTACGAGGTTGAGTTCAGCAAACTGAGCAGATTCGCCCCAGTTTTAGTTGCCACTGAGGAAAGTAGGGTGAAGAGGTTTCTAGGAGGTCTCCGCAGTGAGGTCCAGCAGTTAGCTAGTGCTTACCGGTCCGTGAGCTTTGTAGATGCGGTGGAGGCCGCGTTGAAGGTCGAGGCGAATGAGAATGCTAAGAATAGAGGAATGGAATTAAGAAAGGAGAAGAGAAAAGCTGGCGATGGAGGCAACCTTGCTCTAGGTAAGAAGGGCAAAGTGGTGTGCAGTTTCTGCGGCCGTGCGGGCCATCCTTTCGAAAGGTGTTTCAAGAGGCAGGGTGCGCAAAAGCAGCTTCAGGTGATGGCGATCCAGGGTACTCCTTGGAAGGATCTTGCTTGTGCTACGTGTAAGCGGAAGGGGCATGATGATGCCCATTGCTGGTTGAAGGATATGCAATGCCACTGATGCGGGCAAAAGGGTCATCTGAAATACCATTGTCCGATATCCCAGCCCGCAGGCCAGTCGATTGCTCTTCGGGCCTTGCCGCCACCGCCGCAGCAGCAGCAGTTGGAGTGAGGAAAGGCTAAGCTCAACGCAGTGACCAAGGAAGAAGCTCAGTGTTCAACCCAGGTGATTTCTGTTGGGTTTTCCTTAAGCATCATTCAAAATGATGACAACATATCTAATATACGCAGCTGAATAAACTAATAACTAGAACAACCCAAAAGAGTTCGGATCTTGCGATTTCATGATTCAAGAAATGAATAAAAGCATCACAATGCAATAAATAAATTTATACCTGAAGGGGGTTAAGATTAAACTCAACCGAGATGCTCCAATGGCAGGAATCTGAGTTCCTAGCGCTGAAATAGGTCAGCACCTCTACAGGAAATCCACACGAGTGCTGGAGAACCTTAGTATCTTGTCGCACAAGATCTAGGTCAAAGAAGAACTGCTCTCTTTATCTCCCACGGACTGCTAGATCCGACAACGGGGAGAGGAAGAGGCGGCGGCGAAGGAGGGAGAAGAACGGAACTCTTCCATCAAAAATATTTCAGTCGGAACACTTCCGCCGCTATTTTTCTCTCACAAAATTAGGTCAGCAAAAGGAACCGCGCACTTAGGATGAAAGAATCGTATTCTTTTATATCCCCTTGCGTTCGACGAATTGGCAACCGTTCGTCGAACGCAGTATAATTGTCGTTCGTCGAACGCAATATAATTGATGTTCGTCGAACGCAGTATACTGCCCGCTCGACGAACGCGCTACGCTAGCCGTTCGTCGAACGCAGTATACTTCAGTCGTCTCAGCGGTCGACGAATGTCGTCCCAGCGGATTGGTGAATGCCGTCCCAGCGGTTGACGAATGCCGTCTCAGCGGATTGGCGAATGCCATCCCAGCGATTGACGAATGTCGTCTCAGCGGATTGGCGAATGCCGTCCCAGCGGTTGACGAATGTCGTCTCAGCGGATTGGCGAATGCCGTCCCAGCGGTTGACGAATGCCGTCTCAGCGGATTGGCTCTTTTTCACGGGAAACAATTTCTCGAGAAAAACCAAGCCAACACAAATCATCCTCCAATTTCTCTTAGCACTATTATGTGCGAACCTATAGGCTCATATTGCGTTGGCAGTAAGACTAATTGTTGATTTCTTTGAGATCACTGTAGAAACTCCAACAGTCTCCCACTTGATCACAAAGTGTCAACAAAAGTCTCACAAACAATGAGCGGCATCTAGCAATACATCATTGCTACCCAAGCAATAAGAGTTTATAACTCAACAAGCCTGTCATGACCAATGTATCAGTGTTGTCATGTCCCTTTGTCCCTTACATCCGGATAGAACTAGAGGCATGGACCGTGTCACCCTCGTTATTGTTCAGTCCCAGTTTCCTGATCTAGAATAGACTGACAAAATTGGTGAGCTCAATATCATATATTGACTCAACCAAACATGACCATGCATTTTTAGTCTCATTCCATCAAGGGGCCCATGGATGTAACTCCTGTCATAAAGGAGGACAAATTCCATTTCTGCTCACACACGAACATCCAAATGATTCGTAACATACCCAACAACCACCCTTATCGTCAACCTTTCTTAAGAGAAGACTTTAGATGGCATCAAAGTATGCTCTTCCTCACCTGATGAATGCTGTGACTTCAGGTCAAATGACCACAAACACCATTGTCACTTGAGACCTACTTGTGACACATTTATATAACAATCCACAAAGTAGTCTCACGGTGGGTCTGTCCAGTACAACTTGTTCCTAACAAGTACCCATGTGATGACTTGATATCACAATATCATGACCTGTGAGAACCGGTCATCAGTCAACGCACATGCTAGTCTTATGGTCTCATCCTTGCCCTAATTTCTAGGATGATACCTCGACCAGGGACCATTTAAGAATGAAGCTATATTTAAACATAGGCCCTCACATTCAAGTCATGTACTTGAATTCCTATGAAAGCAAACATTCTAAGGGCATTTATTATGCTAATTAATCTAACAGTAGAAACATTTGACATAATAAAAGAACTTGTCAGAGATGTAAAATAAAACATAAAGTACTTTATCCATCACATGAACAATCAACAATCGACAAATACAATCCACAAGACTCCCATTAGAGACGATCATTCAGGTATCTAATACCCATTGATCTAGTATGATCATCGTGCTTTCTCTGTGCAAGAGGCTTCGTTAGTGGATCCACAATATTTTCTTCAGTCGGTACTCTACATATGCTCACATCTCCTCGATCGACAATCTCTCGAATAAGATGGAACCGCCGAAGTATGTGATTGGAGCGCTGATGAGATCTAGGTTCCTTAGCTTGTGCAATAGCACCGTTGTTGTCACAGTAGAGAACTATGGGATCAACAATGCTAGGAACTACACCAAGCTCGCTGATGAATTTCCTAATCCACACAGCCTCCTTTGCCGCATTTGCAGCAGCAATATACTCGGCTTCTGTCGTAGAATCAGCAACTGTCTCCTGCTTGGAACTCTTCCAGCTTACAGCTCCTCCATTAAGGCAAAATACAAAGCTTGATTGGGACTTTGAATCATCCCCATCAGTTTGGAAGCTTGCATCCGTATAACCATTTACACTGAGCTCTTCCTCTCCACCATACACCAAAAATAAATCCTTAGTCCTTCTTAAGTACTTCAGGATATTCTTGACGACTATCCAGTGACCATCACCTGGATCAGACTGATACCTGCTCGTCATGCTCAAAGCATAAGAGACATCGGGTCGAGTACATAACATTGCGTACATGATTGATCCGATTGCCGAAGCATATGGAATCAACTTCATGCGGTCCTTATCTTCCAAAAATTTTGGACACTGGTCCTTAGAGAGACTCACACCATGTGACATGGGTAAGAATCCTTTCTTGGACTCAAGCATGTTGAACCGTTTCAACACCTTCTCAATGTATGTACTCTGGGTCAAACCCAGCAACTTCTTCGATCTATCTCTATAGATCTTAATACCAAGTATGTAAGTCGCCTCACCCAAGTCCTTCATAGAAAACAGTCCCCTAGCATGTTCTTAACAGCTTGCAGGGTTGGAATGTCATTTTCGATCAATAGTATGTCATCCACATACAATATCAGGAAAACGACAATGCTCCCACTAGTCCTCTTGTAAACACAAGGTTCATCCTCGTTCTTGATGAAACCAAACTCTTTGATTTTCTCATCAAAATGAAGATTCCAACTTCGAGAAGCTTGTTTCAATCCATAAATGGATCGATTCAACTTGCATATTTTAGTGGCTTCACTTGGAGATTCAAAACCCTCGGGTTGTGTCATGTACACTTCCACAAGGAGGTTTCCATTAAGGAAAGCCGTTTTGATATCCATTTGCCAGATCTCGTAGTCATAATACGCAGCAATATCAAGTAGAATTTTAATGGATTTGACCATGCTACAGGGGAAAAAGTTTCATCATAGTCAACACCATGAATTTGCCTGAAACCTTTAGCCACCAGCCGGCCTTTGAATGTCTGTACATTCCCATCCATGTCGGTCTTCTTCTTGAAGACCCACTTGCACCCTATGGGTCGTACCCCTTTAGGTGGTTCCACCAAGTCACAAACTTGGTTTACATACATGGAGTCCATTTCAGATTTCATGGCTTCAAGCCACTTCTCAGAGTCATGTCCACACATAGCCTCTTGATAGGTTGCAGGCTCATCATCATGATCCATGAGCAACACATTACCGATTTGAGACACGAGAAATCCATATCTCTCAGGCTCAAATCTTGGCCTATCAGATCTACGCCAGACTTGTGTTTCTTGAGCAGGCTCTCTAGCTACAACAACTTGTTGTCCTTGCTCAGGTTCTAAAATCGGTTCAACTATTGTTTGTGGTTCTTGAACTTCCTCAAGTTCCACCTTTGCAGTCTTTCTGGATAAGAACTCTTTCTCCAAAAAGACGTCAGTCCTTGCGAAAAACACTTTGCCCTCAGACGGTAGGTAGAAATAGTATCTTTTGGTTTTCCTGGGATACCCCACTATATAACACTTATCTGACTTGGGTACCAGCTTGTCAGGCATTTGACGTCGTACGTATGCCTCACATCCCCAAATCTTAATAAAAGATATACTAGGACGCTTCCCAGTCCATATCTCAAATGGTGTCTTTAGAACCGTTTTGGTTGGAGCATGATTTAATGTGAAGGCAGTAGTCTCTAAAGCAAATCCCCAAAAGGAAACAGGCAAATCTGCATGACTCATCATCGACCGTACCATGTCTAGCAAAGTACGATTCCTCCTCTCAGACACACCATTATGTTGTGGTGTTTCGGGCGGAGTGAGCTGTGATGCAATACCACAATCTCTCAGATGATCATGAAACTCATGACTCAGATATTCGCCACCTCGATCAGATCAGAGTTCTTTTATCCTTTTTCCCAGTTGGTTCTCTACTTCATTTTTAAACTCTTTGAACTTTTCAAAGGTTTCAGATTTGTTCTTCATAAGAAACACGTATCCGTATCTACTGAAATCATCAGTGAATGTAGCGAAGTAGTAGTACCCACCTCTAGCCATAGAACTCATGGGTCCGCATACATCACTATGTATGATACCCAAAAGATCATTAGCCTTCTCACTACAACTCGTGAAAGGGGCTTTTGTCATCTTGCCTAATAAACATGACTCATATCTCTCAAATGATTCATAATCAAATGAGTCCAATAATCCATCTTTATGGAGCTTGGATATGCATTTCTCATTTATATGGCCTAGACGACAGTGCCAGAGATATGTTGGATTAGAGTCATTAGTTTTTAGTCGTTTGGTATTTTCTATGTTATAGATTGGATGATTTATGTTCAAAACATACAAATCATTAAACATTTGAGCAACGCCATAACAAACATCATTCTTGTAGATAGAACAACAATTGTTCTTAATAACAAAAGTAAAACCAATCATGTCCAAACATGAAATAGAAATGATGTTTTTAGTTATAGCAGGAACGAAATAACAATTATCAAGTTCAATAATAAGCCCAATGGGCAAGGAAAGACGATACAATCCTACGGCAACGACAGCAACTCTTGCTCCATTTCCAACGCGCAGGTCCACCTCTCCTTTACCCAGCAGTCTTCTCCTTGTTAGTTCCTGCACATTCGTACAAATGTGAGAACCGCATCCGGTATCCAATACCCAAGATGAAGGAGCAGACAGGTTAATTTCTATAACATAAATACCTGAAGTGGAAGTCACACTTCCCTTCTTCTTAAGATCCTCGATGTAGATGGGACATTTCCTCCTCCAATGCCCCGCCTTACCGCAATGGTGGCAATTGCCTTCTTTAGCTAATCCCTTCTTTTTCAGTGTTGAAGACTTGGGATCCAAGCTAGTCTTAGGTCCCACCTTAAACTTCCTAAATCCCTTGGCCTTGCCCATGCTTTTATGCATCATCAGTATGGGGCTAGCAGGCTTGGTCTTCTTCATGTTGTTCTCGGCAGTTCTTAACATGCCTAGGAGCTCGGGCAATGTCTTATCTATCTCATTCATGTTATAGTTTAAGACAAAATGCTCGTAACTGTCTGGCAACGATTGCAGGATCAGATCAATAGCCAACTCTTGGCTTAAAGGAAACCCCAATCTCTGAAGGTTCTCAATGTACCCAATCATTTTAAGTACATGAGTTCCCACTGGATCTCTTGCTCCCATTTTACACTAAAATAAAGCCTTAGTGACATCGAACCTCTCTTGCCGAGCCTGCCCTTGAAATATTTTCTTCAGGTGCTCGATAAGCTCAAAGCCACACATGGTCTCATGTTGCTTCTGAAGCTCAGAGGTCATGGTAGCGAGCATGAGGCATTCGACATCAAGGGATTCATCCTGGTACTTCTTATAAGCATCCTTTTCGGCACGGGACGTGTTCCCGGTCGGCTCTGGTGGGGGATCCTCTTCCAAGATATAGAGCTTACGCTCTTGCTTGAGAACAATTCTCAAGTTTCTATACCAGTCGAGGAAGTTCGTCCCATTGAGCTTGTCCTTCTCAAGGATAGTTCTCAGGGACAACGTGGAGTGCGATGTATTTGCCATGAATTTCTACAATGAATTTGCAAAAACATTTTAGTACTATGTTTCAAAATACAACTTTTATTAAACTCCCACTATTTTATTCAAATTGATAACCCTTAATATCAATTCGGAGAGTTTATGCGAGCTACTCTCTTAGTGGACAAGATCCGTATTTCACCAACACAACGAGTCCGCTTTGGCGTTCCTCTCATAATGCGGTCATTTAGGCAGGCAACACTTGCCAATTGCATCACTATGCAACTCTTGTATGGTTGGTGAATAACTCTTTATTCGCATCCATCATATGGTGCATGCCAACCCAATGCTTCTAGGCACTCAACTTTTGAGGTCACCTAGTTAAGTTGGACCCGATGTCGACAGTGGGATATCACAATTATCCGCTCGCACCCTTACCAAGATAGATTAGTGCACCTTGCTTTGGCAAGCCCACATTTCATCGATCGAGGAAGGAAGAGTATCATCCATCGGAAAGCATCCGTATACTTAATATTGGATATGAGATTTTATATAAAATTGATTAACAATTAATCAATGCGCACTTAAACAAAATTACAACAATCACAACCAAAAACATCCTAGAAGTGCACAAAACAAAATTATCAACGCTTGATAAAAATGGCTAAATCTGAGCATTTAGAACATTTCTAAATCTCCAGATTTACATGCATTTAACACAGGCACAAACAACTCCACTTATGCAGTAGACAAGCTCGTCTCTCAATGTTAGATTCAAAATCTAAGACATTTGGTTTCACAAACAATTAGAGGGACAGTTACTGCACAGGAGAAACAATTTCTGAAACAATGAAATCGCAATTTCTGAAAGCAGATTTCTGAAATCAATTTCAGAACAAATTTCTGAAAACAAATTCTGAAATCCACTTCAGAACAAATTTCTGAAAACAGATTTCTGAAAACAAATTTCTGAAATCAATTTCAGAACAAATTTCTGAAAACAATTTCTTAAAAACTTTCTGAAAACTATTTCAGAACAATTTCTAAAAACACATTTCAGAAAACTAAAACCATTTCAGAAAACCTAGCTCTGATACCACTGTTGGGTTTTCCTTAAGCATCATTCAAAATGATGACATCATATCTAATATGCGCAGCGGAATAAACTAATAACTAGAACAACCCAAAAGAGTTCGGATCTTGCGATTTCATGATTCAAGAAATGAATAAAAGCATCACAATGCAATAAATAAATTTATACCTGAAGGGGGTTAAGATTAAACTCAACCGAGATGCTCCAATGGCAGGAATCTGAGTTCCTAGCGCTGAAATAGGTCAGCACCTCTACAGGAAATCCACACGAGTGCTAAAGAACCCTAGTATCTTGTCACACAAGATCTAGGTCAGAGAAGAACTGCTCTCTTTATCTCCCACGGACTGCTAGATCTGACAACGGGGAGAGGAAGCGGCGGCGGCGGTGGAGGGAGAAGAACGGAACTCTTCCGTCAAAAATATTTCAGTCGGAACACTTTCACCGCTATTTTTCTCTCGCAAAATTAGGTCAGCAAAAGGAACCGCGCACTTAGGATAAAAGAATCGTATTCTTTTATATCCCTTGCGTTCGACGAATTGGCAACCATTCGTCGAACGCAGTATAATTGCTGTTCGTCGAACGCAATATAATTGTCGTTCGTCGAATGCAGTATACTGCCCGCTCGACGAACGCGCTACGCTAGCCGTTCGTCGAACGCAGTATACTTCAGCCGTCTCAGCGGTCGACGAATGCCGTCCCAGCGGATTGGCGAATGCCGTCCCAGCGGTTGGCGAATGCCGTCTCAGCGGATTGGCGAATGCCGTCCCAGCGGCTGACGAATGTCGTCTCAGCGGATTGGCGAATGCCGTCCCAGTGGTTGACGAATGTCGTCTCAGCGGATTGGCTCTTTTTCACGGGAAACAATTTCTCGAGAAAAACTAAGCCAACACAAATCATCCTTCAATTTCTCTTAGCATTATTATGTGCGACCCTATAGGCTCATATTGCGTTGGCAGTAAGACTAATTGTTGATTGCTTTGAGATCACCATAGAAACTCCAACAATTTCAGGTTAGTTTTTGGCTTAATTGTTAATTAGCATTTGTATTTTGTATTTTGGCTGCTCGTTATATATATCTTCATGATGATTGAATAAGCGAGTTTAAGGTAAGAAATTGTTGGGCGCGTGTCCTCTTCGATTCTGGTGCCACTCATCCTTCGTGGATAGGAAGTTTGTAGATCGTCATCGCTGGGCCATCGACCGAGTTGGCGTTCTGCTTTGCGTTAAGTTTCCGTCGGGTGATTCGACGGTGTCGGGCCAGTGTATCGAGAGGTGTCTAATTCTTCTAGAGGGATTCCTAGCTTATGCAGATTTGAAAGTGCTGGATTTGGAGGACTTTGACGTGATCTTGGGTATGGATTGTCTATCCAGGTATGGCGCTGTCATCCAGTGCAAGGCAAAGAGTTTAGATTTCCTAGTGGATAATGGACAACCCAGGAGTGTGTTTGGTTTCCCACGTCAAGACTCCTTGATCATTTCTGTGTTATGTGCTCAGGAATTCTCAGAGTTCGGTGGTGGTGTTTGCCTTGTTTCCTTTCTGGATGCTGCCCGTGAGCTGCCTTGTATCGAAGACATATATGTGGTGCAAGAGTTTCCAGATGTTTTTCCTGATAGCCTTCCTGGTCTCCCTCCTGTGAGAGAGGTGGAGTTTGTGATAGATCTTGAGTCAGGTACTCGGCCAATAGCGAAGGCACCTTATCGTATGGCACCACGTGAGTTAGAGGAGTTGCGTGCTCAATTATGAGTTGTTGCATTGTGGTTTTATTAGGCCTAGTTCTTCGCCTTGGGGTGCTCCTGTCTTGTTTGTGAAGAAGAAGGATGGTTCGATGAGATTGTGTATCGATTATCGGTAGTTGAGTAAAGTGACGATCAAGAATAGATACCCGTTGCCGCGGATTGATGATCTGTTTGACCAATTGCGAGGTAGCTGTGTATTTTCGAAGATCAATCTTCATTCAGTCTACCATCAAATGAGAATACGTGAGTCGGATGTGCCGCGAACTGCTTTTCGTTCCTGTTATGGGCACTTTGAATTCTTGGTGATGTCCTTTGGGTTGACTAATGCATCATCTGTTTTTATGGATATGATGAATAAGGTATTCAAGGATTACCTGGATCAGTTTGTGGTTGTATTCATCGATGACGTGCTGGTGTATTCTCAGAGTGCTTCAGAGCATGCTCGACATTTGCGTTTGGTTCTTTCGACTTTGAGGGAGCATGAGTTGTACGCGAAATTGAGCAAGTGCGAGTTTTGGCTTTCTCAGGTATCTTTCCTAGGTCATGTGGTGAACAAGGATGGTATATTTGTGGACCCAGCAAAGATTGTCGCTGTTTTGGATTGGAAAAGACCGACAACGCCTAAGGAAATAAGGAGTTTCTTAGGGTTGGCGAGTTATTATCGCAGGTTTGTGCAAGGATTTTCAGTTCTGTCTGCACCTTTGACTAAGCTTACGCAGAAGAGCGCAATTTTTATTTGGAGTGATAGTGTGAGGAAGCTTTTCAAGATTTGTAAAAGAGGTTATGTTCTGCCCCAGTCTTGACTTTGCCTACTGAGGGAGTTGAGTTTGTAGTTTATGTTGACGCATCTCAAGTTGGGCTTGGCTGCATTATGATGCAAGAAGGCAGAGTAATTGCTTATGGGTCCAGACAGTTGAAGGTTCATGAAAGGAATTACCCTACGCATGATTTGGAGTTCGCAGTTGTCATTTATGCTTTGAAGCTGTGGAGACATCTGTTGTATGGAGTGTCATGCAAGATCCATTCAGACTATAAGAGTTTGATTTATGTGTTTTCTCGGAAAGAATTGAATTTGCGCTAGCGTCGGTGGATGAAGTATGTTGCAGACTATAATGTGGATATCTTATATCACCCTGGCAAGGCGAATGTAGTGGCAGATGCAGTAAGTAGAAAGTTTGCTTCTGTTTTCAGCCTCTCTGTGCAGTCGCTAGTGGAGGAGTTTCATTGGATGAGCATAGTGGTGAAGTCCAAGGATGGACCGTCTAGTATGGAAGTTGAAGAACCCTTCTGGATTATGCTGGCAAAGTTGCATCAGAAGGATGATCCTGATTTGCAACACCTCCATGGTAGAGCCGAGAAAGTTGAGTTGTCGGATTTCTTGATCGATGAGGAAGGTACCTTGAAGTACCGTGGTAGGTTTTGTATTCCCGCTGTGGGAGAGATTCGAGCGAAGATTTGCGAGGAAGCTCATGATTCCAGTCTTGCATATCATCCTGGTTCTACGAAGATGTACCACGATTTGAAGCAGATCGTCTGGTGGTCAGGCATGAAGAATGTGTTGGGTATTGTGTCCACAATCACCTAGATTTGAAGATGTCCCCTAGTGAACTAAAATAAATTGAGTATGTATTTGATGATTTCTGTTTAGATGTGTTATGACAGGTCTTAATGCTAAGTGCACACCAAAGTCAGGTTGCAATGGATCACCAAACACAGTTCTAGACAATGTAATCCCTCATTGTATAGAACAAAGTGTTGGTCCATGTGTAATCTCTCTTTTGAGGTGCACTTCATATACTCATAACTGAAGGCTTTCAAGGTTGAGGAGTGGAGCAGGTTTTCAGAAGAAAAGAAAAATTCTGCTGAGTCAATTCGTCGAGATGACTCGGGTCATTCCGACGAATCCAGACGAATCCAGGCAGAAGACCTTTGTCTTGGTTTAGTAGAAAAATCTACAGCTAAGTCCATTCGTCGAGATGACTCGGGTCATTCCGACGAATTCCGACGAATGCTGACAGAGGTCATTTTGGCTGGGTTGTGAAGAAAATTCTGCAGCTAAGTCAATTCGTCGGATGTTCTGGTAAACTCCCGACGAATCCCGACGAATGGTAACATAAAGTGTTTTTCACGGGTTGTTCAGTGTTTCCCTGTGGCCAAGTCAATTCGTCGGATGTTCACGTGAAGTCTCGACGAATGACGGACAGACATATTTCAAATCTTCGTTTCGTTTTCGAAAATTAGGGTTAGCCACCATGAACAGTACACGTGTCGCCTCTTCCTTCATTGTCGCACGAGCCGTTGAAGTCCTCCCTATAAATAAATCCTTATTTTAGGGCAAGGGGATCAATCTTAAAAAAATCGATCTAAAATCTCTCTTCAGCCGACAGTTCAGAAAAGATAAAGCTAAAAGTCGATCTCCTTTCTCTTTTGCTGAACAAGAATTCTGAGACCTAACATTTGCTGCTCAAGATCCTTTCTCTATTGTTGTTAGAGATTTCTCAGAAGAAGGCCTTTGATCTTATTGTTGCTCTCATTATTGAAGATTCTTTCAAGTAAGTCAAAGGGCCTATTCAGATCTGGTTAGCCAAGTCTTCTCTCTTCCACATCTTTCAAGTGCCAAGCTTTCTTTCAAGGTTGAGAAGAAGACTCAGTTTTCAAGATCTGAAGTTAATCTCTTTAGAGGTTAAGAAGAAGTATTTTGTTTCAATATCTTTTCTTTTGTAGGAGTTTTCACTCCGAGATTATTTGTAGGAGTTGTTTACTCCGAGGTGTAGGAGTTGTTATACTCCGAGTTGTAGGAGTGGTATACTCCGAGTTGTAGGAGTTTTGACTCCGAGGTATAAGATTAGTTATAATCTGAGATTGGTGAAGTAGCCGAGTCTAGCCTCGAAGTGCTAGATAGGCGAGGCGGGAAAGAGGACTACCCACATCGGGGAACCTCTATAAAATCCTTGTGTCTGTGCTGTGTTTGATTATTTGTTTTTCTGTGTTAAATTTTTAATTCCGCATAAAGACATAGAATCCACCTATTCACCCCCCTCTAGGTGATTTAGGCCGCAACTAGATACTTTCAATTGGTATCAGAGGTAGGTTGTTCGCTATAAGGCTAACACCTTGAACAAGATCTCCTCATCTAGTTGTTAAAGCAATTATGTCTGGAATGGATAAGGCCAAGGATTCCGTCAAGTTGCCAGTCTGCACCAAAGAGAACTTTCCTATGTGGAAGGAAAGAGTAAGATTCTACATGGAAGCTGCTGACCCAAGAATCTTTCAGATCGTGGAAGAAGGTCCCCATATTCCGATGAAACCATCTTCAATAAACTCCACCATCATGATCCCGAAGAAGATGTTGGAACTGAACAAAGATGAGATCGCTCTAGTGGCCCTAGACAAGAAAGCAAAGAATATCATAGCAGGTGCAGTTGATGATTCCATGTTACAAAATCTGCTTCACTGCAAGTCTGCTAAAGAAATGTGGGTTTCTCTAGTTGTTCTGATGGAAGGGACCGAAGAAGTGAGGGATGACCGAAGATCGTTGCTGAACCAAGAATACGAAGCATTCAAGCAAGATCCAAGAGACTCCATTTCTGACACCTACGAGAAGTTCTTCAAGATCGTAAATGGTCTTAGGAACTATGATCGAGAATTCACAACTGGCGAACTAAATGACAAATTCCTGAGATCCCTGACGAAAGAATGGGACACCAAGGTTATAGCCATCAGAGAATTCGGAAAGCTAGGAACCACGGAGCCACAAATGCTGTTTGGTAAGCTCTTGTCCCATGAGTTGAAGTTGAACTCCCGCAAAGCTGAAGAAGAGGGGATCAAGGCCTCTGGAAGGGAGAAGTCCTCCGCTCTGAAAGCTGAAAGCTCAAGAAAGGACAAGACTCTCCCACCTGTCAGGAGATCATCTTCTGATGAGGATGAATCTAATGCCAGCCCCTCTGGTTCAGAGTTGTCTGATGGAGAATTTTCTCTGCTCTCCAAGCAATTCAAAAGACTTCTGAATAAAAGAAAGCAGAAGAGAGGCCAATCCACTGCATTTGATCACAGAAGATCAAGACGTGATGGTGATCATCACAAGAAGGACTACAATAATGACAGGTATAAATCTAAACCGAACAAATATGATTCCACTGACATTATTTGCTATTGCTACAATAAGCCAGGACACGTGATAGCCGAGTGTCCATACAAAAAGAAAGAAGGATCAAAGAAGGAAGAAAAGAGAACCTTTAAAGGAAAGAAGAAGGAAAAGAGCCTCCTCGCTAAAAAGGCCAAGACTCTGAGCGACAGTGACTCTGATGCGTCAAGCTCAGATGAAGAAGCCTACTTTGGGCTAATGGCACATCTAGACGAAGAAATAGGCGACTCCTCTTATAAGGGGAAGGTAAACTCTCATACCCCTCTGTCTGCTTCTGAAGATGAGACTGCATCCGTAGCAAATGAAGGCTACTCCTCAGAGGAGGACTCTAAGTTAATAACTCAGTATGAAGCTCTTGTGAAAGGATTTGACAAGTGCCGCAAGGTCGTCAAATCCAAGTCAAAAGAAATTGAATCTCTCAAGACAGTGGAATTAGCTTTGAGGGAGGAAGTTGAACAATTAACTCATCTCAAAGATGAAATCCAACTCTTGAAAGACGAACTGAAAAGCTCCACTGAGTTGTTGAATCTAAAGGAGAAAACTATAAATGAACTAGAAGATAAGTTGAAGGCGGAAAGGAAGCTCGTAGAAAGCTTCTCGAAGCCTAAGACTATTCTTCCACTCATTGATAGGTTTTCTGCTCCTGCGAAGGGTAGTGGAATTGGTCATAAGGCCGAAAGTAGTAAGGCTGCTGAGAAAAGAGCCGTGAAAGGGAAGGGAACTGCTAATCAAAGTCAACCTTCATTCAGGAAGGTCATTTTTCCATCAAACCCGTTTGACTTTGATTCATCCTACGGTCATTTTGCTAGACCAACACACGTTGAACCTAGTAATAAATATCAAGGATGGAGCTTTCCCCGAAACTTTGACGTCTCTCCATTCAAAGCTCCTCATGAAGAAATAATTCTCAAAGATCATGGTCCGTTTGTTCACGGACCAGCTCATAAGAAGACACCAAAAATTAAAACGATTGCACCCAAATCTGTTGAGAAGAAGTTGGAGCCATGTGTGTGCTGTCACCATGAGCCCCCCACTTCTAAGAAAGCTCCTACTAAGAAAGTCACTCCTGTTGCACCTCACGTTCAAAAAGTAAAACAGGAGACAAAGAGAAGGTACAATCGGTTCGATTGTTGGTGTTGTGGCAAGGTTGGTCACTTTGCCATAGATTGTTGGATTAATCCGAGAAATGTCACGACTCCACGGATTAACAATGCAAGAATGACCCCTCGCAATGTTAACATTCCAAGTGGCGGTCATCTAACAAGAAGCCAAGGACCCAAATCGGTTTGGGTTCCTAAGGGCAATTGATTGTTGATTGCAGGTATGTCCAAAGGCCAATACAAATCCAATATGGTACTTGGACAGTGGTTGTTCACGGCACATGACCGGAACAAGAAGCCTACTACAAGAGTATGCCCCGGTGAAAGATGGTCCAAAAGTTATTTTTGGCGGATCTGATCGGGGAATCACAAAAGGCTACGGTATGATCACAAATGGTATAGTCTCTTTCACAGACGTGGCTTATGTTAAAGGATTACAACAGAATCTCATTAGCATAAGTCAACTTTGTGACAAATGCTATATGGTAGAATTCTACAAGGACAAGTGCTTGATAAAGTCGTCTGATACGTCAGAAACTATTTTAACAGGCACTCGGAGTAGAAATATTTTTTTGTTTAAATTTTCTATGTTTAGACTCTTCTACACCAGTGTGCTTTTTAGCAAAAGATAGTGCATCTCTTTGTGACCAGTGGCACAAGAGACTAGCACATATAAATTTCAAAACTATAAGTATGTTATTTTCTCAAAATTTAGTTCGCGATGCTCCTGATGTTAAGTGCATTAAAGAGAGACCGTGTCATGCATGCCAAATGGGTAAGCAGACTCAGGCAACCTTTAAAAGCATTATTGGCAAAGAATCTAACAGATGTTTATATCTGCTCCATATGGACTTGTTTGGTCCCATGCCAATCAGAAGTATAGGAGGTAAGTCTTATACGTTGGTTGTTGTTGATGACTACTCACGCTTTGCTTGGGTATTCTTTCTGAAACACAAGTCAGACACCCTTGCTTCTTTCACCACATTCGTCAAGCAAATCCAGAATGAATTAGAATGTTCTGTGGTCAAAATCAGAAGTGATCATGGTACAGAGTTCAAAACTGGAGCTATGACTGAATTTTGTGAAAGCCTAGGTATCTTTCATGAGTTTTCCTCTCCCCGTACTCCACAACAGAATGGAGTAGCTGAAAGAAAGAATAGAATGCTCATAGAGGCCTGCAGAACAATGTTGAGTGATTCTTCACTACCAGAGTACTTCTGGGCTGAAGGCATCAACACTGCTTGCCACGTGCAAAACAGAGCACTAATCAACAAGAACCATCATAAGACTCCTTGAACTTTTGAAGGGCAAGAAACCAACCCTGTCTTATTTTAGAATCTTTGGCAGTAAGTGTTTTGTACTTAATAACGGGAAATATTACAAAACTAAATTTAGTGAAAAATATTTCGAAGATATTTTTGTAGGTTATAGTAGTCATAGTAAGGCATATATGATTTTCAACAAGAAAACTCTAGTTGTAAAAGAAACTTACAATGTCATATTTGATGAGACGAGTATGCTTCAAAGCAACTCTTCTAGTGTTTTTGTTGAAGATGTAGATGCAAGGTTCAAGGAACTACACCTAGAAGAAACTATAAAGGAAGACACTCCAAAAGCTATTGAAGTAAATGCTCCTTCTACATGTGAGCATGATGACCCTCAGGAAGATGAAGATGTACCTGAAGTGCAGGAACCTCATGGTCATCTAAATGTTGGAATGATCAGACATTTGAGAGATCATCCAGCTGATCAAATCATCGGAGATCCTTCAAGCAGAGTTTTAACTAGAAGAGGTACAACTAACGAAGTTTTACATTTAAGTTTTCTTTCACAGATTGAGCCAAAGAAGTTTGAAGAAGCAAACACCGATCCCTCTTGGATCCTTGCTATGCAAGAGGAGCTCAACCAATTCAAGAGATGTAAAGTTTGGAAGTTGGTACCTAGACCCAAAGGACAGAATGTGATTGGAACCAAATGGATTTACCGGAACAAGCTTGATGAAAAGGGCATCATCACCAAGAACAAAGCAAGACTGGTTGCTCAAGGATATAGGCAAGAAGAAGGGATTGACTTTGATCAGACCTTCGCACCAGTAGCAAGACTTGAAGCCATCAGATTATTTCTGGCTTATGCTGCATATAAGGGCTTTAAGGTTTTCCAGATGGATGTAAAGTCCGCCTTTCTGAATGGAGACCTTAAAGAGGAAGTTTATGTAGCTCAGCCTCCAGGTTTTGTAGATCCTAACTTTTCTGATCATGTATATTATTTACATAAAGCCTTGTATGGTCTCAAACAGGCACCTCGTGCCTGGTATGAGACATTGTCTAAGTTTCTCCTTGAGAACAAATTCACAAGAGGAACAATAGACAAGACATTGTTTCTTAGGGAAGTAAAAGGCGAGATTTTACTAGTGCAAATCTATGTCGACGATATTATATTTGGCTCTACTGATGACAAACTCTGCAAAAAGTTTTCTAACTTGATGCAAGGTAAGTTTGAAATGAGCAGTATGGGAGAGCTGAAATATTTCTTAGGACTCCAGGTGCACTAATCTGAAGATGGAATTTTCATCTCTCAGACGAAGTTCACCAAAGAGCTTCTTAAGAAATTTGGAATGGAGAGTGCAACCTCAATGAGGACTCCAATGGGCTCAAGTATGTCTCTCGACAAGGATGAGAAAGGGAAACCTTTTGATGAAACCAAGTACAGAAGCATAATTGGGTCCTTGCTCTATCTCACTGCTACTAGGCCTGATATAATGTTCTCAACATGTGTTTGTGCCAGGTATCAGGTAAACTGTAAGGAATCTCATTATGCCGCTGCAAAGAGGATTTTGAGATACCTTAAGGGCACACAGAATCTCGGCTTATGGTACCCAAGAAGCAATGATTTTGAACTAATTGGTTTTTCAGACGCTGATTTTGCAGGAAGCAAAGATGATAGGAAGAGCACTTCGGGAACTTGCCAGTTCTTAGGAAAACGGCTCGTCTCCTGGAGCAGCAAGAAGCAAAATTGCGTTGCAATATCGACTGCTGAATCAAAGTATATCTCTGCCGGCAGTTGCTGTGCACAACTTTTGTGGATGAAAAATCAGCTTGAGGACTATAATTTAAAGCTCTCAGAAATCCCCATGTTCTGTGACTCCTCGAGTGCTATTGCCATAGCAAATAATCCCATCTCTCACAGCAGAACAAAGCATATTGAGCTTCGCTACCACTTCATCCGGGAACATGTTGAGAGTAAGGACATAAATTTGTTATATGTTAATACTGACAAACAAATTGCAGATATTTTTACGAAGCCTCTGGAGGAAACCAAATTCAATTTCTTCAAAATGGAACTTGGAATGCTTAACAAGGAATCTTGAAGTTGGGACTGTTGAGATTTCACGAAATTGCACGAGATTTCACATGTTAACTCAGAAAATTTCATGAAGTTTCACGGGTTTTCACGGGACAAATATTACTCTTCTCAATTCATCTCCCGTGGAATCATCTCCCTATTAAATACGGTTTTATCGTCCTACAGGTACGCACTCTACTTCAATTTATATATATATAAAAATCAAAGAAAACATCACGATTTCACGAGAACTTCCGTGATACCTTACCCGACCGTTCGTCTCCTTCTATCGTGATTCCTCTGTTTCTCTTCCGCGGCTTCGACGACATCAATGGCGCCCAAAGCTTCTGGAGGTTTGCATTCAGGGGGAGAGTTGGTGAGAGGCGCCTTCCGCTCAGCTTCAGATGAGTTTCGGAACGTGATTATGATGCTCGATGTCGCCGGGCTCAGTTTTGTCTTAGAAGAGCCGGCTAAAATCCTAGAACAGGACATTCTGGAGTTCTATCGCAATGCCAAAATCTCAAGTCAAGGTAAGAAGATCAAAAGCTCTATTAGGTCTTGCAAAATCATTTTGAAGGCTAGTGGTATCAACCGATTGTTGAGGATGCCTGAAGTTGAATCAGAAGAGTTGTTTGTTGAAGATATTTTCAGAGCCAGAAGATTCTGTGGCATTCTTGATCAAAGCTCCAAAATCAGAAGAAAGTTCATGAATGAAGGAGGTAAGCTTCTGTGTGATATTCTAGGAAAAGTATTATTATGCAAGGTAGGCTCTCATGACTACCTCTCTGAAGAAGCTTTCAAAATTCACACCTCTATAATATGTCGGAAGAATTTCAATTTTGGTGAAGTAATCTTTGAGAAGATTAAAGAAAGTTTTCTTGCTCCAAATTTTGGAAGAATTATCAGTCTGCTTCTGAATAGTAGTAATCCAGATTTTTTCAATCTTGGAAGAGGCATCCCCATCCACCACACAAAGAAGATCAACTCAACCATTTTCTCCAAATGGGAAAGGGTAATTCCCAAGGGCTTAGGGAATGCTGGAGTTAGGGCTGCTGTAAGTGATAATGAGTCCCCTCTGCTTGATGAGCATAGGTCTATTGAAGCAGGGCAATCCTCCAGGGGGAGTGGACTTAGTCCAGCTCCTGCACAAGGCAGAGATGCACATGTTGAGGGGGAGTTTCCAACCCCAAGAGACATTGGTGCAGGAAGTGGTGCTGCAGAAGATGTTCCTCCAAGTGATGCTGATCAAGTACCTCTTGATCCTGTTGATATTGTTGTCCCTGATGCTGATCTTGACATGGAGGGCCCAGAGGATGCTGCTGATTTTGATGAGGCTCCTCAGCTGGAAGATTCAAGGAGATCACCTGCAATGGTTGATTCTCATTCTGAAGATCATGAAATCTTGCCAGACTCTCCTAATGAGCAATCTGAATCTGTGGAGAGGGGCAGCTTTGGTGCCAGGCTGGAGTTGGCTAAGGAGATGTCTCTACTTGAGGGGGAGAAAGACCAGGAAGATATCTTCATGGCTGAATCTGTTCTTCCTGAAGTCTTTCCTTCTGTGCTGCTTTTGCCTCCTCCAGAAGTTCTTGTGGCTAGGAGCACTTCTCCAAGGGCAACTGTGCTTGACAAGCAAGCACAGTCCTTAAGTTTTGTAGCTGATAGAATTTCTCCTGAAGAGGTTGAGACTGGTGATAGCTCTCACTCTTCTTTGCTGAAGTCCATAGCAGGGCTGCTAAAGGTTCAGACTGATCACTTTGATCAGTCTATCAAGCAAGTCTATAAGAAGATTGACTCTGTTGATAGTTCTCTGAAGCAGGAAATGGCTGAGATCAAGCATGAAATGGGAAGATTCAAGAGTGATCAAGAAGCCTGGATGCTAACTGCAGGGAAAGCTTTGAATCATACAAATACAGCAGTTGGGCATGCTCTTACCAACTTGCATCAGGTCAGTGAAGATGTTCTTCATCTCACCTCTGCTCATAAAGTTCTTAATTCTGCTCATGATCAAAGGATCTCTTACTTGGATGATCAAGTTGAAACTCAGCTGAAGAAATTATATACCCTCCTGCATGAAGATGTCATAAAGGGGGAGGAGAGTGTGGTATCCAAGTTAGAAGAAAGTGCAAGCAAAATGAATGATTTGAATGAAAGTGTAGCTACTCAAATGCAAGATCTCAAGGAAAACATCTTACAAAATGTTAAGGATGTGAATTGGTATACTCATGAAGCCCAAAGCTGGCTGTTCAAGGAAGTGGCTGGAATGCTTGGGTTTGCTGTTGTGGATAAAGGGTCATATTTTCCCTCATCAAGTGCTCCAGGACCCAGGGCTCCTAGTTTCTCTCCAAATCCTGTTGAGGATTCTGTTTTTGCTGATGAAGTCATCCCTGCTTCAAATTATCAAGAATTTTGGGATGATTCATTCCCTGTTCAAGATCCTGACAGCTCCTATTTTGCTGAACCCTCTGAGAAGTCATTAAAAAGGAAGCTATTTGCTGATAAGCCATCTGCTAAGAGGTCTAATCCACATAAGAAGTTCAGAGAATTTTATGATAGGCCTCCTCCTAGAAACTTCCAAGAAAGTTGGAGCCCCATCTCCAAAAGTATTGTTCTCTCTGTTTTTGATAGAGTCAGCAATCAGAATGAAAAAGTCAGTGACCATTATAGTTTAGAAGAATGGAGCAAGTTTGAGAAGAGGACAACTGAAAGAAGAATTCACTTCAAGAATGGTGGATCTAAAGAGTCTGCTCCTGATAAATATTGGCCTAAGCCAAAGGCATTCTTTGAGAGAATGGATTCAGAACTGAAGAAGAAAGCTGAGGTAGTGGACAGAATGTTTGCAAAGAAGAAAGGCAAAGGTCATGAATAAGCCGTGCTTATCTGGAATCATGATGTTTTCTTTGCTTATATATATATATATACACATTTCTTTTGTGTTAAGTTAAAACATTCAGTCCTATTCAGTTTTTCCTTATATATTACTGCCTGGGTTGTGCATTCTTATTTAGTATTCTTTCTGTGCAATTCAAGTTAGTGCCTAGGGTTATGACATCTTCAAATAGGGGGAGATTGTTGGGTATTGTGTCCACAATCACCTAGATTTGAAGATGTCCCCTAGTGAACTAAAATGAATTGAGTATGTATTTGATGATTTCTGTTTAGATGTGTTATGACAGGTCTTAATGCTAAGTGCACACCAAAGTCAGGTTGCAATGGATCACCAAACACAGTTCTAGACAATGTAATCCCTCATTGTATAGAACAAAGTGTTGGTCCATGTGTAATCTCTCTTTTGGGGTGCACTTCATATACTCATAACTGAAGGCTTTCAAGGTTGAGGAGTGGAGCAGGTTTTCAGAAGAAAAGAAAAATTCTGCTGAGTCAATTCGTCGAGATGACTCGGGTCATTCCGACGAATCCCGACGAATCCAGACAGAAGACCTTTGTCTTGGTTTAGTAGAAAAATCTGCAGCTAAGTCCATTCGTCGAGATGACTCGGGTCATTCCGACGAATCCCGACGAATGCTGACAGAGGTCATTTTGGCTGGGTTGTGAAGAAAATTCTGCAGCTAAGTCAATTCGTCGGATGTTCTGGTGAACTCCCGACGAATCCCGACGAATGGTAACAGAAAGTGTTTTTCACGGGTTGTTCAGTGTTTCCCTGTGGCCAAGTCAATTCGTCGGATGTTCACGTGAAGTCTCGACGAATGACGGACAGACAGATTTCAAATCTTCGTTTCGTTTTCGAAAATTAGGGTTAGCCACCATGAACAGTACACGTGTCGCCTCTTCCTTCATTGTCGCACGAGCCGTTGAAGTCCTCCCTATAAATAAATCCTTATTTTAGGGCAAGGGGATCAATCTTAAAAAAATCGATCTAAAATCTCTCTTCAGCCGACAGTTCAGAAAAGATAAAGCTAAAAGTCGATCTCCTTTCTCTTTTGCTGAACAAGAATTCTGAGACCTAACATTTGCTGCTCAAGATCCTTTCTCTATTGTTGTTAGAGATTTCTCAGAAGAAGGCCTTTGATCTTATTGTTGCTCTCATTATTGAAGATTCTTTCAAGTAAGTCAAAGGGCCTATTCAGATCTGGTTAGCCAAGTCTTCTCTCTTCCACATCTTTCAAGTGCCAAGCTTTCTTTCAAGGTTGAGAAGAAGACTCAGTTTTCAAGATCTGAAGTTAATCTCTTTAGAGGTTAAGAAGAAGTATTTTGTTTCAATATCTTTTCTTTTGTAGGAGTTTTCACTCCGAGATTATTTGTAGGAGTTGTTTACTCCGAGGTGTAGGAGTTGTTATACTCCGAGTTGTAGGAGTGGTATACTCCGAGTTGTAGGAGTTTTGACTCCGAGGTGTAAGATTAGTTATAATCTGAGATTGGTGAAGTAGCCGAGTCTAGCCTCGAAGTGCTAGATAGGCGAGGCGGGAAAGAGGACTACCCACATCGGGGAACCTCTATAAAATCCTTGTGTCTGTGCTGTGTTTGATTGTTTGTTTTTCTGTGTTAAATTTTTAATTCCGCATAAAGACATAGAATCCACCTATTCACCCCCCTCTAGGTGATTTAGGCCGCAACTAGATACTTTCAGAATGATATTGCAAGGTTTGTGTTGAATTGTTATACTTGTCAACGCGTCACAGCAGATCATAGGAGACCCGGGGGCAAGTTGACACCGTTGGATATTCCGATGTGGAAGTGGGAAAGTATCTCTATGGATTTCATTACTGGTTTACCGAAATCTCCTCGTGGTCATGATTCGGTGTGGGTGATCGTGGATAGATTGACCAAGTATGCTCACTTTGTGTCATACACGACTGGTTATTCTATGAAGAAGATTACATCGTTGTATGTGCAAGAAGTTATTAGATTGCACGGTGTACCCGTGAGCATTGTGTCTGATCGAGATTCCAGGTATACATCCCGCTTTTGGCAGAGTTCGCAGGGAGCCTTGGGCACCAATCTTCGGTATTCTACCGCTTATCATCCGCAAACGATTGGGTAGACAGAAAGGGTAAATCAAATCGTGAAGGATATGATTAAGTGTTATGTTCTGGATTAAGGAGGGACTTGGGATAAGCGTCCTGGACTCATGAAATTTGCTTACAATAATAGTTATCAGGAGAGTTTGCAAATGGCCCCCTTTGAAGCCTTGTATGTAAGGCGTTGTCGGACTCCCATGTTTTGGGCAGAGGTTGGAGAGAGGCTGTTGTTAGGTCCAGAGGTTCTGGAAGAAATGGGCATTGCTGTGTCTCAGGTTCGTGAGAAGCTTCGTGTGGCTCAGAAGCGTTATGAAAAGTACGCTACTCGGCAAAGGGTTGATCTGGAGTTTGCAGCCGGGGACATGACTTTCTTGAAGGTTTCTCCGATGCCTGGTGTTAAGAGATTTGGAAAGAACCATAAGTTGGATCCCGGGTATGTGTGACCTTTCCAGATTATGGAGCGCATCAGAGTGTCTGGTTATAGGCTGGAATTGTCTGCTTCCTTCCCTGGTGTTCACAATGTGTTTCATGTGAGCCAGTTGCGGAAATGTGTGCTTAGTGACCAACATATCCTAGACCCTGTGTCTCAATTGCAACCCAGTCTGTCGTATGTTGAGGAGTCTGTTCGTATTTTGGAGACGCAAGATCTGGTTTTGCGCAGGAAGATGATTCCTATGGTTAAGATTCTCTGGAAGAATCAAGAGGTCAGGGGCGCAACCTGGGAGCTAGATTCTGTGATGGGGGAATCTTATCATGATCTGTTCATCTAATTCTCTTCGGTGAGTGTCCCTCCCTTGCGAATTTTAATTTATTCCTTTTTACCTCGTTTCGTATTGTGTTGCGAAGTTTCGGGGCGAAACTTTCTTTTAGGAGGGTTGACTGGAACATCCCTGTTCTTCCGGTAATTATTTAATCCTCTTGGTGACATCATAATGACGTAAGGGCGTTACGTTAACGCAGAGTTGACGACGCGCCGCCGTTAGTGCGTTTTCGCGTCCGTTCGGTCGAGTCGGCCAAGTTCCCAAATTCGTGTCGAAATTGGAAACTTTTACGTTAGGAAATTTAATAGATTAATTTTAGACGTGTTCGTCAAGTTTCGTTGCGATCCGAGCATTTTTAGAGCCTCGGCGCATCTTCAAAGTTTTGTGGTTATATTATTCGCCGTAAACCTTGAAAATATTATAACTCGAGATCGGCTCGTCTGATTTTGATTTCGACTTCGTCGTTGGGTTCGTAGCGCCGACTTTCGCCTTTGAGGCGGATTTCGTTCGAATCGGCGAGCTTTTAGCCACTCGTAATAATTAGTATTTTAATGAATATATATGTATATAATAATATATCCTGTTTTAAAAATCTTCTGTCTTTAAACCCGTGATCACTAAAAAATTCTTATATATAAAATAATGAAATCCTTATGGAAAATTTGCCGTCACTTCTATTAGAATAATAATAAACTTTAAAATATCTCCTCCTCTAAGCTTAGATATCATAAATGACAACCTTTGGTCTTCTCTTCTTTCCATGCTACTATTCATCTTCTTCCTGTAATTCTAAATCAGAGAGTTTAGAGAGAGGGAGAGTTTTCCTTCCTCCGTCATCCTTCCGGCCGCCGTCTCGGGAGCTCCGGTGCTCTTTTTCTTCGTCGGAGTTGGTTTTCGGAAAGCTCTCGGCGAGCTCTTCGTGTTCGTATTATTCTTGCAGCGCCTCCGTTTGGGGTTTGGAGGAATTAAGGCAAGTGTTGGTTTGCTCCTTTTCTTTTCTTCTTTCTTTTCTTATGTATTTTTCCTTTAGTTTAGTTAATCATTTATTGATTTAGGTTTATAAAATCTTGTGCCTAAAATATAAGGCTAAACTTAGAGGTTTACTTCTTGAATTTCTGCTGTTAAATAACTAAAAAGCTAATGAAAATGACCTTAGTCAGTGGTGGGTTCAGGAGGAATTTGTTTTTTCCTGTTTTTTGTTTTGAGTTGAAAATCGACGGGAGGAGTTTTCTCGTCGACTTCAAGTCAAAATCGACGGGAAGAGTCCCTCCCGTCGATTTTCCTATTCTCCCTCCCTTAGTGTTTTTTTCCTTCTTTTCAGGTTCTGGTTGAAATCGACCGGAAAAGCCTTTCTCGCCGACTTCAAGGAAATCGGCGGGAAAAGCCTTTCCCGTCGACTTCAAGGAAATCGACGGGAAAAGCCTTTCCCGTCGACTTCAAGGAAATCGACGGGAAGGAGCTTCCCGTCGACTTCCCGGAAATCGATGGGAAGGAGAAGTAGCTTCTGTAACGGTCTCCCCAGCATACAGCTCGCAAGGACGACCGCCGGGACCCCCAACATCCAGCTCGAAAGGGTTCAGCCTAACCAAATGGGTTGCAGCCCATGCACCCAACCCCTCTCTGTCCCACCACAAGGCACAGTGGGTTGTTGGAGACCGCATTCCCCCTTTTCATGAGGAATGGTTCAATTAAGCGGCAGCGCAGTGACTTCCCAGGAGGTCACCCATCCCGTGACTACTCCAGCCCGAGCACGCTTAACTATTAAGTTCTTCCACTCCTCATAACCAATTGATCTGCAGATCAATTGGTGATGAGAAGTGAAAGTACTCCATAGTTAAACGTGCTTGTTCTGGAGTAGTCACGGGATGGGTGACCTCCTGGGAAGTCCATGTGCTGCCGCTTAACTGAATCATTTCTCATGAAAAGGGGGGCTGCGACCTCCAACAACCCACTGTGCCCAGTGGTGGGACAGGGAGGGGTTGGGGTGCACGATCTGCAGACTGGTTGAGGCTGAACCCTTTCGAGCTAGATGCTGGGGGTGCTGGCAGTCGTCCTTGCGAGCTGTATGCTGAGGAGACCGTTACAAAAAGTCCTATCACCAAGATTGCACTTTTTGTAACGGTCTCCCCAGCATACAGCTCGCAAGGACGACCGCCGACACCCCCAGCATCCAGCTCGAAAGGGTTCAGCCTAACCATATGGGCTGCAGCCCATGCACCCCAACCCCTCTCTGTCCCACCACAGGGCACAGTGGGTTGTTGGAGACTGCAACCCTCTTTTTCATGAGGAATGGTTCAGTTAAGCGGCAGCGCAGAGACTTCCTAGAAGGTCACCCATCCCATGACTACTCCAGCCCGAGCACGCTTAACTATTAAGTTCTTCCACTCATCATCACCAATTGATCTGCAGGTCAATTGGTGATGAGGAGTGGAAGAACTTAATAGTTAAGCGTGCTCGGGCTGGAGTAGTCACAGGATGGGTGACCTCCTGGGAAGTCCCTGCACTACCGCTTAACTGAACCATTCCTCATGAAAAGGGGCAATGCGATCTACAACAACCCACTGTGCCCTGTGGTGGGACAGAGAGGGGTTGAGGTGCATGGGCTGCAGCCCATTTGGTTAGGCTGAACCCTTTCGAGCTGGATGCTGGGGGTGCCGACGGTCGTCCTTGCGAGCTGTATGCTGGGGAGACCGTTATAGCTTCCCGTCCTTCCCTAAAATCGACGGGAAGGAGCTTCCCGTCGACTTCAGGGAGATCGACGGGACCTCCCGTCGATCCTCAAGGTTTCTTTCTGTTTTTTTTCTTCTTCTTCTGTTTTTCTTCATTCTTTCTTCTAAAAGTTGTATATAAGGTCTGACATGATTCCAGTAGATTATATATGATCTATTATAAGAAAAAATGTTTATTTATAATATTTTGGGCTGGGGTTGGCAGTGGATAAAGGACCACCACCCCGATGCATGTTTGTGGATCATACACCCGGGCTGTGTTTTGGACTGATGGTTCGTGTTGGACTGTGAGCCTCCACCTCAGTGCCTAGTTTCTTTTGCCCAGCGTTATTGATGCCCTTGTTCTTTTTTTGAGCTGATCAATCTCTCTTACTTATTATTAATAGATTATTATCATTATTTCTCTTTGCCAAGCTACGGTTATGAGATGGATGGTTATCGCTCTCGGTGTAAGGTTTCTCTTTACTGTTTTTCCTTCTTGTTTAAGTATACATGTTGTGTATATGTTTCTTTCGTTTTAGCTGCCGCTTGCACATCCTCTTGCTGAGGCGTTCTTTTATTTTGAATGCCTCAGGCTCGGAGCAGTAGCAGTTAGTGGGCTTGGGCCGATAACTCCAGACTGTGGTTTTGCAGCAGGTGAGGTAGCTGCTGAGTCTCTTTTGTTAGACTTGTGTTTTGTTTCTATGGGTTCGTGTCAGGTTGTTGACGCTCATAGTTGTGTAGACCACTTGTTGGTTTTCTGCTAATATTTGCTAGTCAATTATATTTTGCTCTCTGAGAATGTTTTATGATAAGGTGCATGTTAGGTATTTTTTTAAATATAAAAGTTGTATTTTAGTTTAGTCTTATATCATCTCTTTTAATTGAATATCGCTCTATTTTAAGGGTTATAAAACTTCTTTCTTAACCTATACTAAATTTAGAAGTTGCATATCATTCATATACCTTATTGAGGCCTCATGCTCATGTAGGATGAAAAGAAGTAAAAATCAAGTATTTTTCTGCTGCAAATATATATTTCCTTACCTGTGGACTAGTTGATCCACGGAAATCGAGGGACACGATTTCCTAAAGCTCTAATTTTAAATCAAGTTTTCAAACATAAACATATGCGTCTTTTATGAAATTAAGCGCATGGTTGGTTTTGCCTGAACATCTGCAGTTGTCCCATGCACGGCGTGGCATCAAGACACATATTTTCTCTTACTCTGATATTATGCAAATATTGAGAAAATATGGGTTGTGACATAACCTGCGGATCAAGAAGTTCAGAACCGACAATGGAGGGGAGTTCACCTCAAATGCGTTCTTCAACTTCTGTAGGAAGCATGACATCCGGAGAGAGCTCTCTTGTGCTCACACTCCACAGCAGAACAGAGTTGCAAAGCGGAAGATCCGTCATCTGACGGAGACCTGCAAATGTTGGCTTCATGCCAAGAGTATCCCAAAGTCCTTCTGGGTAGAGGGAATGTCTTGCGTAACTTATGTCATCAATCGAATGCCTCTTAGTCCAATCAACATGAAGACCCCTCATGAGTTGATGTTCAAGATAAAGCCTACGGTGGAACACCTTCGAGTGTTCAGATCTACCTGCTATGTGCATGTTCCTGATGCCCTCAGAACGAAGCTAGATGCGAAAGCAAGGAAGCTAGTGTTCGTTTGTTATGATGACCGGAAGAAGGGTTGGAGATGCATGGATCCAGAGACATGGAGAGATGTGTTCTCAAGGGATGTGGTATTTGATGAGTTGACATCATACCAGGGTAGCTCTTCTGTTGTGTTACAAGAAAGCATGTTAGATGGTGGACCAGAAGAAGCTGCAAGGGAAGTTCTGGTGGAGCTTCCTATTTCACCAGGTGCTCCGGTTGTTTCTAGCTCTGGGACATGTGTTTTAGGTTCAGGAAACAAGGAGAGCGATGCTCCAAGTGTGTCTGGGAGAAGAGCTAGTCCAGAAGTTGCAGTGAAAGAGGTGGATCAGGGTAAAGCCTTGAGGAGGTCCAAGAGGACTATTATTCCACCAGCTCGGTATACAGGGGGAAATCTGGTGAGTTTCGTCTCATGTTTCTTTGCTGGCCCCTTGGATGAGCAAGAGCCGTCATGCTTTGAAAGCGCCACTGGAGTCAAGGAGTGGGAAGATGTCATGAATGAGGAGATGGCTGCCCTCAAGAAGAATGAGACTTGGGACCTTGTGCCCAAGGTTGATGACATTACTCCTGCGACATGCAAGTGGGTTTACAAGCTGAAGAAGAAAGCTGACGGGAGTATCGAGCGGTACAAGGCTTGCCTTGTAGCTCGAGGGTTCTCTCAACAGTACGGAGAAGTCTATGAAGAGACGTTCAGTCCGGTAGCCAAGATGACTTCGGTATGAGTGGTGATTGCGTTGGCAGCTAGCCAAGGGTGGAAGATTTGACAACTCGATGTAAATAATGCTTTCTTGTACGACGAGATTGACAAGGATATCTTCATGATTCAGCCACCTGGATATGTATCGGAAGTTCATCTAGGACACGTCTCCAAGCTCAAGAAGGCTCTTTACGGGCTGAAGCAAGCGCCTCGGGCGTGGTATGGGAAGATCGCAGAATACCTCCAGTTCTGCGGATATTTTGCTTCAGATTCAGACTCGAGTCTGTTCGTAAAGAAGACGGGGAGCTGCAAGTTTTGGTGCTGTTGTACGTTGATGACATGATCATCACGGGGAACTCGGGGGCTGAGGTAGCTAAGCTTCAGGCTGAATTAGCTATCAGATTCGAGATGAAGGATCTGGGGAGCTTCACCATTTCCTTGGACTCGAGGTGGAGAGGAAAGAGAGCTGTGTGCTTGTTTCCCAGAAAGACTATGCAGAACGAATTGTGAAGCGATTCGGCATGGAAGGAGGGAAGAGCAGCTCCACTCCACTGGAGGTTGGTCTAAAACTTCAGCGTGATGAGGGCAGGATTCTTCCTGATCCGTTGGTGTTCCGAGCTCTTGTTGGGAGTCTGATATACTTGATGATTACCAGGCCGGATATTGCCTACGCAGTTGGCAGGGTAAGTCGGTATATGGCGGAACCACAAAAACCTCATCTAGTGGCGGCAAAGAGTATTCTGAAGTACTTGAAGTCTACCTCGAACATGGGTCTCCTTTATGGGAGAGACACGTGCTTTTGTTTGCATGGATACATGGATGCCGATTATAGGGGAGACTCAGACGATCGGAAGTCAACGTCTGGTTATGTTTTCTTATGCGGATCGGCGGCTATTTCATGGTGCAATAAGAAGCAAGATTCAGTGTCCGTCTCTACCACTAAAGCGAAGTACAAAGCTTCGGCCTTGGCAGCTCAGGAAGCCATCTGGATTAGGAGATTGGTGGATGACGTCCATAAGGAGGTACGAGGTCCTACTCTGCTACATGGTGACAACGAGAGTGCTCTCAAACTGGCTAATAATCTAGTCTATCACGCACGGACCATGCACATCGATATCGAGCATCATTTCATTCGGGAGAAGGTGCTGCAGGGATCTCTGATGGTTGAGCATGTGCAGAGTGAGGACAATGTTGCTGACATCTTCACAAAGCCGCTGGCGAAGGGGTCATTTACTCGATTGCAAGGTTTGCTTGGGCTGACTTCCACTTCCCACTTCAAGGGGGGGGGGGGGTGGTGTTGAAATTTGAAGTGTAAGTGGAGGTCAGGCGGTCTGGGCATAAGACCCGGCGGTCAGGTAAACCGCGGAGGTAGGGCGGTCTGGTATGAAGACCACGCGGGTTGTCTTCACGCGGTGGAATGATGGTTAGCCAGTTGTAGGTGGCCTTGATCTTTCGACTATCTGGGGTCAGCTCTTTGGTAGTAACTGGGCGGATAGTATCCGTGGTTGCCACTGGGTGTTGGAGCTATGAGCAGATCTTTGCTCGCGGGCTAGTAGTCTGCTGTTGGTGTTGCTGGGGTTTTGCGAGTTATCCTCACGACTTGTCATAGAGTCGGCGAACTGTTCGGCAGGGTTATCTCAGCAAGGCGCGGGAGTTGTGTTCTACCCGTTGTTGTTATGGGCGGTTATCCTATCGTTGTAGGTGGTGACCACACTCCTCACCTCTACTATAAATAGGACCCCCCCCCCCCGGTTCGAAGAAAGTAGATAAGAACTGTAAGTGAGAGCTCGTGAGTTATTGTGCGGATAGAACCTTTCTGTTCGCGCAGTTTGAGATTTGCCTTTGCTGTATTCGCAGGTTGTGCGACTTGCTTGTGGTTCTGATTTGATCAGAGGAGACCGCAGTAGATAAGTCGATAGCAGTCAGCGGAGGGTAGCAATAGATGGTCGCGGTTAGCGACAAGAAAGTTTACTCTTTGGCTCGTTTCAGTTTTCAATAAAGATTCAGTCAACGGCGGGTAGGCGGTTTGCCTTTGCCGGACTGTTTTTTTTTGTTCAGTTCTTCAGCAGCTTGTTCGCGATTAGAAGCGGACAGGTGACCGCGGTCAGGAGGCCTTGCTTGGGCGAACAGAGTGAGCATTGGAATAACGGTCAATCCGCGTGTTGAGTTGCAGATTGGCGACTTGGCAGTTTGCGCGGACAACTTTGTTAGCCGGGCAGTTTGGCGGGTTCTACTTGTAACCGCCAGCTTCTTGTAGTTTGATTTCCTTCTCTCCTCATCATTGTGTGTACTGATAAATCATATCTCACAATATTCAGAAGATAGTTAATACAAGATTTTTCTTGTTCCTTCATTGTTCTGGTTTCTTGTGCTTGGTATGGTTGAAGTGTTCCTGCGACCTTGTTCCCGTTTTCCGCTTATCAGAAACTTGAAATATAGTATCTGAGGTAATTTTCAACAATGCTCAAGCGATATTTTGGGATTGTATATCCTAGGTGGATGTGGTGCTCATGTTGGAGAAGTCCTAAAGCTTATTAGGACTATTTCTCGTGATTGCCTTGAGTGCATGAATTCATGTGGTCGTGAGTACATACGAAGGTCGTATTGTTGGATGATGGTTTGTTAATTTAATATGTTGTTGCTTAGACGATTGTGGGGAAACCATCAGGCGAACCTAACCATCATCACTTGCATACCTAGGTTCTCCATTTTTATATGCTCAACCTAGAAGATTGATTGTGCTTCAGCCTTCACCATGTGTAGCTTAGCTGTACTTTCAATTTCTTTATATATTTTTTTACTGCAACGTACTTGCAGGTGAGTAGTGACCCGCCCTAGAGTCCACTATGATGATCGGTGGGAGGGATCGTTACATGGTTTGTGGTCAGCTGATAACTGACTCTTGTTTATCTCTTACTTGTGTTTGGTGCAGGTGTCGCAGAACGTACCGGAATATGGCGGGCCTAAAACCCAAAGCTGAAATGAAAAAGAAAGTCGCTTCTTTTACTGTTTTCTTTTACTAGCCCGACCTGCATGCCCATGTTTTGTACATTGTACTAGATTGATACTTTGATACTCTTTATGTGACGTAAGGCCTTAAGGCTGCCACTTTTGTGAAATATTCATGTAGTAATTGTGGATGTTCATAGTTGTTTTTTATAATCAAGCTTCTGCTAGTATTGTTTGCATTCTCTGAGTAGTTTATGTTTGTTCCTTATATAATTTCTAGCTTGTATACGTAGTATGGTGTGAGTTTCTGGCCGGACTCATGTGATATTATTTGTACATGTGGAATGTTACACGGTGCCTAATAAGCTCGATGACACCTTGTTTCATTTTTGGCCAAAAATATTTAGCACTAGCAAGATATAAATTTTTTAATTTCCCCATGTGTCCACCTAACCCGCATGAGTAAAGATCCCTAAGTAACGTCTCTCGAAGGGGTTCTTCACATATGCAAAGACGGGTTCCCTTAAATAGATATCTCTCACTCATCATGTGTTGGGTAGTAGGATCAGTACAACAATGATGTCAAGAGGCCCAAACATCGTGAAAGAAAGGATCGGTGGTATACAAGCCACGCTGAGAATCAAAATCAGTAATGCGAGGTTGCATGGTGACTAGTAAATGTGAGTGGAGGCTAAGGGAGCCGACTAATCAAATCATGGCACTGGATTTGTGCTTTAAGTGGAAGGTAAATTCTTTAGGATATGCAGTCCACTTGTTTTGTCGTCTAATCTCACACTGAGAGTTCAAATGTTTAAGTGCCTCATGGTCTGTATTCAGTACAAACTCACGCTGAATCAGGTAGTCCCTCAAGTGACGGATAACCTGAATGATAACATAGAACTTTATGTCGTAAGTGGAATTACTTGTCTTTGATTCATTCAAATTCTCACTAAAAATGCTATAGACCGACCATCCTGACTTAATACTGAATCAATGCGTATAATGGATGCATCACAATCAACCTCAAAAACCTTATCAAAATCAAGCATCGCTAATACTTGTGCACAAGCGAGTATCTCCTTAACTAATAGGAATGCTCGCTCTATCCGCAGTCCAAATAAATAGCTCTTTTTAAACAATCAGTGATGGGCGCAATCAATCAATGTACTTAAATTCCGAATGAAACATCGATAAAAAACGCTAGCCCATGAAATCCTTGAGCCTCAGTAATCTGCCCAGGGCTAAGTCATGATTTTGTTGCCTTGATCTTCTCTGATGAAATAATACACCCTAAGAAGTGCAGCTTATCAGTCATAACTGTGCACTTCTTCAAGTTGACATATAATTTATTAGTATGCATGATCTCTAACACTTACCTAAGATGAATCAAATGCTAATCAGGATCAGTACTGTAAAGCAGAATATCATCAAAATAAACTACTACGTAGACTCCAATGAGTGGTCTAAGCACTTGATTCATCACTCACATAAATGTGTTGGGTGCATTGGAGAGCCAAAAGGCTTCACCAACCACTAGTATAAACCCTCTCTCGTCTTAAAAACAGTCTTCCACTCAACCCGAGTCCGATCCAGATTAGGTTGTACCCACTCTTCAGATTTACCTCTGAAAACACGCTAGACCCACTAAGCATAACAAACATGTTGTCCAATCGGGGAATCAGAAAACAATATTTAATATTAATTTAATTAATCGCTCGACTATCAACACACATACGTCACGCCCCATCCTTTTTGGAAATTAGTAATGCGGGAAAGTGCAAGGGCTCATGCTCTCCCTCATATGACCTTTTGTTATTAAATCATTCACCTACTTATGGAATTCCTCATGCTCTTTCAGACTCATACGATAATGGGAGAGATGAAGTAAGCTAACTCTTAGCATCAAATCAATACAGTGTTGGATATCTCTCATCATCAGAACCTGATCGGGCAACTCCTCTGGCATAATCTAAGAGAACTCACAAATAAGAGGTCGCACTGTACTATGATATCTATCGTTGTGGGGGTGGAGTCAATGTCGGACAACATATAAACTTTGTAACTATCCTTTAACTCCTAAAATTGTGGTCCAGCCAGTGGCATAACGGCGGAGGGGAAAGATATAGCAGAAACAGTACTAGAGGGGTGTGAAGACCTCTACGGGGATCTAGGAACAAAGTTATTCTTCTGGGAGAGAAGAACAATCTGCGGCTCATTGCACTTGAAGGAATGAGAGCTCTTTACACCGTCATGTAGGACGTTCCTATCATACTTCCAAGGTCATCCTAGTAGGATGTGATAAACCTCGATAGTAGTGACATAACACCAGATGACATCCTGATACGTGCTACTTATGAAAAACTCAACGAGACAGTAGTGCGTGATAAGGGTATCATGGCACTGCTAGTGCCCATGATATACTGTAAGATTTTCCTAGAGGTTGTGTTTTCAGTTTTAACTCGTCAGCCATGTGAAAATTTCTCGGACCTTGTGAGAGCAAGCAGGAATAACAACTAGAGATACAAGCCAAAGCAACCAGAAACAATCTTAGGCAAACAAACGATCTTTTATTGATAGCAAACTTCAATTACAGGGCAAGACATGCTTGACGAGACATGATTTCGTCAGCACAAATCTCCAAAGAGAAATACAGAAAAAACTGATAACTGAAGATCGCCCAACCCGCGCGACCTCCCCAGCGATTTCTGATAGTTGCTAGACCGCAACTCTCTGCCGACCACAGAACACCACCAAACCGCTGCACAGACCGCTCCCTTCTTCCGACCTCCTGATCCTCCCGAACTCCAGCACCACAACTCCAAGTCGCAGACCGCCCGAACACTTTCAGAGGAAGAGGTGATCGCTGCTGCCCACACTATCCGCAGAAGCTGCACAAGAAGAGTTCGATCAGAGACCGCCCGGTCAGAAATACACAGACCGCAAGAACTAGAGCGAACTTAGCTTACACTTGGTGTGTCACTTTGCTGCTACAGTGGCCTCCTATTTATAGGCGTGCGACCTGATCTAGTCACCACCCTATGAGATAGGATCACCACCCCTCAGACCGCGCGACCAGACCGGTCAACCCGCGCGATCAGCAACAGAACTCCTGCTTCATTTTGGTGAACTCGCCAGCTTCAACATCGACCATGAGAGACCGCTACTCTCACAGCAGATCGCGACTTCAAAGAAGATCGCCAGACCGCCCGAAGCTAATCACCACCTGTGTTCGCACGAGACCGCGAACACAGTCAGTTCGCCATCAGACCGCGAACTCCTGTCCGCATGCCGATCTCCTCCTGAGACCGCGAACAGAAACCAGCTCGCATACCAGTCTCCTCCTAAGACCGCGAACTGAGACCGCGCGACTAAGACCCTTAGTCTGCGAATACCCCCAGAAAGCCCGGTCAGCTACCAGACCGCATTCTGGAGAGAACTTGGATCAAACTGTGCGGTCACACCAGACCGCCACAGCCTTGAAGAGGATAGACCGCCACGCGGTCACGCACAGACCGCGCGGCTCCACCTTCAGCAGACTTTGGACAAGACCAGCGGTCAACCCGGGAGACCGCAGCTAGGCTCAGATCAGCCAGACCGCAGATGCAGACAGCCAAGTCGCGCAGACTCGTCAACCCGCAGATGCAGACCGCCAAGTCGCGCGATCTCGCCAGACCGCCCGACCTCCTCCCAGACCGCCCAGGTCCAAAATCCTCCAAACTTCCACTTCAACAATTTCAACACTCCCCCTTGAAGTGGGAAGTTGAAACCAGCCCCAGTAAGCTCCTTAGCCGTGTGAACGGCCCCTTTGCCAGCGCCTTTGTGAAGATGTCTGCGACATTGTCCGCACTCCGCACATGCCCGACAGAAAGAGATCCCTCCAGCACCTTCTCCCGTATGAAGTGATGCTCGATCTCGATATGCTTGGTCCTCGCGTGACAAACTGGATTGGTTACCAGTTTGAGAGCACTCTCGTTGTCACCGCGTAACAGAGTCGGCTCCCGAACCTCCTTGTGGACGTCTCCCACCAACCTCCTAAGCCAGATGGCTTCCTGAGCTGCCAAGGCCGAAGCCTTGTATTCTGCTTCCGTGGTAGAGACCGACACGGAATCCTGCTTCTTGCTGCACCATGATATAGCCGTGGGGCCCGCCATGAAGACGAATCCAGACGTCGACTTTCGATCATCCGAATCTCCCCCGTAATCAGCATCCATGTATCCATGCACTTCGAAGCCCGCATCCCTCCTGTATAGGAGACCCATATCCGAGGTCGCCTTGACATACTTCAGAATATTCTTGGCCGCTAGCAGATGAGGTACCCGTGGCTCCGCCA
The DNA here is from genome assembly GCA_033032865.1 of Dactylorhiza incarnata. NCBI lineage: Eukaryota > Viridiplantae > Streptophyta > Magnoliopsida > Asparagales > Orchidaceae > Dactylorhiza > Dactylorhiza incarnata. Next base: position 1,222,724 of record JAWHQI010000278.1, on the reverse strand, counting down.
TATACCGACTCACCCTGCCTACTGCATATGCAATATCCGGCCTTGTGATCGTCAGATAGATCAAGCTCCCAACCAGAGCTCGGAACACCAACGGATCTTGCATAATCCTCCCCTCATCTTTACGAAGCTTCATAGCCTTCTCCAGAGGTGTGGAGGTGCACTTCCCTTCCTTCATACATAATCGCTCCACGATCCGCTCCGCATATCCAGCCTGGGACACCAGCACTCCACTTTCCTTCCTCTGCACCTCGAGTCCAAGGAAATGGTGAAGCTCACCTAAGTCCTTCATCTCGAACCTGATAGCTAGCTCGGCCCTTAGCTGAGCTACTACCTCCGTCGAGTTCCCCGTCACGATCATGTCGTCGACGTATAACAACACGATGACTTGAAGCTCCCCGCTCTTCTTGATGAACAAGCTTGAGTCTGAGTCTGAAGCACAAAACCCACAGAATAGGAGATATTCTGCGATCTTCCCGTACCACGCCCTCGGCGCTTGCTTCAACCCATACAGAGCCTTCTTCAGCTTGCAGACATGCTCCGGAAAGTCTTCAGACACAAAGCCTGGTGGCTAGACCATGAAGATGTCCTTGTCAATCTCGCCGTACAAGCAGGCGTTCTTGACATCGAGCTGCCAAATCTTCCATCCACTGAACGCTGCCAAGGCAATGATGAACCGAACTGAAGTCATTTTTGCCACCGGACTGAAAGTCTCCTCGTAGTCTTCACCGTATTGCTGCGAGAACCCCCGAGCTACAAGACGAGCCTTGTACCGCTCGATACTGCCGTTAGCTTTCTTCTTCAATTTGTAGACCCATTTGCATGTTACAGGAGTAGTTCCCTTGGGCTTGGGCACAAGAGACCAGGTCTCATTCTTCTCAAGAGCTGCCATCTCTTCTTGCATTGCAACATCCCACTCCTTCACGCCTTGGGCCTTCTCAAAGCTCGACGGCTCCCTCTCATCCAAGGGACCAGCGAAGAAACATGAGACAAAGCTCACTGCGTTTCCACCTGTATAGCGATCAGGGGCAACGATAGCTCGCTTCGACCTCCTCAGCTCCTTCCCCTGAACCGCATTATCTCCAGCTGCTTCTTCCCTAGCTCCTCTTCCAGACGTGCTAGGAGCATTGCTCCCCCTGCTCCCTGAACTAGAAGCCCCCGTCTCGGAACTAGAAGGAGATGGACCACCTGGTGACACAGGTAGCTCCACCTGAAGATTCTCTACAGTTTTCTCCGGCACCTCCACCCTGCTCTCTGGTAGCTCCACATCAGAAGACCCCTTGTAAGATGTCACCTCATCGAACACGACGTCGCGAGAAACAACAAATCTCCGCGTCTCCGGGTCCATGCACTTCCAGCCTTTCTTCCTCTCATCGTATCCCACGAAGACTAGCTTCCTTGCTTTCGCATCTAGCTTCGTCCGAAGAGCATCTGGAACATGCACGTAGCAAGTGGAACCAAATACCCGAAAGTGAGCCACGCTTGGCTTCTCCTTGAACATCATCTCATGAGGAGTCAACATATTGATGGGACTCAAAGGCATCCGGTTGATGACGTAGGCATCACAAGACATTCCCTCCGCCCAGAAAGACTTTGGGATACTCTTCGCATGCAGCCAACACTTGCAGGTCTCCGTCAGATGACGGATCTTCCGCTCTGCAACTCCGTTCTGTTGTGGAGTATGAGCACAAGTGAGCTCCCTCCGGATGCCTGCCTTCCTGCAAAAACTGGAGAACTCAGTAGAGGTGAACTCCCCTCCGTTGTCCGTCCTCAGCTTCTTGATCCGCAGATTCAGCCGACCCTCCACGAGCTCCTTGAACTCCACAAACTTGGCAAACGCCTCCGCCTTCTCCTTCAGAAAATAAACCCAGATATATCTGGTGTAATCATCGATCAACACCAGCATATACCTACTGCCTCCGAGGCTTGGGGTAGCAGTTGGTCCCATCAAGTCACCGTGGATGCACTCCAACGGCACACTACTCCTCGTCTGCGACTTATCAAACGGCAGTCGATGAGACTTGCCGAACTGACATCCCTCGCAAATATGACCTTCACCATAGGAAGATAGATTTGGCAGGCCCTTGACCAGACCTCTCACCGCCATAGCTTTCAGTTTATCCATCCCTACGTGCCCCAACCTCTCATGCCATATCACGGCACCATCATTCGTCTTCATCTTGTCGACATAAGGACTTGTCGATAAAACGAACAAGTCTTTTGCTCTCCTCCCGACATGGACGACCTCGGCCTTCACGGCCTCTACATTACGTAGAAATTTCACTTCTGTTGGGCCGAACAGAACGTGATACCCAGCGTCAACAGCGTTGGTCACGGAGAAGAGGTTTTTCCTCATACCGGGCACATGATAGACACTCTTCAAGGTTAATGGCCCTCTATCACTGCCCAAGGAAACAACCCCGACCTTCTCGACTGCATGCACAGTATTATCTGCAGTAATAATAGCATTGTTACCTGTGTAGGGCTCCGCTGAAGAAAGCTTCGACCCATCCCCGGTGAGATGATGACCACACCCCGAGTCCACGATCCAGTCCTCCTGATAGTTGATAGGAGCCGAGACTCCAATAGAAGCCGCGAAGGCTCCTCCCCATCCTCCATCAATATAACTGGCCGGTGCTTCCTCCTTTTCAGCAGCATGCCCTGGCTGAGTATTCAGCCTGCAGTCCTTCTTGAAGTGCCCAACCTTCCCGCATTTGTAGCATTTGAGACCTTCCTTCTTCTTCTTCTCCTCAGCCTTAGGAGGATAGCCCCTCTCCTGCTGTCCAGAAGTTGAAGGCCCATAGCCTCCAGCAGTCTTCTTCTTCTTATCCCACTTCTTCTTCTTTCCTGAGAAGAGAACCTCGCCATCTCCCCCAGACACGGACACCCCCGCCATTTGCCTTGCCAGACTTTCCTGTGACGCTAGCAGATTCTCTAGCTCTATCAAAGACGGATGATTAGCCCAACCATGCACCGACGTCACAAAGGCCACATATTCCTTCCGCAGGCCGCGGATGATGTGCCTCTTCAGCTTCGCCTCAGAAATTGGCTCATCAGGATCCAGTGCTGATATCTCAGCGCAGAGGTTCTTCATCTTCAGAAAGAAGTTTGAGATAGAAAGATCACCCTGAGCCGACCTTGCCAGCTCATTTTCTAAGAACTGTAGCCTAGCTACATTCTTCTTGTTAAACAGCCCATCCAGGGCTCTCCAGATTTCGGCAGCTGATCCACACCCTAAGATGTGATCAAATAGTTCAGGTGAAATGGCACGCTTCAAAGTGAACTCGGCCTTAGCATTGGTCTTTCTCCACGCCCTCACGGCCGGACCATTGTCACCCGCTTCTGTTGCCTTCACCTCTTCAGTTGCATCTCCTCCAACAACCTCCCAGAGGTCCTCCCCTAGAAGATAGCTCTGCATACATGACCTCCACTTCTTAAAGTTAGTCGATGTAAGCATCTCAATCCCAAGACCTCTTGCAAATCCACCTTCCATTTCTTTTTTTTTCTGGTTCCTTCTTCACAAAGGCGATGGCTACTCTAAGTTATTCACTGCTCTATCCACTCCAACCTACCTCTGATACCATGTGAAAATTTCTCGGACCTTGTGAGAGCAAGCAGGAATAACAACTAGAGATACAAGCCAAAGCAACCAGAAACAATCTTAGGCAAACAAACGATCTTTTATTGATAGCAAACTTCAATTACAGGGCAAGACATGCTTGACGAGACATGATTTCTTCAGCACAAATCTCCAAAGAGAAATACAGAAAAAACTGATAACTGAAGATCGCCCAACCCGCGCGACCTCCCCAGCGATCTCTGATAGTTGCTAGACCGCAACTCTCTGCCGACCACAGAACACCACCAAACCGCTGCACAGACCGCTCCCTTCTTCCGACCTCCTGATCCTCCCGAACTCCAGCACCACAACTCCAAGCCGCAGACCGCCCGAACACTTTCAGAGGAAGAGGTGATCGCTGCTGCCCACACTATCCGCAGAAGCTGCACAAGAAGAGTTCGATTAGAGACCGCCCGGTCAGAAATACACAGACCGCAAGAACTAGAGCGAACTTAGCTTACACTTGGTGTGTCACTTTGCTGCTACAGTGGCCTCCTATTTATAGGCGTGCGACCTGATCCAGTCACCACCCTATGAGATAGGATCACCACCCCTCAGACCGCGCGACCAGACCGGTCAACCCGCGCGATCAACAACAGAACTCCTGCTTCATTTTGGTGAACTCGCCAGCTTCAACATCGACCATGAGAGACCGCTACTCTCACAGCAGATCGCGACTTCAAAGAAGATCGCCAGACCGCCCGAAGCTAATCACCACCTGTGTTCGCACGAGACCGCGAACACAGTCAGTTCGCCATCAGACCGCGAACTCCTGTCCGCATGCCGATCTCCTCCTGAGACCGCGAACAGAAACCAGCTCGCATACCAGTCTCCTCCTGAGACCGCGAACTGAGACCGCGCGACTAAGACCCTTAGTCCGCGAATACCCCCAGAAAGCCCGGTCAGCTACCAGACCGCATTCTGGAGAGAACTTGGATCAAACTGTGCGGTCACACCAGACCGCCACAGCCTTGAAGAGGACAGCCCGCCACGCGGTCACGCACAGACCGCGCGGCTCCACCTTCAGCAGACTTTGGACAAGACCAGCGGTCAACCCGGGAGACCGCAGCTAGGCTCAGATCAGCCAGACCGCAGATGCAGACAGCCAAGTCGCGCGGACTCGTCAACCCGCAGATGCAGACCGCCAAGTCGCGCGATCTCGCCAGACCGCCCGACGTCCTCCCAGACCGCCCAGGTCCAAAATCCTCCAAACTTCCACTTCAACAATTTCAACAAGCCAAACGTTGAGAAACAAAGTTTACCATACTACAAATATCAATGATGTGGAAACAAATGTGCTTGTACGCGAGTGGTCATACAGAAAATATTGTTACTTAACAAATCAGCATCAACATGGGCTCTATGGGGTCAGTAGACTGTGGTGGAGAACACAAACTAGCTGATTTGGTTGTTCTCCTTCGACCTCTATCTCACTCTCTAACTTAGGCTCAGAAATAGGGTCAGGCTGGGAGTCGATAAAAAAGACTCCATACTCAGGTTACCAATTTTCAGAATCAATGATAGTGACTAAGTGATGTTGTGGGAACTCAGAAGGCTTGTGACCTAGTTCCATGCACTTAAAGCGTCTAAACACATCAGGATGTGGTTTAGTTCCTATAATCTCCTTACCTCTAGAGGGAGCGGCAGGAAGTACAAGTGTACTTGGGGGGCATGATCGAACTAGATGGTCCAATGGTCCTAACCGTAAAGGTAGAGGTGTCAGTGGGTGGGGGTCTATCAGTAGACCAAATTCCAGACGTTCTCTTCCGTAGGGTCTCTACTCTACATGCTCAACTCGAGACCTCTCCTAAGTCCATATAGCCATGAAGTTCTAATCGATCTCTAATGGAGTATCGTAACTCGTTCAGATAATGTGATAGTCATGTCATCATCCTCTCAAAGATCGAGGCAAGACTAGCGTACGAAAAACCAATTTGTGAAACATACGATAGAGGGTTTGCAAATAATCAGGTGGAAAATATTTTTTACGTAGTTGTGTTTTAAACTCTGCCCAAATGGTGATTGAGCTCATACCTAAATTAAACCTAGAATGCTCTCACTATCTCCACCAAACTAGAGTAGACCCTTTCAACCTAATGGTGGAATACTCAACCTGTCTAGCCTTGGACAATTGCTTCTAGGCCATGAAATGATCCATCTTATTGCACCCTTATTTTATGATCTAACTTGACTAGGCCTGAAATTTAAAAACCGAAACCGCAAAAAACCGCAACACCGCACCGCACCGCACCGTTTTCGAACCGCACCGAACGGTGCGGTGGTGGTGCGGTTTTGAATATTGAAAACCCGCCTAGTTTGCGGTGCGGTTCGGTTTTGCCCTTGTCGAAACCGCATAAACCGCACCGCACCGTGTAATTATAAGTATTTTATTTTATAAGTTATAATTTATAAGTTATAAGTATTTTATATGTATTAAGTGTTTTACATGTATAAGCATTTATAAGTTATAAGTTATAAGTATTTTACTAGTCTAAACCGCACAAATTTATCCTCAGCCCGTATTTTAATTATTTTTGTATAAGCATTTAATTTCACTATTTCAGCCTCAGGTCTCCCGTATTTTAATTATTCTGCAAAACAACAAAAGTCCCGCTCCCGTTTCCGCAAAAGCTATAGCTAGGTCTGCTGATCGGCTCGCGAGTCGCCGACGGTTCTTCCGCAAAAGCTAGGTCTGCTGATCTTGGGGAGAACACCAGCAGGCAGCAGATCGGCGCCGACGTTTCTTCCGCACGCACACGCCGACGACGCCGAATCCCTTCTGCATCTGCAGACCGCAGACGTTCTCGCGCATCTGCAAACAACCCGCCGAGCATAGTCCGTAACTCTCCCACTGTAAGCCCTTGATAGCAGAAGTTCTCGCGCACTGCAGGTCATCGTCGTCTGCCCTCTGTAAGCCCTTGATCGCTCTCCCCGCTCTTCCGTTTCCTCACTTCTTATTCACTTTTGCTCTTCCATCCCCTCATTCCAACAGTTTGGAACTTTGCATCTTCGATTTCCCTGTTCAAAACTAAAGAGAAATCAATGTTCTTGGTTTTGCAGTGGTTCGTGTAGTATTGTTGCTCCTTTCTCTACTTCTTGATCGAGTATTGCGACTTTCTTCTTTGCTTCTTAAACGCGCCCTCAGCCCTGCAGGTATTATTAATTTATTTTTATATAAGCAAGAACATGTTGTACTTCATATATAAGCAAGAACATGTTGTAGGATCAAAATGTATAATTTTTTTCAATGTAGTAGGATGCTTACTTCAAAGATTGACAAAGGGAAAGATTGTGTGGACCGTGTGGTTGTGAAAGCGATAGATTGTGTGGACCGTGTGGTTGATGAGGGAGAGAAAAAGAAGGATCTTTGTGTTGCTTCAAAAAAACCAAAAATAGAAGAGCGTGAAGGTGGTAAAGTTAAATCTGCAGTGTGGGAATGATTCGATAAAATTAAAGATTCAGAAGGAAGAGAGAAAGCTAAATGTAAACATTGTTTGAAAGTATATGCATCTGATCCTAGGAAAAATGGTACTAGTGCTTTGAGAGCACATATGTTAACGTTATGTCGTTTCCGAAAGTTAGACAGCAATCAAAAAATGTTATCTTTTACGGAGAAGAAAGAGGATGGTATGTTGTTGGGTCATTAAAAGCCACTAAGTTTGACGACGAACAGTGTCGAAAAGCTTTGGCAAAAATGATTGTTGTTGACGAATTGCCATTTAGATTTGTTGAAAGTGAAGGATTTCGAAACTATTCTAAACAACTAGAACCAAGATTTAATGTTCCTTCTCGAATCACAATTGCTAAATATTGTACAAGTATTTATACTGAAGAGAAGACAAAACTAAAGAAGGATCTAAAGTTAGAGAGGATATGTCTAACAACCGATACATGGACATCGACTCAAAGATATGGTTATATGTGTCTCACCGGACATTGGATAGGCAAAGAGTGGAGATTACAAAAACGAATTCTTAATTTCGTTAATATCATTGATCACACGGGAGAGGGTCTAGGAAATGAAGTTATGAATTGTTTGTCTTCATGGGAGATTAAAAAAATCTTCACAATTACCATGGACAATGCATCTGCTAATGATGTGGTGGCA